>CM077888.1:7200000-7800000 GCA_039720435.1 Amazona ochrocephala
GAGAAGGCAATGGTAGCCACCATCAGGCCTGGAACAATGCAAGGGTCAATAACTCCTCCCCAGAGAGGAGGATAGGGGGCATAATTTTAAAACCAAAGTGAAATACAGTTACGAGGCAATTTTATTCACTATTAACCCAATCAATGGGAGGTTCCCATAAGCCATTAGCAAGGAGTTCGGATGCAGAAGACGTCGTGATGGGTTAGATAGAGATGTTTCTGTGTTCATCAGTACTGACAGCTCAGGGAGAGAGAAGGAAGGAGAGAAGAAGGGTGAAAGAGAGGAAAAGGAAATTCAGGACTGGGACAGAGGGAGAAAAGAAATTACCTGTCAATATGTAAACTGTGTACAATTCCTGTATGATCTATAAGACAGTGTATTAAGTCATGCACTAGAGACAGGAAACTATGTGGGCCAATATTCCAGGCCTCACCCTCCTCAGTGGTGAGTTTGAGGGTGACCTTGCTATATGAAATCCAGAGTCACACATGCAAACAATGGGATGGCTGTGCCCTGCATCTGGCCCACAAAACAGCTGAGCCTCCAGCAAGCATCAGTCCCCACAGCAGAGTGATCTGTACTGAAACTTACCTTCCCTGATAGAAAGCCACTAGGAGAGGCTGACACAAGAAAAAGACCTCTCCCAGGGAGTTTCTACAGCCTTTCTCATTAGTGTATGGAAGTCTAACCAATATTATCTAGCAGTTTGTAAGTCTTCAGATTCACACACAATGGCAGCAGCAGTCAACAAAAAATAACTCATTTATAAAAGGAAGCTCAATTGCATCATCCATCTTCAGTAAAAATTCAGTATTTCCCAATACAAGTTGTTCTGATTTAATGAATGAGGAAATCGTCCCTTCCCTACTTCCTGGCATGCTTACTTCTTCTAATGGATCCTGCATCACTGGAAAACAGGAAATGTCAATAGAAATACTGGGGAACACACTCTGGGAAAGCATCCTCATGGGAGGAGGAAGGAAGTATGAGCAAACCCTCTTTATTGCCCAGGCACGGACTGCTCTGCTTGTAACCTCAGCCTCCCTTTCAGCTCTAAACTGGAAAGCTGGGTCCTATTTCATGTTATCAGCACAGTTTCCACTGTGGAAAGAGACCAGTGATGTGTAAGGGCTCTATAGCTGGGAGAGGAGCTGGGAGGATGGAGCATGAAGTGATGCTGGTTGGGAATAGGATGTGGCTAGCTCTTGGAGAGAATGCTCCCTCCTCATCTTCCAGAGGTTTTGGTGACACTAGTATAGCTCTCCCTAAGGATACAAGACCTCTCCTTGGTCATTTGGATGTATTTCACTTCCCTGGAAATCTGCCTTTTCCCTCCTGAATCCTTTAATTTCATACTGCTGTAGTCTCCCTGTGCTGTTCACTGACCACATGCAGGCTTGCTCAGGACATGAATAAAATGCCTGCCCACCCATGCAACCAAACACAAAGGTGGCTGCTAATGGCATCTTCCTTTTGAAGTGAAATCCCAAAGCTTTCATTTGGCTCATGTTCCTCCCTGATAAAACTCTCCTGTCTCTGCCTCCATATGGGGCACTCTTATCTAGTCTCACTTGGGGGTAGCAGAAGCTCTGAAGCTGATGTGCAGAGTGCTCTACCTCCTATCTGGTGAGGAGAAAAAGCCAGCGACCACAGGACATATGACCACCATTATTCTTGAGGCAATAAGTAATGCATATAACAGATGAGAAAGGCAGGGGAACAGCCAACCTGCAGATGTAGAGAACTGTTTGAGCATCCTTAGGATCAGCCTGCAAGATGAATTTCTGGGACAGGGATCCACAGACAAATCCTGGCATTGCAATGCAGCTTTGGGGCATGGCAGCATTGTAGTACATACTAAACTACTGCGTTCATTTGTGAGCTAATGTGTTTACACAGACAGACAGATATACTTTAGGAAATGGAAACAACTCAGAGAATTGTATCCAAACACTTGCACCTCAGATGCTGCTGTGCTAGTCAGTTCTGCAACTATAAGGCACTTGTGCTTCTCAGGATTTCATCTAAACCTGTAACACTTGTTGGCCATACAGAAAGGCAGCTAATTTGTGAATCTAGGGCAGCATGCTACAGGGGATGTACACTGTGCTGTCTCTGACCTGGACAACTCAGTTTTGCACTTTCTTCTCTTGTTTCATTCTCTAAAGATTGCAAAATCCTTCTGTTTTTTCTTTGCCAAGTGGAGAACCAGAACGGCATCAAAGCACATCAGTTTTTTGTAAGATAGTGCTTTGCAACATGAGATGTTGGTAGCATCTCCCCTGGAAATCCACTGAAAGAGACACAAAGACGGGGGAAAAAAACGCTGCTGGCTGCATTGTCTTGGTGCTCCACCATGATCTCATTTGACTTCACAGATGAGGCCAAGCAGATAGGGATTTTAAGGGATTCTAATCCAGTTTAACAGGAATCTGAACAGCCACACTGGGGAAGCTTCAGTTCTCCAACATAAACATAAACAATGCCATTGCTAGATAAACCATGAAAAGCCCATTCTGGGAATAAGGTGAACACTGGAGATATGCCTAACTGCCAATGAAAAACTAGGACTCCTTTAAGACATATTGATCTTGAAAAATCATTAACATAGTCCCTGTATTTTTGTAGATACTAGTAGTTCAAAATACAGGTTATCAGCCCTACGCCTAATAATTTCCGTTCCAAAGATGCCATGCTGTACTATTAGGAAGGGAAAACCAGTGTGAAGCATCCAGGCCTGAGAACTCGTAAGGAACTGCCTGCATCCATTCCCACCTCCTCACAGAGGCACCACTCCTGCACCCCAGAAAGCCTCCATGAACATGGGAGATGTGGTCTCTAACGGGATGGGAACGGGTTCTCCTTTCTTACCACGCTCCCATGGTTTCAGTTTTCCCCTGCTGAGGCTGGGTGACATGTTTCCATTGAGTTCACTGATTCAGCAAGATCGAGCCCTTGGTCTTAAATAACTAAAGACTGCAAACTGAATATTGTAGCCATGGCAACAGGCAGCTCAACTTTAAACTCTCTGATACATAAAAAGGCAATTTTCTTTATTTTTTCTCTCTACATTTTTGTATTTCCAGAACTTACAATGGTAATAATGGCCTCAGGCCCTAACCTCTACCAGCCAGCCATTAACTTCATGGAAATGCCTTCTCCATCAGGCCCTATTGTCAACAGTCAGCACCATTCCACAGAAACCATAGGGTCTCACCACACTAACATGACTGGATGCCTCATCTATGCCACAGCCCTTTGCAACCCAGCTCCTTTCCTGATCATGACAAGTGAACTGGGTTCCATTTAGAGAGGCTGCATGACTCTGCAGTGCTCATAACTTCCTCTTGGAAAATGGGGAACAAAATGTCTCTCATCAGACTGATTGCCATTGTGTCCTGCATGTAAGCTCATGGGTAGGTGGATATGCCTCTGCCATCCCCCTCTGCCTTCCAGGCTCATCCCAGTTGAGTGTCTCCGCATCCATTTTTCTCTGAATGGAGCAGAAACACTTTCATGTCACAGTTTTATTTGGTTTTCTATTTGCGCATCAGAAGCACTGTCAATTCCATCGAGAAAACACTGGAAATAATGGAAATAGTTCTTTGCTAAGTGCTCCTAAAGCACAGCCAACAAAGGGAGCTTCTGCATTGTAGAAAACTTGGGTTTTATTCTTTCCAAAACTTGCTTTCAAGAGCTAAGGCTAGATTAATGATACAGATGAAGTGTTTAGCATGTGCAAGACATTGCTTGCCTATTCATAACAGGAACAGAAGACCTCAATCCTTGATTCTGTATGCAGCAAGTGGTTTAACTTCTGTGTGCCTCAGTTTCTTGTTCTGTTGAAAGGAAAAATGACACTTCCACCTCTTCTAACAGTTGTGAAATTCACTTTTAATGCATGTGTAGTATCTAGAGATGGTAGGATGAATGGAAATGCTTGCAGCTATTATTATGCATCACTTTCAGAGGATAGCAATTTCTACAGTAGGTTAAATTCTGGCCTAAAAAGTACTTGACTGTGTCCCTTTAAGGTCACAAGCTGTTATGACGTTGAAGACTAAAATCCTTTGTATATGATCATGAATAAATGAATTGAGTATTACTGCCCAGCTACACGGGATGTGGAAACGATACTGAATATCATCAAGCCTGAACTATCAACATCCATCAGCTTTCCCCTTGCTCATCTCTCAGCTGTCGCAATACGAAACCCACTTTCCCCTGAGATTTCAAATGATTGGGGCTAAACAGCAAAAACATTCGGTGACTAAATTTGCCAGAGAAGGTCTCAGTCACGAATGACTAAAAACAAAATTATAGAGCAATCTCGGCTGACTGAGAGCAGAATGAAATGTGATTCATTTTCATCCACCCAGCAGGGACTGCAGGGGGAAAAAAAGGCTGGATTAACCCCTTCCCCACTAGCACTGCCCAGGCTCCCTGGGCTGATCATAGAATCACAGAACCATAGAATAGTTAGGGTTGGAAAGGATCTTGAGATCATCCAGTTCCAACCCCCCTGCCATGGGCAGGGACACCTCCCACTAAACCATGCCACCCAAGGCTATGTCCAACCCCACCTTGAACGCCGCCAGGGATGAAGCATTCACAACCTCCCTGGGCAACCCATTCCAGTGCCTCACCACCCTCACAGTAAAGAATTTCTTACTCATATCCAATCTAAACTTCCCCTGTTTAAGTTTGAACCCGTTACCCCTTGTCCTCTCACTGCAGTCTCTAATGAAGAGTCCCACCTCAGCATCCCTATAGGCCCCCTTCAGATACTGGAAGGCTGCTATGAGGTCTCCATGCAGCCTTCTCTTCTGCAGGCTGAACAGCCCCAACTTTCTCAGCCTATCTTCATATGGGAGGTGCTCCAGTCCCCTGATCATCCTTGAGGCCCTCCTCTGGACTTGTTCCAACAGTTCCATGTCCTTTTTATGTTGAGGACACCAGAACTGGTTGGCTTTCTGGGCTGCAAGCGCACACTGCCGGCTCATGTTCATTTTCTCATCGACCAACACCCCCAAGTCCTCCACAGGGCTGCTCTCAATCTCTTCTCTGCCCAACCTGGAGCTGTGCCTGCGATTGCTCCGACCCAGGTGGAGGACCTTGCACTTGGCATGGTTAAACTTCATCAGGTTGGCATCAGCCCACCTCACAAGCGTGTCAAGGTCCCTCTGGATGGCATTCCTTGGCTCCAACGTATCAACCGAACCACACAGCTTGGTGTCATCGGCAAACTTGCTGAGGGCGCACTCAATCCCACTGTCCATGTCACCGACAAAGATGTTGAACAAGACAGGTCCCAACACCGATCCCTGGGGGACACCACTCGTTACTGGTCTCCAGCTGGACATTGAGCCATTGAGCACAACTCTTTGCGTGCGGCCATCCAGCCAGTTCTTTATCCACTGAGTGGTCCACCTATCAAATTGATGTCTCTCCAACTTAGAGAGAAGGATGTCATGTGAGACAGTGTCAAAGGCTTTGCACAAGTCCAGGTAGATGACATCAACTGCTCTACCCCTGTCCATCAGTTCCGTAGCCCCTTCATAGAAGGTCACCAGATTGGTCAGGCAGGATTTCCCCTTAGTGAAGCCATGCTGGCTGTCACCAAGCACCTTGTTGGTTTTCATGTGCCTTAGCATGCCTTCCAGGAGAATCCACTCCATGATTTTGCCAGGCACAGAGGTGAGACTGACTGGTCTGTAATTCCCCGGCTCATCCATTTTCCCCTTCTTAAAAATGGGGGTTATATTTCCCTTTTTCCAGTCATCGGGAACTTCACCTGACTGCCATGATTTCTCAAATATGATGGACAGTGGCTTAGCAACTTCATTTGCCAGCTCCTTCAGGACCCGCGGATGGATTTCATCAGGTCCCATAGACTTGTATACATTCAGGTTCCTAAGGTGGTCTCGAACCAGATCCTCTCCTTCAGTGGGCCCAGGGTCTTAATTCTCACCGTCCCTGCGTCTGCCTTCCAAGACTTGGGTGGTGTGGTCAGAGCATTTGCCGGTAAAGACTGAGGCAAAGAAGTCATTAAGAACCTCAGCCTTCTCCAAATCCAGGGTAGCCAGTTCTCCCGATAGCTTCTGGAGAAGACCCATGGTGTCACTAGCCTGTCTTTTATTGGCAATGCACCTATAAAATCCCTTCCTGTTATCCTTAACATCCCTAGCCAATTTTAATTCTAAGTGGGCCTTAGCTTTCCTAACCTGGTCCCTAGCTTCCCGGACAACATCCCTGTATTCTTCCCAGGCCGCCTGACCTTGCTTCCACCTTTTATAAGCCTCTTTTTTCCTTTGAAGTTGCCTCAGCAGCTCCTTATCCATCCAAGGAGGTCTCCTGGTTCTCCTGCTAAACTTCCTTCTAGTTGGGATGCATCGCTCCTGAGCTTGCAGCAGGTGAGCCTTGAATATCAACCAACAGTCTTGGGCCCCCCTGCCCTCTAGGGCTGTATCCCATGGAACCTTACTGAGCAGGTTCCTGAAGAGGCCAAAGTCTGCTCTCTTGAAGTCCAGGGCAGTGAGCTTGCTGCACGCTCTTCTCACTGTCCTGAGGATCTCAAACTCGACCATCTCATGATCGCTGCAATCAAGGCTGCCCTGGAGCGTCACATTCCCAACCAGCCCTTCCCTGTTGGTGAGGACGAGGTCAAGCATGGCACCTCTCCTTGTCGGCTCCTCTATTACTTGCAGAAGGAAGTTATCTTCCACGCAATTGAGGAACCTTCTGGATTGCTTGTGCCGGGCCATACCATCCCTCCAACAGATATCAGGGTGGTTGAAGTCTCCCATGAGAACAAGGGCCTGCGAGCGTGAGGCTGCTCCTATCTGCCTATGGAGCGCTTCGTCCAGCAAGTCCCCTTGGTCAGGCGGTCTGTAACAGATCCCCACAATAACATCACCCATTGCTGTTCTCCCTTTAACCCTGACCCACAAACTCTCTGTCGACTGCTCACCTGTCCCCAGACAGAGTTCCATACTCTCTAGCCTATCCCTCACATAAATAGCAACTCTCCCTCCCCGTCTGCCGGGCCTGTCTTTCCTAAAGAGCCGGTAACCTTCCATTCCAACACACCAGTCATAGGAGCCATCCCACCATGTTTCTGTGATGCCTATGATATCATACCCCCGTAGACGTGCACACATCTCTAATTCCTCTTGTTTGTTCCCCATACTACGGGCATTTGTGTAGAGGCATTTGAGCCGAGATCCAGCTGAAGCTGGCTCATTGGCTGGAGCAGCTGGAATATCTCTATATTGCTCCAAACGTTTACTGTAGGTGCTGCCAACCGATTGGGTGTGTTGGGATGGAATGATGCCCCCCTCCCCTAGCACATCTAGTTTAAAGCATCCTTGACCAGCCTGGCAAGCCTCCTACCAAATCCACTCTTCCCCTTCTTTGTCAGACCAGCTCCACCAGCCCCCAGTAGACCTGGCCTACTATATTGAGTCCCATGGTCAAGGTACCCAAACCCCTGACTATAGCACCACCCTTCTAACCATTTATTAACCTGCCCAATCCTCCTAGCCTTTGCAAGGTCCTGCCCTGTATCCTGGAGAATTGATGAAAAGACAATCTGAGCTCCAGAGCCCCTAACCACCTCTCCCAGAGCTCTGTAGTCCTTCTTTATGTATTTTGCATAACTCAAATATTAGGTCTTCTGTTCGTTCTGTAAGGCAGCTTGTAGAATTTATTACTCACATGGACCAGGCCAGTACATGGACTGCGTAAAAACATTCTGTGTGGCATACTTCAATATATACAGTATATAGGAGTGTTAAGTACAGACCCCACTGCCCTCTACCAAGCAAGATACTGCTCCTGCCCCAAAAAACCTCCAGTCTAAAGAGGAAAGGCAAAAGCTGGACAATGACATACAGTGGTGGGATAAAACGTTTGTCAGCAAAGCAGGCAAATGTGTCAGCATCGCATCACCTTGCAGGAGACAAATGAGAGCTGTGAGGCAGGGAACAAAGGAGGATAATGACATGGCTCTCTGGATGCTTATAGGAAGGACTCTCACACGTGAAGAGAAGCAGAGGAGAAAACACAGAGATGGATGTCTGAAAATTTGACTAGGATACAATGGAGCCTGGTCTGGTGGGAATACGGGTGAATACTTTGGGTAGAAGCCATTGTCACAGGATGCCTTTCTCCTTCATGTTGCACTCACAAGCTTGGGGATCACAGCTGAGGAATAGAGTCTGCCAGTGGTGCTATGTCCCCTTCCTTGTATGGAAGTCTGGGGCAAACCTCTCCCTGCCATTTCTACCCATTATTAGGGGGCAGATGATCGATTTCTGGAGTTTAGTTCCCATCATGACAAACCCTGTCACCTGAAGGCTGTGCGGTAGTCACACACACCAACTGGCTCTGCACCCTGGCTGACCAGCAGCAGGAAACAATAGATTAAAAGCATGTCTGTTGTCCCTGGCCCAGAACAGCTATTTAGGGAGAGAAATCAGAGTAACAATGATTACATTTTTAACAGTAAACAGCACAGATTATAATTTCTTCAGCATTTTCTCTGACACTTTTCCTAAAAGTAGAGTAGCTGAAGGCTTGACAACATAACACACAACAACCCCACCCAAACAATTGGGATTTTATTAATAAGTCAAAAGCAAAGGTTATGAAAGGCTATCTAGTGATCTCTGTGGAAACAGAAATCAAGGACCTGTCAATAAGTTGACCTCCCTGAGGCAGTGTTGTTCCTGAGGCTGAACTAGGATACCACAATTTCTTCAGGGGTTGTTGTTGGGTCTCTTGATACCCTCCATGTCAGCACTGCACTGTAAATCTCCAGTATAACCACAGCAGCAGAGTTACAATACAGCAAGTCAAGCGAATGGATGATGAATGTGATACTCAGAGCGAAGTGGTAGCACAGGTGAAGTGCAGGAGCAGGAGCAATTTACTCAGAGCTGCAAAATGCCGGAGAGAAGGCAGAGTCCCGCTGCCATGTTTTGCAAATGCTGGCTAGAAAGCCCCCTAAACAGCTCCCAGATTAAATCACGAGGTCAAGCCCTGGGCAGGATGACAAAGACCAAGCAGCAACTTCATGATTCAACAGCTTGTACAGGGTAAAGGAATAGCCCAGGATAGGCTTCGCTGATGCCAAATGCTTTCTGCTTTATGCCCCCGGTGGTACAACTGACATGCTTGATTTGGTTTCCTTCCATAAATGGAGAAAGTTCCCATGTGCGTTTAAAAAACCTGTTTTAAAACCATCCAGGTTTACTGCTTTAATAAATTCACAGTTGGTCAGTTTAGTCACATGGCTGTGCTTTTCATACATCAGCAAACCCCTTCATTTTGTACTGCTAGCCAGTGGCAGTAGCAAAAAAGATGAAATTACCAGAATTGCAAGAATTTGCATTTGCTGCGGTGTTACAAAGAACAGAAAGCTCTGTTAATATTGGAAGGTTATGGTATGCCTGGGCCAAACACAGCATCTCAGCTACAAGTCTCAGCGGAATGCTCTCGTGAGACCTCACTTGGAGTATTCTGTGCAGTTCTGGTGTCCTCAACATAAAAAGGACATGGAACTGTTAGAACAAGTGCAGAGGAGGGCCACGAGGATGATCAGGGGAGTGGAGCACCTCTCGTATGAAGATAGGCTGAGAAAGTTGGGGCTGTTCAGCCTGCAGAAGAGAAGGCTGCATGGAGACCTCATAGCAGCCATCCAATACCTGAAGGGGGCCTATAGGGATGCTGGGGAGGGACTCTTCATTAGGGACTGTGGTGAGAGGACAAGGGGTAATGGGTTTAAACTTAAACAGGGGAAGTTTAGATTGGATATGAGGAAGAAATTCTTTACTGTGAGGGTGGTGGGGCCCTGGAATGGGTTGCCCAGGGAGGTTGTGAATGCTTCATCCCTGGTGGCGTTCAAGGTGGGGTTGGACATAGCCTTGGATGGCATGGTTTAGTGGGAGGTGTCCCTGCCCATGGCAGGGGGGCTGGAACTCGATGATCTTGAGGTCCTTTCCAACCCTTACTATTCTATGATTCTATGAATTATCATAGCTGCACTGCTCTGTTCCATAACATGGCTTATGCAGAGCTAGCTCAAGTCTGGGGGCTTGGCATGAAGAAATATCCAAAGGATCCCGTGCTGCATTTCCAGCTTGAAATCAGTTCTCTTCTCACCTCTTTTTTAAAGTAGCTTGTGTTGACCAGATCTAATGAAAAAGCTTTGCTTTCCTTTATGGTTAGCAAAACACCAACATGCCTGTAACTAAATAATAGTAGTAATTGGCCAAGTCCTTACACTGGCAAAATGCCACCTGAACACTACAATGGTTCTTCTTTGTTATACCCAAACAAATCCATTTTCTTCAATGGAGGAGCACTTGTATAACAGAGGGAAATAAAGGAATTTGGCCTAACAAGACTCTTTCAAGAGAAGTGACTGAGTAAAAGGGCTGTGAATTTTGCTGATTACTAGTTATTTTAGGAACCATATGCACAGGCACTGACTCATGTTGCTGTCAAGGAAGGGCAGCTGTGTAACAGCAGACTGAGTCCAGGGGTCTGGTTCTGACTTTAATTCACAGCAGGATCTGCTGCAAACCACTTACCTCTGGGGTCAAAACACTGTGTGTGAAATGGAATTGACAGTATTGCCCCTCATTATCCACTCCTCAGGAAAGGTTGCTGTGCTAATGTTAAACCAGGAGTCCAATCCTGGTTAGTCCTTCCTGTTTAGTCTGAAGGGGCGGGATGAGACAGGTTGGACTGGGCTGGATCTGACAGTGGGAGGTCAAACATGGTATCCTTTATGTAGTATGAAACACAGCAATAAAAGTAGATGAACAAACACTTGCCAGTGTTTGGCTTAAAATGGAAAGGTATTTGCAATTTCCAAATATACAGAGCATTTGCTTTGGTTGTAATTTGCTTTGCTTGTTCAAAGCCAAAGGATGTGATTAGGATTTCATGCAGACGAAGTTCTGTTATGTTTTGTAAAATGAAATCCATTTCCTCAACCTAGAACCACACACCACAACCTGTTGACTGCATCAACTGGTAATACAAATAATATATAAATAATTGAAATTATTACCAAAATAACACCTGGAATCACAATTGGCAACAGTTCCCCCCACTAATCTGCACTGGATGGATGCACACAGAGTGGCATCACTTGACTAAGAACTTGCCACCCACAGAAAGAGGAAACAAGCAGAGAAAAGCAGTGACCTTTTAGAACCACACAAAATGCCCCTGGCAGACAGGGGAAGGAGTCAAGGTGTGCAAAGTGCTTGCTTATAGAATCATAGAATAGTTAGGGTTGGAAAGGACCTTAATATCATCTAGCTCCAATCCCTGCCATGGGCAGGGACACCTCACACTAAACCATGCCATCCAAGGCTATGGCCAGCGATGGAGCATTCACAACTTCCCTGGGCAACCCATTCCAGGGCCTCACCACCCTTACAGTAAAGAATTTCTTCCTCATATCCAATCTAAACTTCCCCTGTTTAAGTTTAAACCCATTGCCCCTTGTCCTATCGCTGCAGTGCCTTGATGAAGAGCCCTACTTTCTGCCTTCCAGGAGAAATATTTCACTATTTTTCCTGTCAGACAGTAAATTTGCACAAAATAGTATTTTAACTGAAGATTAAGAGAATAAAGCTATTTATGGCACCGCACTGAGTTTGCTAAGCATCATCTGCAGAAAATCAAGGGAGAGCTTTCAAAATGTCAAAATAATTTTTATATATTTTTGTACAAGCTTTTCCTTATTGCTTTATTTTTTTTCTACTTAAGAAATAGTTTTGAAGTACAAAAGAATGGGTTAAAAAAAACCCCAACCCAACAATGCAGGAGAAATGGACAAATAAGCTGAAAACTAAAGAAATGGCATTGTTTGTCTCCCACAAATCCAGATTTTCAGTTTTAGTGGGTTTTTTTCAGTTGAGTCACAAAACCAACAAATCCATCATCTTCCCAACTCTGCTCCTGACATTTTAAGCCACGTGCCCTCTGCTGGAGAGACCAGTGCTGTGAGCTCCACATCATTACATATCCTGTAACCCTAGTGACAACACTGCTTGGCAAATCCTGCAGGGAGCTGCCAGTTCTGCCATCAGCCCTTCTGTGGGCCTCCCATGCTGTGAGGAATTAATATTTCCCAATATTCATTCAATAATTACTTCTCATCTGCAGCTTCCATGCTGAATAAAACATGGGAAGGTGGAGGGCAGCTCCTTCTGATGCCCAAGAACATTTGTGCAGCCAGGTAAGCTCTTCTCACATAATTCATCCTGGCTTCTTACAGACCACATTGAACTCGGTGATAACTGACACCAAAACCACACTTATGCTTAAAAATCACATGCAAAATGACTGGAAACTTGAAATCCAAATGCAAAAAAAATGATAATCAAAGACATAAAAGACATAATCTCTCCCTGCAGTCAGGCTGCAGTCCCAGGGGACCCCAGTCATTTAATTATCACACAAGACTGCAGTGAAAGTGTGAGTAAAGGCACACAAGTTCCACTTGAAAAACAGGTACATGCTCCTGTGACTGAAGACAGGCCAGAACTGCTGCAATCCCCTCCTCTCTGTGCTTTTTCCAGCATCAAGGCGCACTAGTTTTGTGCAAAGCACAATGTAGTGCCATGGTTAGCAGTATGCCAGGTGAAGATGTGATGGCATGCACTGCACGCATCCATTGCACAAGTCCTAAATATAAAGTTGGGCAGCTGCCTTACTTTGCACCCTGCACTGCTGCCGTAGGAGCACTGCATATGTTTGCATAGGTACAATTGCACCTTACTTTTACATTGCAGATAAGCATTACAAGTGTACCTGTGATTGTGCAAGGTATATTGCACCAGCTCATGAATATACACAAGCGGGTCCCTGGCTGCTCCCAGGGACACAAAGCTGACTGATTTCACTGTTAGCACCACTTGATGCAGCACATGCATGCTGTGCTGTATTGCTGCCTCCCCTCTATCTATAAAGCAGCTGGGTCTGGCGGTCAATGCACTTGTCATTCAGCCTGTCCTCTGCTTCCCACGCCTCAGCTCAGCAGCAATCTAGCAGCAGGCTTGGTCCTGTCAGGGTTTGGAAAGGACTGATCACACACAAGCTCAGACTACAGAAAACCCATGGTATCTGGGGGTACAGGGGGACCGTGCCCACGCTACATGTGTAGTTTCACACTTGGGGCCCAAGAGTTTAAGAGCAAGGGATGCTGCAGAGTAATGGCATGGCAGTGAGGAGGGAACTTGGGCGTTACAGGTCAGAGAGGAGGAGCTTCTGGTTTGCGCTGGTACCAGCCTTCTCTCTCCTCACACTACACAGGAATATGTATTTAATTAGGAGTCATGTGCTGTGCACAGCTCTCCTGAGAGATGGGCAGGGGCTCCCGTATAGCCCCCACATATTAAAGGAGCAGAAGGCCTTGTGAGAAGGATGGGGCTTGTTTCCTTTTCCTCCTTACCTGCAGCATTTCCATATTGGTCAACCCAACTTAAGTGCTTCCAAGCCAGTGCTCTCTGCAGGCCTGGCCCCATTCAGCTCACGGACAACCGGAAACAATTTAGGTCTGGCAGCTACAGCAGGGCGATGCAGCTGATAGCAGAACTTCGAGGTTAAATACACTGGTCTGCAGACAGAGGATTGGGAAAGGATCTCCACAGAGCCAAGGAGCATGGTGGGGAAGTACAGGCAGCGGGGAAAGGGCAGGATGCAAACAACTCCCTGGACTCCCAGAGACTCGCCCAAGGCCATGCAAACAGAGGGCTCAAAGAGCTGATTCCCAAGCAGCACACTATTTTTTGTCCCTGCTGTTGTGCTTTGCATACGGGAAAGCAGAACATCATTTTTGGCTGGGCAGCAGTATAATAAGTGAAAGGTAAAGATTTTTTTTATACTTTCATAACACTTTCCAGACAAAAACTTGCTGTGCTTTGGTCCTATCATTTCAGTGATGCCAAAAAAACATGAGGAAATTTCTCTATGAGGGGATGTATTCTCTGTAACATATTGCACAAGCTTTGTCACACGAAATGACATTCACCCTACAGGCAGGCAAACAAACCCTTTCAATCAGGCAGTCCAAATGCAATGGCATTACAGATTTCACTTATTTGCATTCCACATCTAATAGAAGTTTTTATCATCCAATACTCTCTCATCACACTACTGCCCATGGGAAGGAGAGTTATCATCCTCACATCACACATAAGGGAGTTCCTGAGAGAATAAGCATGGCGCCCGTGGTTTACTATAAAAGTCTAGGAATGGACCTTAGGGGTTGCTGGTCAAGTCTCCCTTCTAAGTGTCATATTCCTCCATCATAAACAATACATTTATCTCTCCTTAGCAGGCCCATATCCTAGAGGAAGGCAAATCCCAGTTTTCACTGTGCTACCAGTCATGTAACTTCAGTTGGACAGTAAAGACGAAAAGGCACTGTGTAGCTTTGGCACTGTTAAGACATCCATAGGGACTGGGCAAACCTGTATTTTCATACAACCTGTAATCATGCTACTACTATTTCTCGCTTGCTGCTAGCAAAGAGTAGAACTTGCAAGGTGCATCCATCCTGCAGGGAGCCAAGATGGAGTCTTGCAATTCAGGCTTCCCTCTACCAGAAATATCATCAGTGATAAGGAGTCTGGGCCTGATGGTAGGTCACCATTCAGGTGAGCCCTGATTCCTTGTTACAGCTTCTTGTTCCCTTTAACTTCCTTATGCTGCTATCTTTTCCATACAGAGACACCGATGTAAGAACGCAGTCCTTGAGACTGCCGATTTGCCAGGTTACCCTGGCACTACAGCTCCTAAGAAAATTGTCAGTACATTATATAAAGTGAGCATACAACAACTGCAATGAGTGAATCAGGATGGTCACTGGCACTGTCCTCAAGACGATGGGAGAACTGAGAGACTGCAGTCTACCCACAGGAGATCTTGTAAATTGCCATAATTGTGTATAAATAGAAAGGCAGAGGCAAGAGTGAGCCAAGGTGCTGCTGACTCAGGCCCACCTTGTGTTTCTACCGGGAAGCACAGAAGCACAAGAAAGATGGGCAGCGAGGGGCAGAGGGGGGTCCTGAGTAAGAACTCAGCCTGCTTTTATCTGTGGTACTCTGGATTCACTCAGAACAGCCACTGAACTAACCCAAGATGACTTTCTCCCACAGGAATGCTATTGCTCTCAGCCATCCAAGCCTTCCTGCAGGAGAAAGTGGGGCAGCATGAGGCACAGAGGGGGAGTTTTTTGCCCAGCATCACAACCAGTCAGTAGAGAGCTTTGAAGCAGGGATTTGGTTTTATAATGGCGACCTACAAAGTCTCACCTCCATTTCAGACTCCTTTGAGACAGAAATATGTGGGCAGCATTAGTAAATGTCATTACACAGACTTGCAGTATGCTACACAGGGAAGAGCAAACTTATGCAAGTTCCTTGCTTTTTTCTTAGTGGTCAGCTTTGTAGAGAAGCAGCCCAGGAGGACCATAATGGTGTCACTCCTCAGGAGCCCTGGTATGAATGACTGAATCCCTTGTTTGTCTACAGTGCTTCCACTGAGGTAGGAATACACTAACTCAAACGAGAGAGACAGAACTGCATCTATCTTTGCTCTTGTCTTCCCCGAGGAGAGGATGACTTGTGCAGTCTTACAGCACTGCGGCTCTGAGAGGATGCCTGATGGTGCTGGGAGGGCACCCACACAACTCCCATCCCATGGAGCAGGCTCTGCACTCGGTAGCACTGAGGAGAGGCTGTTGGCCCTCCCCTCTACTCCTCAGGTCTTCCTAAGTCACAGATCATAGAATCACAGAATAGTCAGGGTTGGAAAGGGCCTTAAGACCATTCAGTTCCAAACCCCTGCCATGGGCAGGGACACCTCACACTAGACCATGTTGCTCAAGGCTCTCTCCAGCCTGGCCTTGAACACTGCCAGGGATGGAGCATTCACCACTTATTCGGGCAACCTGTTCCAGTGCCTCACCACCCTCACAGTAAAGAACTTCTTTATATCTAACCCAAACTTCCCCTTTTTAAGTTTAAACCCATTACCCCTTGTCCTATCGCTACAGTCCCTGATGAAGAGTCCCTCTCCAGCATCCTTGTAGGCCCCCTTCGGATATTGGAAGGCTGCTCTGAGGTCTCCATGCAGCTTCCCTTCTCTGAATAAATAAAGAAGCTGGGTCCCACCTTTCATTTCAGTTCCACTCCCGTTCTCTTAAAAATCATGACTAGCTTCCACTTCAGCAGTGACATTTTTCCCTATGTTAGCTTTGCTGCTTCTGAAAAGAAGGATCTGCTGACTTCACCTGGAACTGTTGAGTAGCAGCCCCTGCGGCTCCTGCTCACGGGGCACAATCCTGGCCTGCACCATCCCACTTCTGCCAGTGGCTCTGCCACGGTCCTGCACACAGTGTGCTAACCCAGAACTGCTCCTGCTCTCGCAGTCCTGCACAACTCCACCCAGCTTTGCCCATACTTCTCCCTCAAAACCTGAATACAAGCCTGCTGTTTATGAGTAAGCCTGAATACTGATTACCTCAGGTTCCAACATCACTTTCATTATCTAAGGTTTTAATTATTATAAAATAGGGACATTTAGACACAGCTTTGAGATACAGATACCTGAATACATATACTTGCTTCACTGGAAACACAGTGCTATGGCTTTTTTTTTTCTAGCCTAACCATAGCAGAGAGCATTAACAGAAAACCTCACTTTTCCATTTAGTACACATCAAGTACACAGGACCAAATCTGTCCCCAGAGTAAGCTTGCTGAAGTCAAACAGAGCTTACATCAGAGATGAATTTGGCACTCTGTTTTCACTGAGCTTACAGCAGAAATTCAGACATATTCTCAGGCATATTTCCACTGAACATCCTGAAAGTGTGAGGCCATGGTCAGGACAGAAGGAGCATCAGAACTCTGCCACCATTTCATGGCTATGTCCTTTGGATCAGCCCATCTGTCTGATATGCCTTTATTGTGCCCTCTTTTCAAGAGAATGGAGGACAATAGGAATTGTCTGCAGGGGACGATAAGGACACATCTTCCTCACTGTAAAGCAAGGCATCAGTGTTTGCACAAGAAATTGGAGAAAACACAGGATAAAACAGTCTACGTGAGAAAGACATCCGAGATCTCTGTTTTCCATAAGCAGAGGCCAAGTTTCACAAATTAAAGCCCAGTTTCCTTGAAACTGAGCACATCCTTAAGACCCACCCAAGCCCTAGCCACCAGTGGGATAAACTCCTTTACTAGAGTAGATTGCTAATACACACTGGCTTCAGCTAAACTCCCAGAGAGAAACCTTTATCTCTACTGAAGCCAGTGGAAGCTTTGGTATTAGCTCCAGTTATACCAGAATTTCATGCCTCCCACTTGGTTTCTGTTCTTCACCGTAACTTGCTGTCAAGGCACACAGGATGAGAAGCAGTTCACTGAATAATAAATGGCTGCAGATCAATTGAACCCACAGGAGTAGACCCTTCTAACTGCAAAAGGAACATGGGGACATCAATGAAACCCTGTCAGATCCTGTTCTTCTAATACTAATCTTAACAGATTTGAAAGTAGTGAAATGGATACGCACAATCTGGATTTTCTATTGTACCTTGTTTTAGATGGTGTTTGCTTATTACAGATGCCAAAAGTGAATCTTTCTGCTATGAAACGCTGATTTCACATAGAACTTTCTGTCCATGGGAAGAGAGAAGCTCATTATAATCACCTGAAAACATTTCTCTTCTGGGTTTTGATTGCTCTTGATAATTTCATTTAGTCAGTGCTAGCTCATTAACTTACCAAATACAGAGATTTCACCATTTCATCAAGCTTTACATTTTATCAAGCTGCAAAACAAATTCCTAGGAGAATCATAGAATCATAGAACAGTTAGGGTTGGAAAGGACCTCAAGATCATCGAGTTCCAACCCCCCTGCCATGGGCAGGGACACCTCCCACTAAACCATGCCATCCAAGGCGATGTCCAACCTGGCCTTGAACACCGCCAGCGATGGAGCATTCACAACTTCCTTGGGCAACCCATTCCAGTGCCTCACCACCCTCACAGTAAAGAATTTCTTCCTCGTATCCAATCTAAACTTCCCCTGTTTAAGTTTAAACCCATTACCCCTTGTCCTCTCACTACAGTCCCTCATGAAGAGTCCCTCCCCAGCATCCCTATAGGCCCCCTTCAGATATTGGAAGGCTGCTATGGGGTCTCCACACAGCCTTCTCTTTTCCAGGCTGAACAGCCCCAACTTTCTCAGCCTACCTTCATACGGGAGGTGCTCCAGTCCCCTGATCATCCTCATGGTCCTCCTCTGGACTTGTTCCAACAGTTCCATTCCTTTTTATGTTGAGGACACCAGAACTGCACACAATACTCCAAGTGAGGTCTCACGAGAGCAGAGTAGAGGGGCAGGAGCACCTCCCTCGACCTGCTGGTCACGGTCCTTTGGATGCAGCCCAGGATACGGTTGGCTTTCTGGGCTGCAAGCGCACACTGCCGGCTCATGTTCATTTTCTCATTGACCAACACCCCCAAGTCCTTCTCCGCAGGGCTGCTCTCAATCTCTTCTCTGCCCAACCTGGAGCTGTGCCTGCGATTGCTCCGACCCAGGTGGAGGACCTTGCACTTGGCATGGTTAAACTTCATTAGGTTGGCATCAGCCCACCTCACAAGCGTGTCAAGGTCCCTCTGGATGGCATTCCTTCCCTCCAATGTATCAACCAAACCACACAGCTTGGTGTCATTGGCAAACTTGCTGAGGGCACACTCAATCCCACTGTCCATGTCACTCACAAAGATGTTGAACAAGACCGGTCCCAACACCGATCCCTGAGGGACACCACTCGTTACTGGTCTCCAGCTGGACATTGAGCCACTGAGCACTACTCTTTGCGTGCGGCCATTCAGCCGGTTCTTTATCCACCGAGTGGTCCACCTATCAAATTGATGTCTCTCCAACTTAGAAAGAAGGATGCCATGTGGGACAGTGTTGAACACTTTGCACAAGTCCAGGTAGATGACATCAACTGCTCTACCCCTGTCCATCAGTTCCATAGCCCCATCATAGAAGGCCTCCAGATTGGTCAGGCAGGAATCTGACAAAAGGCTGGAGATGGGGTATAAGCCCATTTCATCCAGGGTCTGTGCATCAATGCAACCTCAGCTCAGCTCTATCAAATACAGTGGCAACAGAATGGTCTGTGTGCAGTATGCCAGTAATTCCCATCTAGCTCTTCCTAGAAAAGGATCCGTATCAGAGTAAGCCACCATCAAAACCAGAGTAGAGAGACTGACCAGACATTTAAAATACACCTATCAATCCACCCTGTGGCAGATACCTCTAGTTCAGGAGCAAATCACGTTTCAGGAGAGATGGCAATCAGGAAGTATCTGCTGTTCCTGTCCATAATGCACAAGTTTTGTCATTAAATAAAGAACCTCATTCCCCAGAACCCTTCAAGCCAGGACCTTTCACCCAAAGTTAATCAATTTTTAAAGTTGAAAGCCCAACTTTGAGATAGAAAGGAGAGTTTAAAACACTATTTCATTCTTTCAAGCTATGCTACAAATGGTCAACACCTAGGGGGGGAAACATTAACTCCCAGGACCAGTGAAAAGCTGTATAAATCACATAGGGAAGCATCTTGGCCTAGTGGCTACTAACCCACTGGAGATAAATCTAGGAAGAATCTGCCTGGATATTTTTTTAAGAGAGATGAAATAGGCAAAAGTAGTTTACTTGCTATTTTTTCTTCAAATTCAGCATCACATCTCTGTCAGTATTATACTATCTACACAATGCAGCTTTCCCTACATCAATAAACCACAAAAAAATTATCATATCCCTTATGTTAAGCTATAAAGCTGTTACACAATTCTGACATTTCAGTAGCAACCTTGTATTGTCTGGGTTTGCATTCAAACTTCCTAAGGGTATGAGCTTAGCAAAGTTAGAGGAGATGAGTATACAGATAAACTGTAGAGCAGAGGGCACCTAGGACCACTCTGGGAGAAAAGGCAGAAAAGTTTGTGCCCAGTAGCATACAATTCCCTTTCAGAGCCCAGAATATAATCCAGGATTCAAGAGCCTCTCTCACTATCTTGTGTTGTTAGCAAGCATCTGTAAAACTCAGATGCAAAACATTCGCCTCATTCCCCTCTGTATGCTGACCTACAAGGAAGATAACTATGTACTTCTGCTATCAGTTACTCCCACAGCCGGGGCAGTAGAGGTCCATACAGCATGTACAAATGTTCCCACATTACTGATGAATCACCCAGGAATGAATCTGAACTCACACAGCAGAATTTCTGAAGTTTCCATTTCCCTTTTTTTTCCTTTAAAGACATGCACAGACACACAAGAGAAGCAAAGCACTGACAAATGCTGCTACTAGTAAGTCATGTATTTACAAGATAGGAAATAGCAGGTGCAAATTTAACATGAAGACCTAGTAAAACCAGTTCCTTTGAACATATTTTTGGTGATCTGGTTCTTTCTTATCCTATCATATACTATTTGCTGATAGAGGACTGACATATTACACAAGGCAGACCTATTCTTCAGCAGAACAGGAGGTTATACTGAAGAGGGATGTTGTCTTTAGAGTCGCTATCATTTGTTGCCAAGATGGGAAGCTGTACTGTAAATGAGGCAAGGAACTGAGAGCAAAGAAGATGTGGGTCTCCAGATTTATGTAGCTGAATGTCAAAGGACGGATTTTTCCTGCCTACTAGTACAAATGTCCTTTGTACAAATGCCTTGGTTAAAGCAAGATGCTTAAACCAAGTACTATGAAGGGTCACTCCCTGGGTATGCCCTGTTTTCTTGAATCCTGACTTTAGGCCTGGCCTGTGATTTATAGACATCCTGAGTATACCTATCTACAGCAAACAAAGGTGGGAGCTGTTGTTTAAATGTGTGAAGTGCTCCAAAACTCCCTGCTGCAATGGCTATTCCTCAGTTTCCCAATCAGGAACCCAATACAATAGTATACCCTCATCAACCAGAGCTGTGATACTAACCTGGTTAATGCCTGTGCAGTAGCCAGCCATTACAGTGATGTGTGCCACAGAAAAAGCCTGTGAGAAAATGTTTTCTCTCCAGTACAGGGTTTGATCTGTGTCCAGCAAATAAAGTCTGGAGCCATACGCCAAACAATGAGAAGGAAATAAAATATTGACTAGCTGCTTACTCATAAAGCTCCATCTATGGTCTGCACTGTCCTGAGACAGAAGTGCTGGGTAAAAAGTAGTACGAGAAGATGCATTTAAAGACCTTATTGTATAACCAAGAGAAGACTCAAGCTTATGTTTGCACTTGACATTGCCTAAGGTTTGAAGCTTCCTTTGCAGTTTTTGAGATGTTCATAGAAGAGCATGCACCTCTGCGCAAGAGTGTTTCTGCGTTACCCTGGGCAGGATTATATTCAGAATCAGGTCCCTAGTTCCTTTAGATTTCAGTTGTATTGCAATCTATTAGCACTAATCAACTGTTCAAACAATACTGAGAGGCAAACTGATAGCTTGCTTTACAACCACAGGTGGCTTCTGCAGTCAGGGAAAAATACTCTTTCTCCTTCTGAATTCCTAGGTGGATCTGCTGTCAAGGCAGATAAATACCCCTGAGGGTTATCCTGTGCCTCTTTGCATCCCTCCCCTTCCAGCAGATAAGTGTGTTTTCCACAGGAATGCTGTCTGTGTCAGAGTTACAAATCCAAGAGCAAAGGTTTCAGCTAACCAGCTGTGTAATCTAAAGGACAAGAGGTCAGGGCCTCAAAAGGGAATACAGAGCAACCCCAAGCATCTCCGGGGAAAGCAATGGCAAGACCTGCACTCCATTTCTGTGCTCCTGACTTTAGTGAGCTTTGCCAGCCTTTGTGCTTCCACGCCGCTGCCCCTCGGACAAAGACAAAGGAGCACAGTTAAAGGAATTTACCTGCAGCCTCTATCAGAGAAGCAGAGAAACAAAAACTACAACCTCAAAAGTGAGAGAGGAAGAAACAACTGCTTGTCAGCTTCTAATCAATAAATTCTCCTTGGGCTGTTTTTAGTTCACCTGAGCCTGATCAATATCCACTGGGAACCTTCCAATGGGACCAACTTTAAATTTATCTCCCAATTTCCTCTCCAGAGCCCAGGCATCACATCTAATTAATGGGCCTGTTCACTGGTTTTGTCTGAATGCAACAAGGATATTGTGCTTCTTGATGGGGAAACAAAGATGTTGCACTGCAAAGGAAGTGCTCAGGGCAAGAGCCCTGGATGCCACATGCAGGTAAACATTTTTGGCCTTCCTAAGCAAAGGTGAGGGTGCAGGAGGAGAGCCAGAGAGAATTAGTCACTGGAAAGAACACACCAAGCATGAGACAAATGTGAACAGACACTAGGAAGGTGCAGACAGGTACATGGGAGGACACAGAGAGCTAGAACAGAGAATCCAGTTCTTGAGACCGGCAGACTCAGAGACAAAAACATACATGAGAACCAATCGTATTAAATACAACTGCATCATGAATCTACCAGTTGTTCCTCAACAGCTTTGTCTTGAATTGTTAAAAGTGCCCAAGGCACTGCAAATCTAGGGTATTTGAGCATCTAATCCACTTAGTTCCCTCTGAAAATCCTGGCTACAAATCTTTACTCCTTCATGTCTCCATCTAATGTACAATAGGGACACTTTGCAATGTAATGAAGAAATGAATAGCTGACAAGGTTCCCTTGTCTTGGCACTCTGGTGCTTTAGAAATGCAGATAGCTACTGGTTATGGGACTTTGATAAATCTTGGACGCACCATTTTATAGCAGAGGTAACTTTTTTATCTGTACAGCTAAACTGAAGCCTTTACCACAAGGCTGAAGGCTGAAGCTGCCCAGACCTCAGATTTACAGATTACAGGCATGTTTCCCTTTGACCTTCTTACTTGGGGATTCCCCAATCAGGAAATCAAGAAAAGATGGATTATAGACTAGGGGGCAAGAGGATGGGGAAAAAAAGGGGTATTTACAGTGCTACGGAAGGCCTCAGATATATTAGTGCTTTAGCCTTAGTAATGCCAAGGGCCTGCTATTTGCAGCTCTATAACCCTTCATTTAAGCTATCAAAGCAGTGCTTTTCCAGAGTGTCAGTATTTTCCCTGTACTGTTACCATGCTATTCTCATTCTTTTTTCCTTCGGTGTTCTCATGTTGTTACTCTGGTACTGCTGTTCTCATGGCCTCGCACCTGCTATGAGAATCTGGGACCTCATCACTGCCTCTCCTGGCTGGCCCCTAGAGAGGGTTTTCACCTTCTCTTTCTCTCTTTTATCCAGTCCTGAAGTAGATTTGTTAGAGATTATGTATGCCATCAGCTAAGGACCCTGCTAAAACCACTGTGCATGTAAGCCTGTCTCCTTATCCTTTGTGCGAAACCAGCCATGGCTGATGTGCCACTGTCATCCAGGGTGGTTACTGTGCCAACCAAATCACCAGAAAAGCAAAGAGCAGCTACTAATAACAGCAAAGCCACTAGTTAACTGGAGACAGTAAGAGTACAAACACAGGCTGTATGCACACTCTTTCTTAACTCAAGTACTACCCTACTGGAGATGCAGTTGTTGGATACCCACTCAAACCAGACACAAATGGCTTCTGCGAAGAAAAACCATGCTGCTGTCCTTCTGGACCTGGCAGTAAAGAAGCTCAAAGCCTCAGGAGACTGTGAAGAAGGAGGATGCAGATGATGAAGATTGGGCAGAGCATTAGAGTAAACAGCAGGCATGCAGAAGCTTACCTAACAAACAGCAGCCTCAAAGAGCTGGGGACAGGAATGATAACAGGTTCATTCTGAGCTGTTCATTCATGCTACTGGCATGAAGAGCCTTGAACTGGAAAGAACAAGAACCTACAGTACAACGCAGTCCTGGTCCCTCTTCTTCCTCTTGAACTGATACAGCTGATGTTTTAACTCTGTCAAAAATAGAATCATAGAATAGTTAGGGTTGGAAAGGACCTTAAGATCATCCAGTTCCAACCCCCCTGCCATGGGCAGGGACACCTCACACTAAACCATGCCATCCAAGGCTATGTCCAACCTGGCCTTGAACACCACCAGCAGTGGAGCATTCACAACTTCCCTGGGCAACCCATTCCAGTGCCTCACCACCCTCACAGTAAAGAATTTCTTCCTCGTATCCAATCTAAACTTCCTTCCCCTGTTTAAGTTTGAACCCGTTACCCCTTGTCCTGTCACTACAGTCTCTAATGAAGAGTCTCTCCCCAGCATCCCTATAGGCCCCTTTCAGATAGTGGAAGGCTGCTATGAGGTCTCCACGCAGCGTTCTCTTTTCCAGGCTGAACAGCCCCAACTTTCTCAGCCTGTCTTCATATGGGAGGTGCTCCAGTCCCCTGATCATCCTCATGGCCCTCCTCTGGACTTGTTCCAACAGTTCCATTCCTTTTTATGTTGAGGACACCAGCACTGCACACAATACTCCAAGTGAGGTCTCACGAGAGCAGAGTAAAGGGGCAGGAGCACCTCCCTCGACCTGCTGGTCACGGTCCTTTGGATGCAGCCCAGGATACCGTTGGCTTTCTGGGCTGCAAGCGCACACTGCCGGCTCACGTTCATTTTCTCATGGACCAACACCCCCAAGTCCTTCTCCGCAGGGCTGCTCTCAATCTCTTCCCTGCCCAACCTGGAGCTGTGCCTGCGATTGCTCCGACCCAGGTGGAGGACCTTGCACTTGGCATGGTTAAACTTCTTCAGGTTGGCATCAGCCCACCTCACAAGCGTGTCAAGGTCCCTCTGGATGGCATTCCTTCCCTCCAATGTATCAACTGAACCACACAGCTTGGTGTCATCGGCAAACTTGCTGAGGGCGCACTCAATCCCACTGTCCATGTCACTCACAAAGATGTTGAACAAGACCGGTCCCAACACCGATCCCTGAGGGACACCACTCGTTACTGGTCTCCAGCTGGACACTGAGCCACTGAGCACTACTCTTTGAGTGTGGCCATCCAGCCAGTTCTTTATCCACCGCATGGTCCACCTATCAAATTGATGTCTCTCCAACTTAGAGAGAAGGGTGTCATGTGAGACAGTGTCAAAGGCTTTACACAAGTCCAGGTAGATGACATCAACTGCTCTACCCCTGTCCATCAGTTCCGTAGCCCCTTCATAGAAGGCCACCAGATTGGTCAGGCAGGATTTCCCCTTAGTGAAGCCATGCTGGCTGTCACCATGCACCTTGTTGGTTTTCATGTGTCTCAGCATGCCTTCCAGGAGAATCCACTCCATGATTTTGTCAGGCACAGAGGTGAGACTGACTGCTCTGTAATTCCCCGGGTATTCAAATAATTTGAAGTGTCTGGATGCCAAGTAGAGCAAGACAGAGCCTTGGCTAAAAGCTCCTACTTTATTACCTTTGGTTTGCAGCATTCTGTCCTCCTGATCTAACAACTTCTACCACTCTGTGTTTATGTGCATGAGTTAGTGATGATGTCAACAATAGAAAACACAGGGGAAAGGTACAGAGACATGAATGTCTGGCTGGAAATGAAACACGGTTTGCAAACTTCTTTTGGATCTCTGTGCATCTCCAACAGCAGAAGAAGCTATCCTTGTATTTAGTATTACTGTTCAGCTTACTGAAAATTGCTGCTTTACATTTCTGCAGAAAAATGCAGAGCGAGGAAAAGAATCCAAAGGAGAGAGTTTAGAACCCAGCAGAGAGGACTGGAGATACTGTTCAAACCCAACACCTGTTACTTTCAACAACCAACTCGTGGTTGTTAAAAGTAACAGTTGAGTTTGTTGAGCACTTTAATCTAAATCACCTGAATAACTCATTTCAGGAAATATGATTTTATATTTCTACAGCATCTTTCAGGAATCTGGGAGAATTTCATAAGCACCAAATGAAGCCTCATAGCCCTCACGTGAGACAGGCAAGTACTGTTATTCCTAATTTACAAAGCGGATTTAAGGATTTTCCAAAGCATTGCTAGGGATGTAGGCAAGCACTCTGCCTCATGTCAACAAGAATCACAATCCACCCAGCCTCTTCAGAGGTGAATCAGCTTGGCCCAATGTACGCAGCTAAGCTATGGCATTCAAAACAGGACGCAAAACTGCGGCTGCACGACTCTCCTACCTGCTCCTTCGTTTCAGAACAGTCTCTTCTCCTCATGTGAGGGCAGAGGAGGAAATGGAATTTTCCTCCCACAGGGAATTGAAAATAATTCTGCTCAAGTTTGAAACGAAGAAAGTCAAAAATATGGGGGAAAACAGAAATGTTAAGAACCAGACATTTTGTATCAAAACAGACTGATCCAACACGTCATTCTGTTACAGCATTTTTAATTTGGAACCAACATTTTGAAACGACAACTGAAAAAAAAAGTCATTTTATGTTGAAATGTCAACTCCAAACAAAATATTTTGTTATGTTTCTCCCAGCTGGAAAAGCATTTTTTTTTGTCAGAACTGACATTTTCTCATTGCAAATTTCAGTTTAGGTGAAACTACATTGTCTAATGGGAAAACACTGCTGTGAAAAGATGCTAATCAGCTCTGAAGTGCCTACGTTTTCTGTCAAGGAAAAGAAGACATAAAATGCTGACTTTAAAACTCTGAGGAACTGAAGTGTTCTGAACAAAAATGGTCTGGGAGGCCTCTGGACCGGACTGAAGTGCTGATTGGGAAGAACAAGGAAATTGTCCTAAAAACGATGTTCTGAATGAAGCAGAATCAAACAGCCAGATAACTGAATGAAGAAATTAGAGTGGGGTTTTTGCAACTGTATGGAAGTCACTTTTCTTGCACTCTGAAAACCGAGGTGGATTATATAACTGGAACATGCTCTGGAAGGGCTACCAGAATTGTTTCTTGGCTCAGAGAAAGATGGCCTCTCCTTGTAATAGACTTTTATGCCAAAGCATGTACAAAGTATACACTCCTTTTGATCTTGAACCAGTAGGTATGCTTCATGTCTTGAAGTTTACAGGTGTATACCTCTTGTTATGTACAACATAGTTCTTCAATGGAACTTGAATTTGTAATAATCCAGGTTTACAGGTTATTTGTTGTACATACTGGATTGTAACCAGCAATGTGTGGTAGTAGCTTTAATCACTCACTACCCTGAAACATCTCTTCAGGGAAATTTCAGCTGCTGACAGGCTGCTTATTTATTTGTCTGGTTACACAACTTCAGCGTTCCTCTTCATCAGCTGTGGTCTCCTCAACTCTGAATTGCTTGCTGCAAATTTGAGCTCTATTGATCACCTGGCCTGCAGCTCACTGAAAAAAACACGAGAACACTGCTTCCATGATACAACCTGGCTGCTCCCTGCTTCTGGAAACCTTTTTATGTTGAAATTAATAACCCATTTCATGTTGACCCCTCCATTTCCTATGCCTTAATTTTCTGAATGTACAAGCACATTGTTACTTGGTTTTCCCATGCTTCATTTTTGCAAACAGGAAGACAAAACCGGAGTTGATTTGTGAAGCACAGCTTTTCTTTGCATGTGGAAGTTGCTTCGTCTCTATCAAGCTGCTCCCCCCTACAAAATCCACAGCACTGCTTCTATCTGTTGCTTCAGTCAATCTACTTGGTTCCGAACTGAGGCAGATGCAATAACACAGTTACATTATTTAAACAAATAATTCTTGATGCTCTTGTCATGGAATGCACTGACTTTGGGACCTTGCCCTAAGGACCCCACTGGATGCGAGACCATAGCACAGCAATTTACTGGTGTTGAGTACAGTTCCCCCTATTGCACACAACCAGAGCAAAATTCCCTTTCATAAACTTCTTTTTAATAAATTTCACCTTAAATGTAGTTAATTTCTTTGCCTCTGTTACTTATACAGCTGTTCATCACTCTCCTCTCAAAATCTCTGCATTTACAGCTTTAAAGTATCCATAGTGAGGTCACCCCATTTCTTCTGGCGTTTCCATAGCTTTTCTCTCACAAGTATACACCACCATGTACTTAAAACAGGTTTTCCATCTTCTTTACTATTATAACTACAGAAGCATCTAGATGTCCAATTAATACCAAGGATCCTCCAGGCTGGGAATAATCCTTCTTTTGAAAGGTTTACAGTCTAAGCAGGTAAGACAACGACCAACACTGCAGGAAAGCAAAAGGTCAAATAAATCATGTAACAGATCAATAGCATTGCCAGGAATACCTGGGTTTCCAGCAGGTCCTCAGGATCCCCTGCATTTACACTACTTCCAAATGAGAACAAATTCCTACCTGCAATTTCTCAACTTACCCACAACAAACCACACAAGCACGCATGGATATACATGTCAGTCACATCCACTGTCTTGGCTGCACAAACCAACCCTATGCTTTGACTTCAACACACAAAAAATGCCCTGCAGTTTTCAAGGACTGCCTGGGTTTGATAGAGAATTAGGACTCTACATCTTATTGCCAATACGTGCAGTTATCAGTATCACCACTGAGACTAACGAGGCTCCAGTGGTTTAACCAATATGCAGCATCTCAGTCACTGAAACATCTTTGCACCTCTCATTCATGGAAAGACTTTACTGTCTGAAAAACCAGCATTCTTGCTGTCATAAAACGAATCACAAACTTCTTTATTTTCGAAAAGACAGGTTATTTTGACGTCCTGAATATTTCAGCCCTTCCATGCTTGCACGTTCCTCCATTGGACACATGTAAGTATAAAACCCATGAAGTTGGAACACAAGCACTCAGCTAGAGACAAGTAATTTTTGTTTGTCACACAATACCCAACTCAAGCAGAGGCTGTGAAATCCTGTCAAGCAGCCCCAGCTGCTTTTTGCCAGCAAGGACTGGGGTCAGGAGTGCTTTGTGCTGACATGCACCTACCATTCCTTCCATCTGCACCATAGGAGGTTCCTTCTCATGCACCCAAATCATTCCAGCATAACTGGCAAAGCAGGTATGAGTGAGAGCTTGCTCCTTTAATACCACAAAACTGTAACTCAGTGCATGGACACAAATCCACACTGTATCAGTGTCTTAATGTATCCCCTTCTCTGGGGTCTGTCTTGTTTGTTAACCCCAAGGAAATGGGAGTCTCTTGAACTTGTCCTTCACATCTCCTCTGTTCCTACTCTTTGTTTCCTCTCCTGTTCCTTTTAATTGGCTAAAGAAAAGCACATCATTTAAAGCTCAGGCCTATCCACTGGTTCAACAGTACACATCCCTCAGCAGAGGCACAGATCCTACCTCCTACTACAGATCCCAACAGATAACCCCACAGAAGGGTTTTCTTTCTAAGCTTCTATTTCATTTGCTTAACGATTTAATGCAATTTTTGCTTTCTGACTGCTTGTCTCCAAGACAAATCATCCTCAAAAGATTACTAAATACACATTTAATTATTTTATAACTTTAACCGTGTCTTATGAGCGATAACAAGATTCCATTGGTATGGCTAAAGAAAAAGAAGTTTAAGATACCGTTTAGAAAATACTGGGTATTTTTATTTCTGAGCTCTCATTTAGAGGCTGTGCTGAACTGGGAACGCAGAGCTGAGCCACCACCGCAGGATCATGTCTCACAGCACTAGAAATGACTGGGTGGGACTTCAGAAAGTCAGGAATCTTCTAAACAAAGTCACCCTCTGAGCTCACCAAGCTCGAGCTCTCATTTTCTGTCATAGTTCAGAACGCCAACAGGCCACACCTACCAAGGCTAGTCCTGACCTACCAGATCCCTTTGCCACAGGCATAGGCTGAACAAGGTTTGCAAGAGGAAACTTGGTTTCTTAGTGGAAAATTGAGCAAGTTATTACCCTGCTCTAATACCATTTCATACTCATTACCTGTCAGTAAGAGGAAATCAAGAACTCTCTTCAGAAGCACAAGAAAATAAGCAATTAAAATAGGTGATTGTCTCTCATGGGAAAGAGTTTTCCAGTGCTCTTTTCTTACATCACACCTCTCCCAAAGCCCAACCAGCACGGTAGGTAGGAAACGTCATTGTAAGATGCACTTTAAAATATTATGAAGAACGCAGAGCTGAACATGTGAAACTCTGAGATTAAGTTCAAACTCTTGGTGCAACTCTGACTCAAGGGTATAAACCATGGTACAGCCCTACTGCCTATTTACAGGCCACACAATACCAGGTCATTTTTCTCCTGAAACCTTCGGGGTACGCATAGAATCTGGTGCTGTATCACCTAGTCCAGTCAAGTAATTGATGTGAAAAGTGTGAAAAGTATTTGCCATCTTTACTCAGCTCACATACTCCCTTATTCTGAGAAACCCCAAGAGGAATTTATAGGATTATTCAATGAGTAAGGTACTATTCATGGCGAGTAAAGGTGGCAGAATCAACTCGCTACTGATTACGAGCCGCTTTTCCTCACTTACACTGCTGTAAATTTAAATTAACTCCACTCAATCAATGGTGAATAATTGATATAAAATCAGAGTAAGAGGAGAATTAGCCTATGTCTAGAATGAATAAACAGTGAAAATTCACTGGCATATATAACTCCCCCTGAAGCTTTGCTGCAAGGTTACTTTTATAACTGATTGTTTCATTCTCAGAAGTGCTGTGCTGCTGCTTTAAAAGGAAATAAATACCTTTAGCTTCTGCATGCTAAAACACCCCAAGGTCCTCTGTTTGCTTGGGTGGCATGGAAAGCTCACAAATCCCACTTAGTTTAAGTTGAGGCGGTGGGCACATCCTAGCTAGGAAGGGCAAATAGGCTTCTAGAGCCTACGTATATTGGTGTGACCCACAGCCTTGGATTTCCACTGGAAAAAAACTGGACTAGCATAGGAGTGGAGTGGTTTATACATCACATCTTGCTCTCCCCTCAGCCTATTCAGCAGATGCTCTATAAAAGCAAACAAAAGAGCAATCCCTGTCTGCACCATACATGTTCTAAATAATGCTGAAGCCTTGTTAGGATCCCACTGCCTCTGCCTTCAGCTGGGAGGCTTCTGCTTCCTACTTTCTCCCCTCTGCTTTATAAATATTTTGGAGCAAGAATTATCCTTAACTATATTTGTAGAGCAATTCCCACAACAGGGTTTGGATCTGGTCAATGCCTTTAATTACTACTGCAACACTGATAGTATTTAATCTGCAGAGACACCATGATCCTTTTTGGGTGGTGTAGTTTTAACACCCAGGACTATTGCCTGGATATTGTTAATTTTAGCTCCACACATCAGATTTAGAGCCTTCCTCCCTCTGCAGCTCTGACCCATCCCCTGTGTCACCTAAACTTCTGCTATTGCTTTCTCTGTCCCACTTCCCTTTCCCCCCCATCCCCACGCAGCGGGTTGAGGAGGGTGCCATCACCTCTGGAACTTGCAGATTAAAAGGCAAAAAATTGAGAGTAAACTGCCAATGGCTCATTTACTGTTGATGGTGAGTCAATCAAAATCCTGCTTTCCCACTGCTTCCTGGCTTTCCCATCTGTGTGAATTCATGACCTGGTTTCTGATGTGTTCCACACTGTTACTCTTTTCCCCCCTCAGAGTTTAATTGCTTCTGTTTCACATTTGGGTGCTGAAAAATTGACAGAAGCTGCACAATTCCCTCCAGCAATGGATCCTATTTATATTGCTGTAAACTACATTTTGCAGAGATATGATTAGTAATAAAAAGGAGAAAATTAAACAGAAATTAGCATCTCTTTGTATAAAATCTGGTTACCAACCAAGTTTTACTCTAAGGGTCACAAGAAACATTAACTTTGGTAAAGACCCACCACACCATAAGGAAGACATCAAGTCCTCACAGCATTCCGAAGGCAGAATGACAGCAACTCACCTTACACCAGACATAGCATGCATCCAGCTAAGTGTCTGTTTCAGGACTGAGCATTCTCAGCAACAGTGCATGCAGAAGGAGAGAGAGCAGAAGGAGAAAAGACTCTTCCCAGAAAAGCCATCCTGGCCATTTCCTCTGCTCCCACAGAGGATGTCTGACCCTTTTCCCACAGCACAAGTGCTGAGGTAATGGCATGTGTGAGGAAGCTCTGGAAAGGACTGAGAGCGCTGTGAACCCACAGTGCATGGGGAGAGCTACCCCCAGACTGCTCCAGTGCCACAGCACCAGTGGGGCAAGGCTCCAAACCTCCGGCAGCCACCCTGAGGACAGGGCACAGAGACTCCAGCTGAGTGCGCTCCCAACAGCCTGCTTCAGATAGGAGGGAAGATTGTGCCAGCAAAGTTCCAGCGCTGTGCGTTTCTAAGTATGTCAAGGAGATTAATACCTTTTAAAAGGCCAGTAAGTATAGCCAGGAAAAAACCAAAACCAACAACTACAGTTTTGGGGCACATAAGCCCATCCTGAATGACATTTCAACACTCCTCTTTCTCACAGGGTTTGAAATAGACCCATTTCTTCTCTGTCAGGAGAGTGCCCATGACATTTTTGTCAATACTTTTCTACCATTTTTGTCTTGAAAACACATCTGACCTTTTACTTGCTGAATACCGTACATTCAATAAATAAAACCTGATACATAAAATTATCAAATGTTTTGTTTACTGAAACATATTCATGGCAAATATACTTGATGGTAATTTTGATATTATTTTCATAATATTTTAATTTCTTAAAAGGTGACTGAAATGACACAGAGATTCATAAGAAATAGAAAGCTCAATAAACCTTGATGGACTGGTGTTTTGTTAAAGGCTCTTCTTTATTTATAAGTCATTTTGCCTGGGAAACCTTTGCACAAGGTGCTCTTGACCTACTCTATTGAGATAAACTCATTGCAAGAGCAATTGTTAGAGCTTGACTCAGCCTTACCCACAGCCAGCACTGACTGATTGATACTTTCAATCCTTATGAGATCGCTGCAAAATGCTGGACTCCGCTGAGATGCATTGTAGGAGCAGAGCAGGGCCTAGGAAAGAAACTCAGTTCTCCAACCTTTCAAATGTCGTTAGACTTTCCCTGTATCAGCGAGGAATTTCTGAGCAGAGCAAGGGCCTGTATTCTTTTTGCAGTCCTAAGTTTATTTTGTCATGTAGTAGGGCATCACATGCAGCTGGATAATAGGAAACAGGTCAACACCTGCTAAAGCAAGACCTGCTGCCACTCAGTCATCATGGTACTGGACTTGGGCATCTTGAGTGAGGACAGTATTAAGGCAAAGCCAGACAAAAGCTCTCTGAAGTGGAAACAGAAGGGCTCTGGCCATGGCAAACACTGGGGAGACAAGGTACATATAACTGCCAAGCTATAGCACAAGTACACCACAGGGATGCTATCAACTTATATAACAACAAACACAGGCTTGGAGATGCCTTAGCAAGTGAGCAGTGAAATGATCCTTCATGGGCACTGCAACAAAGTCAAATAGAATAATGGAGAATTGTTCTCCAAGAAACACTGCACCTCCTCTGAGCAGTTAATGTTCCTCACAAACCAACTAGTGCCCAACTCCCTGTTCTTTTTCTTCCCACAGGTAAAGAGAATCTCTTTGCTGCTTCCTCTTCTACCAAGCCTCCATGAACGAGGATCAGAATGGCTGTTGTACCACTCTGATCAGTTTATTAGGAATCAAACTTGTCCAGAATCCCTCTGCTAATAAACCACAAAGCAATGTTAATACCCGCCTCATTCTTTCCAGAAGGCAGCTGCTCCCAGAGGGGAAGGAGTAGCTTTATTCTGCCACCCACGGCACACCCCAGCAGAAAGTTAGGATACTGTTATCATTCCAGCAATTTTTAGCTCTCTTTGCAGATGGTATTTGCTGTGGGTCCTGGGTTCAGCAATAGCAGTCATTTTTCTCCTTCTTAGTAGCTGGTGCAGTGCTGTGTTTTTGACTTTCAGCCTGGGAACAGCACTGATAACACCGATGTTTTCAGTTGCTGCTCAGTAATGTTTACGCTGACCAAGGACTTTCTGAGCCTCATGATCTGCCAGGGAGGAGGGGAAGCCGGGAGGAAGCAGAGACAGGACACCTGACCCAAACTAACCAAAGAGGTATTCCATACCACAGCACATCATGCCCACTATATAAACTGGGGGCAGTTACCCGGAAGGGTTAGATCACTGCTGGGTCAGGCTGGATATCAGTCGGTGGGTGGTGAGCAGTTGTATTCTCTTCCCTTGTTACTTCCCTTATCATTACTATTATTGGTGGTAGCAGCAGTGGTTTGTGTTATACCTCAGTTACTGAACTGTTCTTATCTCAACCCATGGGAGTTACATTCCTTCGATTCTCCTCCTCATCCCTCCGGGAGTGGGGGGGAGGAAGCAGGGGGAGTGAGCAAGCAATTGCATGGCTGAATTGCCAGCTGGATTTAAACCACGACACTGTGTCATGATGTTTGTGTATGGCTGTATGACTCTGCACATGTCTGTAACAGGCAGACACACTGATATGCCTTGGAGCAGCTGCATGGTGACATGTGAGAGCATATTTGCTCTGTCTAGAGCAGCTTTACTTCTCCCTGTTTTAGCTACAATGATCTTAATGCATGGAGGTGTACAGCAGTCTCCTCACTTCGTTGCCCAGTAACATAACGCATCCCTCCACATCCTGAATACAATTTCACTCGCAAATGCAGAGGTGAACATTCTCATTTACCTTTGACAGATGGGATCTGAGCTGTCTGTAAAGAATGTTTTTATTCCCCTACCAGAAAAGCAGCAAAGTTTCCCACAGTGACCCAGCTACAGATGGATGAGATGGGAATGGGACAGACAGTCTTGTCCTGTTTGGTAGCAAGTCTGCACAGATCAGCACGACTCTGCAAATATTGATACCTGGCTGATGACTCAAAGGCACGTATGTGACAGTACCACTCCAGTTACTGACAGACAGGTCTTTACATTAAACTTACATTAAATGTTCTGGGAAAGACACTTAAGTCAGGTCCTGTATAGGAAAATGAGTCTGACAGTAAATTGTCTGGTCTTTGATTCAAATCAATCCTTTTGGCTTTAAATCAGAGGATCTGGTTTCAGTCTCCCTGGATGATGACCTGGCCTGGGAACATCACTACAAATGGACCAGAAGCATCTCTCTCATCTTACAAGCTTCTCTAGAAACAGGTGTGTTGGTGCAACATTTTATATTACCTTATTTAGTCTCCTTCCTCGTATATTCTGATGCCCAAGTGTATGGACAGCACAGTTTTGACTTTTCAAGGGCTACAGTGGCACTAGACATAGTCCCCACTGAATTGTGAAGAGGCAATGTCACCTTTTCAAAAGGTTAGTGTCACATTGGCAGCTGCTGACATTTGTTAAATTTGTACTGCCGTTTTAGAAACTTGTTGGGGTTTTATTTCAATTCAAGGCTGAGATCCTGGAAACTACTCATTCATGTGTCCAGAAACTCCATCAGGGTTGTAATGCCCTACTAGGGATGCATATTCTTAACTCTGGAAATGATGCAGTCTAACAGAGAAGAGACTTTTCTGAAGACAAAAGCAAGCTGCCAGTGAAACAAACGCGTGTGGCAAGATCCTCTCTGTGAATCTGGGCAAGTAACTTCATCTACTCCGTGTTTTATTTCCCTGTGTTGGAAATGGAAGTGATACTTCACCAGGCTCTTTAAAAGGGAACATTCACAAATGAGTGATGTGCTCAGTAAACCATGATTGAGCTGCAGAAAACTGACTGAGGACCCAGCATAAGCCTGCTAATTGATCTGGCCCAGCTTCTGCCAATGCAGATTTCCCTCTACACTGTTTTTCTCAGTCCTGTACAAAAAAAAAAAAAAAAAGGAGACATGGTCTTAAACATCTGGTAACCCAACGTGAAGTGGAAGTGCTGCTTAGAGGCATGGAGCAGAAGCTAACACTCCTGGGTTCTATTTTCAGTCCTGCCATTTACTCACTCTTTGGCTATGGACAAAGCACCCACCCTCCCTGCACTTCATTTCATTAAAAACAGATCAAGAGGGTATTGCAAGGTTATTATTTTTCTAATTACCCCAGAGTCCTTATGAAAGGCCTTTCATGAAAGAGGAGATTTTTATGGAAAATAGTAATCCATCACTTAGTTGCCCAGAAATGACAGAACTCTGCAGACTGAACCATGAACAAGCTGTATCACTGAAGCTTATTTCTCCTTCTACGTGACAAATACGTGCGCAAATCAGCTGTGGGACTAAACATAACCAAAGGTTATTAGTTAATAAGAACTAATCTCCCACAAACACTTGTCTACTAAAGCAGAACTACATTCAAAGCACAGGCTCCTTTGCAAAATGAATTTTGTTAGACCAAAGTTAGGCTTTTCTTGCCTATCGCCCAGTAGCTTTCAACTGCTATTTGAGTATGTGCTAGAAAATGCATCCTAGGACTTCCCAGCAAATCAAAATCTCTTTTGTTTATGCCAATTGCTCCAACTGCTCCACCACTCTTCAGAAGCGATGGTGGGGTTTGACCTGCTTAGGTGCCATCACTCACCTGGTTAGTACTGCTGTTTGCTGTCACTCCTCCGTGGCAGGCTGAGTGCAGTTTCCCTGTCACACAGGCCAAGGCAGAGAGTGTGGCTCTGGTAGTTCTTGTACTAGAATGTCACATCCTGTGAGTTACTCGTGCCACACTTCACCATGTCCCCAGTTGTGGAACCAGGTTGTTCCACAACAACATTACCAACCTCTGTCTTTTCAGTGGTATTTTTTACATTATGACCCTGGGAAAAACTGCACTGGCAAAGCAGAGGGAACTGTGTGCTGCACAACCCGGCCTATGGTGATTCTAGGTGTGAATGGCATTCACCTTTTCCAACACTGAACAGAACTGGAGCAGAAAATCCTCAGCACTACAGATGCTCCAGTTAGGTGACAACTTCTCTGACATACATGTCCTTTCCTTCCCCTGTCCCCAGAAGCAATACCCAACGAGCCACTACAGCCTAACATCCCCACTGTCCGTGCAGCACGCTGTCAGAGCACCAAATGGTGTGTGAGTGGGGAGAATGCTGGGTTAAAATTGTTGAACTTAAAACTTTTAAGTGCGCTGCTTTGTCCTGTTAAACAACTATTGTACTCTACCTTGTATTGGGATGCATTCAGCTATGACAACTGTGCTTTAGGGTGTAAGATACTGTACAGAAAAATGCTACAACCAGTAGCCAACAAACTTTCATTTACTTCTAAGAATCTGCAGTATCAAAGCCGTCTACTACCAAACCCAAGAACAAAGTTAAGTGCCAGAGGGTTCTGGAGGCTCAGGGAAGATGTTATGAAATCTGGACTGAAATGCTCAAAGTAAGCTGACGAACTGCAGTGCACACTGAAATCTCATTCTTGAGTGTCTCCTCCCAGTCTTCTACTGATGATGTGTGTTTCTAGGATGTTCAGTGTCTAGAGAGTATTTGCTCACCTTTGTTTGCTGCTTTGAGAACTATTTGTACAAATAGGATTTTACAAATTACTACTGGAGTAGCAGGTTTAAGCAGCACTGACACACCTGCCTTTAACAAAGCCTGTAGTCTCACTGCAGCTGACAAGACTACTGAACACTCTTCAAGTCAAGCACACACTGAAGCAGCTATTATGTGAAGTCCCACCACAACTGAAGACTGTCTAAGTGATGAAGTCACCCCTGTCCTCTGCATCTCAGGCTGAAACACTTAGGTGTCAATGTAGGTATATGGGGAATTAACTCAGCTAGCCTCAAATAGATTTCATTATCTTACCACAAAATAAGATGATGGCAGTGGGCAGTGATTCTAATGCCATTTACCAGCATTAGTTTATGTTCATGTAAAAACCTCCTTTCTTGTGGATTACGCTCAAGCAGAATTTGTCAGAACTGCAGAGAAGCGGGGAACTTCTGCTTTTGATTTCTGATCACAGCTCTGCCTTCCTCCACCAAGAAAACAGAAAATGATTAGTCATGTAGTGCCTATTGATTTAGTAGTCTTCATTTTAAAAATTATGTTTCCCCAGTATTGTTCTTTTTTATTATTATTACTGAAGCAAATTGTCACACGCTGAATTGGAAATTGGTTAACTCCTTCCTCCCTCTGTTTTTATAGCTCATTTTCTCTCTGATTGAACAAAAGCCATAAACTGGGAACTGTTTTCTCTAAACATTGGAAAGAAAAGACAGGCTTCATAAGAACATGCCATGCTGAGGTTACTTGTGCCTCTTTCACTCTCACCATCCACTGGGGTTCCTTCCCTTTCTTCCCAACTATATCAGAAATTTTCTATGAGAATATCTATTAACAGAAGCATACAGTAGGTAACTGCCGATAGCAAGGTGATCTGGCTAAACTGTCACATGAAAAGGGTTTTCTGCTCTGAGACAAGGAGTGCAATAACAGCCGGCTTTGTCCCTGCATCAGAGAGGCAATCTCACAACACTGCACCCCCTCCTCTATGCGGACCCTCTTGCTTTTCAAGGAGTACTGGCATTAAGCGCAAAAGGGAGTCTCAGCTGCCTTCTGTGGATGTATGATGATTCCCAGTGCAGTAGGCTCTGGAAAAGGAGACAACATCACTGAAAGAGAAGAGAGAAAGTCTGTAAAGATACCTGGCCTAGTGTGTGTTCTACCTCCAAAAAAGGTGATATGAACAACAGATGGTCATGAAATCCATTGCCTTTAATCGTAACTAATATGTCATATAAGTCGTAAAATACTTTGACTATCAGCCCAGAAACCACTGCATTTTCCTCCTTGAATGATCTTTCTAGTGTTCCTTTCCCGAAATATCAGCAGCAATCAGGCAGTTAAGACGATTTGGATGAGGAAAATTCAGGACCAACCTGGGCTTTGTATTGGGACAGTAGAACTTGGAAAGGGAAAAATAAAATAGTCTTTGTGGAACTAATATGTACTTTGGGCATAAAAAATAGCAGGAGAGGTACAAATTTACTCATGGTGGGTTCTTGAGGCAAGAGGATGAAAGTGCCAGTCCACATCAGACCCAAGCGGTGGCAGCTGCTGCCCAGGAGAAAGGAGCGGTCTCCTGCTAGAACTCCACATAAAAACGTGAGTAATTACTACAGCATCAGAGCAAATAGGTGTGGATGGAAAAGGCCTTCCAACCAACTTTGTAAGAGTTAAAAGGTTGCTGCTTTGGTCAGCAATTTAGGCCTGTGGTGATCATAGAGGTGAACTCTAAGAACAGCAAAGTGTGGCTTCATCATAAGATGAGGGTTTTGGCTGTGTTTCTGTGCTGACCTTCCACTAAAACCGACTCCAAGAAGGATGAAGGAGCAGAAACAGACAGAATGAGCACTGTGCTCTCTCATTGCACTGTGCAGGAGCTGAAACAGTTCACCAAGTATTAAATTGCAGTCATTGTCCTGGATATTTGCTCAAAGCTTTGCTAAGCTGTTTTACTTCTTTTCAGTCTTTGCCCAGTGACCTTCATTTAGCCTTTTTAAAAGACAAGGCTGGGACAGCCAGCATATATCCCCTAACTGGTAAAGATAAATAAATTCATAGAATTGTTAGGTCTGAATTGCATCCCCAGCATGTGTGCTCTGAAGATATACACTTGAGCTCAGTCAGAAGTTATGGGCTTGAAACAGGAATTTCTGGATGAAATTCGCCGGCCTATGCCATGCAACAAGCCAGACTCAATGATCTAATAGACATTTCTGGCTTTAAAATCTATGGATCTGTGAAAAAAAACAAACAACATCTGTTCTATGCTTTGCTTTTTCTGCAAGCCCATTATCTCTCCAGGCTATCCATATTCAGCTTTCAGCAACCTCAGGCTTGAGGACTTTTAGTGATTATAACTCTACCCCCATTTTGCACCTCCAAAGCTTTTGCCCGGAGGCCTCCAGAGACTGGAGCAAGATAAAGTCCAGTTGTAATTCCAGTTTACCAGTTAAATTGTAGGCTGACTGATTGCAATGGTAGCTGTCATCAGCACAGAGCAACAGAGCTGAGTCCTGAGAGCAAGCCAACATGGAAATATGTATTACTAACAGCTAGAAATGGCAGCAGAAATCTGAGTTCTCAACAGCAGGATCAGGCTGCAGCTTCTTCCATTTTCATTTATATCTTGTGCTTTTCATTAAACAGGCTTCCAGTTCAGCAGCACCTTAAATACGGCCTCATATCCATGCCCTGGAGCTCCACCTTAATACCCTTAGCCAGATTCTTGCTCAAACCAGTGATATTTCATTGCCTGAAGTGGGACTACTTGAAATCTGCATACTGAAGGGAAGAATCACAGCTCCTTCCTCCTAATCCCTGTCTCACCCTCCCGAATGCTCATTTGTTATTATTTTTTAAGGTTCTAATTTAACCAAGCCATAGTTTCTGCCGCCTTTGGAATCAATATTTTCTCTGTCTTTTGACAATTTTTTGTATTTTATTTTTACATGCGGTCTCCAAAAGGGTATAATTTACAGTTAATACCATGCAATCAAAGACAATGGCAGGATTCCTGTGAGCAGAGCAATCCTGGCTTCCTAATCATGGCTCTCATGCTCTACAGAAGAATTACCATCCTGCTCAGGGAACGGTGAATACCTGTTCCCACAAACACAAGCAGCTTAGGATTTTAAAGGTGTACTGAATGAGGCAAATCTGTGCTGCTCTTTGCTCAGACTACTCAAAGTCTAACCACCCCTTGGGAAAGGCACCATGACAAAAGAAGATTCCCCAGCTGGGCACGGATAGCCCATACTGCATTTTGGGCATCATGTGTGTTCAGAAAGGATACTTTCAGGTGTGCAAGGTCATTTTCAGCACCATTTGGTGACAAAAATAGCCATATACTGACTTCAGTGGGGCCCTGCCTTGCTAGGAACTGATACAAGATCACTAAACACATCTCGGTCTGCTGAGTAACCACTATACTCAGCAGAGTAAGTAATACCAACTGTACTTCGTTCTATATTTGCCCCACTCTGGAGATGAGTCCCACACAATACCTCTGACTTAAAGAAAACAAAAGCAGAGAAGTAAGGTAAGGGCTGCTTTGGTTTGAGGTGATCCTGCAGGACTAAAATAGTCACCACTGCGATCTTTGTTGGAAGTGGGAGGAACCTGGAGGAATCTGCCCTAAGACCTATATGAACAGAACACACAACTTCAAACTCGTGTGTGTTAAGACATCCCTAAAACACACAGGTATGTGTGTGAGGCTGTCAGTGTCTCTGTGACTGAAGAGGATGGGAGGGTTGAACTTTCAGTTTTGGTGAAAGGAATCTGGGTACATCATGGCATTGATGCATTTTGTTCTTCATTCTTCTCTCTTAAGCACTGTCTTTCCTTACTTGCAATAGCTTTGTTGGAGGACAATTACCTTCACTAAATGAAAATGACCAGAATGGTTCAAGGGTCAAGTAAAAGCAATATACAAAGCAGCCAGAAATAAAGGAGTATAGGATAGGAAGCAGTCCAATTCTTCACTTTCCAGGAGGAAAAAGGCATTTAATGTGCTGCTGCAGCAACAGCCATTCCATTAGTTGTGGAATGGAGGGTACCAGTGATGTACTCTTTCACAGGATGAGACCATATGGAACAACACCAGGGCAGAGCATCAGGGTGGTTTGCTCAAGTGAGGGTTTATATACGTTTATATACATACATTGGCAAATGGCTGGAGTTTTGAGAGGCTTCTACTCTCCATCTTTTTGTCACCCTCCCTCTGCCAAAGCAGGCACGGTTTGTAGCAGAACTGGTGGGAACTGCTCAGCCTATTTCAGAGCAAATCTATTGATTTTGCACACTTTAGGCAGCTCTTATGCAAACCTGCAGGACTTTGCCCAGTAAGCTGTGGTGGCAGTAATCCTTGTAAAAGGAACCATAAAGACAAGATGAACAACTCTACTGTCTTAGTTTGCTCGAGCCATTTACTAAGTCAACTTGTGGCCTTAGCACATTTGAGGAGAGTTTCTCTTCACACATTCTGAGCTCTCTTAATCAGCCTTTTCTCAATGAAACCAAAGTTTTGGAACCCTGGAGAATTTGCAGTTCCCCAGTGAGATGTCATGCCTTTTAATCAGTGTCCCAGGAAGAGAAGAAAGTCTGTTTACTTTGTCTCCCACTTTTAACCAAATATAATATGACCTAAAATCAAGCAGCTCCTTGGATTTGCCTTTTTATGTTCTCATAGGAATTTATAGAGAAAACAGAGTTCCACACATCAGAACAGACTGTTCTGCACCAGCTCATCAAATGACTGTCAGGAAAAAAGAAAATCTCTGTCTCACCTCAGCAGAGGCTGTCAAGCAATGAGGATGTGCTAGCTATTTCCCCTAGCTATTCCTGTCCCAAACTCTGTCTCAAGAAGTGTTTACATCCCAAATTGTTGAGAATTTGGAGAATATACCAAGAGAAAGATCACTCAGTACATGCCCTGTTTCCTGTATTATTCCCTAGCAATTTGCTAGAGTCCTGTCAGAGAAGAACCAACATCAATCACACACAGAAGTCACATTAATGGAGATGTAAATAAATTGCAGAGAATCCAGAAAAGGTGCAGCAGAGTCGGTGCAGAAATTCAGAGCTCTGGCTTTGAGATGAGTTTCAGGGAATAGAAGTGTGTATCTCCGAGAAGGGCAACCCAGGGAGAGACGATAATGCTTAGTATATAGTGCATTCAAGAGGAACTGAAGGGGAACAAAGGCATGGCCAACAGTGTATCCATGTGCTGCAGACAGGCAATTACTCTATAAATCACAGTTAAAGAAGACCTCTCCTAGCTGCCACTAACCACAGTCCCTTACCTTCTGTGAGGGTCAGCCACTGCGATCACAGGCAAAGCCAGAGATTTGGCAGGGCACAGATTGATGTACTGAGGTGGATAGGTCAGCATCAGCACTCACCCCAAAACCACAGGTCCCAGAAAGAGCAGGGGCACCTTTGATGACTGAAGGTGCCTCGAGGGAACAAGTTCTAAAACTAATGCAGATTAGATGATGGGATTCCTGACCCGAAGGGAGTGGCCACAAGGGCATGATGAGCTGTTCCCAAGAAGCACAGCTAAACCACTTATGATGGTTTCATTGCAGTCATGCACTATTAGTGCTGAAAGATTTCCCAGCCCTAACGGCTAGGATTTTAAGAATCTATTTAACTTTGATAGTCTATAGCCCATCACTGGGAGTCTGCTTAAAGGTGTGATTGCTCTTCTTTGTATTGGAATTGCTGACAGATCCTTAACTATTACAGTGCTTACCAGCAGTATCCCATTTAAATAGAAAGAAAGAGGAGAGCCTAAATGGCTTGTGCTGTTTGAATTTGATTTACCCAGCAGCAGAAAAAGTTCCATGTATAGATCCTTGCTATGCTATCCAGACCACGAGCCTGCTCTGCTTTTTGTATACCAATATACCATAAAGTTAGAAAATGCATTATCCTGGAGGAAGGATGCTACGCTGATGGGAATTTCGGGGCTGGTTGTTTTTGAACTGCAATATGTGGCATTGTAATTCTGTGTCAGTGATTTAAATGCACTGATAGAGCTGGTGACAGCTTAAATGGCTCCAGCCCCCAGCCTTCCCTCACCCCTCCTCCTTGCCTTGCAGTTCGTCTCTCTTGCAGATGGAAGGCTGACAAGTTCTGTGCAGAAACAATGAAGAGTGGGAGAGTAGGTGGAGAGACCGGTAATTGTTTAGGGTGGGGTTTTGCTAGTGTTGATTTAAAATACGAGGAAATATGGAGACATTCCACATTCGGTTTTAGTGCTAAAGTGCTACTAGCTTTGAATCCCAAGAGAGGCTGACTGCACTGCCACAAACCCTATCACCCCTGCCCTCCAAAGTGGGAGGAATGAAGAGAAAGAGAAAAGGTGACTGCATGGCCCTACAGGCTGCTTTCATCATCCTGTACCTGCTCTGCAGTGACAGGCTTCTGACAGCCAACAGCCATCTCTCTAAATCAACCGTCTGCTTTCTTGTTCCTTATTCCCCTCCCACCTCCTGCTAGTACACAGCAGTGCCCAGCACATTACGTGACAAAAGAGCCCTTTGGATGCTGGATTACTGAAGGTTAGTCAGGTGTGCTGCTCTGTCTGCTTGTTGTGAGCCACTTGAAGGGATGTGATGGGTCACCACGTGGAGCATTAGGAAGGCTGAAAGACAAAGTGGGCAACTGCAAGTGCAGGTTATGAAAATAATTGTCGCTTCTCTTAAGATGCCTGCAATGAAGGCTGTCACTCAGACACCAGAGGGGCAAGAAGACAAGTCAAAGCTGGAAACATACAGATACAGAACACATACCGTGCAGAACTGAACCCCACTGGGAAATAAGGTATCAAAGCATCTTGTTATCACTGCTACCCCTACTAATTACACCAGTGACTTCAGGTAATACCTCAGCAACTCTGGAATGGTCTAAAAATACTGAGTGATGGATGGTGCAGTACCAAGCTCCTGATTTGCATCTGTTAGAAGCAAACATCCACAACTCACTCAGAGTAAATATGTGGTGCTGTCATCCCAAACGGGTGGGAATAAAAAATGTATTACCTTGCTCTTTACCATGTGCCCTGACTCTATTTACACTTTTTATCTCTTATGCATGCTGATAGAGATATAATGGAAATGGAAAGGGTATGGAAAGGATATCTATCAAAGAAAGAAAAAGTCAGTGACTTTGGTTAATCTTGTATCTTGAAAAAGTCAGTGGTAGGTGTGCTTACTTTGGGCATCTAGACCTCTGTACTTCATGAGGTCACTCCTAGCACCAGTTCCTTACTTTGTATGAGACAGGTTACTACAAAGGTACTAGAGGAAATAAAAGATGTCTTCTTTAAGACAGATGTAGGGGACTCCCGAGTTTGCCACTGTAAACTGTACCAGCTTTTGAAAGCCCAGATTCAACACATGTAACTTCAGCTCCTTATATTCAGCATCTGAGATGGAAACCACATCACGCTAGGCTCTCTCTCCAATCAGAAGACAGAAACACCTCCAGAGCATAAAGCAGGTTTTCAATAGCCTCTTGCTTTCCTCAGACCATGCAAAGAACCTAAATTCCCAGTTGAAGCACCTCAGTTAAGTGTCTAAAGTTATGTGGGATTAATCTAGACCAGTATTGCCTGATTTCACCCTTCAGGGTACCTTCTCTGTCACTTCTGACAGGCAGATTCTCCCCTCTGTTGGCCCACAGTGTCAAAGCCCACTGCTCGTTCACTATATTTACAAGTTCCTTGACAGAAAGGGAGCACAAAGCTGACAGAGCTGCTTCTGCAGCATGGATAGGTTAGGGTTACAACTGCTACAGACTGAGGGTTTGGCATCTGTGATGTGGAGCAGGGTGGACTGGCCAATCATTGCCCAGCCATGGCTCTGGGGCAAGAAAAGCTGTACCAAAAAACCTCTGCCAAACTACCTTAATGAAAAGACTGAAATTAATGACACTCCCAGCTGCCTGTTTAAAATGGCAATGTTTTCATTAGTGCTAAAATAGAATGGGAAAGAGGAGTGTTGTGTAAAGTGTGCACTGGCCTTTGTGACTGCTGCTGGGGGTGTGATCAACAACACCAGCTGGCAGCTCTTTGGTTAAGGAAAGAAAATAATCCAGTCCTGGAGAATGCTATGTGAACAAGAGCAAGCAGAGCACTCAGCACAGGAGAAACAGCTGGCAAGGGACCCAGGCTGTCAAGGCACAAATTGCAGTCAAAGCCAATAAGATTTTCCTCCTAATGCACAGGAAGTTCTCTCCATCACTCCAGCTTCCACACACGCTCTTTCTTGGCCTCCCACCACCCTGCTTTTGGTAGTGCAAATGCAGATACCTGTGTATTCAAAGTCTTGGGAGACATGTTGCCCATACACACCTTGGCCTAGAATACAGCTATGAGGTGAGGAGAGGAGAGTGGGCTCTGGCACACTCTGCAGGTTCATGCATAGTCTGGGACTTGGGAACTAGTAACCTGGGAAAACAGCTCATAGAGCAGAAAAACATACATGGCCCTGTCCTGCAGACCCCCACTGCCATGGCAGCCTCAGGCGCCCACCCAGCTCTGTAAAGCTTATTTCCCACGCTCATAGCTCCATGGGCCATTTGTGCCCTGCAACCCAATGCAGCTCAGCTCCTTTCCCTCAGTTCTGCCCTGAAGCCTCCCTTGTTTTTCAGTTCTGCACCACACGAATAATGTAAATCCACTTCTTCCCTGCACCACCCTCAAGTGTTCTAGAAGTCACTTTATTTTGCTCAAAGTCAGTCAGCTATGGCAAAACTGTGTGGTGTGCTGTTTGCAGTACACCTGTACTGATGCATTCACAGCATACTTATCACCAGAGAAGATGAGCAATTTTTTTTCTCCCTTTGATTGGAGATACTAATTAAACCTATTTTTATAGGGATTGAGGGCATTCAAAGCCTAAAGAGCATCTTTGTTTCCTAAAGCCAACAAGGTGAGACTGAAGCAGGCTGCAGAAAGACTTCATTAGCTTGGGACTGAACCCCTTCTCTGCCACTGACCTACTCTATGACTTTGAGCATCTTACTTTCCCATGCGTGACAAATACCAATTAACTTGCTGCATACAGCACTAAGAAGCTGTTGGCATATACTGTGATGAGAAACAAAATGCAAGAACTTTGCAAAAATAAGCTGGGAGGTCAGACCTGGGCTAGAGTGCTCCATGGGTCTTTAACTGAGCAATAACTCAGACTTGGAAAGAAAAAAGGTGAGTTTAAAAAATTAAATCAAGAAATAATAGTGCAGCCTTTAGCTCTAGATAATGGCAGCGTGAGAAGTGGGATAATTAAATGATTGATATGATTTCAGAGAGAAAACACGCTTTTTCTGGGCATGCACAAGGTTATCTGTGTCATTTAATTAACCTGCATCCAGGAGAGGAATTCTCATCTGTTATCTCTTGATCCCAGTCCTGTGATGTCTGCTGGGGATTATTTTTTGCTTTCAGAGCTAGGTCGTGGTTTGTTGTTTCAGGGTTTGGGGGTTTTTTTTCTCCCCTAGGGATCAGCAAGAGCTGAAGAGATTGCTACAAAACAGAAAAGAAGTATCTGTTAAAGATTCCTTAGAATGGCGCTAACTGGGGAATGTTTTCTATCAGTTGTCTTTTGTGGTATACTGATGAGGTTGCTGCCTCAGTTCCTTTCCTGTTATGGCAAAACAATACCATTTTGCTAGTTCAGCATTGCCAGGAAGAGGTAAAAGCAATCAGCGCACTACCCTCTAATCTCCATGGTGTAATCAGGCACAGGCTCCCCAACGGCCTCTTGTCTGTTAGCAATGAAAGCCCGATCATCACCACCAAACTGCCCCAGCCATTGGTATGCTCCTTGGTTTTAGCCCACTCCTACCTAACTCCTTGCCCTACAGTCCCTCCCTTTCCCCAGCAGCATCTCTGAGTAGGGATCCATGCTTCTCTCTGGATTCAAGCTCCATTCTTCCCTGCAGGCTGCACCTTTCTTTTACAAGCTGCCCCTCTGTCAGACTTGTTTTATTTGCTTTCAACTCCTAATGTGCAGACACAACCGTGCCTACTTACAGAGAGAAATGAGAGTCTTGGGGGAGAAAACAAGCAGGGAGCTGAGGACTCTTAATGTGCAGGTCTGGGACACCAGCCATGGCATTAGTCTTCCAGTGAAGTACATTAAAATTCAGAATAGTCCCAACCCAAACCAACACAACTTCTTTGCTGACATTCTTAGCAGAGATGCCAATGAACACCTCAGCTGTGAAAGCTCAGCTTCCTTCTATCTCCCCTGCGCAAGATGGAGGCTCAGCTCTAAGGCGGCATGGGGCAACAGAAAACTACCCCTATAGTATTAGTTCTGTCCAAAACTCTGATCAGACCAATATATACACACATGAATGACAAGTCATTCAGGGATTGCTGCAAGAGTGGAAGGCTCTGCTCAAGCTTTGCTTTCAAATTTGGTCTCTCTAAAATGCATCCCAAGCCATGCATGCTACAAGCCAGCGCTTCTGCTGAAGACGCCAAGTAGCAGTGTAAATCGTGAGAGCGATGAGTTTATATATAGTAGACAGGCATGTATAGGGGGAAAGGAAGTATGAGAAAGGGAAAAGATAGACAGATAGATGTGTGCTGTAGAAATGTTTCCTAGAAGCGTTTCACGGTGCTCTTCTACCCTTGTCAGGAAAAACAGAAATATGCCTGAAAGCTCATCTATAAAAGACTCCTTCTCCAGCTTAAAATTCATCTGTGTCTTCCTGTTCAGTGTCCACATACAGACTCAGTAGCATGGTGTATTTTTATACCATTTGACATGAGTGCATCAGCTCTCTAAGCCAGCCACAGAAGTCAAAGGTCACCTATTCAAAACCTCATTCACAGTAAAGAGAACCAGAGATCTGTTTAACAGAAGTCATCCCTCCAATCTGGTTTGAATGGGAAGGCAGTTCTGGGCCGAGAAGTGGCAGGGCACAGGGCTGTTCACATCATGTTTGTGATCTTCTATTCTTGTTTGGAGAGTTTTGGAATACCTAAGTTTGCTGATACTTGTGCCAGTGCAGCAACAGTGACGCAATACTACTAGACGTGTCCATTAAGGCTTTGAGGAATAGCAGTATTAGCAGCAGTTTCCAATGTTTAAAAATTAAAATTTGATGCTGTATAGTACACATTCATTTTAGGAACTCTGCTTTCCTTCATCAAATGATTGCTTTTAGTGGCCAATTAAAATCAGATTACTGAAAGGGTTATCATCCCCACCCAATTGCAGTCTTCTACCTTAACAGGCCAGGCTGAAAAATGCGGTGGTTCAGGAGCTGACGCATGAGCAGATGAGACACCCATAGCCTTGAGGGCACTGGCACCTGTGAGAGGAGAAGGGAAGACAGAGGGGGAGGTAACATTGTCTGATCTTAACGCAGCACAATTCTGTTGCAGCCTTTAGGAAAACCTGTGCTGATCCTCTTCAAGCCTGAGACAACCTCTAAGGCCAGAAGGAAGCTGTGGTATCTGGACAGAACAGGCTTTGCGGTGAGTGGGGCAGCCCCACTGTACTCAATTTTTTATCTGTAAGCAGAGTGGACTTATTTCTAGAGAGGCTGCTAAACTCAGCAACTGGGTAATAGAAGGGAAACAGCCAAGACAGGGTTTTGCAAGGGCATGCAGCAAACCAGGAGCAGAAACAGTTACAATTCAAGCTTCTGAAATCCCAGGCCCATCAATTAGAATACATGGCCTGTAATCTAAGCGTAGTGCAATGGTCCAGTTGATAAGCTTTTTACAGCAGAGATGACAAAGTGGAAACTATCATCTCTTCAATGTGCTGCTTTGTGGCCAGGAGAGGATCCTGTTGTAAACTTTTTTATATATATTTTTTTTAACTACAAGGATTTTGCTGCCCCCTGAATAATAAAATAGAAAAAGAAGACAAATTGGATTTGTCAGCTCACAAACCAGACAGTATTTGACCTCCCTGCTCCTTTCTTGTGGGTCCATGAGAGCCACAAGACTTGTGCGGGAATCATTACAAGAGGCAGGCACAGGAGCACTGCCCACAGTGAACAGCTTGTGCCATGATGGGGGACTCATGACAACAGTCAGCAGTGACTTAGTCCTGCTGGAGAAGGGAGTGAGCCTGAGCAGTGCTGACTGTGCTGTACCAGACCCAATGTAAATATGGCAGAAAGTCCTATATAACTATGTAGAAAAGGTCCTTATGGAGCCATCCCCTATCCTGGCAACCCTGCCTAAGGACTGGCGGCTACCCTTTTGCATTCCACGTGGAGAAAGGTGCAGAAGGATTGTCCTAAAGCATGAAATGACAGACCAAGGTCAAGTACTTTGCAAAGCCAAATGAGGCAATGGGATTATTCTGAAAATTCATTCCAGAATGCAACCTGTGGATATTCTAGGTATGACATCTACAGATAAAATCATTATCTGCCCTGGAGAAGGGCAGCCAGGAAAAGGATTATCAAAGTAGTATATATACGAGCTACACAAGCACATTTCACTGCCATGAGATCTCAGTTTCCAGTTCACATGTTCCCAAGGGCTATTTATTCTTTTTAAAAGAATTGTTGGGCAAAACTGGGAGCCTGTACGGGGGAAAAAAATTACAGATACAATCAGCTCTCTCTCCTGCAGCTGCCTGTATTTACAGGAATAAACAGTCCTGAGCGTTGAAGTGTGGGTGGACCCAGAAAACACAGAGCGGGAGAAAAGTTTTCACCTGAGCCTCAGGCAAGATGGGGGATTTTCAGCAGAGCTCCTGGAATAGGGGTGCCCCATTAGGCTGCACACCCCAAAGGCAATACAAGCCCTTGTCCTCTCGTCTGCTCTGAGACCTCACTGAAGTACTCCAATGCTTCTGCAAGTCACAAACCTGGCACAGAGCAAAGATACACAAGGTGTCATGCTGCAAATGCAAGAGATGCAATGACAACAGCACATGAGGAGGCCAAAGGAGTGACACACATGGTGTGTGTCCTGACATCTGTGCAGTGTTCTAGAGAACAAGAAGCAGACACTTTAGCTGAGACAAGGTGTCTTGAGGAACCTGATTCAGGCTGAGGCACACACTATGGAGTGAAGGAGATAAAAGGCCAGAGGCTGTTTCCCAGCATATTTCCAAGTCACTGAAATGCTAAAGAAAGAAAGTATTTTGCACAGACTTGGAGATAGGGAGGTAATAAATGTTTTGCAGTTCTATCCCTGCTCTGTTTCCTACCCCTGTGACATGTTTCAGTGCCACCGGCAAGCTGAAGGAGCCTGAAAGCACCTCCCTCCAACCACCAGCAATTGCTCTCTCTCAAGCCTGCAGAGTCAGCAGTCTTAAAGCAGCTACAGAAGAGCATGTGACAATAAAGTAAAGTTAATTTGCTGCAGTGTGATATTTAACCAGAAGAAAATAGCAGAGCAAGGCCCTAGTTTTGGGACTGTTACCCACAATCCCTCGCAGATGACAGCAGTGACAGTGTCAGCTTCCATATGCTGCATTACAGTGACACTTGCCATGCTAAATGCTGATTAGAATTAAAATGGAAGTGACATCTCTGTGCATTACTCTGCCATTAATCTTGATGCCCTGTGTTTTATGTTGACAGGGAGCTTTGGCAGGGGGAGCCTGAAAAGACATGGGGTTGCAGGCTTTTTTGCAGATGTAATTATAGAAGCAAATGTGGTTCTGAACACTAAGTGTAACGGAATTACAGGCCTCTTGGTATCTCAGAAAGAAGACAAGATCTCTAGTGCCACTCATTGGACAGAGAACCCAGTTCCAGAAAATACTTGCATGACCTGTGTGCAGGCAATTTTTGCCACTAAAATGGAAATTTGATGTGACATTACCATGAGTTTATTCAAATGTTTGATGCAAGTGCCTGCAAATCACACTGTTACTGACTGTACCATAATTGTGTACACAAGTGATTCACAACTGGAGCATGGTTGATTAGAAAATGAGACCTAGGAGATGAGATTCTCCCTAATTGCAGCAGAGTGGCTGAACAGAGAAGTTCACCTTCAGAGAAAGGTATACACTGAACAGAGTATTGTTCCAAGCCTATGTAAGGGTTCAGTAACATCAAACATCCTGGGTCACTGAAGAACGGTACTGCAAAGACACAAGCCGTTTTGACTCATTTTGACAGTGCCCAACCACTGGATTAAAGCTAAGACTCCAAAGCAGCCCAAGAACATAGAATCAGAGGATGGTTTGGGTTGGAAGGGAGCTTAAAGCTCATAGAGTTCCAACCCCCTGCCACAGGCAGAGACACCTTCCACTAGACAAGGCTGCTCCAAGCCCTGTCCAACCTGGTCTTGAACACTGCCAGGGATGTGGCAGTCACAATAGATCCTCTCTTCTCTGGTCTACTTCCTTACTGAGTTCTGTTGAAGTCCATTTCTTGGGATAACACCAAAACTCCCCTTTCCAGTGGGGCAGGTATTTTGAAAGCTCAGTAGTCCTTAACTGAGGAGGTTATCCATCATCCATTACAAAACTGGAGCAGCCAAAACTCATCCTGGCTTAGATGAGGGCCTATGTCTGATCTGTTTTTACAAGTCAAGGGTCTTAGGTTTGCCTGCAGAACCACAGTCCAGAATGGGGAGTGGAAAATGTTTAAGCTGTTTCTGATTTTCTTGAAATCACCGCTTCTTCCAACTCATTGGAAAACATTTTCTTTTTTGAAAAAACCCAAACAGGAAAACTGCAAAGTAGCTCAGGCTAAAACCAAAATTGAAGCATTTTCCCCCTTTGTACGCTACAAGATCAGCTTACACAGCAAAAGGCAACAACAAATCTTATGAATTACTATTGCATGAAGGAGAAATACAACTGTCAGAGCTAAGTGCTCTGCCCTCCTAGCTGAGAAGCCTTGCAGAGCTTGCTGATCCCAAGCACAGGAGCTTGGTGGGATGCATCCATCAGGCTCCATCAGTTCATATGGGCTAGCTCACACCCTGATAGCTCTCCGTTGCTTCATCAGGAAGTGGTGACATGGTTCCAGTATTGGAGTCATTCACTAATCCACCTCCTTGTCCTTACCAGCAGATCAGATTCAAGGAAATCATTAGACCCACGCTTCACTTTGCCTATTCCTGTACATGCTGCACGATGATTTAGGTGCTCAGGTATAAGCACATACATATGCCGTCTGCCAAAACGGGGCTGAATTCCAGAATCAAAACTATAAAAATCACCAGGAAATGTTCTATCAAAATTTCTAGCCCCGACCTTCACTCTGCACCAAGCCCCCTGTCTCTCTTCTTTCTACAGAAGCATTCCCACCCAGGCTTCAGGCATGATGGATAGCTTCCCTCTCCCTTATCTCATCCCTACAACATTAAGGCATAATGAGGGGTTTGGAGGGGAGGGAAGAAGATGCCTGTAGTGCCTGTAAAGTTGAAGATAACGTTTAAGCTTTGTTACACCGAGGAGGCTGCATTAAGCTCCCACGACCTTGAGCAAGAGCTGCAGCTTGGGTTCCTCTCCTAAAGACTCTAATAAAAGTGAAAAATTGTTTCAATACAAAATGTGATATTGGGACATTGTTCGTGCATATATTGAGCTTAAGTCAAATATTCTGTGTCCTCAAATCCGACTGATTAATAATTAGAAGCAGAAATTCTGCCTTTACTCTAATGTGTTTAGGAAAACTGATGGATTTAATTTTTTTTATCAGTCCAAAGTAAGAAAATGTAATCTTTCTTAAAGTATCTAATATAACAATGAAGAATAATTAGTTTCTATGAAAACAGGCATAATGGGACAGAATAATAAATCACTTTGTGTTTTGTATCTGTCCGTCTGATGGAGAAGATTTACTATATAGTGTAGCGCATGATGGTGTGGGAAATATCAGGCAATAGAAGAAATCTATAAGGGATAAAGTATTTCCAGCTGTGCATTATAAAGGAGCATTTCATCTCTTGACAAAGCCTCAGGGATAGGTCCAAGTAATTATCAGGCTAAAAGCAGCCCCTCTCAGGATTACAACTTGCAAAAATATGTTAGCCCCTAAAGCTCCAGTTCTGCATCCTCCATGGTCATTTACTTCAATAGACCTGTGCACTTAAGAGTTTTACTCTATCCTTTTTTTCCATCTCTTTTGGTGCCTCAGATACACGAATAAACCGAAAGGGGCAGTTCCATGCTCTTCCCACTTGAGCAGCTTCAGCTACATTTTGTATCTGGAAAGGCAAAGGCACAGCGAGATCTACTGGCATGGCCAAGGCCATGTAACAGGGAGCTGCCTGAAACAGCATCAGAATCAAGTTCACTGCCAACAGAATTAACCCAAAGCCCTCTTAATTGAATTGCAAGGGGTAACTCACCAATCTCAGGAGAAAGCGGGATTCTACAGCTGCTACGTCTCTGTTTCACTTGTTCTAAGTCATAATTTTTCTTACTTTTTTCAGCTCTCTTCTAGGAAAGGAGCCATAATGAAAGCAATGAGGTTGGTATCTTGACTCTTCTCCAGGTACACCCATCCAGGTACATCCAAACAGACTTGTTCCTGGGCATTATTATCCTACTTTTATTGTCTGCTGATAGAATATCATCTCTGTGCTGGCTTCATTTGGACTTGACCCCAAAGGCATGGTTCAGTCTGACTCCTTTTACTGCAGGTGAGTTCATTTTTATTTAGCCCACCAAAGCAAAACAGAGTCTGTTCCTGGGAGCTTAGTCAATACTACATGCACACAGAGCATTTTTCTTTGATCCTGGCTTCTCCCTTTCTTGGGAGTTCTTTTGAGACCAAAAAGTGGGAAAAGCCAAGAAATCGGACAAAGAAACATGTATTTGATTAGGTCTTGTTTGGAGGCATTCTCACAGAGCTAGTGACCTGAAATACAGTCACATGGAGGAAGTTGCGCTGTTAGGTTTAAAAGTGTAACTTTCCTTAGCCTATTTGACTCAATTCATATGGGAAGTCCAAGGGCATATGTAATTCTTGCTGACTTCTCTGGAGTGCAATTCAGGATAGATTTATCTTTTGCTTGGTGGCGGTAAATGGTTTCTAGTTCTTCCTTCTTATATAGTAGGACATCCGAGAACCCTCCTTTTCATGAGTTGTCAACATGCTGCACACAGTAGTGAATCTCCAGCAACAACAGTTAGACCTTTGCTTTTAGACCACAATACTTCGCAGACAAATGCATGCAAGAGGAACTTCACCAAGAGCTGATGGGTAAACTTGCTCTGCAGTGAAGTATGATATCTGTTTAGCAGTACATAGCAGTAATATACAGACATGCGCAATGATCACATCACCTAGAAACAAATATCATCTCCAGGTCAGTATACAACATCCCCCTCTACTGGGTAAAATCCAGGCAGAGAAACTGGATGTCCCAGGTGCTGTACAGTTTGGGCTCCATGCTGCTGCCACACCAGGCCATGGCTTCACCTGCACTGCCCCTCTGCCACATCTGGTATGGACTATCTTCATAGCTTTGAAGTGTCCAAGCTAACAGATATTTACTTCTAACCTGGTTTATGGTGTTACAGATGTCCAGTGTCAATACAGTGGACGGGACAGAGTTTTCAGTGTGTCTCCTTTACTTGGAAGGACTCCTCAGTTCTTCTTTCTCACTCCTAATGGGGGATACTTCTGGCAAGACTTGTTTACCCTGTAAGCTGTTTCCAACTCTTAGTAGCTCTTCTCAAGCTGTCACAATCAGTGTCACAGGAAAATTGCCACACAACATACATGACAAGTCACACCTACACTGCACAAAAGGCAAAATTATGCAGTGATGTGTCAAATGGATCATATTCATGTATCACCCAACACGTACAGTTCACAAAACCTGACATCTCTTCAGCAGCTGAAGGAAATGTTAAATTACAGAGCATGCAGGCTGAAGAACTGACAGGCCATAACAGTAGCTAGCCCATTCTCAGGGCACAAACCCAATGCCTTCCTTCCTCTATGAAGTCCATATATTCACATATAGAGATGTAATATCTATCTTTAGGTTGTGCCAGGTTACAAACAACCCAGAGAACATATCCAACCATCCATACCTGCAGGTTGTCCCTCCCTCCGTCTCTGGATGACTACCTGCTCTGCTCTACCTGAGCATTTCCCCTAGTGAAGTGAAACTGTAAAAGGCAGGCTCGGGGATCAATGGCTGCTGATGCTGATGTCTGGAACAGCAGAGTGCCAGACCCAACTCCCTCCTCTACCACTGACTTTGTGTGTACTTCGGCACAAATCATCTATCTGGTCTCTCCTTGCCTCAATTCTCCTTCTGCTAAATGAAGCAGCAGAACTGCCCTGCCAAGTGAAGTATCATGAGAATAAGTATGTAAAAAATGCACGTGCTCATATATTCTAACCTACATTGATGCACTCTAATTTAAACAGCTCAGACAGTCCAATAAAGGCTCTACTGAACATCTGATGAAATCAAGAAATAGATACCCATGGATTTCAGCAGGCAGTGGTTAACCCCCTGCAAGAGAACAGGTGGTGTCCTCATTGCCTTTAAGGCCAAAAAACATTTCTTGTTAGCCTTCTCCCTCGCACATTGCTCTTCTCAAAATACATCTTAAAATGTAGGAAGGATCTCAGTCCCTGACAGCTTTGAACTTGGAACTAGGCAGCTATATCAAGAAAGCAAAATAACAAGCTGCAGGCAGCAAATAGCAAAGAGACAATACTAGTTCGGAACAATGGAGGTCTGAGTTTGGTTCTCAGCTCATTCACAGATTTCCTGCACAATCTTAGATGAGACAGTTTCAGTATGCACCAGCTACTCATCTGCAAATTGAGGATGAATAATCATTCCTTTGCCCTTGCTTTCTATTTAAAGTGTAAGCTCTCAGGGGCTGAGGCTTCCACTTACTGTTGACAATTCTCAAATGTTTCCCTGAATTGGAGAAAAACTGTGTTATAGATGCAGAATGTCTCTACTGTTTGCAAACAGTCTAGCCTGGGTCCACAGTAGCCACATGCACTGAGCACAGCCAATAAGCTCTACCAGACAGTTGCACAAGCACAGCAGCTGATGCATAGCATTGCATTAAGGAAGCAGGCTCACTTCAGCAGTAGATTGTCCCAGTGTTATTTGCATAGAGCTGTGCCCTGCTAAATGAGATCCCCTTGACACAAATGTGCTTGAGAGGGCAGCCCAACAATGCTGAAGCCAGCTCTGTGAAAGTCAGCTCAAATCTGGATGCAGTGGTATTATTTAGCAATTTCAAATGTCTGGAGCATCCTAGCCCTCTCTTGCTCCTAATGAGGGAGACATGATTATACATATGTAGAGTATGAGCCCTGAGTCCAACCAGCATGTGCAGGAAATGTCAAAGTAAAGCTAACAATGACTATAGAGAAGCTCACACACACAGGGTTAGTCCCAGTCTGATGACAGCATAGAGACAGACATCACCCAAATATTCTAGTCTCACTCCCCTTCTGTCTCCAAGGGACTCTTTTCCTGATCCCTCTCCTCTGACAAGAAGAGGTACCAGAGTTCAAGTACAATGTCTTTGGTAAAGACCATTTAGAACCAAGGAGCCACTTCTGCACAGTGGATTCAAGATTAAGCCGATACATTTCCTAGAGGCTGGCTACACGAAGAGAAAGTGAAGCTTGAAACATCCTATGTGAACACAGGGCTGGTCGTGAGCATCAAGCCATTTCTATTCCTCTACTATAAGAGATTCGAGAACAAAGTGAAATGGTTCCTGTGGGTGGGTTTAATTTTTTAACAAGATACCATGCAGCTCTTGTTCCAAATTTTGGGTGTTTGTCTTTGTAATGTCTATGGCAAACACTGTAATTTTCCAGCAGCCAGGTACATTGAAGGCAAAAGTACTAATAATGTGACATCATTATTTTTGTTCCATAGCAACATCCCCCCACACCCCTTACACAACAGGTTATAAGTCTGTAAAACTCTGCATTTTACAGCACTGTAAAACTCCTCCAGCTGTTATAAATATATCGTTTAAAGCACTTGCATTTAAAAAAAAATGAAACAGAAAAATACACTGAAAAGTTCAATGCTTTTCTTCTCTGCATTCAATTGCATTAACTTTTTCCCTGCTGGTCTCTCAGATTCACTGCTGGGCTGGCAGATTTCCACGGAAACCAGGGGAACAGTCAAGATGGATGCAGGCTGTTTGTTGGTACAAAAGCATCTATTTTACCACGTAATGTCCAGTGAAGGTGAACTTTTTTACTAAAAGGATGCATCTTGCTTATATGCCCACATGCCAAGTGTATGTTATCTAGCTGGATCCAGGGCCATTGGCCATGGTGGTGTTAAGATGGAATCCACCGTGGTGCTGTAAGATGGGACAATATAGTCACTGGTATAGCTGCTTCCTAATTGCTGACAAATGGACTAGTGCTGTGGCTACTTGTTATAACTCCACTTTATGTCCCATTAAAGTTCTCAGCAAAGCACTTAATCCTACTGGGAATCTTTTATTTAGTCAACCATTAGGTGGGGCAAGCCTTCAGCAAAGCACAAGGTAAGGGCAGGGGAAGAGGCTATACAGCAGCACGGGTCCACATCTTCTCTAATGAATGCACAGGCACTGCAGGGGCTGGGAAGAGCCTGCCGTAGGACAGCATGATCACTTGGCAATCCCCTTGTTTTCAGTGACGCTTGTATTAAAAGAGCTCTTTCATTTCTGTTTTGGGCATGTTGGTTCAGGCAGTGTCTACGAAACAATGACTTACATATGCAGGTTTTGAAGCTATTAAAAGTTTTGCCATGAAATTTAATGAAATTTGGGAAAGATACTTCAGGTCCAACAGGCATCTATGGAGTTTTTCCAAGCCCAGAGAGGGGAAAATCTCAGCCTGAGCTTGTGCATTCAGTGGAAACAGAAGCTAACAGTAGTCCTCAGTCATCACTGCTTCCCATAGTAAAGAAGCCCTTCAAGTCCCTAGAAGAATATTGTCTGTTGTTGCTTCTGTTGAGGTCAAACATTCCAGAGCAGGGACTGGCTCTCAGTCTGTACGGTGTTGAGTATACTGAGAGCTCTGATCTCAGCCACAAACCTAAAGGTGCTGCTAGAACATCAGTAAAACCAGTATTAAATAATTGCAGACGAATTCTACCTGTCACCTCAGCCATGCTCTAATCTGGGAGCCTCATTGTACTGGGCTGCAAATTTTACCATCTCCAGTGAGGCTTCTGATTTTTCCCTTTTTATGCATATTATTTATATTTTTCATGCCAGTGCTTGAAGCCATCATGACAGTGTATTGGGTAATGACAGGATAATTGTTTGTTTCATTGATCATTATAAACCATTTTGCATCTCTGCATGATTTATAGCATTTAAAATACTCTCTCCTTTCCTCTCCACTCCCCTGCCATGGGGGCAGCTGAGTAGATCAAAAGCCCACTGGCTATGAGCAATCCAATTAACAATGACAGAAAAGAAAAAAAACTTTGGAAATGATTGAGTCCTTACACCACCTCTTTGATGGCTCCCTATTGATCCTTTCAAGCCACAAAGAACATAGATATGAAACAGAATTGTGAGGAAACAAAAGTGCAGGAATAACGAGGAAGAGGAAGGAAGGAATGCTGGAATGCAAGGAATGGGCTTTTTCATTCAAGTTCAGACTTTGCCATCAAGATGTTGTGCTAGCATACCAGGATGCCAGTGTTATATTGCTGGGTCCGGACCACAGGCAACTGCAGTGTTCTGGTGCTTAGCCTGCAGTCTAACAGCACACTGATGCCCTATCATAGGCAACATCCTCCTGTAGATTCATCAGAGCAGCTGATGGAGGCACAGCTCACTGTTACAGCAGCCTACAGTGACACTGGCCCCATGTCCCATGACAGAAAAAGCTGAAGCTACCCATTACAACTGCAGTGTTATCCAGCCATTCACTTCCTGCCAGCTGGACTGAGATCCTTTTATATGTGCATTCCACTAATGTTCTAGATGCTTTATCTACAGTTTACCCAATGGGCACTTACCCAACCCCTAAATAAACCATCCAACTTCCTACTTACCCAGTTTTGCCCCACTCCTCCAGAAAAAACACCAGGCACCATCACAAAGACAGTACGGTATTGACACCAAGAATTTTCATGCATTTATATCTGAAATTACAGCAATTTTCTCTGTAGAATCAGGGTTTTCAGCAGCAAGACATAAGTAGATGTCAGTGTGTCATAAGCACCCTGCTATTCACACACAGCTAAACAGTATGAGGTGCCCCAGCAGAATGAGAAGGGGATCACAGTACAGAATAGGCATATAATCATTGGAATAGGTGGTGCTTTCCTGACTCCTACCTGAAGAGACAGGAATTGGCTCATTTACATATCTGAAAACTCACAAGAGTGTTCTGGGGCTGTCAAGGAAACAACTAAGACATTAACAGGGAGCTGGAAGAGGTCCCTTATAAACTCATAGATAAATATTGAAGTGGATAAGGAGATGATGGAATTTTTCCTGCCTTTTCAGCAAATTGGTTCAGAGAGGAGAGGGGAAGTGAGGGAAGTTTCCCCTTAGCCTTTTTTTTTCAGGTTACTGAACCACTAGATAGAAATCTAGTGGTGCAGAGGAGTAAGGCACAAAGAACTCCTTGGAAGCCCTTTTCCACCTGATATTGTCACGCTAATGATAGAATGGGGTACTTCTGAGATGGTTCCTCTCTGCAAGCGTATCTACAGTAAAGTGAGGAATGCGACTGCAGCACATGTTGGCATGCTTCAGTTAGTTCAAATTTAGACAGCATACAGAGCAAAAGCAATGCAGACACAAGCACAGTGTGGCTTTACCCTATGCAGCATCCCTATTAAAGACCACAGCTCCTGTGAAATGCCTGCATTATGACCCCATTTTGACTGCCATCTGGCTGAAGATGGCTTGGTTACACCTATACACCACTGTCAGAAAGCAGAGAAAAATTCCAGACGGAACTCAGATATTCACAATATACACTGAAAATATGAAAATAAAAGCTTGTCATCACGCTCCTCTGGCCTTCCAGGATGTGCCATCATGGCACATTTGGATATTGGCTCATTTTGAACATTGCTCCTAGTTCCAAATCACCCTTACATTCAGGATGAACATCTCACATGGATTTACCTGATCAAGTCCTGATTTTTCACATTCCTTTACACTCAAAATAGTTTTTATTCCAAGGTTTACTTTTCCTGCCACGAGACACTGGCATGACAATCAAGAAATCCAAGCTATGAGCACCAGACAGATTTTCTCTGAAAGACAGAACTACTTTATAGCAATCAATAAAGCACTAGAGTAAACCCAAGCCTGCAGTGGAAATTCTCCCAGCTAAAACTGAGCTTACCATCAGCTAAGATGCCATCACTGGAGGACTTAAAAGCATACATCAGAGACGAAAGTATTCAGTTACTGCACCAGTTACATCAGTTTCTGGTTGCCTTTGAAAACTCCAATCTGCTAAATATTCCCTGTCCATTGTCTGTTTCCCTCTCCTTGCTCAGGAAGAGAAAGGACAACAAGGGCTTCTGAAATTCTACAGAACAGACATGTCTGCAAAATCTCCCTGTTGAGTACATGTAGCACTTCTCAGCAAAGTGAGCTGGTGCCATCAAATAGGAAGAAGCTTTGGAGGGAAAGGTCCCAAGCATAGAAGACTCCCATTTATTCCATTGGGCTACTTAAAACAATACCAGTCATAAAGAAGTCTTAGGAAACAGCACGAATCAAACCCTGTTGGTTTGAATTCAGTGGAAGGGAAATTTCAGTCCCTTGAATGGTTTCATAATGCATCAGGGCACATCAGAAGCGAAGGAAACAGTCTGGCAGAATTGCATTAATTTTCATGAACCCAGCAGCCCTGGAAAATCATGAAAACTGCAACATAATGAAAGCCTGCAAGGGAAAAACCTGCCCTCTTCTTCACTGCTGGAGAATCTGAATGCGGATTCCATCAAAGGAGTGAATCTGAGAAAGCACAGCAGCAATAAAAATTAACCCTTTGGCTCATGGGACTGCAGGGTAGAGGAGTCACCATTCTTCCAGTCACTAGTCTGCCAAAAGAGATGAACTCCTGCATGAGCGCTGGCCATCTCTATGCAATTAGACCTTAGCACTCTGCATGATACAATGAACTGCTGCCAGCAGGAATTAAGGAAGATATTTTCTTCTATCTCCACCATATTCATCTTCTGCCCTCATTTCTCAGTCTGTCTCAGTGATTTTAGTAGGAAGAAGATGCATGTGTTAGATTGATAATGTCCTAGCTGGATGAACGATGCTCCCAACAAAACAGACAAAAATACAGTTCCTTGCTCTTATGTGTGATGACAAAAAACATACATCAAACCCGTGTGCAAACTCCTTCCAGATTGTGTAAATGGTCCTATCCTTTTGCATATTTCAGTCTCCTGTATTTTATTCAGTAGTTGCACCCCTAAGCACAAAAAGCAGGAACTGTCAACATGTTGCTTCTATTGATACTGAACAGAAGATTAACTTTCATTCTGAAAACTATCCTAACACATTGGAGTTACATATTAGCTATTTCATGCCTACTTCATACCACTATATTGTGATGAAAAAAGTTACACCACTGACCGTTAAGCACAGATTGCGTTCTGTAGGGCCTACAAATGTACCTTGGTTTCATTGCTGCTTTTGCTGGTTGTGAAGCAGCCAGCAATTAGCTAACAGCAGTTGCTCTTCCGGGAGCTTTGCTGACATCATCTCCAATGCCAGGGAACAAACAAAGCTCTTTTTGCAGGATAAAAAGCACAACATGCATTGAGGTTGTTGTTGTTAAACAAAAATAACCAAGCTAATTTCAGCTTCATTTAAAAGCATGGGAAATCATCATTGCTCAGTGAATGGGAAAAGGACAAAATCAGTATAGAGAAAAATCATTTGCAGGGTCGTGAGAGACTTCAACAAGCAACACATACTGAAACTATTTTTAATATTACTCAACATTGCCCTTTAAATATCTACTGCTCCCTAGCACAAGGGTTTGGGAATCTTTCAACTTCATGAATTTCTTTCATTTTTCTCCCTTTCATCTCTTATAATAAAGATTTGCAGTTAAATGACATCATTTATAAAGCATTGATTGATCAAGTGACCTATTCTCCTCAAGAGACTTTAGCCCCCCTTGGAAACCCACTCAGAACAGCAGATCATCACCACACTCGATGCTGTACATTTACAAGGAAGAAACATCCCTGATTTAACTGACAGATGTGCGAGCGAGACACAGAGAAATTGCCAGCCTTGCTCCAGTTTATCTAGAGTGCTAATCAGGGAGAAGGGATTGTAGCTACAGCCACTGTCCAATGCCTTAACCGCAAAACCAATGTTTTCACAAGACTTTAATCTTAATCACACTGGAACAAGCCCAGAACTGCTTCACCATCTCACTACAGCATCCCTGGAGGTACCACTGTAACCCTAAAGATTTTGCTCAGAATGATCAGCTTTGTGCTGACCACAGCCTACCTCATTCGCTTTCCTCCTGGTCATAGTATTTCCCATCTGCTGACTCCAGAACAGCCTTCTCAGGAGCGGAACACTGGGATTTCTCACTGCCCTGCACTTCAAACAGAAACACTGCTCACAAACAGGCATTCACCAGAACCCCAAGGGGCACGAGGCCTCTCCTGACCTCCCACCTGCACCACAAAGCAGGAGTTAGACTCAACCCCTTCAGCAGTTCAAAACAGAGCATGGGCTTGGCATTTGAGCTACAGGAACCCCCCCAGACAGGGCAGGGCTCACAGAACAGCTGCCTTGTTTACAGGCCTAATAAACAACCTCACCCACCAGGTAATCTGCTATGGTTATTCTCCTGTTTCCAAGGGAGACACAGCTAACCCTCATAAGGGTGGACTGGTTTCATTCTCTCCCTTAGAAAGGCAACTGCTCCTCATCCTTTCTCCTTCCAAAGGCTCTGAGAGGCTTCTCAGTCAGGGGTCCCGTCTCCTCTCTACTCACCAGGCCCATACAGCGACACAGCTCTGCTCCTCCAAAGCTCACTTCTGGTTATGCTGTCTGCCTTCTCCCTTCCACCACTCCTGTAAACTCCAGACAAACCGGATCAGCTCCCCTCAGTGCCACCATACTTCGACCCTTCAGGCAGTTCCAGGACAACTGCTCTCCCCCAAAACCCTAGTCACCTCTCCAAAAAGCTACTACCTCCTCATGGCTTTCCTGCTTTTAAGGGGCTGTTCCCCAGGGCCTCGGGGCTGATCCCTTAAAGGGGCTGTGCCCTTCAGACCTTCGTATTCTTCAGGTGGCTGCTTCCCTCATCATTTGGGAGCCTTTTCCTTCTCTCTGAGCAGCCATCCCCTTGCTGCTCTGGGACCTTTTCTCTCTCTCTGAGAGGCCATTCCCCTTGCTGGTTTAGAGCTTGCTCTCTGTTTCTGAGGCATCCCTCCTCTCACGGTGCACAGGGTTCTTTGCCCATCCCTGAGGGGCTGTTCCCCTCACAGTGATGGGGCTCTCTCCCTGGCTCTGAGGCACCATTCCTCTCACGGTGCCAGGGCTCTGTGGTGAGCTGCCCCTACAAAGACAGGAGAAGAAACCCACCCAATGGCTGGACCTTGACATGGAGAGGGGTCAGGTGCTGCCCCTCAGCTTGGGAATAGGAGTCTCCAGGTGTGATTGGTGCGATATGCCCTGCCCCAGGTGAGGCAGGAGAGTGCTGGGGGTCGGGGTAGGCAGGAAGCTGAGGGGCGCAGGGCAGCCCCTCAGGCAGGAAGGGGTGTGCAGCAGAAGGGCTGGGTAAGTGTAAGTGGGTGTCTGGGGCAGGGAGTGACCACGTGTTCATTTAATTTATGCAAATTTATGTACATTTATGTAAATTGATGTTAAGTAGATTCTACTGATGCTGTGGTTTCAAATATTGGTAGGTATGTGCTAATGCCCATAATGCACACTTAAAGCTCCCCCTTGAGCCACTCTAACCCAGACAGTATGTTACTTCACACACAATGTGCTATCTTTTAGGTGAAACAGAAGACTGAGGTATCCTCAACTGTTTAAGGCTTTAACATGGCTGTTAGGTGTATTTCATCTAGTGTTCTGGCCAGATTCCACTGAGTATAGTTATACCTCAGACTATCTACTCAGCTCTCCCACTAGCTTTACCTGGTATTCCTGTTTTCTCCTGGTATGCAGTGTTAAATATCTGCTACTATTCCAGAGAATAATACATGGATTAGCTGTTCCCCATGTCTGGAATGTGCCAGTCCTTGAGCTGGGAAAGTTTAAGGGAGCGTGTGTGTCCCTTCTCTGCCTCGAAGGAACATGGAAGGGTCAATTAGATGGTAGCAATTTTAATTTGCATGATGAGTTTTCTCCTGCTTCACTGTTGTCTTGTCAGGGTGCCCAAAGTTGCTTCAGTTTCCAGAGGGGTTTGTTCTAAGCCTAGGAATGTTTGTGGACTTGATTTGTAGCTCTCTCTATATAGTAATGCCTGACTCTATGGATGTATGGAAAGTGACTCTCTAACCAAGTAATCAACGGATGTTGGTAGGTCACTAAATTAAGGCTGTGACAGAATTAAGGTGGTAAGGAAAAGCTCTGTAATGATTGTTGTGCTAAATATGTCTTCAAACATGCAGCAGAACCCACTCAAGCTTCCTTTCGGAGCTGGGACCAATAGGTAGCAACACTCAGAAAGTATCAGGAGCCGGGTGTGCCAGAGGGCTACAAAAGACCCCACCAAGTGCTGTTGACCGTGACACGAGTGGAGCACAGCCTCTTGTAAACTGAAGAGAACCTCTCTGTTGTCTCATCAATTGAAGTTGAAATAAATTACAAACAATACAGAGTTGAAGGATTTGATTTGATTCAGAGTTTCAGAGCAAATATTAAACAGCCTAGAAAGTGGAGTGTATGCCATGTTTTATATTCATAAGAGTGTTTTTTCTGTGTGCATTATTTTAGTCACATCATGAGTGACTAAAATCTTCCTTTTTCCCCAAAGCACTTTTAAAAATTACTACTAAATTTCCAGATATTCCTATGTGCTCTCTAAAAGGAAATAAAAATGCAATTAAAGGGAATGGTAATTTCCTCAGGACTAGAACACACAAGAGGATGGATCACAGCTCTGTGTTTGCTCCCGGTCTGCTTAGTAGGTCTGGGCAAATTGGCTCTCCATGCTTGTTTCCCTTCTTGTAAAATTGAGGTAATGTCTCCAACCTTTACAAGGCGTTTTAAGACTTAAATGGTGAAAAGTGCTGTTGAAGTGTTAGATAGTATTAACGGTGGTCAGGATTTTAATTTAAAATTTTAAAAGATAAGGGTTTAGACATCAGAAATTAAGGCTGTACCAATAACTTTAGATCCTGTGTCAAGCCCTTCTTTCTTCTACGAAATGGCTTACAGAGTAAATTGTTCTGATGGTATGTCTGCAGTGTGTGAAGCAGGGTGATGCTTTCCAGTGAAAAAAGGAAATTGGTCTTTGTTTCTGTGCATGTCTTTGCAGCTTTAAGGAGATACGCTTTGGGTTATTTTCCTTAGGGAACAATCTTAAGTTACAGGTTTGTTCATTATAGACTACTTCTGCATGTTTTCATTGTAGAAGACATTTCCCTAATTCAGCGATTTTCATGATCAGCATCTTTAGTATTTCTAAAAATCACTTTTTCCAGCTTTTGAACTTTTATGTTCTTAAAACATGTTTAAAGAAGCCAGAATTCACCTATTAAATTGGACAGTTCTCCCATTTGTAATGGCAATAGAGAAACTCTGAGAACTCTATGGATTGCCGCAGGTGAAAGAGGGTTGAACTCCCTGCATTCATTAGATAAGTGGAAATTTCTGATTGGAGAGATAGATAGTACTTTCCTGGCAACTGAGGCATGATTTGGTCTAAGTTATTTAATAACAGTCATTGGTATTGACACTTCTCATAATTTTATTATGTCTAAAAATATTTAGTGTTTTTATTAAATTGATATAATCTGGAGTCATTTGAACCTCAGCTTTTATCTTTCAAGAGGGTGTATTTCCAAACTTGATGACAGCAAAATAAGAAGCTTGCAGATATGTTCACTATGTGCTATTAAATGTTGAAAGTCATAAAGGGCCATGAAGAAGCTTTGGTATGTGTACACATTTGTGTGTAACGATTTTATGACAAATGGAGTTGGTCCCCTGGAATAGAAAAGTAAGCTCTGTTGTGGCGCTGTATTGTGTAGTTGTGTTGTTTGCCTTGGTCAGTACAACCATATTTGCCTTTGTGAAGAGGAGTCAGCAGTAACTACAGCTTTGCCTGCCATCCTCTTGGATGCTGCAGCCTCCTCAGACTCTTCCCCACAGATTCTCATTCAAGGGTTGATGGAAAACTTGAATGCTGCTAAGATAATTCTTCCATTTCTTCACTGGAATAATTTTCACAGTGACTAAAATACTCTTGCACAAGTCATAATCTTTTACGAGATGTGTCTTGGATTATTGCAATGATATGCAATATATTAAAAGGATTTGCCTCTGATTGTGATTGGCCTCATCCTGGCCAACACAGCAGGGTTCGAGCTTGATTCTCTAGAATTAACAGTTGTGATCTGCTGTTGTCTAAGCTTCAGGCTCCAGCAAGCCCATATTCTCTTGTTGGGCACAGAGGGGTCTTGTAACAAATACTCTCCCCTAGGTTATACCATGACATTTTTTTCATCCTTAGAATCATAGAATCATTCAGGTTGGAAAAGACATTTAGGATCATTGAGTCTTTCCCCTGCCAGTTTGTTCCTTAGATATTCCCATGGGTTCACTCATGGAATGGTGTTGCCCTGGAGTGTCATCTGTGACATTTTGCGGGAATAGAGAAGTGGTTTATTTCATGGAATCATAGAATCATAGAATAGTAAGGGTTGGAAAGGACCTCAAGATCATCGAGTTCCAACCCCCCTGCCATGGGCACGGACACCTCACACTAAACCATGCCATCCAAGGCTATGTCCAACCCCACCTTGAACGCCGCCAGGGATGAAGCATCCACAACCTCCCTGGGCAACCCATTCCAGGGCCTCACCACCCTCACAGTAAAGAATTTCTTCCTCATATCCAATCTAAACTTCCCCTGTTTAAGTTTGAACCCATTACCCCTTGTCCTCTCACCACAGTCCCTAATGAAGAGTCCCTCCCCAGCATCCGTATAGGCCCCCTTCAGGTATTGGAAGGCTGCTATGAGGTCTCCACGCAGTCTTCTCTTCTCCAGGCTGAACAGCCCCAATTTTCTCAGCCTATCTTCATATGGGAGGTGCTCCAGTCCCCTCATCATCCTCGTGGCCCTCCTCTGCACTTGTTCCAACAGTTCCATGTCCTTTTTATGTTGAGGACACCAGAACTGCACACAATACTCCAAGTGAGGTCTCACGAGAGCAGAGTAAAGGGGCAGGATCACCTCCCTCGACCTGCTGGTCACACTCCTTTTGATGCAGCCCAGGATACAGTTGGCTTTCTGGGCTGCAAGCGCACACTGCCGGCTCATGTTCATTTTTTCATCAACCCACACCCCCAAGTCCTTCTCCACAGGGCTGCTCTGAATCTCCTCCCCGCCCAACCTGGAGCTGTGCCTGGCATTGCTCCGACCCAGGTGGAGGACTTTGCACTTGTCATGGTTAAACTTCATTAGGTTGGCATCAGCCCACCTCACAAGCGTGTCAAGGTCCCTCTGGATGGCATTCCTTCCCTCCAACTTATCAACCGAACCACACAGCTTGGTGTCATCAGCAAACTTGCTGAGGGCGCACTCAATCCCACTGTCCATGTCACCAACAAAGATGTTGAACAAGACCGGTCCCAACACCGATCCCTGGGGGACACCACTCGTTACTGGTCTCCAGCTGGACACTGAGCCACTGAGCACTACTCTTTGCGTGCGGCCATCCAGCCAGTTCTTTATCCACCGAGTGGTCCACCTATCAAATTGATGTCTCTCCAACTTAGAGAGAAGGATGTCATGTGAGACAGTGTCAAAGGCTTTACACAAGTCCAGGTAGATGACATCAACTGCTCTGCCCCTGTCCATCAGTTCCGTAGCCCCTTCGTAGAAGGTCACCAGATTGGTCAGGCAGGATTTCCCCTTAGTGAAGCCATGCTGGCTGTCCCCATGCACCTTGTTGGTTTTCATGTGCCTTAGCATGCCTTCCAGGAGAATCCGCTCCAAGATTTTGCCAGGCACAGAGGTGACACTGACTGGTCTGTAATTCCCTGGCTCATCCATTTTCCCCTTCTTAAAAATGGGGGTTATATTTCCCTTTTTCCAGTCATCAGGAACTTCACCTGACTGCCATGATTTTTCAAATATGATGGACAGTGGCTTAGCAACTTCATTTGCCAGCTCCTTCAGGACCCGTGGATGGATTTCATCAGGTCCCATAGACTTGTATACATTCAGGTTCCTAAGCTGGTCCTGAACAAGATCCTCCCCCACAGTGGGCCCAGGGTCTTCATTCTCACTGTCCCTGCATCTGCCTTCCAAGACTTGGGTGGTGTGGTCAGAGCATTTGCCGGTAAAGACTGAGGCAAAGAAGTCATTAAGAACCTCAGCCTTCTCCAAATCCAGCGTAGCCAGTTCTCCTGATAGCTTCTGGAGAGGGCCCACGGTGTCCCTAACCTGTCTTTTATTGGCAATGTACCTATAAAATCCCTTCCTGTTATCCTTAACATCCCTAGCCAAGTTTAATTCTAAGTGGACCTTAGCTTTCCTAACCTGGTCCCTAGCTTCCCGGACAACATCCCTGTATTCTTCCCAGGTCGCCTGACCTTGCTTCAACCTTTTATAAGCCTCTTTTTTCCTTCAAATTTTGCTCAGCAGCTCCTTATCCATCCAAGGAGGTCTCCTGGCCCTCCTGCTGAACTTCCTTCTAGTTGGGATGCATCGCTCCTGAGCTTGCAGCAGGTGAGCCTTGAATATCAACCAACAGTCTTGGGCCCCCCTGCCCTCTAGGGCTGTATCCCATGGAACCTTACTGAGCAGGTTCCTGAAGAGGCCAAAGTCTGCTCTCTTGAAGTCCAGGGCAGTGAGCTTGCTGCACGCTCTTCTCACTGTCCTGAGGATCTCAAACTCAACCATCTCATGATCGCTGCAATCAAGGCTGCCCTGGAGCGTCACATTCCCAACCAGCCCTTCCCTGTTGGTGAGGACGAGGTCAAGCATGGCACCTCTCCTTGTCGGCTCCTCTATTACTTGCAGAAGGAAGTTGTCTTCCACGCAATTGAGGAACCTTCTGGATTGCTTGTGCCGGGCCGTACCATCCCTCCAACAGATATCAGGGTGGTTGAAGTCTCCCATGAGAACAAGGGCCTGCGAGCGTGAGGCTGCTCCTATCTGCCTATGGAGCGCTTCGTCCAGCAAGTCCCCTTGGTCAGGCGGTCTGTAACAGATCCCCACAGTAACATCACCTGGAGCTGTAGAGCCAGAACCTCTATGATTCCAGTCCTTTGCCTCATTCTTTGGCATTTCCTTGAGCAAAGCTCTGGCCTAACACACCTGATCATTCAGCATGGGCCCCAAAGAAAAGCAATCATCTCCATAGATTTTTTGAGCTATCTGCTTTCTGAAGGGATATCCCTATCCTCAGATTTAGGAAGTGATCATCATGTCTGCATAAATCCAATGGCCTTAGCTTAGCATGTAGCTTGCATCCAAACTGTATTGTTGAGAGCATAGCTTCATGGTACATGGGCACAGGTTCTCTGCACATTTCAGCTGATTCCTCTGGGTCATAGTCTTCCTTGTCCTAGTACAGTACACTCCATCTCCCAGCCTCGTTTTGTCTGTTTGTAAAATCTGGTGTGTCTCTGCTCTACCAAAGAATGCACTAGAAAGACCTAGATAGAGAGGCTAATAATGCTCTCTATTTTACTCACCTCCCAGGGGTCTAGGAGAGTTAATATATGTACAGTGCTTTGGCAAGTATAAAAGTGCTTAGCTTCATTATATATTGATTTATGTACAAGAAAACTACACAAAATAATAAAACATGCAGTGTACTTAAAATGCGCTGTAGGCAGAGGAGAGAAACATCTTAAATCTAACCTTAAAATGTGATGCAAATCATGTGAATGAAGTACAGTTAGGTGGGCTTCCCATCAAATCCAGCACAAATGGGAAAAGGTCCTATATTTGGAAATAGCACAGGGCCCAAAGGGGGCTATGTCTAGATGAGAATTCCCATGTGGAGACAGAGACACAAATTAAATTAGAGCAGATATTAGAGCTCTGTGCCAAATTCAGATCCTCACTGCAGCAAAGTAAACCCGAGAAACACCAGCAAGTCACTGATGTAACACCAGCATGAGTGAAAGGAGAATCAATCCACAGGTAATAAGGGCAGCATCCGTGCCTGCCTGGGGTTTCATCCTGTGCTTTGTCCTAATTATGAGTAGTTTAATGGCATGCTAAAATACAAAACAGATTTATGAGCCATTGCCATCTCCCTCTGCACTGTTACAGCTGACTCAACAGTACTCTTACTCCTTGGCTAGAAGGTCAACTTAGGTTTTATTAAGCTAGGGCTGGGGCTCAGACTCAAAGACATGCTGTTTAACTGAATGCTTCTGCTAGGATAAATGCTAAACTGAAAGTCCCATCTGGTGTCTCCATGTCCTGTCCAGATGGATATTTAAGATCCCACAGGACATCTTGAATAGAGGATAATCCTGTACATATATACATATATATAGGCAGTGTTTTTCCTTCATTATCAAAGACTTGGGCCAGCTTGTATTTGAAGCCAGTGGAATTAAGTCTATATTTTCTTGCAAAGCCAATGTCTTTCTGGAGTGGAAATACTGAACCTGGAAAATGAAAGAGGCAATATTATGTGTTGATCATTGAAGAAAATAAGGAAAAACACTGGTGAGATTACTGTGTGCTATTGCTTGAAGACTGTTTACTGAATATAGCATACCTGTAACAGTGCATTGCCTTTTGGGGAAGGAAAATGGGATGATGCACAAAGCAGGTGATCAGCCAGAGGATTTCCTGGTTTCTCTTCTCAGCGTTGCCACTAGTGGACTGTAGGCAAGTTTTTTCATCTCTGTGTCTCCATTCCATGACCTGTAAATAGCCATAGGAAGAATTTGCTGTTTCTCAGCCTGGCTGTGCAGCTTGACCCTCCACTGTTAACAAAATGTTTTGACATTCCGAAGCGGGAAGAGGGATGGGCTCAGCTGCATCTTCACTCTGAGGGCCAGATTACCAGAAAGTAGAAAGATGTCTCAAAAGAAAATTCATGATAATTCTCTTGTTTCTTATACATTCCTCACTGCCACCTCAAGGAAGCAGTCCTGTTCCAGATCTTTCATTCTATGCTTGGCAAAAATCACAGTCACTTTCTAGTGAAATGTTATAGACCAGCTTTCCAATGTGTGCAGCTTTTTCCTCAGCAGACACTTGTCTTTTAGAGGAATGCTGCAAATTGACTTGCTCTCTGCCTTCGCTGCAGCAGCCTTTCTTGGGGCAAAATTTTCACTTGCTTTAAGTACGAATTTGCTTGAAGAGTTAAGTCAAGACTGGCACTTGCCCATCTGAGAGGACCTTACACACACTCTGAGATGAGCCACTGGTTCACTGCATTAGGACTTAATACCTTGGGGCTTGGATTCTATAGTTTTTTAGTGAATTTCTCAGCTTCCACTGGAGAAGATGCTGGTTGGATAGGATTGACAGAAGGACTTCTGTCGCATTATATTATATCCATATATTGTGACAGGGAAACTTCAGGGTGATGACAGTGAGGCAACTTTGTGGTAAGATTTATTCAGTTCTTCTGTACTGCTGGGATGCAGGCATAAGATCAGTGGGCAGATAGAAAGGTTGAAGAGTCTCTTCTACCCATAACTCTTGCTTTTCATGGGACATCAGATGCGCACCATAGTGTTTGATACCCCTGATACAGTTATATTCCCATCTATCCCAGTATTTTTTTTTATTTTTTTTTGTCTGGGTTAAGGCTAACTCAAAATAAGTTATTTTAGGGATAATGTGGGAAAGTTAGAAGTGGGCATGGCATCCACAGCCCTCTGGGTCTAACACCTGAAATGTCACATGTCTGCTGGTCCCTGACCTGGCAACAGACTGCAGCAATACTTCTGCTCCTGGCATCAGCGTCTCCCTGCTCGTTGCCAAAGCTGGAGTTCTGTAAACAGATCTCATCCTGGCATATGTTATATTGCCGTACAGGCAACAGTGTTCCAACTGATTAATAACAAGCAGCTTGATAGAATTTGGGGAGACACTGGAGTAATTAGTCAGATAAGGCCAGGTTTCTTTGTACTGTACTTTCACGGATGACAAAAGCTTTCCCCCTGAAGAGTTTCACTGATAAATCTGTATATAATAGTAATAGTAAAAGCTTTTTGCTAAAATGCAAGTTTAATATTCCTTTACGGATTAAGAGGAAAGGAAGTGTCCAAGCCCTGGTGCCAATGGGAGGCCAAGAGAATGGAAGAGGAAACGAAGATATGTCAAAGCTGTGCTGCTTGGGAAGGATTTGCTTTTCTGTCTGTGCTGATAGCAAGGTTTGGGATTTAATCTCTTAACAGCCAGCATGTTCATCTTGGTAGGCACGTTGGCAGGGCTGTCTGTTCAGTGCTTACAGCCTGGGCTGCCCATGCATCACCAGAGCAAAATGTGCTGATTTCCTTTGGCAAGACAATGAGGCCGATGGCTGTTCTGAACTGGGCCCTTCTCTGCCCTTGCATGGAGTTGCTCCCACTTAACACTGATCCAGAAATCAACAACATACAGACTGCATGGGGCAAGTTTCAGATTCCACATAGCTGGCTGTTCAGCTGCTGGTGGCAGTGGGATCATAAATACTGAATATTCCTTATTCATCTTCTCAGCAGGCATAGTTTCTGTTAGCTGTAGTGAGAAATCGAGTGTGGGTTTGATTTACAGAGTAAGTGACCAGGTATAAAACCAGAGAGAGTAGAAGGCTACAAATGTTGCTAAAATGACAGCTGCTCATTTACTAAAAATATCTTTTAATATTGCAGGAACTTTTAAAATAATCTCATTTATATGGCATATTCTTCACTAATTGAAGCTGTCTCTTTTTTTCTATTAAATAGAAAGGTTACAGAAAAGTATATTGATGCTTTGAGAGCGATTCCTCTCAGGAGCACACTGACTGTTATGAATAGGATTTTACATGATGCAAGCCCCTAAATGCCAACAGTGATATGAGGAAACCTGCAGATTCTTGTAATTGTAAATGCAATAGACAGGGTTTTGGGCTATTGCATCCCCTTTCTAGAGATCGCTGTTGTAAAGCTGAAAGTGGTGTTTAGCCCTTGGTGTTCTCGTTTATTTCCACAGCTTTTTCTGAAAGCAGAAGTTTGAAAAATGAAAGTCTTTCAAGAATAATCACTCTCTAAACACTTAATGCTGCTGTGACAGCACTGTCTATCAACCTTTTCCAATTAGCCGAGACTGGAGGTAGATTAGTTCTCGAATGCAGTACTGAGAGGTGCCAGGGTGTATATTAATGGACCACAGGAGCTGACTTCTGACCATAATTCTGACTGCACTGGATGGCACATAAAATGGAAACAGCAGCTCTCCTGCCTAGAGATGCAGGACTAGGTAGTTACTGTGAATTACCCTTGGGTATACCTCATAGGTCTGAGTGATCTACAAACCTGTCAAGTGTAAAATATGTCATCCTCATTCTTTTATATGGATGGGGAAGTTGAGGTGTGGAGAGGTTAATAGATTGCCCAAGGTCATGCTGTTCTTTGGCACACCTCAGAATAGCACCCATGCCTTCTGTCTCTAGTTTATGGACACATGCATACATTCAAGTCCTAGCCACAAAGCCTGTTGAACAAACCTTTTCCTTTTTGTGATCTTTGAGGCCTGATTGGCACATGCCTTCATGATCACTGGTGTTGCAAAATTAACGGGCTTGAAAATCTTTTATAGAGTAATTGCCTTCATTAGAGCAGAGAAATGGTTTCCCCCAGTCAGCAAGATGTTGATGTTCAGATCCACAGTGGAACAAGGCTTGTAGCAATCCTTGCATCAAGAGTTTGTTTTTCAGCTCTGTAGTGCAGGCTTCTGTCACTTGAGCTAAGAGGGTAACACTGCTTTGTCATGTGATCCTGGCATTAAAGGATGCAGAATAAAGAAATAATCAGATGCACACTGTCAGGAAGTTTCACACTCATGACTGAGGATAGATGACACAGGAGGGATGGCTGCACTTTCAGGTCTGGGCTGTAGTTCCCTTGTTCTCTATCAGTTCTCCCTCTCAAGCTTTCTGCTCTCACACAGCTTTTCTCATCTGTTTTCACTCATTCCATCAACAAGCAAAATTCCATCAGTTTCCAAATTTCCTTTTGTATTTTATTTTTTTTAGTCTGTAGTCACCCTGTGCTTTCTTTCCCTCAGAGCCTTCTTTTGATCCTACATAGCTCATCTTTGCCCACACATCTTGGCCTATAACCTGACTTCTTCTTTCTGCACTCCCAGCCAGTCCTGGGGCTCATTCTCCCACTCTTTGTGTTTCTTAGTTCCCCATTCTAACTCTGGTCCCTCCTGATAACCTTGCTACACTTTTCCTGGAGATGGCAAAAGACATATTCTCATTCATATGTGAGAAAGAGCTGTGCAGCCTTAACTGTAGGCATTGCTAACAGTAATACATATTTATATTTTTAGGTACACAATATTCCTTCAGAAAAATTAGATCTAAAGATTACAGGACATTAAATGACCAAAATAATTTAATCTGATGATAAGGAAATAGAAGATGGATTGCATAAGAGGCAAATGCTGTAGGGGGAAAAAACAAACAACAAAGGCAATAAACATACCATAGCATGACAAAGGCAGATGGAATGCCATCCTCGGGCAGCCTTATACAAACCACTCAAAAGAACCATATTCTGGGCCCCTTCTTATCAAACAGACAGATATTACTTGGTTTCTTTCAAATAATTCTTTTAACTGCTCTGTGACTGCTGTTCTGCAATTTTGGAAGCTTATTTTCTGCCTCAGTATTTTGTATTGGAAGGACAAGAAGAATGAGATGTGGTCTGACCAGAGGACCAGGTTCTGTGAACTCTCTAACCCAGCCCTGAAACAGATTTTCACTGCATTCTGGACTAATGACCTAGTGCCAATGTCTTCAGCTTTAGTTTTCTGAGGCAGAGATAGCAGTACCGAGCAAACTGCTGCAGAAGGGTATTGCACCAGGACTCATTCGTGTTAAGGAGGATGACGCTGTAGTGTCATCCTGCCCTGTAGCAGGCTTTTCCTGGTGGCTTTGATAGGAAAGGTAGTCATAACCTGCACCACTGCTTGCTTCCAAGAAACTTTGGCACTGCTGAGCAAAGATGAGCCTGCAGTCCCTGTACCTACTGTGTTGCTTTTATTAGGACTACTACATCAGAGACTTGGTGACCAGACAAAAAATAGGGCATAGCTGAAATGGTTCCAGGGAAAGGAAGCATCACAGAGAAGATAATAGCAAAGCAAAGTGTGGATTCCAGCTTTCATATATCTCAAGCTACTGCTGCAACTGCTAGGCCAGATTCGTGAGCGCTCTGAAGGTTCTTTTTCTTAGGAATGCAGGAGCAAGGATGGAATTAAAAGCTGGCTGTTGGTGGCAGACTATAAGCCACCAGGCCAGAGATACTATGTAGGTGTGTTGTTGTTTTTTGGACTGCAGCCATAGCCAGTTTTATACTGATGAAAGATGTGGGGTTTGCACTTTGGATAGCCCACTACTGAATGGGCATAAATAACATAAACTGTGCAAGTGCTGCTTGTATAAAATTGGAGAGACCAAATCTAATTGCGCAGAGCCAGTTTGGTCTGTGTGCTATCCTTAATCTCCTGTAGAAAATGCCAATAAGGATGCCAAACCAAAGGGAATTTTTAGATGTGAATTCTCATTACTGCAGACCAAGCTACAATGTATGGGGCACCTAAAACTGTCATCAAACCCATCCAAAGAGTACTTTTTCGTCATTGTTTGCAGGTGGATCTGGTGAGAGTCGACAGAAGCATCCAGGGGTTTCTGCTCACTTCTGAGATGGGACAGCCTACTTTTAAATAATTTGTTTTGCATATTCAGCAGTACTTATACTGACTTCTAGTATTGCAGTTTCTCACACCACCAGTTTCTTTTTGCTCCAAGTGACTGCTTGAGATTTAATTGCAGCAGTCAGTCTGTGGACAGAGTACAGGGCAGACACTGAGCCATATTCAGAGGTTGGGTCTCACTAGACAAAGGAAGAGTCTCCTCCCCAGTGCCAGGAGTGCACACAGAAGTAACCAACTAATGCTCCTACATTGCCAAGAAGAATAAAGGAGCGCATTTGCTAAGAAGAGAAACTTATAAATACTAAAGGGATAAAGGTATAATATAAGGTTAGGCCAGAACATTAGTAGTTGGGTAATGTGGATCCTAGTAACAGCTGAACATTTTATAGCAGATATTATGCATGTCAAAATTGTCAACTAATTATAAATATTGGCTTCTTTTACATAAGGAAACTGCTGTCCAAGGCTAGTATGTTCAAGTTGCCACTAAATAAGTCCCAGTTAGAGCTAGTGACTGTGGAGGATTAGGCTTAGACACAATTATTCCTGCTTTGGGCCAAGGGCTGTGCTAGGTGCTCTCTCAAGGTCTCTTCCAGTCTCAATTTCCAAGACTTGGTAATGCCCATGCCTTTACATGGGAACTTTCTGGAGTTTCTAGAACAGTGAATAATATATTTATGTTTCCCAGGGGCATACTAAGAAGCTAAATCAAGTAATATCATCAGTCTTTGCTATTCAAATAATGTTAGAGCCCTGAATCTCACCAGCTGGGTTAAAAATGACAAATCCAGAGTTCTTCAGGTTTGCCTTCTGGATTCTGAAACTGCCAAGTTCACACGGCTGCATGGGAGCCTTGAGGACAAGGAAATCTCTTTTCCTCTTAACAGAATCTCTGGACACCTCACAATATAACAAAAATTGCCACCACTGTTCATAATCTGTTGAAATCCCTGTAAGTGAGGTAGTAAAGAGGCAGAAGTTATTGTATCCAACAGCTACCAAGGGACTGTGAGGGCTTTGGCGCATGAGGCTTTCCTTCATAGCTAATGAAATGGTCTGAGCACAGCTATGTGTGCCTGTAGAGGTGCTCAGAGCACTCGCATGGGTTTAAGGTAAACTTTCTTAGGCCAGTATTTCGCTTCGGCTGAGGGAATCAAAACTGGAGAGGGTTGAACTGCTAAACTGAAGTATATTACCCATCACTATAGCAATTTTTAACCCTGTCAAGAAAGGTGGCCCAAAAGAGGTCCATGAGTGGCACTCCCACTGAGATCTTTCTCATGTCATTCTTCTGTGCACATGTTTTCTTCTGACTTCCAAATCCCAGGCTGCAGTCCATATCTCCCACTGGTCTCCCCCACTGCTTCCTGCCAAGCCTTGTACATAGCCAGCTGCCAGTGGGCTGCCTCCGTTCAGGCCATGTTCCTGTAGGAAGCCCTTGACAAACTAATACTGTAATTGCCAAAAAGCAGATCGTTTTCCAACAGTTCAAGAGAGGCTGAGCAGTAATGAGGAAACCTGTTAATTACTGTTCTAGTGGGATTTTGCTGGGGAAGGAGAGAGAATGAAACTGGTTGATCTGAGCTAATTTGCAGACATGGGGCAGCTGCTGTCTATGGGCTACGTACGCACAGTTCACAGAGCTCTGGAGCGAGATATCTTCATGGCTTGGAGACAACACCAAAGTGAGCTTTTTACCTTAACCTCACCCTGCCGAGTGGTATCTGGATAGACAATGCATACTGAGAGTTGGGCTTCTTTGAGAATAAGCATCCCTGCCCAGCTTTAAGCGAATCTTTTAATGTCCAGCAGAGAAGTGTGTGACCTGCTCTTGTCAACCATTCAGAAATGTAGAATTGTGCATGGATAATGTTAATGGATAAAACCACTAAGAATATGCAGAAAGATGTCACAACCCTTTTGGAGGGAATCTGTGCAAGAAAGATCAATCTGTGAGAGATGGGAACTGAGTAAAGTTGTCTTAAGAAGAATGGTGATGACAAAACCAAGATACAAGCATGCACAAGGTGTCACTGGCTTCTCATTATTGCTGTTGGGTTGCATTTGGGATCAGGATCCCCTGAACTCAGCTCTGCAGGCTGTCCTTGCCCTGATGAGTTTACAAGCTGAGAAATCAAGTTCATGCTGACTGATGTTTAAAAAAAGTGGACCTAATAAATTACCAGGTTCAAATAATTTGCATTCCAGTGGGATAAGAGAGCTCCCAGCTTGCTGGATGCTGACACCGGATTGGTCCTTTCTGCAGTATCAGTAATGGTCGTAAGCCCAGTCTGTTTATGCCACCTACAATCTAATATTTACACTTCTTGGGTGGCACCAGAATTTTGTTTCATCACCAGACCTTTTAACAACACTCCTGCTAGTTCTCCCTTATGACTCCTGACTGTGCTAACAAGTATCGTGTGTGCAATGTGGCATAATTTAGGGACATAGGCAAGGGGCAGCAGACAAACCAGTGCAAGTGAAATGTTTTCTGTTGTTAGCAATTTGTTCATGTTTGAGGATCTCAACCCAGCTTAAAACTTAAGAGAGTTATCAACCATGAAAGCATCACTCGTTTACTTCAGCCTCAACCAAATTATGGCGACTGACTCTTATCATTAGGACCATGGTTTCAAACTAGGGTGGCAGCATTCACTGAACACAAACATTCCTCCCTTACCCTGCTGTGAGAGGGGAGCTGAGCCCTGTGGTGCCTATTACAAAAGGCAATTTGATGGAATAGGCTGAACTAGCAAGATTTATAAATAAAAAGATCAAGGGAACTGTATGTAAACCAGCCCATGCCAAACTAACCTAATTACTCTCTATGGTGAGGTCAGTAAGAGAGCTGGTAAAATCAATGTATATGACATTTCTACCTGTTTAGGCATTTGAAAGCTGTTGATAAAAGTCTCCTGTTGAAGAGCTGGAGTCTTTGACTTCTCAAGCTTCATAAAATGTCCCATGTGTTGAAGCAGATGAGCAAAGAGGAGGTCGTTCTTGGGGCTGCCAGCTTCTTATGGGGGTAGGCTGCTTGCAAAGACCCTCAGCATAGTTTCTCACCTCCCCATTGACAAAGAGCAAGGCTGAATGCAGGGTAAAGGTGGTTTTTATGGCACATCAGAAATGCTGCTAACTTCTAAGAACCTGCTAGGTAATTCCTTCAAAGAGCACAAAACACGTGAGGGGAATGGGCTAGAAAATGGTTGATGGGAGGTAATGTGGGAAAATATGAAACTGCAAATCCCAAGGTCACAGAGCTGGCAGTGTTTAGAGAAGACATGGAATGTTCTAGCGCTCTCTGGGCCTTTGGTATCCTTGTTGGCAGGAACTATAGCAGAGCAAGGAAAGTAAAACAACATTCTATAAATGTTTGGCCTAATCTTAGCCCTGTGTGCAGCCTTTTGTACTCACTTTGGTTAAATAGTTGAGCAAACTTGGACACAGACAGCAACAGGGGCAATTTACCTTGGGTAAGAGGTTATGTGCAAACAGCCATGTGCCATTTGAGCCTCTGGCACTAGGACTTTTCTTGCTGTGGCTTCTGCTGGTATATTTTGCCTTGCAGCTGGGGGCACAGGATAGGGATGTGCATGCACTTCAGCTGACATGCAGGGATTTGTTCAGTCTCCATAACCTTTAATTTGGAGTAAAAGCATGCATGCACAGCACTGGACAGCAATGCCTGCTTCCTAACCAGCTCCATGCTTACACATACCACATACCTTGGTAGGATTTACGAACAGATCAGTCTCCCTGATATATCAGCATCTCTGTAGAGCTGCCAGCTGAGGCTGGGACAGAGACCTCCAGCTCATTTCCAGCTGGCTAAAAAATCCTCTCAGATGGAAATGACTTTCATACCAGAATTAACCTGGGCTGGTTTCGGACCAGTATCTTAAAGACATACAGATTTTCTACTACCCTTTGAATCATCCAGTTTCCCAACAGGGAACTTTAATGCCAGTGCAGCATCTGCTGTAGAATATTTATATTCAGGGCTTCCTGTGTAAAGCTCTGGATGGATGTGATTACTGAATATGTTGGGAAAAGGACAGTTTACTGCCTTGCTTTCTATTTCCAGCTATTTTGTATTTCTATGCAAGAAGCTTATATGCCATGTTGTAAACGGCTGGTTTTCTTGTATGATGTCTGTCTTTTTCTCATTCTCTTAATGGGCTTCTCGCTAAAACTGACGTTTCAGCAGCATTCCCATTATTAGTTATGATGCCAGTAAATGGAGGTCTCAGTAGTGGGTGAAATTTAAATTGGGTTTGAAGAGCATTCAAATAATTCAGTGCTTTATTTTCATTTGGTGGTTCAGTTTGCACAGTGTATGATTTAGTTATTCACATTTTAGTTACTGTGTTGATGTTGTTTAGCAAAGACCTCATTTTGCCTGGGACCCAACTACAGCTCTCAGCCAGTCTAATGTTGTTTACTGTAGCTAGCATGAAACTAATGTTTTGTTCTCTGGGTTCCTGTTTGAAGTTATAAGCCGAGTCACACGAGCTAGTGCAGGAATCATTTCCATTTTGTTTTATGCTGCTCACATGAAAAGCAGCTAGCAGTGGAAAAGGACCCATTTCTGAGCATAAATGCTCGGTATGTTTTGCTCTGGGAGTTTGTAGTAGTATAGCATCTTGGATAGGGCTTTACTTCTCCAAAGAGTAAACTTCAGCAATTGATTTGAAACAGGCAATCCAAATCTGTGTTGTGAAAGAATTCTGCAAAGTTCATACCCTTTCCCTTGGACGTCTTCAATCACCCTATGAAAAATCCTGACTGGGAAGAAGTTTTTATAACTGAGGCTTACATGAGTCTTGGTAAATATCTCCTAGTAAAGAATAAGCTTAATAGTAAATATCAGTCAGCATTGTCTAGAGGCACCAGAATTCTTAGTTTGTATTTCTGGATGTCGACAATGACTCTCTGCATTTATTTCATCAGCTGTAAAATGAAGACATACGTTACCATTATCCCAGGCCAGCCTGGGATAACCTCTACTCACAGGCTGGCTTTGTCAGACCATGTCAGCTCCCATCAACTCCACATGTGCCTTGGATGTGTGCCAAGGGGTCTCATCCAAGACCCTGCATAGCTAAGCCAGCCAACACTGTCATGATGTCCACTAGAAGATGCAGCAGGCTCCATTCCTCTGACTGGTGACCTGAGTACATGAGTAGGGTAGATTCTCCTTGAAAGGAGATGCCATCACAACCCAATGTAATATCATCACTTGGTGCTGTCATAGCATGATAACATTAATTCATGATGTTGTGGAGCAATGTCTGTTTAGCATGATGGAGCAGTGTCTCAGGAGAACATCTAAATAGCTCCATATGTACACTGCATCTTTCTGTCAGGTGTGAGATTGACCTGAACATGGATGCTGGATTATGCTGTATGATGTACATATGGGAAACACAGAATGAAAATACCTGAGCCAGAATCATCTGGTTGCTCACCTTGTCAGTCAGTTCCATGGATCCACTTCTCTTATCTGAACAGAAGCTTGAAATAGAAAAATTAAATACTATGAGCCTGATTGCTTTCTTCTATGTGCACATAAATCAGAATGAATTCCAGTAAATTCAGCAATAGGTAAAGCATCTGCCTGCAAGAGCAGTATTGCACTCCTGAAATACTGAAAGATAGGTTTTAACCTTTGGCTTAACACAAAGGATATCCCAAGCTATTAATAGGATGCATTTCATTTTTGCCCAATAGCCTAATTAAGAGATAATTCATACTTGAGGAGAAAAGGAAGCAATTTGATTTACAGTATCTTATGTGATTAAATCACCAGGGAAGAGAGAGAAGGATTTGAGATGGAAGAGGGGGGGGAGTTTTAAAACATATCATTTGTGAAGAATGGAATCTCTTTCTTCTAACAGCCCTTTTGCCCCTGTGTTCACAGCTTAAAGAGGATTCGCTGACTTTTATTTATTTGCCTAAACTACTGATTTTTCATCTTGCAGGGTGGCTTCAAAATCCAATGTGAACTTTTTAAGGCACCTAATGATCCATTCTATTATCCCCCAGGACAACGCTAGTTCCAGTGATTTCATGGGGAACTGATTCGGAAAATACCCTTTTTCTCCCTTGTAGTTCCCCTAGGCCCTTGAATCATGTTGATATCTGGATACCTCTTTTCTTTGCAACAGTATGGAGGGAGCCACAGTAAACAGACCTGGAGTGAGGGTTGATTGGGGAAACAGTTTCACACTGTGTAGCCCAAACAATGTACCTACAGAATAGTTCAGTTTCTATGCCAAAGATGAGACCTTATTGTCAAGCGGTTTAAAAGCAGTGCAGGTGCACAGGACTCTTTACCCTTCTATCTAAACATATAATACTGCTACTTTTTTAAAAAGCCCTCTGTATTGATTTTCATTTTGTGATAAACATACTTCCAAACTTAGATAGACTTGGGAAACTGTAAGCCAATACCAACAGAAAGTATCACGGGGCTTAAAAAATTGTGTTCACAGGTACTGTTGTTGAACTAATAAAGAGGCAATTTAGAATGTAATAAAGCATTGCAAACTTTGGCCATCAACTTCGGTCGGAAGCTGTGCATGTATGAATCTCTGTGAGTGAATTGTGCCATGTGATGACAGTGATGGTTTTCAGAGGTGTCCAAACATTTTACTGAGTGGACAACTGTGGCAGTACATAAGCAAAGGATTTGCCTGAGGAAACGCAGATGATTTCTGATATAATTAGGGCTTGAAATAAGGTCTTCTGATACTCTTAATTTAACCATTATAGCCTAATGTAGAGAAAATATCACAGCAGAGCTGCTGAACCCTTTCTTCCTAAAACAACACTGCCAGAGCCTAATCCCATTCTGTGTCTATCTGGACTATCTCTTCCAGTTCCTTCTCAAGAGGACTGAGGACAGAATGGACACTGAGATCCTTACTCTTTTTCAAATCCCTCTATTGCACTCCAAGCCAAAGGGAGCTTAGGCTGGTTTGAAGGTAAAAGTATGTCAATCACACTGAAAACTCTGCTCTTTCCTGAACCCTGGGTAAGACAGGTTATTGCTGCCCTGTTTCAGGAATGATTTGGCACACGGCATAGAAAGAGGGTCTGGATTTGGCAAAAAAGATTGCCACCGGACAGAAACCTGCTGCGAGATGGACTCAGTTGGAGACCAATATGATCAGACACAAGTCACTTTATTGCTCTCCAGCAGTCCCTCATATAGTCTACTAGGTGCTAAGCAGTAACTTTCCACTCTCTCACTTCCTTATCATCCCGATTCAGCAAAGCTGCGAAGGGTTACAAATATTACATCATTTGGTCTGTCTTTGAGATGCACATCCTGCTTTATCTTGCAAACTCTCTGCTTTGTTTTGCTAACCAATCTTTACCCTTCATTGTTGCCTTTACAGTTCCCAAGGCTTAGGCCTGCCCAGGGCATTAACACCTGGTGTTGTCTTAGCTGTTCCCAGGGCTGAAGCCGGACCAGGACGATAAGGCCTGAATCCCTTTTGTTAACTATTTCTATCCCTTCACCCACAGAAACCCCTACACTAAACTAGGATGTGGCAAGCTTCAAAGTCTGTACAAACCAAGTGGTTACCTCTGCTGGGAAGTGGCAGGAACCTTTTTGGCAAGGTGGGAGATACACGGAGGAAATAATTAGCTATCTGAAGGAAAGTAGTACGTATACTCTCACCTGAATGCTCATTTGTTGTTCCATATTTTTCACAGCTGTGAACTTTACTTTCATTGCTAGTACCATTCATTACTTAATTTTCCCTGTGTCCAGCGCACAGGTCTGCTTGTCAGTTCTATGCACAGACTGCAATGGCCAGGCAGTGGGTGGTGTGAGCACTGTAGAGGAAAGGTGATTGTGCCCTTTGGTTTCCAGTGTATATTGCTTGCAGCAATAGGGTGATACCCAGTGAAAGGTGGAATGTGCCTGCGGACAAGAGAAGTGGTGAGGATAATTAAACAGGGAATGCATTCACCCTTGGGTGTTTGGCTTCATCTTTTCCTGTCCCTCTTATGCCCCTCCCTTACACCCACAGACACCGAAGGGCCTGACCCTCAACTGTTCTCACTGGTCTTTTTGTTACATTTGACACTTCAGCCCTGCCAAGTGCTTGCTACATTAAGCTTATGGGCATGCCTGAATCATGAGCTACCATAATTCAAGGAGCTGTGGCAGATGCCTGTCTTCGGGAAAAATGCCACAGCCACCCACAGCTCACAGAAGAATTAACCTTGGGAGATGCATGCAATTGCGCTAGAGACGCATGCAATGCATCTCCTCCAGCTGTAATAATGTCCAGCGCCTCCTTGGGAGGGCATACTTTCTAGGAAGCACTTCTTTGTGGGCTCCTTGTTTAGACCACATTATAAGGAGTGCTTCAGAGGTCATCTGACCAGTTTTCAGTGTTCCCCATGAAATATTAACATGCAACATCGTGACAATATGTTGTTGCTGCCCAGTGAGCTGCACATGCAGTGATGCACCGTCCTTTAGCTTGGAAGCAGTGTGCCACTTGACCATACCCTTCTCTTTTTGATGTGTCAGTGTTTGCTTTAGCTGCCTGCTCTTCTGTAATGTTAACAGGGATGAACAGGCCAGAGATGTTTTTCTGTCATTTTGGAATAGCCTGATCGGTAGCACGGAGAAGATCAAAATGACACAAGGAGACAGACTCTTTAAAGGAGTATTTCAGATGTGGGAACAGAAAGAAGTGGAGACATGTAACATTGGGGAGGAGAGAAAAAGAAAAGGAGAGAGAATTTGGCTTGATAGAACCAGGGAGACTAAGGGGGAAAAGCCAGGAGATTTGAGGAAAGAGAGCCCTGTCACTTCATCTTCAGACTACAGAGATCAGTAAGGCAGGTAAGAAAAGGGAAGGAAAGATGAATAATTGGAGAAAGGATGCAGAGGAACAGGATACAGATTGGGGCGGGGGGGGGGGGGGGGGAGAAAATGTCTCTTAAAATAGCAACACATTCACAAAGTTTAGCTTATAAAATCAGGACTATACATTTTGCACTTTTCCAGAATAAGTAGCCGAATAGATTCAGATCCTTCAAATATTAGGTGTTTAGGAGCCACCTGTATGTGGCCAGAAAAGAAGGCAACGGTTGTATCAGAATATGTCAACCCTACTACACTGTGCATGGTGAGAAAGCAAGCAAACTGGCTCGTGTATAGCAAGCAGCTGTGCAGAAACTGTCTTTGTACCACTGTAGAGAACTTCCAAGATCTCTGCTTGGGAATGCAGAGTCTGCTTTGTAAATCCAGAAATGGAGGCATGTTCTGATTTAAGGCTACTGCAGTTCTGCCTTGATGCTTACCACTTCCACCTCGAGGGGAAAAAAACAAGTGCCAGAATGATTTAAAGACAGAATATCAACCCACACTGCTGCAGGCCTGCTTTCCACACTGCTTTCCACATTTTCTTGCTCTTATGGTTTTAGCTCTTGTTCCAAGAGAAGCACGTCTGTGTGCATGTGTGTCTGTGTGTGTGAGTTTCCTTCCAAAACTCACAAGCAAAAGTAATGGCTGAAATTCTTAAGAAAGACATTGGTAGAAATTTTCAGAACCTCGTGGAGCTTCTGTCTTAGCTCTCATTTCCCCCCCAGTGAAAAAGGCAGCGCTCTGTGGGCAAATTTGCTTCTGTGACTTGGTATTTTTGGTGCCACTTTACTTTCTGTCATTTGCATTCCAGGCAGGTGCAGGAGGGGAAGATGATCTAGAATGGGGCACACCTCTTCAGAATTGCAAGACCTTTGTTCAGCCTCTCCTGTGCTACAAATGTCTTGTTTGATGTTCGGAACACCGCTTCATGTGACCCGTATCTCAGTTTCCTAACTGTAATGTGGGAATTACACTTCTTGTTATCTCGGAAGTGGTGGGAAGAGAAATCTGTTAGAGACTGTGAGATGCTCAAGCGCTATGATGAACATTAAGCAAATATGCAAACAGAAGGGCCTCAGATCCCTTTCCATGGATTTTATTCAGAGCCCCATCTGACAAACAAGTGCCACGTTCACAACCCCACGGGGGGGACGTAGGAGTCCTGATGTCTGGGTGGGTCTTTAAACCCATGTGGAAATTTGAGATGGAGCATGACAGTAACAGAGTTCTGCTTTACAGGCAAAGCAGCACAGAGCGGTGCCAATGTCTTTATTTGAAGAACTCCCTGAGACACAGCTAAAACAGATTTTCTGTAAAATCTGTTGCATTCACAACTGCAGAATGTTATGATCTAGCACAAAAGTTTTTATAGCTACTCAAATATAATAGAGGAATCCCACGCTCAGGCTTATAAAACCTTTTATAGAAGAACCCTCCTTTACTGATTTCCTACATGTAATTCCTGCAAATCGGCAGCTATTTCTGCATCAATCGGGCATTTAACCATCATGCAGGAATGTTGGCAGTGCTGTTCTGGATGCAGTAGAACCTATTTGATTAATGGATTATTTTAATTTGTTTACCCTATAATTGAAACCTAATTAAAATATTGTTTTGGGGGGGAAATCTGGAAACACATGGATGAAGTTTAAATAATTGCCAGTCACATGTTTAGTTCCAGAGCAAAGTGCTTTCTTTTCTATTGTGCTGCTTTATTCTGTCCCCCAGCTATGCTGCAGCATGTTCTTTGCTGGTTTACAAACTGTAACGTACAATGATGGGCATTACTATTCATAGATTCATAGAGCTGAAGATTGTAAAGGATGATGAGATGATCTTAATGTGACCTCCTGCTTAGCAAAGACCAATCATTTCATCCAGTTAGACCTGTATTGAGTCCAGTAACTTGGTGTTTGGATCGTCCAGAGAGACATCTGCTCTTGATGTGAAGAATTCAAAAACCAAATAAATCCTGGACAGCCCTTCCAGTACTTATATCGTTATAGTTAGAAATGCCTCAATTCTGTACCTTGTTTCTGATTTGAATTGTCTGGCTTTAAATTCCAGCCATTGGTTTTCTTATAATATGTCTTTTTCCACTAGATTCAGAAGACATTTAAAAGCCCCTGTGTTCTCATGATAAAGGTATTTATATGATCTAATCAAATCTCCTTTAGGTCTTCTTCTGAATTTAGTAATAAGAAAAATCTATTTATTTTGTAGAAGTCACAGAGCAAGGCCCTGAGGACCTGACAGTTTTTAGGGCCCAGTTTTGAGGAATCTGGAGTTCACTCTTCCCTGTCACAGACTGCTGGTCTGTCCTTGGGCATGTTGCTCAGCTACTTTGCGTCTTTGGTGCTCACCTACAGGATGGGGTACCATGAGCATATATTCCTCCACAGAGTATGTATGTTAGCAGCTGTAAAGTGCTGGGGGAATAGTATCAGTTGCTGTGCTGAGCACAGTAGAACCACTTAACAGGAAGGCAATCTTAAATCATTGCCCAGCTAAAGGGAAAAACCCATCTCTGTGTCAGATGCAGGTCAAGGTTGAGTATCTCTTGTACTGAACTCTGAAACAAGTGCTGATTACTGGTGTGAAGTAACCGTGTTTTAAATTAAAACAATAGTGAGGCATGGCTACATTAGGTAACTAAGTGCAATGCTGTGTGACGTGATATGATGCTGACCTCAGCTGTTTCTCCCTCACATTGTGCAGAACTATGGTTTGGATCCCAAAGATAAATGCTTCAATGGCAGATGGCTTGGGCTTGACTGAAACTGACTGACTGAATGCTCCCATATTATTTTTCTGCCACATCAGATCTGTGCTTTGAGTACAGGTACAGATAAAAGCTGGAGGAAAATACTGTCTGCAGCTGCGCCAGCTGCCTCCAAAGCAATTGTGGGACAATACCAGATTTTGCACAGTGGCCCATCAGCCCTTGGGCAATGAGGCTAGACCTTTACAGAACTGTAGATGTTTACAGACTGGATAAGGCTTCACATCCCTCTTTCCCTGTTTGAAAGCAAGCAAAATACTAAAATTAAGTCAACAGGCACATCCCAATTACCCTTCCCAGAGTAGGCTTCCAGTTATATCCACAGCCTCTGTACATGTGTGTATCACCAAAAAAGATCTTGAGACTTGTCAGTTTGAGATGGAGTGTATGTACTTCATAGACTGTCTAGAATATATATACATACATATAGATGCACACACATACATATATATATAGTACAAAATAACAGTGTTGAAGGAATCCATTCCAATTGTGGACTCAGACCAGGCCTTTGCCTTGCCATGACATCAGTTTGGGCAAAGAACCTGTATGCCTCGAAACATCCACTCTGTGGGCTCTCTAATGTAAGGCTAGCATGGGCTCTGAAACATGCAGATAAATGCCTCTTGGAGGCAGATGGGAAATTATTCTGGAATAGCTTTTGTCTCATCCCTGTTGCTCCTTCTCTTTCCCATCCATGGTGGCATCCTCAGGACACCTTTTTGCTCTTACTTGCAGGTTTTTATTTGCTCCGCTCAAAAACTCTGCAAATATCCATGATGCTGTTTCCCTTCTCCTCAGGCTCTCAAAGCAATGTGGCTTTCCATGGTAAGTGCAACAGTTACTATATTTTATCAACATTAAGTGCATTCTTTTCTTCTCTTTCTGAAACAGTAATATCTGACATCTAGCAACCCTGTACATCATTAGCTGAGTAGCTCAGGTTTAAGAACCCTGAGTAAGAGCAAACCTCAAGTCGGGATGTGTATTAGCTATTATCATTTGCTCATTCTTGACTACCTCTTCCCTTTATTTGACTCCCTTTAATGGTATGTCAACAACATTTTCTAACTTCTCAATCAACAACTGATTTGTCAAGACTGTAGGTACACATTTTCTCCAGTAACAAGCATATGTTTAGCCATGGGGGGCAAAAGTGCACTACCAATTATGCAAGCGTGGATCTGGACTATTTCCATGAAAGTGCTTCGGGTTTAAAGTGATGTATTTGTTCTGCTGAGCAAATGTACTAAGTGTACATGTACCAAGCCAGACCCTTGTGCCAATCTGCCTCAAGTTGAAGCCTGTGCCCCAGGACACAGACTCACTTTCAGAAATACATAAGCAGCAGCATTTCACTGTAAAGTGCTAAGAGAGGGCAAGAAGTAGCCTTGCTGCCTAATTCCTGTCAGTCACTCGGTCTGCACAGAGGGGATGTGCTTTGTGAGGACACTGTGGGTGACTGTCCCTTCTCACCAGTGTTGTGTGTGACAGCAGAAGCAGGGGAAGGCTGGACTTGGTTCACCTGAAGAGGTAAGGAAAGAAACATGTCCATGCTATTATTGACTGCCAAGGCTCACATTTTTCCTGTGAAACGATCAGTCTGGGGAGAATTAAACCCACACCTTCCCTAGCATTCACCTGCATTTGCAAATAAATCAGCCAGAAGAACAGCTCAGACAGCTGCCTCCTACATGGCTTCTCCACTAAAAGACGTGGGAGAATAGCAGTGGTGCTGCCTGTTTTGCTGCAGCCCTGTCAGCAAAGATACAGTTACAGGTATCATGCTGAATTTCACAGTGTCCTGTGTAGATTATGGTACTTTCACTGTGACTTTGGGTGGATTCAAACTTGCTCTGAGAACCTACGTTGACATATTACAAGCCACTCTGCAGGCTGTGTCTCGAACTCTGTGTTCAAGCCCATGTTTCTGTGCCTGGGTGGTGGGTGCTTGCTGCTGCAGGTTAGCCTTTCAAACAGGCCTGCTGCAGAAAATGTGAAGGATGCTGTATGTAGCCATGTTGTCTTTCCTGCCATTCTCAGCAGAGTACCAGGTAGAAGATGACTCCACTGATTTCCTTCCCTCCCTTTTAGGGCAGCGTTGATTTTGAAAAATGTTGGCATAAGGTCTTGTAGTACTTAGTTTTATGCAGGCTCTGGATGTTACTTTCCTATGCACAGCTTGTCGGAGCATTTTAATAGTAAAAGAAGCCCCCTGATAAATGTGTATATATTTGTGTCATGAGAAGTGAGCTTTGGTGAGGTGATAGGGTTGATCTAGAAGCACATAAGCGTGAATCCACACTTTTCCCTGCCATGTATTTTGGCTAATTTCATGATTTTGCCCCTTTATGTTTAAGACTGTTTCCAAGTGGTTTGCTACAAGCCAACCTACCAATGTATGCATTGCAGAGAGTACGGATACATGTACCACATAGTCACTGTAGAATTATAAAGTGGTTTGGGTTGGAAGGGGCCTCACCACGGGCAGCGACACCTTCCACTAGAGCAGGTTGCTCCAGGCGCCATCCAACCTGGCCTTGAGCACTGCCAGCTGTGAGGCAGCCACAGCTTCCCTGGGCACTGTGTGCCAGGGCCTCGCCACCCTCACAGGGAAGAGCTTCTGCCTAATGTCTAATATAAATCTCCCCTCTGGCAGGTTAAAGCCATTCCCCCTTATCCTGCCCCTACAGGCCCTTGTCCAAAGCCCCTCTCCAGCTTTCTTGTGCCTCTTTAGGCACTGGAAGCTGCTTTAAGGTCTCCCCAGAGCCTTCTCTTCTCCAAGCTGAACAAGCCCAGCTCTCTCAGCCTGTCTCCATAACAGAGGTGCTCCAGCCTTTGGAGTATCTTTGTGGACTCCTGGACCCACTCCAGCTGGTCTGCATCCCTCTTGTACTGGGGGCTCCAGAGCTGAGCACAGTCAAAAGCATTTGAAATAACAAAACCAGCTGCACAACACTGAACCAAAATGTTCATCTCAGCAGTACAGGATTGTCCTTAATAATATCAGGGACATAGCAGGCAGGGGTTTACTGTTAACAAACCTAAGCAACATCATTTGAAAGTAATTACTTAACATCCAGAGGTCTGCTCCAACTGTAAGACTACAAGATCAAATTTTGCTCTGAAGGATATTGATACCTGGATTAAAACAAAACAGTTGTAAGGATTTTGGAGAGCCACATCTCAAAGAAATAAATCACCCACACTGTTATGAACACGTCAGGATACTGTGCCTGTGCTGGCAAGTTGCTCTGTACACGTGCACAGTTCAAGGAGGACAGGCTGGAGCATCCAGCGTTGGGGCTGCTGCATACATGTGATGCATTTGCAATTGTAGAGCAGCCAGCTGCTGGATGCCAGGCTTTTGGGAAGGCATTTGATAGCTGTGACAATACACAGTTGTGTCCCTGGGCTTTTCTTACAGGACAGAGGATCAGAGTGGGATTTTTCTGCATTATGCATATTATAAAGAATATCTGGCAATTGTAATGTTGCCTCCTAGACCCCGGGTATCATGTTAGAATAGAAACCCGAAATCTGGACCCTGTGGGCCCATATCTTGAGTTAAATTTTATGTGTTAGACAGATGCTAATCCATGTCCTCTGGGAATGAAAGTATGGATGTAACAGACAACAGAATTTGTCTTTCAAGAGTTTGGAAAGCCAAATTCTACACAATGAAGAGTGTTTACTATCTGCTGCTGTCTGCCAACAGTGGACAAGCTGTTTATCCCATTGGTGCCTTGTTTCCTGTGTATACACTAGAGATTATCCACTCACCACTGCTGAAACACACGTGGGGGTTGTAAATTGGAAACTTGTGTATGACAGGTCAATAACTGTGATTTTGACTGTAACAGCTCATGTAAACCTGGCTCAAACTGTGTGTTGCTGGTATAGTTGAAATACAGGATGCAACATCATGTCCTGGACAGTGGGCAAATAAGGCATAGTTTGTGCACGGTGCAGGAGCTAGAGAGGAAATACTGACATATTAATATTTTCTTGAAGTAGTAAGTTACTGTCATGTCTGTCTATGGTGAACATGTCAGGTTGGTGTCTGACACTTTTGCAACTCTGATTTTCTGGATTTGAGTGTGGTTTTACTGCTGATGTCCAACGTGAATTGTTCCTCTGCTTCCTTAAAAAAAGAATGGTCTCTGTGGACCAGCTTGAGCTGGAGTTGATGCATCAAATCCTCAGTGTTTTGACCTGTGTATTGGTGATCCTCACTGCATGAAATCTGCGGTGCCTGGATGTGACCACATGTGTTTAGGCGGTGCTTTTAGACACTGGGGATCTGAGTCTGGGCCTGTGTCAATCCAAAATGTTTCTGTTTCCTGCCAGAAAAAAAAGATGGAGGCAATTCCATCCACTGGTAGAAGAAAACCCCTCCTTGCAAACCAGGTCATGGAGTGCTTCAGAGAAGTGACCTCTGCCCACCAAAATCCTCCCTTCCCGAGCCTGAAGGCTTTTAAATCTCTGTGCAGATTTTTTAAATCCAGACTGCCCAGGGCTCTTGTTCTGATGCTGCGCCTTACTGGTTTAGGAAGCAGGGCCAAGGAGCCTTTGCTGATGTATAAAGGCTGATGTATGGTTCGTGAGGCTCTTCCTCAAGCTCTGTGCAGACACTGGCCATTCTGCCAGTATGACAGTATAACGCCTTTCTGGAGTTAAAGAGAGCATTAGCTACAAGTGGTCCGCGATTGCCCAGGTTTAGGCTATCTAGGGAGGTAGGAGCATGTGGTCAGTGTTCCTGCCTCTGCCTTTGCCAGCTGGCACTGTGACTTGCTAGCGGCCTGTTTCAGTGGAACCGAGCTACTTGGGTTTGGATTTGGAGAAGATGAAATTCCAGTGCAGTTACCTGGAAGAGAGTGTTGCAAAATCCAGGTCTTGAGAAGCCTGGCTCAGAAACTGTGCTGGGTTTTGGCTGTGTTTATTAATTGTTATTTGAGTTTTTAGCCTGCCCTCCCTCATTGTGCTCATTATGCTCCACAAGTCACAGTGTGCTTTACAGAAAACAGCTAGCGCTGCTGCTGTTATTAGTTAACGTAACTGGAGATTCCCATACGTTGACCTGTCTCTGGGAAGTGGCCCTAAGGAAAAACGCGGTACGCGGAGAGCAGGGCAGCGACCGATCCTCAGGGATAACACCCGCGGAAACCTGGGAAGGAGCCCACGAGGTCAAGCGTTGGTCGGGAGGGCAGGGACCCAGCCGAGAGGCGCCTGCCTTTGCCCCGCCGGGGGCACAGGACACAGACCGGCTGGGGGGTGCCGGTGGCGGAACCCCGGCCCGGTGCCCGCCCGCACCTCCCCGCGCGTGGCCGGGACCGGCGTAGCGGGGCGCATGCGCGGCGGGGCCAGGGCGGCGCGGGGGGCCGGAGGGAGGGAGGCGGGCGGGGAGGAGGCAGGGCCGGGCCGGCTGCCGGCTGCCCGCCTATTTGAGGGAAAGTAGCGGTTCGCGGGCGCTCAGTGCCGGCCGCCGCGCAGAGGCAGCGAGCGGGTGAGCGGCTGCCGGTCGGTGCCCGCAGCCGGCGCGGCGCTGCCCCCCTGCCGAGGACTTGCCGCGCTCGCCGCACGAGTGGCGGCGGGGGGAGCCGCCCCGCGGGGCCGCCTCTGCCCCTTCCCCGCCGCGCCGTTAATGGAAACATGGCGATGGCGGCTCCGACCGGCAGCGCGGCGCCCGTCGCCCCGGCCCTCTGCGGCCACCTGGCCCTGCTGCTGCTCCTCGCCTTCCCTGCCGCTCACGGCTACAGCTTCCCCCAGCAGCACACGTAAGTGCCGGGACCCCCGGCCCCGCGGCTCGGCTCGGCCCGGCGCGGTGGCACATCGCCGGGCCGCCCCGGGGCCTGCCGGCGCCGGGCGGGGGAGCGGCAGCGGCGGGGCCGCGGCGGGCGCTGCCGGTGCCCGCGGCCGGCGCGATGCTGTGCCGGGCCGGGCCGTGCTGGATGCGGTCGGTCTCGGGGGTCTCCTCACGCTCCCTGCCGGTCGCCGGAGCGGCGGGGCGAGGAACGGACTTAAAGTTGCTGGAAAGCACAAACTTCCCGGCGGGTGCCGGTGTGCAGGCGGCGATCGAAGCGTTAATGTGGCGAGAGCGGGGCAAGGCGAAAAAGGACTCGCATCCCCCCCTGCTCGGTTCAAGCACACAATATGGTATCCACAGCCGGCCGTACCCACCGGAGTTTGAGCATAAACTAATCGTAGATGGGTAGTTCCACAGGCTGTCCGAGCCGGCGGTGCTTCTCTCTCCCTCTGGACCGGCAGAAATTGGCTATGATCTACTAAAAGTCAGAAAGCAGCTCATATGGGTGAGGGGGTGGGGGACTGGAGAGCCGCTGCGGGAAGGATATAAATAGATTTTCTTTTGGAAGAAAGCGAGTGTTTTGGAAGTTAATGTTTGGGAATATTTGCTAACACGTTCGGCTCTCTTGCATACCGTGATAACCCTGAAGCCCTCTCCCCCTCTACGCATCCATGCAGAACCCTGCCGAGATGTGTTTTAAGAGGCTGTCATCCCCGTTACGAAATGCTGAGGTTTGTTGATACAAAACTGAAAACAAAAATCCAGACGATTCAAGGTAAAGGCTGCCGCCGTGTCCTTACAGCCTGCGGTTCTGAAGGTGGGGGAAAGCTTTCAATGACATAGAGTTAATAATAGCAGTGTTGCCCTTAACTTTGGGCTGCCCCGGTGGATGTGCACTGCTTTGTGTCGCAATTTTCTTGTCATTTTTTATTTGCTTAAGGATAGAAATCCGGTTTTGATATATATGTCATAGGAAGGCTTTTTGAAAGCCTCTTCGATTCATGTCTTTGATCTCCAAGTACATTTTTACAGGCATGTAGTCAGGCCTTCTGAAAAGAAGGCTTATCGGCAGAAGAACCAGTGTTGTTTATTGGGAGAGCTGTAGCTTAGCGTATGAATATCTGGCTTCACCGGAGGCACGGCTGTTTGCATTCCCTGTTTGATCAGAAACCCTGCCATTCAGATACATTCTCTATGGATTCTTGTGGTTCATGCATCCCTATTTCTGAATATCTTTGACTTCTGGGCTCCCTTTCCTTGCTCATGTAAATACAGAAATCCTTCAGAATAAGACCCAGAGAAATGTCTACCTACAGGGGGAGGAGAGGAAAAGGAACGTGCCAGTTTTCCTCCAAGAACCACAGCCTGATGGCCTGATCCAGCGCTGCTCTCACATGAATAATCTTTACTTCATGAGCATCCCTGTAGAAGCAAAGGGGATTATGGACGCAGTAAAGCACAGATAAAGTTTGTGGGATGGTTTTGGTATTTCAGCAGCTTTTCAGGGGCTGTAAGTCGTTGCTTTCTCCTTTGAAATTCAGAATGCAGAATCATGTTATAGAATAAATCTCTTCTCCGTACCAGTTTACAAATCAGAACTGTGTTTTCTTTCTAACTGCAGAAAGTTTTCTAAGAGGGTTCCTATACGAGGAGAGACATACTTGAGAGGCATATGTGTCAGTAATGTATTGGCCTTCCCTCACCCAGACTGATCATTATCTGTGTTGTTTTAATCAACTGTGCCAGGATTTTAGCCAGAGCACTTTTATTCAGATAATTTGGTGGAGTTCGCTACGATAGAATTTTGTTTGCTCTGTGCTCTTATCAGTGATCTTACCAGAGTGGGTCTGATCCTGCACTGAGGGAGCAGGAGGAGTAAAAACTAAACCTGCTGCCAAAGATTCACAATACCTTACAAACATCAAGGAACAGTCCTGAAAAGGCCACTAATTCTGTGTGTGCCTCTGGTGGGAAGTAACGCTGTCTGGCTGTATCCGGAGAAGAGGCGCAGAAGGGATACAAGACCTCAGCCTGACCTAGTGTCCTCGTGCTCATTTTATTTCCCTTATGAGCTGTTTTGTGAACCCAGAGAAGAGAAGAGTCGGGAATGGCTGTTTGATGGGATGCACAGTTGCTGGGCAGTTGGCTGGGTTAACGCAGCAGCTTGTGGGCTGAAATGCCGTGCAAGTGTGCCCGAGGGCTGCCGTGATGCTTTCTCAGGAAGGGAATACTTAATGGGAGTAGAGTGCAGTGGTGGCTGGAACCAAGGCTTGAACAGCACTCCTGGACTGACTGCTCCCCTGGGTAGTAATCTGTATGCACCCTTCTTGTTTTTAAAGAGGCTGGATATAACTTAAATCTCTTTGGAAGGTTTGTTGGTCAGAAGCTGAGTGCAGCTGATGAGATGGGCTGCTAAATTCTTCCCATTACAAGCCAATTTTCTCCTACTTTGGACAATACGCCCTTGTGCATGATTCAGAGCATTGGTTAGAAACCTTGTTTGGAGGTTTTCTCTGTAAATCACTTAAGTCATCTGTCACTATGGGACTCAAAAATGAGGCTGCTTTTTTAAGCAGCCCCAGAACTGTTTCATTCTCACAGGCAGCAGACTGAAGGATTAAGATATTTTTTTTTGGGGGGGGGGGAGGGGAGAAGGAAATAAAGAACAATTTATTTGAATTGTTTTATTTTTGGTTACAGTTGTTTTAAGTATTAACAGAGGTTCTGTGGATTGATTCTTGGTTCTGTCCCTGATAAATCGCTCGTGTTCCACATTATCTCCCTCCTCCCGGGTAGCATGGTTTTAATCATCTTATGCTGAGCTAAGGAAGGCTCAGCTCAGCCAGTTGTCCAAAGGGGAATTTCTCATTGAGATTTAAGAAGCAAAATTCCAGATAGGAACAAATCCATTGGGGTGGGCATGTTGGGTGATGCCTACTGACTGACAAGGCTCCTTTTAGGAATGATCACATACCAGAACACGCATCTGTGTGGTCAACGGGATTAATGGCTGTGGAAAGGAAGGCTGCTGGGTGCAGTTAATTTTTCTTTGAATGAAGTCCACAGAGGGATTCCTGTGGCTGTCCAGTAACATCCTCTGCCTTAATTTCGGATAGATTTGGTGTTGAATGATTGAAAGCCTGGTCAGTCAGGGGAGCCCTGCACCTGTATTGCTGTCGCCTCCCGTTAGTGGGGATTGTGTGCATGTGAGTGCTGGCGAATGGTGCTGCCTGTACGGCTGCCTGGGAGCAGAACAAACCCCTCCTCACTTTGCAGAAAGGCTTTTTGTCACTTGGACTTGAAAGCAAATTGCCATCTGCTAGAGGGTGGCGAGCCGTTTGCTTCTTGTGAAGAAGCAGGTGTGTGCAGAATGCTGTGTGGTACTGGGGAGTCTTGACTTTACCATTGCTCTGCAGGGCAGCTCTGACCCGCCTGCCACAGCAGAGAGGGATGTCTCAGGGGAAGGCACCAGCCTGGGGACCAGGGTCAGGTCCTGTCTCTCTGACATGAGATTTACCTCTTGTCAGGCGCAGGCAGCAGTTTTGGGCAGCAAGCTGGAGATGATACCGGTGTTCCGGTTGGACAGTGGCTAGTGAAGGCTCCTGCTGAGAGCAGTAAGGCCTAATAGGTGCCCATCACCCCTGGAAGGTGGGCTTGAGGATGCTTCTACCAAATTAATTGCTTCTTTGTAGCAGGTTGATTTGTACTTGTGTCATTTCACCCCAAATGAGTTTAATGATGCTTGTAGTGACGGCACATCTGGGCTAGCAGGACTTGAAATAAATAACTCTATTAGGACTGGATGCTTTAGCGTTTGTGAGATGCCATGTAGAGGAAGCTCCTTCTCTTGTTCTACTGTTCACCTGCCGTGCAGTCGGAAAATCTCTTCCAGTTATGGGTTTGATGCTTGGGAAGGGAACTTGTCTGCAAAGGAGCAGCAAAGAAGTGGGGATATGGCCCTGGCTTGTGCTCCACTCAGCAGAGCAGAGAGACAGCTCCCTGGGAGGGTCATTTACCCTGGGAGTGACTGAGATAACATCACTCCACCCCTGGGAGGGCTGAGCAACCTCCATGAGAACTTGTACCCGGTGGAGGCACAAACACCCAGTGTCCTTGTAACAGCCCCACCTGGGCTGTGCATCAGTGGCAGAATCCACTTTGGGGTGCGCAGGGGCACCCTGAACTGCCCAGACGTAAAAGTACAGCCCCAGGGAGAGGAGCAGAAGGTTTTTAAAAGCCATTTGCAGTATTTCTTTGGCATTCAAAGTAATTTTCTCTTATTCCTTCTACCGTTCTTCAATGTTTCCTGCTCAGGTCTCACTCACATGGGGAAATAGCATATGGGTTCCCACTGAAATCAGTAAGGCACCTGCATGTAGACCTGAGGGTAGAAATGGGCTTGTGCTTGGTGTTTGACAGGCATCGTTCAGAAGCTTTATTGTAAAGCAGCTTTGTGTGTGTTGTATGCATGTGTGCAACAGCCCCTTAAAAGCTGAATGTGGTTATGTAGGGGCTAAATGGAAACCTGAACGTTTATCCTTGAATGAGCTTCCTGGTGGTTGGCTTCAAAAGCCATCAGAAAGGCTCTTGAGGGTTTAAGTGCTGGGGCATCTGCACATTGCAATGTTGTGCATGTGCACAAACCGTACAATTTAGACAATGCTTTTTGAGCCAATGAAATACTTGAGTGGGATAAAATAAAAGAAGAAGTCATTACCAAGCAAAATACTGGAGTGGAATATTCAGCAAGAAAGGAGAGTATCTGACTCTTTCAGTATATACTTTTCCAGGAGCCTCTTGAAAGCAAAATGTGTTCTATTAGCAAAGTTCTTTTTCCCTTTCCAGGGTGCTGGTAGTACTTTGTTGCTTCTGAGCTGTTCCTGTAACCCAGGCTTCCTCCTCACTTTTATTATTGCTGGCTTGCATGGGGAATGGGGTTGTAAAAACTGTTGTTACTGGAGAGTTGGCTTGTGTCAACAAGCTATTTGCATGTGTATCTTTAGGCTGAATCATTTGATCTATTGGAGAATGCACGTGGATTTTCTTTGTAGCTTTTGACAGTTGTCCTGTGACTCCTCTGATTCTGTCTCAGCTGTTATCTTTTGCTTATAAATATAGTAAGAAATAAAAGGTGTTCACAGAATCCCAGACTGGTTTGGGTTGGAAGGGGCCTTAAAGCACATCCAGTTCCAAGCCCTGCCATGGGCAGGGGGCAACTTCTACTAGAGCAAGTTGCTCCAAGCCCCATCTGACCTGGCCTTGAACACTGCCAGGGATGGGATGTTTACACCGACCAAAGGATTAATTCTTCCACTGTAAATTGTTTCTCACATTGACTGATGTGTGATTCTAATTGGCATATCCACTCAGATCAGCTTGTGACAGTGAAAGGGCTGCATGGGCAGGAGACACCAGGATCTGAATGCAGACAAGCCAGACAAATGTTGCATGGTCTGTGGGTTCTGTATCTATTCAGTAACTGTGCAAGGTCATTGTTCTTGCCCGTGATTAGAGCTCCTTGGAAGCTACTCCATTCTAGTGCAGGCAGTGCAGGAGCTGTGTAGAGCACACCTTCTCCTGGCAGCATGTGAGACTGACTGCCTTTCAGGAGAACCAGGATAGGACCTTCCCCCATCACTTCTATTGAGGCTGAGGGCTCCAGAGGAGGTAATTGCTGATAGTAATCAGATTGGGTGCTAAATAAGGATATAAGGCATTTAATGCAATAGCTCTGATGGGGATAAAGCCTTGGCTGCAGCTGCCAAGGCAGAAGTAGTGTTTGCATCTCTCTAATGAGGCAGGTGCCTTTGTGCAGTACCACCACTGAAGTGTGTGGAGTTAAACACAAGAAGTACAGGGTACAGCATGAGTTTTAGCTCTGGTATGTGTAAAAGATCCTGGAAGTTCTTGAATGAAGGAGATCATTAATAAGGATGAAAGTGGAGATCTTTATGAAATGAAATGAAAAGGAGATCTTTAATAAGAATGTCTCCTGCCCCCCACTTCCTCCTCCCAACTGCGATCCTCCTTACATTGTCCACAATGAGTGGGAATGGAGCTGCTCTTTCCATGGACCAGGCTGGAGCTGCTTTTGCACCCGTGGGTATCTGTTATGACTCCACAGAAGCCCTGGGCAGAATTTGGATTTCCTTGTGTTCTGCTGGTGCCAAAACTGTTGTGCTACCCGGTCTCACACTGACACTTGGGGAGTTCATGAATCAATATGGGTTGTGCTTACAGTGAGTATGTGCATCAGGATGATAGAAAACCTGGAGTGATGGATTACAATAGGCACGTTCATTTACCTGACAGACGTTGTCTATCTTGAATTATTTATGAAGCTTCACAGCATGCTAGTAAATTTTGTAAAAGCAGTGGAGTCCTGGTAATGTGAACCTTTTCATTGCAGCTTCTGTAGTGGGGTTTTGCTGGGAGGGTTTGGGAGGTGGGGGATGGAGGAGGAGGAAGAAATCTGCAGCAAGTGGAGGGATAGAGAGACTGCTGTTTTCATGTGCAGATGATGAGGTGTGCAGAGCAATGAAGTGCAAGTTAGATCATGCTGTGCATGGGAGCAAAAATCTGTGTAGTGTTAGAAAGCAACTTTGTGCTCCAGGGAAGGTGAGGGAAAGAGGGGGGGGGTACAGACATGAGAACAGAGATACATGAAAATCTTGTGACCAAAGTACTGGCAGCTGCCCATGTGTAGGAATAGTATTTGCAGGGACTGTTTTGTTTGAGTATATACTCACTTTGGTGAGGTTTTCTCATCCAAGTTGCACTAAGTGAAGGACCAAGTCCGGGTTGTCCAGGCTTGTCTGTGTGACACTCGGTGACGGGAAGGCTTGCAAGTGTGCAGAACACATGGCTGTGGACCAGAGGCATTTGCTTGGGATAACCTGGAAGATGCATGTCTCACGAGAGCATTAAGTCAGTGCTATCCAAAAGGGAGAACAAGGGCAGTAGGAGACTTGCCTCATTTCCTGCAGAACACCCTTTCACAGCTAAGATCCGTGATGTGGCAGGCACAGTGCAGGTTCACGGTGTAGCTGCCACTGCATACCTGATCTGTGGATAAATAGAGCCTCCCTTGTGCTTTCAGGCTCCCAAGCCTCTTGGTCTTCCAAGCACAAAGAAAGTTACTCCTTAAACTGTTAAATTGGTGGAAAGAATTATGAAAGAGTGTTGTATCCATCTCCATTGAAGTGACAAATGAGGATATGATTCTTCTCACAAATACTAATGCCTTTCAACTCACAACAGGGCTGTGTTCCGAAACTTTTCTCTTGTCACCAGCTGCCAGCCTGGTTTGCTGTCAGGCTTCGTTTCTTCTCTAGTGGGCACTTAATATTCTGTAGCCCAGAAGAATCCCATCTCTGAAGTCTGAGTTTACATTCATTCTTCAAATAAGGAAGCAAACCAAGGGGCATATTTCTAAATATTTTTCAGAGCTGACCTTGTATAAGCCACTTATGCTTCAAATATGTATAATGCTCTCACCAATTCAATTTCTATTGAATCAGAGATACACTTGTATTTGTATTCTCATCTCTATTAAATTTCATGTAATAATATCTCTTTATTGTGGCCGGTGAATACTTTCTCTACAGTGTGACACAGGGAGGGTTGTGAATGCAGTGCTTTGTTTGCATTCCTAACGGATGCTGGGTTTCACAGGCAGATTTTTGGCAGCCTGTAACATGGACACCAAAATAGAGACAGACTTAAGCCAAGTGAAGCGCCTAATATTCAACTCTATCAGGTGTTGAAGATTGAGTCAGATTCTGAGCTGTGAGTGGTTGAACATCTTTTTATTGCTCCATAACAAACTCAGCAGACCCAGGAGGAACCAAAGTACCATTTCCTCATGTCTGTGGTAGGCTTATAAATTAGAGGTCTCTACTCAGTATTCACTGTAGTGTAACATCCTTGGCATCGGGGCTGGGGCAAGTATTGTGTGGGCTCATGTGCTTCCAGGACCTCTGCAGGTGGAGGGATGCCTGTTGCCTGAATGAAAGTAAACCTTCTGCATCAGCGTGTCATAAATACCAGGGGAAGAAAGGGTGGGAGAAACTGTGTCTAATTATTCAAGACCTGCAAGCTGAAAAGGGTTTCAGGACATGAGGTAGGTATGCTCTGCAGCTTCAGGGGCACTCTGCTTTCCCCTCCTCTCTGCTGCTCTGGGAAGAAAGGTAGATTACACGGACATGGAAAAAAACCCAGTATTTTTCTCTTTACGCAGCTCTTAGGGTTTTATTTATTCTGGTTTTGTTTGCATGAAGTCTTGTTGGTCAGTGACCCAACTGATGATGGTATTTTCCCTCCTGCCGAATGACAGCACTTCCAAGAGCACAGCCCAAAAGAGCATCAGCCCAAAGCAGTCACTTTGTGCACAAGGATGCTTTGGTGCCCCTCCTTGGCTGCATGCTGGCGGACTGCTCGTGACTGAGCCATTCTTCCTGGCATTGGGTTTGTTGTGATGCAGAACTTGCTGTTGCCAGTCTTGCTGTGCTGTGCTACAGCTATGTTGGGTTTAAACGCTGAGAAATGTCAAGAAATTATTCAAGATACTGGGCCAAATTCATCCCTGATGTAATGATGGGATTATGCTTCAGGCCTCTTGTCTTTCAACTTTTAAATGTGGTGATGGTTGTGGTTGTTTCTGATGTGATTTTTATTGTGAGATGGCGAAATGCAATGCATCTAACGCATCTACTATTTGCTCATGCTTCAGTCCCAGTTTCTAAATAACCCCATTTAGCACCTGCCTGCCTCTTTGACCTGTCAGCAAAAATGTGTGGGCACTTCTGATATCAATACTGCCTTTTTACCCATCATCTTAAGGCTAAATTGAACCTGTCTGTGTCACTTGCTCCTTGCTGTGTTTATTTGTTTTCATCTAGTCTTTAGAGAAAAATCTAACCAACTCTGTTTCACTCCTACTGCTTACTGGGCCTGGGGCTCTTGTGAGAAGTGGCTCCTTCCACAGGTGAACCTCATACCTTCAACTTCCCCTGCTTCCCTGTGCTCCCTGCCTAGATGTGGGGATGGAGCAGCCAGGAATGGAAGGGCTGACATCTTGGCATGAGGCCTCACTTCATAGTGGTGGCTGCTGAGCTACCTCGTGCTGTTTCCCCCACCCACAGCCCTGTCCTGACAGCATTGCTCGTGCTGTGTTGCCTCAAACAGGCATGGTGTTACCGAACTGGAGGTGAGCCTGCATGCCGAGGCTGGCGCTCTGTGTGGAGCACTGCCTGTGACAATGCTGATGTGTGTGAATCTTCGTTTCCTGCCTTTCTTCTCTTGACACTGCTCCAAGTGGAGCCTTGTATTGAAAGCATCGCTGGCTTGTGCAGTTGATGAATGTGATTATGTGTGCTGAAAGCAGCCTTTTTTATTTTATAAAGGCCACTCAATAAATGTCATTTACTTGGTGACTGTTAGGCTGCTGAGTGCATGGCTGCCTTCTCATGGGGAGGTGGCAGCCAGACCCCATCCTGCTCTCTGGAGTCGCAGCTGGTTGGTGGAAGAGTGGGTTTGCCACTTGCCAGGAAGAAAGATGTGGTGTTTTGATGGTAGCTTGCATAATAGTCAACTTTCATTCATAGTTAAATCTACTTATTGCTGTGTTTGTGCATTTCAGTTATTATTAGATCCCACAAGATAGCATGAGGTTCTTGTATGCCAAGTTTCTTCCAGAGAAAACCAAGCAGCTGCAGAAATGAAAGGTTTAGTAAATGGTACCTGTCCTTCTTAGGGAGGAATAGCAGCGTGATTGCAGTGTGCTGAGCTGAAAAGGGACCTCCTGTGGGCTGCAGGTGAGATGTTCCAGCTGGGGTCACAAGTAATGTCTATACCTGCACTTTCTCTGCTTAACAATGTGTGCCCCTTGTTGGGTGAACGATTCCTGTGCTTTGGGGCTGGTGGAGCTGGTGCTGAGAGCGCTGTTCCATCCTGCACCAGAGCAGCCGACCAGCAGTACTGGGTGAGCTGCAGCTTGTTGAAACCTCCTGAAGTTTGTGCAGTTCATTGCATTAAAGTCCAGATCCCAGGACCAAAGCCAGGATTATTCCAAGTATATGCTATTTTTTGTCTAATGTTCCATGTGAAACTAACTTTGTTTCTTTGCTTGGCTACAGTATTTATTACAATGTTATTTCTCATTTTTTTCCCCGCTGCAATGTTATCTTCTGACAGTTCCTGAGTAGTGGCATGCTTGCATTACTGGCAGTGATGTATAGTTAATCCTGAACGCAGATAGCTGTCAGGAATCCAGCCAGGTTTCAGCCCATGGTGGTATGCTTGTGAGGGAACAAATTAGCTTAGAACTCATTGTCTGTTAAAATTGCTCCTGTGTTAATCTTGCTGTGATATCACAGCTTCTGGCAGTATGTAGGTTAGCAAGATGCTTGTGGCTGAGAATGAGGGCAGGTTCTCACTTCAGAAGAGTCTCAGCAAAGACCTTGTCTTACACCTTTGCTCTGGGGAGATTTAGGCTGAGGAATCTGGCCCATTTTCCCATGGCCAGGCCTGTCTTCCAGGAGTTCTCTTATCCCCGGTTGATCTTCTGGCCTACTTTCTGTCCACTACATGTTAAAAGGTGGCCAACCTGTCCGTCTTGCCTAGCATCAGGAGCAAAGCTGGTGTGCCTCAGGCTTGTTCCCTGGAGAGAAAAGTAATTCTTTCATGGTGCCCTTGGGATTGTCCCCCTCCCCAACCCTTCCCACTGCAGGATGAGCATCTTATCCTGTTCTCCATCTTCCACTCTTATAATGGTTTTTCACATGCACTTTGTAATAGCACTTGCACTTCCCCATTGCTCATTTTGCTGATGAAACTAAGGCTTCGGAGACTCCAATATGTCAGTGGTGGAGCAGGAAATGCAACTCAGATGATGTAATTCCTTCTCCTCTGTTCCTCCAAATGAATTCATGTTCTTCCTTTTGGGATAAATGTTTCTTTTGCTGCTTACTAACAAGACATCAGATTCAGCTGCAAGAACAGAAATAGGGCCAGGAAGATTTGGACTCCAGGGACTGGACATGATTGGTGAGAAACTGAACATGAGCCGGCTTCAGTGTGCACTTGCAGCCCAGAAAGCCAACTTTATCCAGGGCTGCATCAAAAGGAGTGTGACCAGCAGGTCGAGGGAGGTGATCCCGCCCCTGTACTCTGCTCTCGTGAGACCTCACTTGGAGTATTGTGTGCAGTTCTGGTGTCCTCAATGTAAAAAGGACATGGAACGGTTGGAACAAGTCCAGAGGAGGCCATGAGGATGATCAGGGGACTGGAGCACCTCCCATATGAAGATAGGCTGAGAAAATTGGGGCTGTTCAGCCTGGAGAAGAGAAGGCTGTGTGGAGACCTCATAGCAGCCTTCCAGTATCTGAAGGGGGCCTATAGGGGTGCTGGGGAGGGACTCTTCATGACGGACTGTAGTGAGAGGACAAGGGGTAATGGGTTTAAACCCATTTAGATTGGATATGAGGAAGAAATTCTTTACTGTGAGGGTGGTGAGGCACTGGAATGGGTTGCCCAGGGAAGCTGTGAATGCTCCATCGCTGGTGGTGTTCAAGGTGGGGTTGGACATAGCCTTGGGTGACATGGTTTAGTGTGCCATAGCAGGGGGGTTGGAACTGGATGATCTTAAGGTCCTTTCCAACCCTAACTGTTCTACGATTCTATGACTATGACAATATCTGTCCCTTTCTTTGGCTTTGGGAGAGTGGGAACTGTTCTTGTGGATGAAAAGCTCTCCTGAATTCTCTCCTATTCTCTGGCAAATGCCTGGGCATTGCGGCTTGTGCAGTACTGTTCACTGCACAGTTAGGCAGGGGGCGAGAGGACTTCCTACCTTCTTAGGGTGACAACATTGATGAATTAAATGGGTGCCTTCTGCTGCAATGTAAGGCCTACACTGGCTTCTTGTGCTGTGGAAATCACAGTTGGGCACCTTTACCAAGAAATGCTCGCTTTAAAAATTGCATTTTTGTGCTGATGATTCACTCAGGATTGGATCTCCTGTGCTTATTGCCTCCTTGTGGCAGGTGCTCACCAGTGGGACTGGTCACTGTGGGAGCTGTAGGGCAGTAGTTCCTGACCATCCCATGTACATTTATCCGCTCAGATGGTACCTGAGACATCATCTGAACGTTTCCTATTCCCTGTGTGTGTCTTGGAGAGAAATTCTGGAGGCCATTAAACTGGGTGATTTACATGCTTCTTGAGCCTGTGCCTAGAGAAATATATTTCACAGGTAATTTCAAATCTCTTGGCGTGTGGAAAAAGTCATTATAATAAATAGAAAGGGGCTTGTGATGTCACGAGCCCCATTGAGAGGACCACATTAGAGCCTGGGATTTTTCTCTCTCTCACAGGCATTCTATTCACAGGGCTTTCAGATGTCAGATGCTTTTGGTTTTAATGTTGATACTCATTTAGAAAGGTAGTAGAGAGAATTATCTTGTAATCTTAGATTTCAGTTTCATATGAGCGTACTGGTATAGCCATAGGTGTGTGGGTTTCCTCCTTTGGTGTTCAAGAGCTGTCTCCCAAGAGCAAACCTTCAAACTTAGCATCAGGAGGCTGTGTTGCAGTTCTGACTCTGCTCCCAAAAGTCTCTCTGGATTTGAAGCTACAGCTTCACCTTTGTAGCTCTGTTCTCCCCTCCTGAAAAACACAGAAGATATTTTTGTCAGAAATATTAGGATTTGGCAGTTTAATGTTGATCAGTCTCTTAAAAATGATCTTTGGTGAGTTGTTGTGGTGTCTGTGATTTAATTGTGATGCTGCAGTGGTGACTGTGGTGACTGTGACAGCAGGGGCAAGGTTGTGGGTGCACTGCTGGCTAAATAGCTTGAAGGATATGGTGAGGGACACATTTGTACATAGGCTTCAGAAGAGTTTCCTGGTGACCCTTCCCTTCTCAAAGGGCAGACAGCTTGTTGCAGTGGTATTTTCTTGCAGCAGGGGGAACTCCCAAGGTGTTTGGCACAGCAGCCTTGCTCCTAAAAGGGCTCCAGCACAGCATCCTCCTTCCATGGGCTCCTCCAGGACAGGAGGTACATCCTTTCTGGTGTGAAAAGCTGGCTGTAGCTGGAGATGGGGAAACTGAGCATCTGAGCATGTATAGCAAATCCTGTAGTACCTTCTGAGTATTTCCAGTGTGGTTCAGCCACCTCCATTTCAATAGGCTTAATCCTTTTCAAAGGAGAGGTGGTGTGTATATGCTTTTTCCTTGCGTAGGGAGCAGTGTTTGTCCCAGCTGGATGGGGAGAAGGAGAGAGTAGGTGATCTCTGCAAGCTGACAGTTTCATCCCTGTTGCTGTAGTGCTCCAAATGATGCAGCAACACTGGGACAAAACCAGACTGGGCTTCATGGTTCCAGTATCCCTGCTTCAGAGCAGGTCTGTATGTCACCTTCCAGCAGGAGAGGTGTTGCAGACAGCTTTTAGATGTGTATCACAAAGTGGTGAGGTAATGGCATAAAATGCATTAAACTAATATTTATTTTTTAAAGGTCTCCACCCCCACCCTTTTTTTTCTTTCATTGCCAAAAGGGACCAATACAATGAAGAGCTTCTGCAAATGAAGGCGACTGTATGTGAAATAACATGGGTCTGGGTGTTTGGCTGGGAGAGATGCAATGAGTGAGCATCACTAAGTGCTTTATAATACCAATGATTACCACCCTCTCTTAGGAGCCAGGAATCTTTCAAGCAGGGGGATGGTGAGGAGAGGGGTTGTTTGAGAGAGAGGGATTTAAGTAGATAGACATCTAGTGACAGCGACACCCAGACAGCTCCTTAGGAGTGTTGCAAATGATGCTATGAGAGGCTACTCCAAAACCCCCAGGAGACTAAGATTAACATGATTAGAGGCTAAAGAATAATGGCAATAGAAGCCCGTAAATATCTCTTATAGCAGGGGGTCTGTGTGGCAGAGGTTAATGATATCTTTTCTTGGTAAGGAGAGAAGTTGTAGATACAAATTCAGCAGAGGTCTGACTAGGCAGTAGTCCTCTATCACTCCTTGCTGTGGCTTGTGTTTCAGTGATCAGATCAATGGTGTGTTTTTGACCAGCTGAGATCTGCAGTGGAAGGGTGGGTGCTGAAAGCAGTCCTGTGGCTAGTAAGAGTTACTCAGCGTGCCATTTCCAGCTTGGCTCTGTTTTGCTCTGCTCTTCTTATAGCATAGCTCTTCCTGGCATAGCAGCATGGCTGGGTGGAGTACCTTGTGTGAAGAGGAGCATGTTGGGAAGCTCGCTTACATCAGGGGCTCTAGGCAATCCTTATTTCCTGGTTGCCACTATGGCGTAACATCTCTCCCTCACCCTTAAAACAGCACATTAGAGAAATGAGAGGTAACTGCAGTGTATGTATTCAAAACTCTATTCCAGTCATCAGGACATGGTGCTCCTTTATCATGCTTTGTCCCGTATCTTGACCAGACTTTGCACAATGACCTAAGCAAGGGGAACTGCTTTGCTTTGTCCAGGATCTTACTATATGCATAGCCAGGAAGTGCTTTGTTGTGAGCTGTGCTAAAGTCTTGCAGGAGCCTGCATCAGCTTGGATAGTCCTGCTGTTGCTCAGCAATGATACAGGAGCACAGGGCAACTCATAGCATTTAATGCCAAAGCTGTTTGCGTATGATTCAAATGATGATGTACTGGTGGCATGATACAGAAACACTGCCTGGACTGTTGTCTTCCAGCCATCCAGCCTGGTGCATTTGAGTGACAACTTCACTATTTCTCCAGGCTGTGCAAAAATCTCTCCCATCTCCAACCAGAAGTGCAGGTCCTATGAGGTTGTGGCTGTTTTGTCTTCTGGGGTGTTTCAGCCTTCCATCTGGTGACGAGGATTTACTGGAATGAACAAGAAGATGTAACAAACTATCCTACTTCTCTCTGGCTCCCAAGAGAGTCATGAATTATACAGAGAATAAACAAATAACCTGATATGTCTGTCATTATATCATAAAGGTCTTTAATAATTCATGCAGCTTGCAAAATCCTTAGTAAGACCTACCCTCCGTAACCTTATCTTTGCCGTGGGGGATGGGATCTCTTCAGCCTCTGCTCAGATTGCATCTGTAAAACCGAAGGAATTGGTGAGGAGGAAGGTTTTATCGTAACACTTCACCCGTATAATGGGTTGCAAAGCGACGTGCAAGAGTTATCAGCCACTGGGGTCTCGAGGGGTGCTGCGAATGACAGGTGGCTGCACTGGGTGAGATTTATGCAGGTAGTGTACTTCATAAAACTGACACCTATTCACTTATTTATTAAGTCATTGTGTTTCAAGTCCAGATTTGTGACAGGTTTTGAGACCAGGAGGCCAGTTCTAATCCTGCGCGATGAGAGTGAAAACGTGGTGGAACCCATGGGCTTCTCTCGCTCCTGATGTGCATCAGCAAGTGTGCAGCAGAAATCTAGTTTCAATATGTCAAATTAGAGCATAGTTTTCAGAAAGCAGGGAGGCTAAGGCATGAGGTTAGCTTTGGCTCTGAATGAAACAGTCGTTTTGGGGAGCACATTGCAGGTGTTGCCCATACAACTCCAGTAATGGTAGCCATTGCCTTTGGCTTATTTTGATTGTGTTACGGTCCTGGAGTTGCCTCCTGGGGCTTCTGCCACCATCACACGAGAGGTCAAAGTATGTGACCAGGCCATTAAAGTTCCTACTTGCAGGACCATCCCATAGCATCAGGAACAGTCAATCTGGATCTCCAGACATAAATTCAATAACTAATTTATTCTTGTTGTAAGGCGACCAAATTCAGCTTTGCTTATACTGTTGGGAAGTGGCTCAATTGGACTCCCCACATGGCTGAGGGCTTCTTGCTGAACTTGTTCTGTCTCCTAGTTGAAAATAGCAAACTAGTGAACCATCTCGAGGTGCCCGTCTGCTTTCACTTACAGAAGCATGAGTTGGTGGCAGTGTGCTGAGATCAGATTTACGCCTTAAGACTGTGAAGATTAATTCTTGCATGTTTTCAGTGTATTTGGAGATCCTCATATGAAAGTTCTGCCAAATAACACTCTTAACATCTAAGTATCCATCGCAGGAGGGCCGCATCATTGAGTGATGGCCTGAAGATGAAGTCTAGGCTGATAAGGATGCAAGGAACTCAGTGATGGGGTTCATGGCTGGAAGTGCCTTTTGGGAAAGCACTTTCCTGTGCCCTGCAGAAGAGACTTGCTGTGGTTGCTTTGCCATTTGTTCTTTTCATTGCTGTATCAATGCGAGGCGTCAGCACATGTTTGATCAGGAGAATGCGATGCCTGCATGGGGGCCTGTTGCAGCACTGCTGGGCAAATGTACCAGCTAAACACGTTCAGTGACTTCTCCTTCCTCTCTCTGTTGGCAAATCATCCACCAACAGATTGCAGTTTTCCTCAAGCCTACTCTTAGGCTTTAAATTATTCACTGAATTATCCTTTGGCCTTCAGCTCCTTTGCATATCAAATACTTCAGATCAGCTATTTGTAAAGTTTGAAATGCAAGATATTTTGATTGGACACGTAGCTCTCCAAGAATAGTTCCTGTGGCTTTTTGTCATACTGGGAGGGCATTTCAAGTGGGGTCCTGCAGGGATCTGCCCTGGACCTGCTTTTATTCAGTGGTTTCATTAATAACTTAGGCAATGGAATGGGAAATGTGCTTATAAAACTTGCAGGCGACACTGAGCCAGGATGGGTTGGATGTGCTTTGGAAGGCATGGTCAGAATTCCAAATGATCTAGAGAGATTGAGTGGTGAGCCAGATATCGGCAAGATGAAATTCAGTGAGAACAAATGCAGAGTACTGCACTTAAGAGGCAGAAATTAAATGGACAAATATGGAATGAAGAACACCTCTCTGTGTAGCAGTGTGGCAGAAGAGATCTTGGGAATTATTGTGGATCGGAAGGGCAAGTTTATTCTTCAGTGTCCAGTAGTTTCTTGGACAAGGCTGGGGAAGTGATGTGCTCCTCCTCATACAGCACTGAGTTTGGCTTCTGTCGGAGTACTTGATCTCACTTTTTGGAACGAGCCTTTGGAGCTGTAGGTAAACTTGTAGAGAATCCAGAGCAGGGCAACAAAAATGGTGAAGTGTTTAGAAAACAGTGCAACAGAGGGAAAGCCAGGAAGAACTGAGTTTGGATTGGAAGACTGAAGAATTGAAGGGCAAAGGATGCTACACAATAACGATCTTCCGGTTCTTAGGAGTTGTCATAAAATTTTTCAGTGACTGCTGTAGGTGGGGTAAGTGGGAAGAGGGAGGTGAGATTTAGGGTGGGTAACAAGGGAATTTTTTTCCTACCATGTGGTGAAAAATGGAACTGGAAAAAGGTTCTGTGGGGATCTTGGGTTCACCTTCAGCAGAAGATGTAAGGAACAGATTAGGCAATACTCCCTGCGGAAGGTTCGGGTGTTCCGATGTCCCAGTGCAACTGATGGTGGAAGAGGAATTCCCAAAGCCCCTGCCATCCCTCATGTCTATGACTGGCTCACCACCTACCACCTGTGCTGTTTCTAGGTGGAGTTAGACCTAAGTGGTCCATGCTTCTGTTTTCTGATAGAGAAATCATGTTTAAGGAACGATTTTCCTGTTGCCCTAAACGTCATTGGTGGCAAGTTGCTGGTTGCTGTTGATTTTCCTTCAGGTATCTACAAGAATATTTGTTAATGTAACACAGTGTTTCTGTATAATTGCCAGACTACTTTCCCCTCACTTTTTGCCCAGCTCTGTCCTGCAGAGGAAGAAAAGTCCCCAGTTATCCTTTTATTGTAATGCAATAGTTGTTGGGGCATTGGACCAGGGATCAGGATGGATCTCTTGGGAGGGTTTGGCACTTCGTTTGGATTGGGGTTTTTTTGCAAGATGTACCCTGCTGCAAAAAACTGTGGAGATGAAGCAGGCAGAAGATAGGACAGAGAAACAGACACAGAAAGGTGATGCTTGAATAGAGGAGAGCAAAGTAGTTCAGTGATAGAGCTGAATGCAGAGCACACATTCCCACCAGCTTTCCCTTCATGTTTCTTAAAAATCTTTGGGACAGAATTTTGATGCTCATTTGTCCCTTCCTTCCCTCCTATAATAATGCCAAAGATACTTTCTTACTATAGAGAAGACCAGATGATAGAGGTAGATAATGTCGTGACAAATACTAAGAAAAGGCTATTCCAGCAGGCAAATTTTTCCCACCTCTCCTTTACATAAACACCTATGCACATACTTTACATTAAACAGGAGTCATAGATTCACAGTGTGGGAGGGTCGATAATGTCTGGAAGCATGGCCAGTAAGTTGTTTGATTATTCTGCAGGAAACAAGTGCTGTCTGGAAGTTGTTTCTTCAGGAAAAAAGAAAGGCAGCTTTTTTTCCCTTGATGGGTAAGCATTGGCTGGTGGGGTTTTATAGCCTAGGTAAGAAAGGAGTCTCAGCAGGGGCAGGAGGGTGCACATACACATGCACATGTGTGCACTGACACATACACTATTATAGTTAAAGGATTAAGCGCCTTGAAGGAATAAGCCAATTATAAGAAGTTCCTGCACAGCAAAAATTAGACAACACAGTAATTAATAACCTTATTAAATAGCAGTATTTGGGCACTGAACCAAAGCGTATGAATCAGAGCGAAGCATTCTTGGCTGAACGTGCTGTGTGAAGTGTAGACACTTGTACAGAGCACTCTCTGTGTAGAACCCAAGAAGCTTTGGGACAGTGTATCTACCTAGCAAGTAGTTTTTCCTCTTGTCCTTTCATGTTTGTGTGAATCTTTGTCTTATTTTTGGGCCAGGAAGGCAGCAAGAGGAAAGGACTGAGTCTCCTATTTTCCTTTCTATCGTCCTCTCTTACTTGCAGCCAAACAAGCACTCTCCTAAGGCTGCTTCAAAAAAAAAAGTGTCCTCAAGCAGAAAACTTAATTTTCTTTCCTTATTTCTCCTTTCCCTGTGCTTTTGCAAGCGGCCACTTGCAGTGAGGCTTCTTTTCAATGGCAGTTTGTGTAGCTGCCTTATCCACTCTGGGTTGGCTGCGAAGAGGTGTGACTGCAGCCCATGAAGGGTCAGTTCCCGTACCCTGACCCACCAAGGAGCTGAGCTGCAGTGGTACATGCTCAAGGTGCTGGCCACAGGCTGTCAGTGCATGGCTTGCACTGGTGGCTTGTCTGCAGATGTCTTCAGCCCAGGACTCCAGACTACCATCTGTGGTGTGCACCAGTGTGGGAGGTTGTGAACCAAGGACAGCCTGTCTTCTGGCTTCCCAGGCAGCTCTCATGCGCTTCCTAAGCCACACAGCTGAAGCAGTGGTGTAGGCTCGCAAACCAGTGTGGACATGCAGAGAAGTCTCTGCAACTGCTTTGGTCACCTAAAGTGTGAAATACGCCCTAACCCTACATAAGGGTTGCTGTGGCCAGTTGCAAGGCACAGTCACCCATGGAGCAGCAGTGGGGCAGGCAGGACACTTTGCTTCCTGGCCACGACTGCAGCAGCAGTGATTTGCCTCCTGATGTGCTGCTTGTCACAGTAAATATTTTTGAAGCTCTGTTGCTTTTTTAAGCCTACTTTATCTCATCTTTAAGAAAAATCAAATATGCAAATTATGAAATCAATTAACATTTTTGTAGTTTTCTTTGGAGAGGCAGTAATAAATGGTGGTGTGTTTTCACATATCTCTTCTGTCCCTTGTTAGTGTTGCACAGGAGGCTGTAAAATGTACAGGGGAGGGAGTCAAACACATCTTTTTCATTGCAAGAGATTTCTAATGTACATCCTGAATATGTGTGGTCATACTTGTGCGTACAATTGTTGTAGAGTTGTTAGGTTGGAAGAGTCTTATGGAGACTCCCCAGCAAAGGCAGAGCTAGCTGAGATGATGGGGATCACTGGGGTGTGCTGTGCATGTCCCTGCTAAAGGGGACAGGGGATGATGGGGCTGCCAGGCTCCTTGCGTGGCTCCTGGAGGCACAGTTCTGCTGAGTGCAGTCACAAGGACTTGCGCTCAGAGGTTTTCTCTTCACCCGTGTTAATTCACTGCAGAGGACACTAAAGTGGTACTTGGGTTAAGGGGAAGACTGAGCACATTGCTCATAAAGGGAGCTTGGTGGCTTTCGGTGGCAGCACTATATCCCTGCTAGTGGCTTCCCAGTCAGTGCATCAGCTGTTTCTTTATGCTTTATTTGTAAATGCCATTTCACAAGAGCAGTAGGGTACTCCAGGCTGCCTGTTCTGAGGAGTTATCGCTCTTCAAGCCCTGTAACGCCACCTGAGATGTGCAGTAACGGCCCAGGAAGGTAATGACTGTCATGTCTTGTTGCCTACAGCTTCCATAGGAGGCACGCTTCAGAGAGAAATCTGCATGTTCATAATGGGCTAGCAGTTTCTTTACCCTCTTCATCCTTGCTATGGTCGTCTTGCATCAAATTTTAAGTGCAGTGGCTGCGGGAGAGAAACAAGAGGCAGAAGGTCAACTGAGACAGAATAATAATGGGGTTTATGTATTTTGGGGGTGGGTTTTTTTGTGTTTATTTTTAATGGTAGCTTTCAACCCACCATATGGCAAGCGAGAAGAAACCTCTGTGTTCTGGGATGTGGCCTACTCTGCAGGCTTCTGGTCATGGACATAATGCTAGAGGGACATAGTAATGGGTCAGATACACAGAAGAGCTCTTGCCAGTGCTGTGGTATGGGCAAGCGATGTGCTAGTTGGAGAAGAAATCATTTACTGCCACTGGCAAAAGCTCTTGTATACCCATTTTAGACCAAAAAGGAAAAAGAATCTGCTTCTGCTATTACTCTTTAAATCTAGAAAGCTGGTGTCAGCTGTGCAGAAATCCCCTCCTGCTTCTTTGCTAGTGATACGCTTTAATAGTGGTATCTAAAGCTTATACTACAAGGCTTAGCTGGACTTTGGAAAACTGCTGGTCTGTAGGGCTGGGAGTTGAGTGCCAGGTATCATGAGGCTGCACGACTGAAGGGAATTGCAGTCTTTCTCATGAATGAAAACCCAGTGGCTTTTCCTTAAAATAGTAGTGCCGCTTGGGGCGGAGGCAGGGGTGGAATAAGTTTAAATTGTTACTTTTTTAAAACAAATCTGCTGACTAAATTTGAATTAATTGTAATTCCCAGCCCGGCTGAGCGCTCAGCACCTCTTCTGCATATGCCAACAGAGTAACACTGATGCCTGTGTCTTCCTCTGTAACTAATCCTCTCTGAAGGCTTGGCCAGACGTGGCATTTATGCAGCTCTGAGCAGCTGTTAATGTTGATGGATACAGCTCAACATGGGCGGTTGTTTTCCCTTCCTGTGCTGATGTAGGTGTTCCTGGAGGGAGCTGACACTGAAACCGAGGACCTTGCACAGAGCTGGAAGTTAAGGAATGGCGTCAGCTCCATAAGTCCTTAGCAGTTTCTCAGACCTGTGGCTCAGTATGAGCTCATCATTGATAAGCTTGTTCGTTGGACAAACTGGAGGAGGGAGAGAAAAGGTAGTTAAAAATTAGGGTTTGTTAAATGAATGACTAGATAAAAATAACGTGGTTTTGGTGAATATGCTTCACAAGGTTTGTGGGTAATTTTGGTCAACCTGAGTGTACCTTTGATAGCAAAAAAAGTGTTTGACTGAAAAAGGAAAAGAAAAAAACCAACCCAGCATCCCCCCCCAGCTCTGTTTGTGACCCGTTGTCTGGAGAGGGGCTTTGGACAAGGGCCTGTAGGGACAGGACGAGGGGAATGGCTTTAACCTGCCACAAGGGAGATTGGGGTGAGCTCTTAGGCAGAAGCTCTTCCCTGTGAGGGTGCTGAGGCGCTGGCACAGGGTGCCCAGAGAAGCTGTGGCTGCCCCATCCCTGGCAGTGTTCAAGGCCAGGCTGGACAGGGCTTGGAGCAACCTGCTGTAGTGATAGGTGTCCCTGCCCATGGCAGGGGGTTGGAGCTGGATGAGCTTTAAGGTCCCTTCCAACCCAAGCCAGTCTGGGATTCTGTGATCTTTACACGGGCAATCCCACCAAAGGCTTTGCTTTCCCTCCTTTGGCAGAAAGGTGGGTTTGCAGATGTTTTCACCCATCTCCATCCCTGGATGTCCCCTCCTCCCCAGCCGGGCTCCCAGGGAAGAAGAGGCAGTGTTGCCTCTGCAGGAATGTGGGAAATAGCAGAAGTTATGCTGGAAAACTGGGAAGATTTGGTGTGTGCAATTAACTCTTGTTTTCCTCCGCAGCCTTGTATGTTATTAACTGGCATGAATTTTGCCTATGTGAGTAACATGTGTATCTCTGCCAGTGCCTCCCTCTGCCCCCCGCACCCCTCACAAGCGATGCTTCAGCTCTGTTCTGCCCATCATCTTGGGTTTCACCCTGCTTTGATGCTTCTGCCCGGGTTTTGGGCCCGACTGTATAATTCAGAGCCCTGTGCTTCTGCATTGGGTTTCTTTGCTCCTTGATCTCCAGGAAAGCCTCTTCCCGTGGCTGCGCAGGTTGTGAAGGAGCGTGTGTGCCCTGCTTCGGGAGCTTCTCATTGTGTGAGGAATGAAATTGCTTGGTGAACCTAACCAAAGTGCAAAGCCCCGGAGCTGGTCTGCTTCCTCCCATCGTTGATTTGCCATGATGCTGGCCTTACCTTCCTTGTGCTTCTTCCCTCCTTTCCCTGTTGTGGTGAGAGGTGGATGTTGTGGAAAAAGCACCAGAGGCAGTGCCAAGTGGTGCAGGGCAACTGAGCATTGCTTTTCCAGATCAGCTGGGAGATAGGATATTTGCATGGCCAGCAACTGGAGTCAGGAAAGCTCATTAAAAGGCGAGCTACCAAGTTCTGTGGTTACAAGAGGGGATTTTGTTGTTGTTTTTAACTTGGAGTTATAGCTGAAAGCGGAAATCTGTGTGATTGGATCTATAGGAGGTGTTTGTGCCTATTGGAAGGACTGGCAGCCAGCTTCCTTGCTGTGCAGGTGTGAGGACAAAGGAGATGCCATGTGCCAGCTCCTGGCCCTTCTGCTGCCCTGGAGGCAGCTCTGCCCACTGTGGACCTGGCAGAATCACTGCCTGGCTCAGGCTGGGCTAAGCTGAAGGTGCAAAGCTGCTGAGCCCTTGGGCACTCGATGTCCCATGCTTGGCTCCTGGCACTGCCCAGGTGCCTTCTGTTGTGCTGCAGGGATAATCCACTGCTGCAGTAGGACAGACACCTCTGGTCCTGCCATGGCTCTGTGTTTGCTCTTCTGCCACACAGCCCTGCTGAAGCAGTGAGCTGTTTCCTGTATGCCACGGCACTTCAACCGCATTGATTACTCTAGGCTTCAATAATTATCAGCTGCAACTGTTTATATACAGAGTTAACAAAACCCCAGCCCCCCGTGCCTTGCCATTTTTGTTGTAGCATTTCTCCCCTTTTCTTTCTGTGGTGCCTTGTGCATAGATTTTGAAGCCTTGAAGTTTAAAACCAGCCCCAGCTGTAATTCTCATGTTCTTGGTATTCTGCCTGCACCCAGTGCCCCAGAAAGAGCAGTTAACTTAGGTGAGGGTGCCTATTTCCTGCCTCTCCCTTCAATCCCCTTGCTTATCTGCTGCGTGTCAGGGCTCTGACTCTTTCTCTCTCTCTTTCTCTCCCTTTCTCTTTCTCTCTTTCTCTCCATCTCTTGCAGTATGCAGTACTGGGCCAGGAGGCTGGAGCAGGAGATTGATGGAGTGATGAGGATATTTGGTGGAGTCCAGCAGCTCAGAGGGGTAAGCTGTCTGTCTTTTACCTGTGCTGCCTTCTTCGTGGCAATGAATGTTCTCATCTGCAGAAATCACCTGTGTGAACACTTGCAATAAGTCACTCTCTCGGCTCATTCCATGTGCAGGGTCATGGCTGACTGTGCTTCTGGTTGCTGGTCAATTTGATGCATCTATTGAGTGTGTGGGAGTGAGTGTGTTTTGTATCTGTCTGTCTGTCAGGCTGCATGTTATTATGATCTGAGCATGTACCTGTGTTGTTTTTTTCCTATATGACTTACTAAATGCATCTTAAATCCAGCTAACCTTTCCTTTGGGGACTGAAGGCAGTTTAATTTGTGTTTTGATTTTAAACTTCTGTTGACAAAGCAAGAAATGTTCCAAGGATAATTGGACTAGCCACTGGAAGCTCTGTGGTTTGAAATATACATTGCAGGTAAAACTGTGATTCTTGTTTGGCTTCTGTTTCCAAGTGCCACAAACCAAACCCTTAGCATTAATGCTGGCATCTGCCTCTCCTGCTCCCTGACTTGGCATCAGGGCCCAGGCAGGGCAGGCTGCAGAAGCCAGAGCTCCTCTCCTCCCAGCAGCAGTGCTCTGGGTTGGGTTAGGGCAGTTACAGACCAGCTTCACTGTGGCTTATGAAGCTCATGGATCAAGAGGTCTTTAAGACCTTCCCTGTTTCTCCTTCCCAACACTGTTGTGCCGACTTGCTGTTTTGAAATTGAGTAATTTAAAATCAGGATTATGGTGTTAATCTAAAGAAAATAGGCTTCTTTAGCATGGTAAATGTGTCACCCTAGAAAAAAAAGTGGGGTGTATTTGTGTTTTCTCTTGGCAGTGGCATGTTCTTCTCAGATGCCAGTGATTTATGGGCCTCTTGCTGTCTGTGTTACACTAGCAGCTATCCTGGCTTCAACAGAGTTGTTCATGTCTTATACTGTTGGTGGTAACCCATTACCTAAAGACAGAAGTTGCACTGTTTCCTTTTAATTTCATTTGAAAATGAGTTTAACTGAAGACTTGCAAAACTCTTCATAGTTCATCCATTCATTCACGTTCATATTCAGCTCTAGAATGGTGTCTGGACTTTGCTTGCGTTCATTTCAACTGAACTTCAACTGGATTGATATAAACTTCGCGTGCAGCATGGAAAGTGTATACACCACTTTGGTTTTAACAAGTATTTTTGACTGTATCCATGCATTTGTGCAGTGCAGTTTTTCATGTTGGCAGGGGCTGGGAATCAGGGCCAGGGATGCAGGTTTTCCAGGCAGCACCTAGGTACAGCAGCCAGCATAGTCTTTAGCAGAGCACATCTAAACCAAGAAAAAAGAGACTGCTACTACATTTTGTACATGTCCTCTCTTACAATTTATTCTTATTAGCCTTGAGTTTTGCTCCTTTGCATGTTAAATAGGTCTGTAGAGGTTTTTCTTACTGCCATAATTAAATAGAAATTACACCTCCAATTTGCCAGCACTTGACTTCTATTGGCCAGGCAGGCAATTACAGGTAAGAGAGCTTCCCACTTTTTCTGTGTAATTCTTCTGCTAGGACACAGTGCATCACTTTAATGAATTAGTACCAGGTAAACTGAGTACAGAGGGGTTGAAGGAGGGGTTTGAAATCTGGTTTGGAACCTTCTCATGGAGGGAGTGAGCTGTGCGCGATTATCGTATCTGGTGAATGCATAACCACCTCAAGCCAAGAAATGAGCTACGGAGAATTCCAACATGCAGCTGCTAAAACAGCTGTGTGTGGATCTCCAGGGGAAATCTTGGGACGTGCAGTTCAGATTTGATTCATAAATGCAGTATCAAGCGAATGACAGTTCAAGACCACATCACCTGCTTGTGCAAACTGGCGTAGTTTCACTTATGTGGAATAGCCCAGAGTGCTGCCTCCTGAAGAATTCGAAGCTGTACTCACTGGGAGTCCTGTTACCCACCCACTGCACACAGGTTCTCCCGGGTTACAGTATGGGGGCTGTTTAATGTCATATAATGGTACTGTAACCCACTCCGAGATGTGGCTTTAAAAAAAGTTATTAAAATATTCATATTCTACTGCAACCAAGCTCAAAATTTAGAGAGTGGCAACTAATTCTTAAGGTCAGGACTTAGTCCATGCTCCTCTTCTTGTAAGTTGGACTTTGTAGCTTGCTCCATCATCATGTTTGCAACCAGGATGCAGGTGTTGGAGCCCAGTACCAACCCTCAGTGCTGTGGTGTGCCCTGACACTGGGCAAACAGGCCTGGGGAGAAGGGAAAGCCACTACCTGAGGAGCAGCAGGAGCGGAAGTGTCTGTCCAGCTGGAAGTGAATCCCACCCGCTAGGTTTCCTTAGGAAGGTTTCTTATTAAACAGGAATAGGCCCATGTGAGACAGGAAGGATAAAGAAAAATGGGGCAAGTAGAGCCTGGGTTTTGCCAAAATCTGCTGATGTTCCTTGAAGTTGCCATTTTAGCCTGGGACATTCCGAGTGTCTGCAGAGGGGGACTTCAGTTATGTAACACATTGCGAGTAATATTAGAAGTAGGGGGGAAAGTGCTCCAGTGTCACTGCAGACAAAACTGGTCCTTGTGAACTCGGGTGGGCTCTGCCGTGTCTGGCAATGGGTCCTGCTGCCAGCTCTCATGGGTCTGTGAGGCCTGTCAGCACTGGAGGCAGTGCTGTGCCAGAAATGGGTCTTCCCTTACCAGTTCAGGCACGACTATCAAAGTGACAGACCAGTAAATAATAATAAACACACCCTCCTGTGAGCTTTCCTGTGTCAGCTTTACTTATGGATAGTTTTCCTTGGGTTGCTGTGAAGGGATGTGGACCTGTTCCCTGGTTATTGACTGAAATCATATAACTGTTGTGGCATAATGAGGCATGAAATTTATTGTCAGAAAAATGCTGTCCAGGAACATAAGTGCTGAATATTTTCTCTTGCTGGAGTGCTGCCCACCCAAGAAGGATTTTTAACTCTTCAGTCATTCCTTAGAGTTGGGGTACGAAATGTCACCTGCCCCTGCTTCCCTCCTCTCCTACAAGGTGGAGAGGGAGTCAGCTCACATGCTTCCCCTGGGAAGAAGATTGAAGCTTATACCCTTCAGCTGCTGCTTTGCACAAGTGGACTGCTTTTCTGTACAATGACAGAGGAGGGTGAGAAGCTCCTAGATACAAAGGGGTGTCATGGTAGGGGCTCTCCTGTCAGCTGTGAGGTACCACCTCACTTCTCTCCTGAAGTCTGGGCTTTGAAAACACTGCAATACAAACGTCCCCATCGGTCAGACTGGCTGCTCAGGGGCTACGTGTACCTGAATGCTGTGGGCTTGGGACTGTAGATTCTCTGCCTAGTGAAGTCAGTCTTCAGCCCTCTGGGTGCTGGTGCTGCAGCATCACATTGGCTGTCTGGTTGCTCCATGCCTCAGAACAAACCCCAGCACTCAGAGATTAGGGCATGTTTCTTTGCCTCCCTGTCCTTACCTCCCTCACAGCTCACCAGAGATAATTGAGAGCACAAATCATTGCGGATTTAACTCTGACTGGCACAGTGATATGTGGAACCCTAAGATGCGGCTGAATAGGTTGAAATTCTTTAAGCAATTCTTTCTAGAATGAGGAATAGTGCACTGAAAATACATTCTTTTTCTGTTCGTGACTTTCTTTGTGGCTGTGGTGGACTCTTCAACATTTTGCTGGACAAAAATGTTTCGTTTTGACATTTCATGCTACACTGCACTAAATTTGTGTTTCTTCCAGTGTTTTGGCACAAGTAGAAGTTCTTGACATTAGTCAAAAGTGGATGAATTTGTTGTGTTTCCAGCCTAGATGGTTTCTTCACATTGCAAAACCTGCTCCAGGGTAGACTCCGTGCTCAAGAGAGATTTCTTCATGCTGGTGTTGCTCTGTCCCAACCTACCAGTGTCCTGCTGTGCCATCACGCGCAGTGGGACCGATGGCAGCAGAGCCATGTGTGCTGCTGGGTTTAGTGCCTTGCTGAGCAGCTCTCCTCAATGTTGGGTTAGAACGCCTTTGCTGGATAGCCAGCCTGAGCTTCCAAGTCTCCTCTGGTTTATTACCTAAATTGTATCTGACCCTATGTCTTCTGAGCAAGCAGCTAGTTGGTCAGACAATGTCCTTCTCCTCCCTGTTACCTGTGGCTGCCTGTTAATGGGCTGGTTTCTGTGCTGATGATTTGTGAGGAAGCCAAAGCCTTCAGAAAGACATGGGGAAAAGCTAAGTGATGTAAGTGCTGAACCCCATTTTCTGTGCTATCCTCCTTTCTGCTCTTCTCTCTGGTTGTCTTCCCTGAGGACTGCTTTGGTAGCAGGGATGAGCACCCATCTGGAGGTGATGCAGCCTTTACCTTTTTGGAGCAGGGATGCTAGCAGGGGTGATAGCAGGTAGGACCCACGCTGTGCCTGCTCTCCTCTCTGTGGTTTGGATGAACAGAGCTTCAGGTCTGGCAAGCTGGGTTTGTATCTGCTTTTCTTTCCTCTGGGCTAGTGAGGGAAGTCAAGAGATAGTGCCTGGATCTGCCTCACTGGCGTGTGACTGGGGGATATAGATACTGCTGGCCTTGGTGATGAGGAGATACACAGCCCATAGAGGGCCAGATTGTCCCAAACCTGAGCTCAGGGTGGGCTGTGGTGAGCAGGTCACTGGCAGAGCTGGGCAGGCAGCGGGCCTCCACGTGCGCTGTGCTGGCTCCTCAACATGTGGGACTGCATGGAAGGGAGAATGAGCCCAGGGAAAGGGGAGACTCATGCTGTGCCCTTTGGGATGCAGCCCGCTACCCCCAAGTGGTTTGCTGAACGTGGCACAACAGAGTTTTTTATGCTTGGTCCTTGTAATTAACATTGGGTTTTACTTCAGTCCATTTTCATGTCTGTCTGTCATTCCTCCTTGTTATCTTGTGCTGTTTTCTCAGCTTTGGTTTTGCCAGTTTGGCATCTCTGCTTGGCAAAAGTGCTGCTGTTCATTCATCTGGTCTTTTGTGAAATCGAAGGACAAATCCTGCTGGCCAGGGCTGGGGGCAGAGTGACCAGGATCTGTGCAGTCATCCCCTCCTTTTCTGTCTCACAGCATCACTTGCAGCCTGCCTGACCCTTCTGCTCAGTGCTGCTTCTCTGATACATCACATCTTGTTTGCAAAGCATGGCCATCCTTGAGTTGAGGCACCCACAGGTGAGGATCTGTGGTCAAGGCATGCATAAACAAGAACTTGGATTTTAAAATAGTAATACTATCCAAGTTTTGGCTTGGATCTGAAGAGCTGAAGTGGCATCCACCTTGTATATTACACAGTCACTGTGACGGGGTCTCTGTAGAACCGAGTATTTCACTTGGCTGTGTGAGTGCATCCCTTGCAACACAGAGTGAGAGAGTCTCTTTAATGCCAGCACTTGGGAGGTAAGACATGCTGCTGTCAAAGGAGCTGCCAGGGTTTTCTGTTCAACCTGTTTGATCTTGGGTAACTGCTGGTGTGATAGTTACATAGCCCAAATCTTCCAAGTAGCTGTGGTATAACATCATGTTTGATTTGTTCTTTTGTTTTCTGGGTATAGAAGCATTCACCTGGTCTTCCAGTAGGGCTGGAGAATTCGCAGTGTTCATGGTTTTTTACACAGATTATGTTAAAGTCTTGAAGCCCCCCAGCATGGTGTTCTGCACGCAGTGTCTGAGGAGTACCTCTGCTTTCTAAGAGCTTTCTCAGATCAACTTCATGTTTACACAAGGACACCGATGTGGTCCTTTGACATGGCAGAGTTGGAAATAAGATGCTCATCTGATACTCAATCCAGTACTATGATCCACAGTTCTGACTTGAAAACACTGTCGTAGAGTGCATCTGGCCTTTTCCTTCTGAGGAGTCAGCCCCACCGTCTGGAGTGGGAGCTAAGTGATGCCCAGCGACTACGCTGCACTTGACAGCGTTAAGAGAAGGAGTCTGAGCCCAAAGCTTGGGCAATGCATACAGCCAGCTGCTTATGTTACAGCAGCACTGCCTGCCTGCCTTCTTCCAAATGCTGCAAGGGAGAAAGGGCCTGATTGAGTTTTCCACAGCTGGTGCCTGTCTGGGGGCTGACCAAGAATACAGACTCTGTACCCCAGGGAGGTGATGCCTAGGTCCATGCTCTTGGTTCCCAAGCTCATGCATTATCTGTTTGATCCTTGCTGTTCTTCTTCCCCTTCCCCCTCTTGTATCAGCGTGCATGCAGCCTGCTTCCGCGCACCATCGCTGTGCCCTCCCCTGCTCCTCATGTTTGATAAGAGGAAGTGTGCGATGCCAGATAAACACATTCCTGTTCCAAACTGCTTGGGTTTATTTTAATCTGCCTGGGCTGTTCAGCAGCCTCAGCACTCTGTTCTGCACTGAGTGCAAAGCCAACACTGTGTTATCAAGGAGGAGCATTCAAATGTCCTTAGCCTTGCAGCAGCTTGGTTGGAGAAGGGAGACCCTTGCCACCCTTTGCTTGGGCCACTGCCTGTCATTGTTATCGCCATTACACCCATCATCTTCTCACTCTTCCTCTCTACTAGAACCATATTGCATCTGTACTGCAAGATGTCAGGGAAACATATGCTCCAGCTTTTGGTACATTTGCATAATTAGAGTAATGTGTATGAATAATTTATAGCTGTATGTGGCTGCTCAGTGTGACGTTAGCACCCCTTGCTAAATCCTTTCCAGTGGGTGGTGCAGACCCTGCAGCAGAGCCATTGTGCCGATGCAGTGTGCAGCCTATTAGCAGATGCAGGAGCCCTGCTTTGAGATCAGTGTGTGCGCACACGTAAGTGGTTTTGTGTGTGTATATTTAGTGGAGAAAGGTGGCCTTCTACAGCTGTAGGGGAGGGGCAGGCTGGAAGTCTCAGAGGCTAAAATACCTTGGACTCTGAGACACAAAACTTGCTCCGTTTATGCAGACAGAAGCTGTGAAGGGAAATGTTCTGCAACATTGGAAAGCTGAGGCAGGGATTTTTCCAGCAGGACTCAGGTGTGACTGGTTTGTTGGTTTGTGTGCCAGCTTTATGATTGTGAGGGGTTTATAAATGGCTTTGTCAGATCATGAAACTCAGCAGCAGCTTGCGGGAGGAGGGAGGGGAATAAACTTGCCTGCACTGTGTCACAGCCTGATCTCAATCAGTCACTCAATAGATAGTAGCAAAGGATTGCCTAGGCACTGCTTCACTGTTTCCCAGCTCTTCAGTGTGTGGGTCCTCATGCTGGAAAGCTCGGAGTCCCAGGTAGGTTTTCAAAAGGAGTGATCTGAGTGGTTGAGTTCTGGTATTTATGTTCCAGTTAATTTTAGCTTAAACTATATTTGCCCTTTCCAAACGTTTGCGAGCCTTGCTGGAAAGCACTGTGTAAACTGGGATGACGTTTAGGTGCGCACACTTCCTAGCTCATTGGTATTACTATGTATTCCCTCCCAGTTTCCACTGGGAAACTGAGGCAGGTCGTTAGGCTGAGCGTGTCTGCATACAGCCCGTGTGGTGCAGCCTGGGCTGCGCTCCATCACATGCGCAGCTAGCAGATCCTTGGAGGAGCAACAGGTGTAGTAGTAGTCCTTAAAGCCCTTGCTTTGAACCTTTCCTCTTCACAGAATTGCTTTGTAAAGATAATGCACTTGCAGCTAGCTGTGAGTTAGCAAAATTGGAGGAGGTTGCCACTGAGTTTTATGGAGTCGTTTCTGATTTATATTGCTCTCAGTGACAAGTTAAATGAGCCCAGCATTCAACAGACTGATGTTCAGGTGTATGCATCTCCTGAGTGTGCTGCTCTGCACTTCATGGCCTAAAACATAGCCTGTCAATAGCCGTGTTTGTAAAATCCTCATGAATATTCAGTGACACTCGTACAATTGATGGTGTTGCCATTACACAGCCGTATGAATCCATGGGAATGATGTTTCTGGAAACCTCCCTCAGTTGGGTTGTCCTGCCCTTGGCTGAAGGAGCCTGTGTGGTCCCCACATCCATTTCAGCTTAAAGCATTACCTTCAGACTGCATTTAAAAACAAAGACAGCATCCAATCCAGCCCTGCCAGAATGCAGGATGAGTAATTAGGTGGAGATCATTAAAGTTTGCCTCCTTAAAAACATACATAGATTATTCTTTAATGGAAAGTTAATTGTTTTATTATTCTCTCCAGATGGTTCTTTTCCTTTACATTCACAGGGGAATTGCTATAGCCTGGGATTCAGTCTCCTGTGAGCAGAGCTGATAACCAAAAATGCAGCTCTATCATGGATCCAGATACAAACCATTAGAAAATACGTGTATGTATCCAATCACGGTTTAAGATTTTAAATATTATCTAAAGAGGGGCTATAGGGATGCTGGGGAGGGACTCTTCATGAGGGACTGTAGTGAGAGGACAAGGGGTAATGGGTTCAAACTTAAACAGAGGAAGTTTAGATTGGATGTAAGGAAGAACTTCTTTACTGTAAGGGTGGTGAGGCCCTGGAATGGGTTGCCCAGGGAAGTTGTGAATGCTCCATTGCTGGTGATGTTCAAGTCCCGGTTGGACAGAGCCTTGGGTGGCATGGTTTAGTGTGAGGTGTCCCTGCCCATGGCAGGGGGGTTGGAACTGGATGATCTTAAGGTCCTTTCCAACCCTAACTCTTCTATGATTCTATGATTCTATAAGTGTAAGTGCCCCCTCAACTTGGAATGCTGCAGGCTGTGGAGTTTGCATTTCTCTTCCTGGTGGGTTTGTCAAGGTAACGCTGGGTATTTGATACTTGGGGCTAACCCAACACTTCCAGATACTGGGCTATGGAGGAGCCTGCAATGGCCAGTGCGCACATATGCAGTTGCACTGAAAGGTTTAAGGAAGGAAACTGTCATTAGATATTCAGGGTTATTGCATGGAGGAAGTAATAAAATGTGCCACATTTCCTTTGTTCCTAATGTAGAAGTGTACGAGGGCTTGGGAAGGTGGGGTTGACTTCTCAAGGGCACAGTTGAGGTTTTTATGTTCTAGTGTGACTTCGAGCTGATAATCTACAGGTGTGAGCTTGCATGCTAAGTGAGCATATTTATAGTTTCTCATTACAACAGATTCCCTTTGACATCTGATGTGAATAACTTGAATGAGCCCTTTATTTCAAACAGCCTGCCATGCTGACCTATTGGCCTGCAATAATTCTGCTGGCTTCATAGGTACTTATTTCCTTTTAATTATTTAGAGTTAAATATTGTTGTAAGGGAGGAATTGAGAGTGGAGTCTTAGATCAGCCTTGCCTTCCTCATTGAAGTCTAGATGATGTGCTTATATTGGAGAGCTTTGCTTGAAGACTGAGGACCAATGCTATGGTTAAAGCTGTAGTTGCTGTTGCTTTGCTGAAGGAGTTGACTCTGCCTCTTGGGAGACTCCAGATTTTGGCAGCCTTCAGGGATCTGTAGCTTTCCAATAGCTGCATCCTTTGCAGCTTGCTATAATGATGCTGCATGCAATGAGCTTGAAAAACTCCATGCTCTTTTGTGTCTTAGGGATAAGCCAGGCTTGCTCGTAGCTTCAGAGGTCATATCAAGAGCAGAGGGAATGAAGGGAAGAAGGAAGATGGACAGGCTAAGGAGGAAATGTAGCAGGAAGGTGATGCTAATGGTTATGGATTCTCCTCTCCCTCTGTTGCTCTGGGGCTGATCAATGCCAACTGACATGTGGAGCATCTCCTCTTTGTTTTGATACATTTTGGAGGACTTCTCTGTTTCATTTTTTGAGGCTTTATATTTGTCTCGTTATTGTTATTCAGTTATTCACTGGGCTTCAGGTTTTATTGTTTCTTTTTTCCCCTTTTCTAACCGACCTTTCACACCTGTAAGCATCCAAGACAGATTCAGTATGTGTTTGTTCAGCACCTACCGTGACCAACAGCGTCATGCTTCTTGGACACTGACCATAGTATAAATATTAAATAGTAAGTAAGAGCACTGAGAAAAATCCTGTCTGAATGAAACATGAGATTTCCTGGGGAAAGAGATGCTGTGAATGGGAGGCATGGCTGTTTCTATCAGGGCAGCTCCCTAAATGCCTGGGTGGTGCGTCTTGGATTTGTGGCAGGATCTAGATGTTTATACGTGTCAGAAGAGCCACTCTAGGGATTGTTTAAGCAGGAGCATTAGTTATCATTTGTGGATGCCCAAGCGAAGCCTTTGCCTGTAGCTAGGAGGCATGGAGCAGATTTTCAGATCCCTGCTGTGACTGTAAGGCCAGGTAAATAGAGAAGGAGGAGACAGCAGGGGGTTTATGTGACTTGAGGAGCGAAGAAGATTGTAATGGTAAATGTTGGGTTACTTTTAAAAACAAGTAGGTCATTGCAGATACCGTGGCTGGTGAATAGAGAAAGAAAGGCAAGCGGATTTATTGCTTGTTCTTGTAAAGATTTGTTACACTCTGAAGCTCACTTCGCTGCTCAGCATGCTGTCATCTTTGCGTTTGGAAGTTCTTTGTTTCTGTTGTTGTTAGTGGTCCAGCAAGGATGACACTGGACCCAAGATTAGAGACCTGGGATCCTCAAAGGAGCCTTGGTTTCCAGTCCCCTTGGGCACTGGGAGTAGGCTGGGCCTTACTGTAGCTCTTGCTGGGAACATCAGCTGCTGGTCCGATTTCCTGCTTTAGCAGGGATTTGCGTGTGACCCCACAGTGCTCAAGAGAAATTGTTTAAAATTCAAACTGTCCTTTGTCTTCTGCCTCTTCTGCAGAGAAAAACACCCATCTCCATCCCTGCCCTTTGTAGAGGGGAAAGGATGGCTACTTAATATCCAGTGATAATTATTTGACATGAGCTATATAGGTAGAGTATTCAGAGCTTCAATGTTGTATATGTCCAATTCAGAGTATAAATGATAGCTCCAATATATTCTTAAACTCTGTGTCTTGGTGTTCAGTGGAAAAGAAATCATAACATAGATTTGGGTTGGAAGGGACCTTAAAGCTCATCCAGTTCCAACCCCTTGCACGTGCAGACCACCTTCCACAAGAGCAGGTTGCTCCAAGCCCTGTCCAACCTGGCTGGTTATTAAAATTACTTTTAAACGTCTCGATACAGAAGAGAAGGAAAACATTCCAGCCTGGCCACTGTAAGTAGGTGAATTGATGCTTGGGCAAGGGCAGCCCTCACTCTGAAGTGAGTCTGTGGAGGGCTGGGGAGGTAACTGTGAATCCTGGCTCCAGGGGTTATCTTACAAAATCCTGACTCCAGGGGTTATTTTCCAAACGTCTTCCTTACAACAACTTCTTGGTTTGTAGTTTCTGGCTCTCTGCTGCGTCTGTTAGCTCTGAGCAGTGGATCCTGGGAAATACAAGTGAGACAGACAAACTTTCAGCTTTGGGCTTCTCCCTAAGGGAACTTCTCCATGGCATGGTTCACAAGTGGCAGCTTCTTGTTTATATTGATAGGGTTTGTAACACATGGCATGTTGTGTTTGGCTCTGCCCTCAGCTCCCCCCATGACCACGCTCCATGCCTTTGCTCTCACCCTGCCTCTGCTGTTGGGGTGAGTTTGGAGCCCGAGCAGCAGTTGATTGCTGGCTTTCCCTCTGCCTTAGCCGTGTGCTAGCTCTCGAATGGCATTTTGAGGTGCCTGAAGCGTTCTGTGGAAGAAAATTAATTGGTTTTGACAAACCACAGCAGTCCCTTGGGTGCCTGGGAGTGCAACATTTATTGAAACCAGGCAGGAAGTCAAAGCGCTCTGGTGTTCATCCACCTCCTGCACGGCTGTACCGAGACAATAAAAATCAAAACATCCTTAACCTGCCTCTGGATTTCTCTCCCTGGCATTCGGATCCTCAGCAACTTCCTAATAAACCCTTCTTTTTCTGTTAGAAGAGAGTTTAGTGTCGCGAAAGATGCCAGAATGACAGCCCAGGGCATACATGGTCTCTGTTTACACACATACCAAATGCAGCATCAGGGCAAACGTACTTCCACCTTGACCCGCAGCATCCCAAAGGAAGGTAGGGAATTGCAGTTTTCCAGCGCTTCTAGACTTAGCCTCTCTGCTTACACAACTCAGTAAGGAATCAGGCTTCTCCTGGTATTGCAAAACAGCATTAAGGAAGGCTTTTTCATCACAGCTGTAGGTATAACAACTTCAATGCAAACCTCAAACTGAAAGCAGTCTGCTAGCAGAAACCACCTCCTAGCCTCACTCTTGCAGGAGTCTGGCCTGTCTTCCTAACATATTGGTTACAGTCTGATTCATTTCTAAAACATATGCTGATATCCTGTGCAAGCTACAGCCTTTCTTGTTGGCAGAAGATACCTATATGTGTGAAAGGTGTATTACAGTGCGCAGCCCCAGCTGTGGCTGTGCCTGCAGCGATGTGGATACCATTCAGCCGGCCCCTGCCTTGAGGTCAGCAGTTTGCTCTGTGCAGACTAGCTGGTGGGAGTCATCAAGTTGCCATCAAGTTTGAGCTCCTGTTGGGTTCACCAGCTCTGAAGGCAAGACTGGGAAATGAGGGTACCAGTTCTGACACAACAGCTAGTTACTGCCCAGCTGCAGTCGCAAAATAGGGTTGGTTTTGGCTGTACAGGGGATGCCCACCTATCAGCCTGTAATGCGACATGTGATTTCTAGACCATGTCCTACTTTATAGGGCTGTGAAATGTTCTTAGAAGTCTTCTGCTGTCCATGGGCATCCCAAGGAAAGGGAATAGTGGGGGACACCATAAGCCTTTAGCCTGTAGGATTAAGGATCCTAGCATCATGAATGGAAAGAGTACTGGTGCCACAGGAAGCGATTGGGAAAGGATTCACAGACCAATGATAAAAGGGGGCAGTGCAGGCCCTCCAGAGGCCTTATTGCAAGAGAATTTGGGGGGGGGGGGTTGGGGGTTAGCAGGTGACTTTTTCTGTTGTCCATCACAAGATTTATATGGGTATGGTAGGGCTGAGCACTCTGAATTCAGTGAGCCAGTATCTGGGGGAAGCTGCATTAAGCAAGAGGTCCTAAGGGCCTTATGTGTGTTCTTGGTAGCTGCAAGTGTCAAAAAGAGATGGGACGCTAGGCTAAGAAACCAGCCTTGCCCCAAAACTGTCGGTGTGGTTTGAAGCTCCAGCTGATTTCTGAGGTGACAGAGATGAGGAAGTGATGAAGCCACAGAGGAAGCATTTGTTTCTGAAGTCTCGTTGTGAATTGGCTCTTTCAGTTACCCCTTTCTAGAGCAGTGGTGTGTGGTATCTGTAAAAGGGACATTTGGGGAGACTACCTTAGTAGGTCCTTGGGACAGAACAGGTAATGTGAATGTGGCAGCGAGTGGAGCAGTGTGAGTGGCTGCTCACTCTGCGTCGTGGTGACACGGTGGCAAGACCTTAAGCAAAGAATTAGCAGAACTGAGAAGCTGAGCTCTGTGCTATAGGTGATCTGCAGTTGTACCAGCAAGATACACACAGAGGCTTTAGTTTTCTGCCCTGGCACCTAGCTGGGGGCTTGTCTTGGTGGTTGTTCAGTAGTAGCTTATAGAAGCACTGCATTATCTTCTAGAATAGCTTGTGGAAGAATTGCCTTAAATGCCCAGTGAAGTGGGAGGCTAAAATGGGGTCATCGGCAATCCCAAATGCAGCTTTGGCAGGTGTGGGTACCGTAGGAGGAAACTCGCATACATGGTCCAGGCCAGAGTGGTGCTTCCATGCTGTAGGACATCATCTCACCTGCCTGATGGGAGGTCCCATGGAGGGAGGTAAATGGGTACCAGCACTGGGGTGGAGGGTCAGAGTGTTGGTGTTCATACGGACAGGGAGGGTTGAAGATGTGTGCTAGAAGCCACTGTGACCTGGGTGCTGGCAGAGTGAATGCATGGAGTGGCAGCACTGCTCTCTGGAATGACTGCGTGGCTTTCTCCTTTACCTTTTCCTCTTCTAGTGACTCCACTTTCTGGCATAACAAGTATCAATGTTGGATATCAATGTCTGTAGGAAACTGGCTGTAGCTAAAATTGTAAATTAACTGCTTTGGAGCTTATGTCCCAGATGTCAGTAGTGATAGATGCTATTGAGTGGTTTCTAGCTAGACAAGACTTTGAACAGTGTCATTTTTCATGGGAAAACTTTCCATATGCTTCTTCAAGAGGCTTTTCTGGGCAATTAAGTGACATGCTGTATGCAGAGATAACATGAATTTGAGAGTGCTGCTGCATTTCATCTTCTGTGACACATCATATGTACGATGGAAATGGCCTCCATGGGTTTGGCCCTTGGTCTCAGTTACTTCTACAGGTGCGGGGTTTGCCATGCAGCTATCACCCATAACCAACGGGACTGCTGTGGTGTGTGTTTGTTGTATGAACAGTTGTATGAGCATGGCAGGCTATAAAGTTGGGATGTGGGAGGATCTGTGGCAGAGGGAATCCCATCCTTGGAACAGGGGACCCTGCTGAATGGTAGAGTACTTAGCCTTGTAGGGCACCAGCTCCTGAGCCAGTGGGATGTCTGGGTATGGAGATGAAATGCTCTGGACAAGGTTTAAGTGTAACAGGATTGAAGCTCCTTTGATGCAACTGAATCGCACCTTTCTTTCCTCCCTTATTTAACAAAGTTTTTCTCATAAGGAGCATCTGATTGTGTAGGGAAAACAGAAGTGTACTGCTGTTCACATCTAGGGCAATAGAACAGAGTAGTCTGGGGGAAAACTCAGCAAAGCTCATCATTCTAGGTGGATGCAGGGTCTCTCACAGCCCTCAGCAAAGGAAGGGTACAGCATGGATTGTGAGCAGGCTTTCAGGGTCCCCCAGAGAACATCTTGTGGTAGCACTGGTGGCTTCAGTCAGTTTGGGGATGGAGGCGGGAGCTGTCTCGGTCCCTGTGCAGCTCCATGCACGGTGCCATCTGCCTCTGTGCCTCCCACGAGTCGAGCTCTCTGAGATTTTCCCTGCTTGACTCCTCCGTGCCAGCAGTCCTGAGGTCCCTACTGCTTTGCATTGCATCCATGTGTCAAGAAATCCTGGCTCCTGGGGTCAAGTGCTAAGCGTTTGCTTCTTTATCAGATATTTGCTTAGGAGGATTTCATTATACTGAATCTACTAGCTTTGAATAAATTCACATGCAGTAAATTTATTCGTGTTCTTTCTGAAGGCTCTATGCTAGAGAGAACTTTGAAGAAGACCATTTGTACCAAAAGCAATTACTTTCCCAGTAATTCTGTATGTATTGCACTGCAGATACTGTATTTCTATTTGACTATGAGCTTTCTCCCAAGTGCCACTGCTGTGCTAGAAGTGGAGGAAGTCAGATGCTTGAATTTGAGGTACCCCAACATTTCCACAATTAACACTGACTGTATTTGTGCACGTATTTGAACAAGCTCCGCTTGTCTGAATAAAGCCGCAGGTTGATGTTATCAGAATCCACTTTTATGTTATCAGAATCTGCAGTTGATTAATAGGAAGATTTTGGGTTGTTTTCTTCGCCGTGGTTGGTTGGTGGGGTTTTTGGCAAGGTGAGGGTGTCAGCTTCTGGTCTGTTGGATTTTTCAGCCAGGCAGCAGAGCTGGTCTTAGGTGACAGTGCAGAAGGCATCTCTAAAGCCTTGTCACTCAGGTCATGAGTATCCAGGAACCTCTGCAATATGGATAAACTGAAGTACTGGCAAAAGCAGCTTACTATTGGATTTGAAGGAATAAACCTGTAAAAAACATCCATCTGCAAATAACTGTATAATGTGCGATAGGGGAAAAGCTGAATCCTTCCCTTCAGCAGCTGGTTTGCTCTGGCAATGTTCTGCAATGCCATATGCGCAGGAACTCTTCCTGGTGCCTCAATTGCAGCCCTCTGAGCACAGGAGCTCCAGCAGCCACTTGACCAAGTCCAAAAGGAAGCAAGAGGAAAAGCTCAAGAAAGAATTCAGGCAGTTGGTCTGATAACCCATCTAGTCCTCTCTGCACTGATTCATTTTATGTGCTGTGCCTCAGTGGAAGGAAAGGCAGCAGGGAAATCATGCAGCACCTCTGTGTCGAGCGGATAAAAATACCTGGCAGTGATAGAAAAGCCATGCTTTGGGGCTGAAGGTTTGATTTACCAGAGTTGCTGGTTGTATAGATACTGATGGTGATCATAGCTGGCCATTCTCCATTTAAATGTGCTCTCAGCCTTTCTGGAGTGCAAGGATGTGCCTGAATCCTTCTGAAAATGGACAAGGGAATGCTGGGAGGATGTGCAGAAAGAAGCACTGTGTTCATACCAAAATCCAGAACAGTAGCATGTTTTTTTATCCAGCATGAGTTTGTTATTAACAAGATTTGTTTCATTTAGAGCTGGCTCATTGACTAGGTTAAATAAGGAATACCAAACCCAAAACCTTGGAGAAGTGTAGGTCCCTTTTAAATTGCAAATTTTATATTCCAGGCTGGATTCTTGTTGCATGGGAAGCAACGACAGTGACCGTACACATGTCTACATATTTCATCAGAAAGAAAAACATGTTTTTCCAGGGAAGTTATTATACACAAAATAACTCATTAATTAGAAACTATTGCTGTTATAGTGTAGAATACTCATGCTCAAGCCCAAATCTGAAATGAAAACAAGAAAACAAAACCTTGTCATCTGAGCAGCCCTCAACATCCCAGTCTAAACTCTGTGGCCTGCTTTAACCCTTGCAATAGACTGAAGAGAGAAATCACATAGTGACTTTCCTATTACTGCTGTAATGAGGGAGACAGGAACATTTATCGGATCATTTCTATGGTGTGAGAATGTCATAGGGCTTTCTGGGCTGCTCATTATCCAAGTAAGCCACAGGCATCTGGAGGAATCACACATCCCACTTGATTTTTGACCTTTATTCCTCACATAGCATTTGGTTTAGGATTTCATGGCAAATACAAAATGTATTTCTGGATGAGTGGGTCCGTGAAGTTTCAGTCCAGATAGGGGCACACACTTGAGCTGATGTGCTGGCGAAGGAAGGAAAGACTTTTGTGATTCAGGTAGAAAGGAGACGGTCAGTGGCTGCGTCCTGACTCTGTCTGTGGGCCCAGGTATGTCCTTGATCTCCATGCATCATCCAGTGTAGAGATCTCTTGATGGGCTTCCCTCCCACAGTGAGGGTTTCTGAACTCACGTGCAATGAATGTTGGTAGCACCCATCCCAGAAAGACCTCGGGACAAACTGCACGCTGTTGGTTACTTTTAAGAGGAAACCAAAAGAAAAATAAGCGCATTGTGTTTTGTAATTCAGGTTTTGAAGTTGACACGCAATGGGTAGAAATTAGCCTGAACTGGAAGTAAGGAAAAACTTGGGACACAACAGGGCTTTGCACCCCTTTGCTAGTTATTCACAGAAAAGTGCATTTTGGCAGGTTTCTACCTCAGGCTTCTTTGTGTGCTATTATAACTCTCTTCAGAGAGGTCCTTTGAAAAATCACACATGTGAACTCACTTAAATCCCCCTCCCCCCAAAAAGAAATAAGCTTTTTGATGGAGGTTTAAGGCTCAAGCTGCTTCTAGCTGTTGTGGTCTGCCGCAGGTTTAGTTATCTTTCTCATTAAAGACTGAGCAGAAGTGGTGTCAGCACTGCAATAAAAGGTGTCCCTGTTTCATAAAGGACCTTAAGAGCAGCTGTTGAGGACAAACATTAGCCTAAGAAGGTCTCTAGGGGTTGGCTTTGACGGAGGTAATCTTTCTTGTAATACCATTCCTAATGTGGATCTCTGTTAGCTATATGTAATAATTTCTGCCTCTCTATTTGTTCTGGTGCGTCTCTAGGGCAGCTCGCACGTGCCGTACAGTATTTACCATATTTCTTTCCATGGTCTTTCTCATAGTCTTATAAAGTGTGTCTGTTGCAGCTCTGTTCTTTTCTCAGTGTGTGGTGTTCCTCCTAATTTCTCCTTTAGCCATTATAGTAAGTCTTTGTCTTCTCCCTCAGATGTCCTTCTTTGAGCATTGCACCGGTGAGCTGAGGGCATTTCAAGTTGCAGTTCCTGCTCATGGTGTCTGCAGCGTTGGGAGCAGAAGGGAGAGGAGCAGTACAGTACTGGTTGCCTCAGTATCCGCTAATTCTCACTGATAGCTCCTGTTCACATGTCTGTTGTTCAAAAGATACTTAGGAATTCAACTACAGTAGCTACAGTCTCAAGCTTGTTGCTTTTGGTCCTGGCACGTTTCCCCAGCGAATCTTTCCTGTTTGCTATTCATTTCTCATGTCCTGACACTAGCTGTTATCAAGTGGTGTCTTGATGCTTTGAGATGTCTGGAGGTGTTTTAGGAATCTTGTTACTCCTACTTCTCTTCCTTTGCATCTCTTTCGCTATGTAGATGATACTGTAATAGAATAACACCTCATGGAGGAGACTGTTGGATTTTGTTGTGACTATTACTGCTTGATTACATTTGTTATTGCCTTTTTTTCTGCCTTTTTTTTCCATGCTTTGGATTTACCTGCAGATGTTTTGGTCAAATATTGAGGCACACTAAACCATGGCCAGAGGAAGTCTTCTCTAAGAATAGTATTAGAACTCTTGTTTGAATCTTCCTCTGTCTCTGCCACCCCAAAACCCATTCTCACCCCTAGGCCACCTCTCACCCCAATGCAACTCCAGTGTTTCTGGTGGCAGATGATTTCTTCTCTTGGTTATCTAGAGCTCTCCTGCCTGTATGGTCATTTGTCTAGAAAATCTAGATCATATTTTAGGCCAGTCAGAGGGATCCCACCTACTGAGTTGACTGAGAATTGGGGGACTCTCTTCATCTCTGACCTTTTGTTTGCTGCAGCTGAACAGAAGGGGGTAGCATTTGGGATGGGTCTGTATCACATCCATGGTGTGCAGGGGAATCATTCTTGCATTTGCTCTGTTCCCTCTTGGGAAGAGCAGCTCACAGCTGCAATTCCTGCAGCCAGAGGGACTCAGTAAGTGATGGGTCAACAGGATTGTCCTGACTGGCCCAGGGAGGGCCCTGGAGGTCGCTGGATGTCAGCCAGAGCTGGACCTCTGCTGCTTTCCTGGGATACCTGGGGCTGCATCGCCTGTCTGTCATCCCCGAGGAAGGGAAGAGATCCAGCTGACCAAACTCAATTATTCTGTCAATGAGGATGAATAAGGATCATAATCCAATTGTTATGGCAGTTGCAATGCAGCAAACTCGAGGCACCTTTCCAAGGCTTCTATATTTATACCTTCTCTCCTTTAAAGCAAAAGGAGGCCAACCAGCATTTCCCAGGCTTTCCTTGTATCCTGAACAGAGCACGCTGCCAGCTCAGACATATCTGCGGTGATTGACAGATGCCAGTAGGACCATCTCTCTTACTGTGTCTTCCTGGTATACTCTGCATCTAGCACCAGGGGCTGAAGGCTGGTGGTGACTTATGCAAATAACAAATACGTAATAAATAAGCAATAATAATAATAATAATCAATAATAAAACTCTTCTCAGCACTTGCAGTTCCAGCTGTACAGCACTGACTTCACCCTCTCAGTGCAAAGCTTTATCCGACAGCTGCCACTGTTCCCAAAACTATGGGAAATTAAAACTATTTAATTTAAAATCCTAGTCTTTTTAATGTGAAAATATAGCATAGCGTTCAAGTCTGTAGCACTTAGGAGTACGGCTGAAGGAATCTTCCGAGAGTCTATAAGCAAATCTGAACAAGATTGATTATTCATTATTAGGTCCTTTCAGGAATTTGTCTTAGTTTTTTCTATGTTTCATATGATATTAACAACAAGATAATGAAGACTAATTTTCCATAGCTGTAACTGAAAGCTTGCTACAGGCTGTATTTGAGGCAACCAGGTCATACTTTGGTTTAATTATTAAAGATTGTTGTATCTAATTACACAGATACAATGAACTTGAGTCGTAGCACCTACAAAGTGGGGTCTAATGTTACATTAGACCTCTTCTACAGGTAACTTGTGTGCACTGGGTTTCTTCTAATGAAGAGCACTTCACCTGGCTGCTGCAGGTGAGGTATGTGCCATGACTACTTGTGCAGTGGGACACCACATACCCATGATCTTTAAGGGCAGAGCTGCTGTGCCCCGCAGCGGCGGTGAGGGGTCGGGGCTGAAGGGCTGAGTGAGGAGCTCTGAGAACACAAGGCTGTTGAGCCTGGAGGATTGATCGCTCCCTGGTCTCCTCCTACGTAGAGACCTGTGTCCCTCTGCTCACTGGGGAGTCATAAAATCAATTACAAATTAAAGGCCAGATTCATGAGTTCGCTTCAGCTGCTCTAGTGGTACAAACCAGCTGCAAATCCAGCTTTTATGCTGTTATTATTTCCCCCAGCTTTAATGTGTTAGTAGCTTTGCCCTTAAAAGCAATTTCTGAAATGGCTTGAGAATGCTGCTTAACTTCCAAGTGCCAACAAATACTGCATTGCAAATTCTCCTTGGGCTACTTGGGTGCTTTATTATAATTTTGAAAACAAAGGATATTCTTCAGGGAAATCCTGTGCTAAGGTGAATGATGACATATCCAGAGCACGTACCAGTGCCATCCGAACAAGGCATTGCAGCTCCAATGGTCAGTCCTAAAACCAGGATTTGCACATTGAAGAATGACCATTATGTTGTACAATTCTGTTAAGCTAAGGAGTTCTTGGGTAAAGCATAAGAAACCTCAATTCTGCCCTCTCCCAACCTAGTACTGTTTGTCTGCCTGTGTTAGAATTCATTGAATCATGGAGAGTGAGGTTTTGGGGTTTTTAGAATATAGCTGTGGTTATTTCATTGTTATATTCATACTGAAAGTTCCTACTCTCACTTCTTTCAGTAGTATGAAGGAAAACAACAATCTGATTAAGGTTTGAGAACCCAAGGAATGTATTTCAAAATACAATATATTAAGTAAAAATAGTCTCACATCCAATGTAGTTTTGATTGGCCGCATTGTGCATCTCAGGTTGTCAGTATTGTTGGCTTTTCTTTCCAGTTTAGTGTTAAAACATCAACTTTCCTGAGCTCCTTATGCATGTTCTTGGACGGTTGCATTTAAATATTTCATCCAAAATTACTGATGTGCCTGCCCTCCTTTCTCATGTTTGAATGGGCATTATTTTTCCCACTTAGCTCTATCTTAACATATATTTCTTGCAACTGAAATTGCCCCTGGCTCTGGAGCTTTCTTAGCAAGTCCCTATACAATTACCTTGAATTAACCAGCGATGTCTGGTGTGCCTGTGTGGAGGGTGGGTTTGTGTCTGTATAGCCCACACAGTGACATTGAGAAGATGCAGCCCTGCATGGACTCATGTTCCTCTGAATTTGAATGGCTTTTCTCTCCAAGCATCCGAGCCCTGGTTTTCAGAAGTTGAGAAAGGACTATGTCTGCATCAGTCAGGTATAAAAGCACCTAGCAAGTTAAATCAGAAATCAGAGAGAGGGGACAAGAGAGGAGAGATTACATAATCCATCTTATCAGAACAAGTGAAAATATCACTGTTTTCCCCAAACATGCCCTATACTCTGTCAGCACAACAATAAAGTGCATGTGCATATTCATCACAACCTGTACAGCCATACATTTGTATAATTAATCAGGATGGGGGAAAACACATTTGCATCTACGCAAATGGTCTTCCAGAAAATGAAGCAAGGAGAGACTGTTCCAAGTAATCCAAGTCTCCTTGCTCAGTGCAGCACGTCAGCTGATGGCACTGTGGAGTTCCATGGGGTGGAATAAGGAAGGGAATTTGGGTATTAATTCAAGAGTTCTCCAGCCTCTGTGCATCCGTGCGTGCCCGCCCAGGGTGGTGTGTGTGCTTGCACGTGTGTACAGCCCATGTGTTGTATTGACAATAGCTCCTTTGCTCTTGGGGAGAGTATAACCTGGTTTTAGATCAAACTGTTGGTGCAAGGCCAGAAGAAACCTTCCGTCTTTGAGGTTTATGGAGGTTGCCAGACAGATCTTAAATACTTTCTTAAAGCTGCATTTATTTGTATTTTGGCTTCTTGTTGAAGGCCAAGTTCCTCGTATCAACTTGGATAGGACCCTCAACATTGAAACGGGTCTGGAGTTTGACAAGTGACACAATTCAATCAATGCACAGCTGTGCATCACCAGAGTGTCTCTGAAGTATTTCTGTCTCGTGGCTGCTTGAAGGCCATGGAGGGGTGATGAAATAAAACACTCATTCCCAACCCAGGCACATTACTTTGACTTGTCTTGGGCTGTTTTGATGTCTCCCTGTAAATACATTTATTTTTCATTAGGGTGTTTCTGGGTTTGTGGCATCCAGGAAAAGCCATTTTGCCGTTCAGCAGTTACAGGCAAAATGAAGATAAACAAGTGTAATGAACTTCTGCTGAAGCCATTGCTCTGTTGTCTTTCTCTTGCTTCATGTGTGTGCATGTGCTGGTACAGCCTCACTCGCGCAGGCTGCATGGGGGTGGGCTGCTGTCAGTGAGGAGTTGAGCTCCAAGCACCCTGAGCCCTGTTTTGCTGCTGTGTCTGGAGAGCTCAGCCATGGGGCACCATGTGTGGCTGTGGCTTTTAGCTTGCGATCCTGCTGTCATCTCCTTGCTTTCGCAGCAATTCCCTCCATCCTTCTCCAATGCATTGCAAGGATGATTACACTGGAGGTGGAAATGTGGGAATGTAGCATCTGTGAGGTCCCAGTAGGTACTGCTGGGGTTGTGGGGGGAGGAACCTGCAGGGGATGACATGCTCACTGCAGGGACTTCTTGTGCAGGCTGGGTATCCTCAAACTAGAGATGGCCTCAAGAGGATCATCAGAGAGCCTGTGGTATGGTAGCAAATACCCAGTATGGTTGGAGGTTGGTGGCTAGGGAATTAAACACAGCCAGAAACAGGAATATTGTTTGGAGATCAGGAAGTGCTTGGAAAGGTTAGAAAGTGAGCTGCAAGAGGCATGGAGACAAGAAAAACAGGAAAATGAAGCTTTCTAGAGTGGCATATTTGCTCTTTCTTCTCCCTAGTCTTTCAATTACTTCTCATTTATTTGAGCCCTCCCTCCTGTGCCCATCCCCTCCCTCCCAAACCCACTTGCTCATTGCACCCAACCGAGCTTATGCTGAATTCTAAAATAACTTCTTTTTCTCCATCTCTAAACTGCTAATCTCCCAGGCTGAGGAATCCTGGGACAAAGAGGAGTCTGCGGAGTGGAACTCTGTAAAATTAGCTTTTGCAGCATTAGTGTGTGCACAGTCACAGGCTGAAGACCTGCAGCCCCCCGCCTGGCAGCCTGCCTCCCTAAGGCAGAGCGAGCTGCCTTCCTCCTCCTGCTCTCTTGCAGCCATCCCTCTGCTGCAGTGGGGGGAGGAAGGTTCGCATCTGTTTGGACAAGGGTTTAATTTGCATTGTCTCAGGCTTATCTGCTGTTATTGGAATGTGTTCTCTGTCAAATACAGCATAAAATTGAAAAATCTAGTGCTGATGTCAAGTCAGGGAGTGATTAGCTGGGAAAAGAGGGGATGTGGGGGGATGGTTTTGGGGTAGAGGCATTGAGTTGAGACTTCACACGTCCTTTGCATTGCTGCCTTGTGCTCTAAGCCTCCCATCTAATCTTGGGCACGAGATATAATCTGGGACATGTGCGTGCAGAATAGGGATGGGTTTGGAGCAAAGGGAAGGGACAGAGGTGAGTGTGTTACAGGCTGTGATACCCTGCAGGGAGAGACCTGCCCATGCCTGGGGGAGATGAGCAGGCGGTGAAAGGCTTTGAGCAAGCAGCTGCAGAGCCACCCGCCTCTGCCTGCGTGCCTGAGCCAGCAGAGAAGCCAAAGTACCTCATCTCCTGTCTCTACACTCACCCATGAGCTGTGCGTTGTGTCGTGCACTAGAAACCCCTGCAGTCCCTCTGAAAACAGCTCTTCAGAGGCCTGATGAGACTGCACATGTGTTTCTTTCCTGTGCAAGCAATAGATGCTGCCCTGAAATCTGGCTTTGAGCTCCTTTTGACCATTTTGTGTGCTCTCTTATGCCCAAGTTTGGTGTAAGAGAGCTTCTCCTGGGCAACTTCACCAGTTTTCACTCTCTGCTGCTTGCTCTCTGCAAATCACCTGTTCAAGCGTCATCTCCATTCCCTGCGCTTCTTCCTTCCTCACTGCTTCTGCTGTTTATTAACTTGCTGTGCATGGCATCTGGGGCATTTGTTCATTGGAAAAGCAAAATGAAGTTGCGTTCCAGCCTAACACATGTAGCAAGGTGCTCGCAGCCTGCCGGGCTTGAGCAGAATCCAGCTCGCGCTGCAAACCCTCCCCGCTTCCTCTCCCACCCCGCTCAGCTGATTGCCTTCTATTTTTCCTTGTGGTGTTGTTATTAATAATCATATACCAATCTCCTCTGACAATCACAATCATTTCCTGGGAGAGAGCGAATCCAAGTCAACCACATCCAGCTACCCAGAGAAATGATGCTGTGTCTACCAGCCTGATGAATGCTGCTTCTGTCTGTGCCCTTTCTGTGCGTGGAGCGCTTGATGATGCTGGAGGCTGCACTGGAGGCTTTGAGCTCTGCGTGTTGCTCAAGGAAGCTAGCTGCAGGGAGGAGACATGGCTGCTGAGGATGAAAGGGAATGGTGATTTTTGGGGAATGACTGTGAGAAATAACATCCATCTGGCTGTTCCCCTGGGTGCATCTGCCTGCAGGGGCTGTCCAGGGAGCCGGTGTCCTCAGGCTCCTTCTCCATGGATCGAGTGTGTGGTTGTAACTGGCTTTGCAAAAGGTTTTGGGGGAATAAACTGTGCCACGTAGCCCCTGCTTCCCAGTGGATTTGTTCCCCCAGCTTCCATGCTCCTGTGACCTGGGTCCCCGGGAGCTCCTGCTGACAGGTTTCCTGCCTGAAAGGATTTCCAGTGGCAGAATGGGGGTGAAAGCTTCTTCCCAGAGCTGGCCAGTTTCTCAGTGAGCTCCCTCTTACTCTCCGCTTGGCCCTGTGGGCTCCCAGGCTACATGTGCTGCCAGCTTTTTCTACCAGAGCAATTTCCCTTGTTGTAATTCTTGACAGCACCACTTTTTCTCTGAGAAACATTGGGCTGCTGAATGTCTAGCGAACTCAATTGGCCTGGATGGATGGGATGAGCCAGCTGGGTGTGCTCTGAGGCAAAACCACCCTTCCTTCCTCAAAGGAGTTGCTATCAAGGAAAATGTGGTGACTGTGACTTACTGGGGTGAAAGGGTGCACTTGGGTGGGAAGGAGAGCGTGGTAGGGACCTACTTATAGGCACAGGGCATGGGGACTTTTGAGTGGGATACCCCCTGTGTCTGTGGCTCTTCTCTGGGGCCTCTAGCTCTGCAGCCTCCTTCACTCTGCCTCTTACTGCACTTCGTGATAAGAAGTTGACTTTTTGACTGATGGGGTTAGTGGGGCTGGCTGTGCCGTATGCGAAGCTGTTCCTTGTGCACAGGGATTGCAGGGGCTTGTTGAAGTGAGATGCCCAGGACGGGCAGAGCTGTGGGCTGTGTCTTGGGAAATGAGGTCAAGAAACCCTCAGGAGCTCAATTAGCCACGGATGACCAGGACAAGCTAGGGCACAGGTTGCATGAGTGCTTGGTGAAGATGAGCACCCATGGCCTGCTTGGTTTGCTCCAGCCTGTCGTGGTTAAAGCCTCTCAGCCACGCAGTTTTCTCGCTCACTCTCCCCTCTTTCTTCCCCCCTCTCCCGAAGGGATGGGAAGGGGAATCAAAAGAATGTAACTCCCACAGGTTGAGATAAGAACAGTTCAGTAACTGAGGTATAACACAAACCACTACTGCTACCACCAATAATAATAATGACAAGGGAAGTACAAGGGAAGAGAATACAACCGCTCACCACCTGATACTGAGCCCGACCACGCAGTGCACCCCCCAGCAGTGAGCCCCCCCCCTTCCGGGTCTCTTCCCGCCGTTTTTACATCCTGGACATGACGTGCTGTGATATGGAATAACCTCTTTGGTCAGTTTGGGTCAGGTGTCCTGTCTCTGCTTCCTCCCGGCTTCCCCTCCTCCCTGGCAGAGCATGAGGCTCAGAAAGTCCTTGGCCAGCCTAAACATTCTAAGCCATAACTGAAAACATCGGTGTTATCAGCGCTGTTCCCAGGCTGACAGTCAGAAACTCAACACTGCACCAGCTACTAAGGAGGAGAAAAAGGACAGCTACTGCTGAACCCAGGAGACAGGCTTAGGGTGTCTTCATTGGTTTTGCCTTTACTTCTCCCTGTGTTGTTCTTGGAGTGGAAAGCCCAGACCTGAGTTCCTCTCTCACTGGTCCTGTAGGCAGAGGGGTGCAGCCTGCTCCACGTACACAAGCAATGCGTGGCTGGCCTCTCCCTGGCCATCTGGCTCCTCTCCTTCCCCTCATGTTCTTTGTCTTTGCTCAAGCAAATTCTGACATATATTTGTTTCTTCCGTATTTCCTTGTGGATCTTTCTGTGAAATATTGTGAAGTGGATCCTGTTTTATGTTACAAGCTGTTTGTAATGAGATTGGAGTGAGATACAGTGTTTGACTGCAGTGGCTGTTAATTTTAATATGCTGTGAATCTCGAGGTAGCTTTTTATTCTTCCTACATTGAACTTGCACGCTGCTGGTGCTACAGCCTGCACAGGGGACATGTCATGTGCAACAAAAAGGCTTAATGATGGACAGAGGGAACAACTCTGCCAGTGTTTCATAAGACATGAGTTTTATCTTCTTAAACACAAATCATGAGTTCTAAAGGCTCATGATTTAGCAGCTCTAAGAAGAAGTTTGGCAGCAGCAAAAAGCACAGAGGGTGGTTGACAGAGGCCTTAAAAAAGCACCCAGCTCTGCTGGGCAGAAGATGAGGGTGCAGTGGAAAATACTAGTCCCTGATGGTCTGAGCAGACAAAGTCCTTCACAGGTGAGAGATGGAGGAGAGCACATTAGCAGCATGGGGCCACGGGTGGCAGGTTAGTGCTACAGAATATGTTCCTTCATGGCTGGTTGAGTTGGGCCAGTCAGATGAAAAGAAAAAGTGGTCAGGACATGGGAAGGAGGACTTGGTAACCCTTTGTAAGATGCTTCAAGTAGATTCTTGCCTATGCCCTTAACCAAAATAAGATATAAAACCCCATATGTGCCTAAAAAGCATCAGCTGTAGGGAAACCTCAAAGTGGTACCCAAAGGTTCTCGCAGGGGGCCTGAGCAAGCTCTCTGTGTTCACCCAGCTCTGAGGTGTGGCTCTTGGACTGAAGTTGATTGAGCTCTAGGAGTAACAAACAAAGGGGTTTAGTTTAGTTGGGTTTTGGGATATGGGTTTTTATTACAGCTGTAGCTGGATGGCTGCTCTCTGGCTGCCTTTTTAATTTCCAGGGATGGAATGTCGCCATTTGTGTTCTGTTTGCCGGTTGTCGGTGAGCAGCAGACTGTAGATACAACTGCATTTGATCATTTGTCAACTTTTCCTTTTGTGCTGAATCTCTGACAGTGTTTGCTGAAAACTCACCCCGTTTATGAGCATTTGACTAGCTGCTGCTGCAGGAATTGCAGGTGATGAAGGAAGAGAGGCTGGGACATGGCTACCATGCATCTGCAATTGAGTATTTGTCAACAATAAGGTACTCACCCAGGTTGCTAATAACAGACATTGGGCAAAAGGTGGTTCCAGTCTTCGCATGCAATTACTGGTTCCCTGAATCTGTGGGCAGACTGACAGCGTATCGAATCGCCTTTGCAGAACTGCTCTTGAAGGTGTGTTTCCCATCAGCAGCTGCCTCAGAGGTGTCAGATCCAAAGCAGACCTACAGCTTCTCGGAGTGGTGGTGACCCATGGTGGTGAAACCCTGGGAGGTGTGTGTGGGACCTGGCTTTGCTGCTGCAGCCGTTGAGGATTTTAATGTTAATAGCAGGTCTTTCCAGTATCCAGCCTTTGTACTCCAGCGCATGTAAAATTCAGCTCCACAGGCACTCCCTGCACAGAGGGTGCTGCTAACACAGGGGTCTTGATTTGGAGGGCTGGGGGAAGCTGGCCCTGCTCAATGGGATTAGGGAATGCTTTTTCCATGTCTCTTCCCTTCCAGTCAGAGCCTCCCTGAAGCCTGTGCAGAGCAGAGCTGTGCTTTGACCTGGTTACTGCTGTCAAGTGCTTCCATTTACTCTGCAAAAAAATCCTTGCTGGCTGTGGGAACCAAATTCCCAGGAAGAGCCCATGACTGTGACCACTCCTCCCCTTGCCCTGTGCAGAGCTCCCTGCTCAGACCAGGCTCTGTGAGCAGCAGCGACGCACTTGTTCCTATGGTGGGTTTTTTCCACTTTTCTTTCTCATCAGAGGCTGAGTAGCGCGTTTGCACATGGCATATCAGGCCTCTTGCAGCACACTTCATTTAAAAAGCTAATTTGTAATTGCAAAGCAATACACATGCTCCAACAACCCCCTCTTCTCCAAAGCAAACAGAGAAACGCCACAGAGAAATAAAATAAAATGGGATGAGAATTATCCATGCTTGCTCTACTCCGCTGTTTGTCTGCTGGGGAAAAGAAGGGGTGAAAGCAAAGTTGCTAAAATAAATATAATAAGAGAGAAGAATACAAAACCAGCCTCTAATGTACATTGCAAGTTGTGCGGGGGGGATTGGCCCTGCCTGTCTTCCCACGTAGCACAGTGTGCTCTGGGTTGTTGTGGGGTCTAGGTTGCCTTTTTCATACTTGCCCTTCTGCAAGCAGGAAGGGGCAGCAGTGAAGGGTGGCAGCAGTGAGGGTGACAGCAGCCCTCCTGCCCTATGATGGGCAGGTATCAAGGACTGAGCCTCCTGCCAGCACTCAATAGGGCAGTGATTGAACTCTTCCTGCACCCCTTAATGTCCCTAGTGTATTTTTGAGGGGGGAGCAAGTGTTCTATTCTGCTGTGTAACTACGGATTAGACTGAATCTTTTACTGCTATCATCCACCGTGTGTCCATGCCCTTTGTGAGTGCTTTTTCAGTGCAAGGAGATGAGCTGCATCATGGTGTTAATGAAGCAGCTGCTGCCTACCTGTGCCTCCTGCCTGCTCCTGCTGCCCTCCTTCGCTTGCCTTCCCTGTGCCATCCTTATTGGGCCCTCCCAACTTGTGGTGGATTGGAGCCAGGAAGGGAAAGGTGGACCTACTGTTAGGCTTAGCTCTGCAAAGCTCCCAGCTCTGGTTCTGTCATCCCTGCTTGGCTCTGCCTCCTCGAGTTCAGCGGAGGCAGTTCCAGAGCCCTTCACTGTAGATCCCAGCATGGGTTGGAGGGGCAGGGAGCTGAGGAGGAGCGAGCAGCTATTGTGAGGTGGAGAAGTGAGGTGGGGGCCGGTGCGTGCCAGGATCCTGTCACTGCCCATATCTTTTACTGCAGCTTCAGAATACTTTTTGCAGCATCAGAAAAGCAGGGTGGAATGAGGCCATGTAGCCTGTGGTACAAGCTCTCCTTGTTGGTATTGTTAGCAGCTCTGCTCAGAATACACTGACTTTTTCAAAGCACCCCTTACAAATTAATCACTGCTAATACTTTGCACTCACTTTGCCATGCAGCCATTTGGGGTGGTAAATATCCATTCCTTGCTTCATGAGTGGGGCTGAGAGGTGCTCAGCTTGGCCTCTCTATGATGGCCTTGTGCTGGAAGCTCCTGTCTTTAGGGCAGCCTGGCAACTGTGGGACAGCACCTCTCCCTCTGTAAAGCACAAGTAAACCGTTTGAAGCCTAAAGGACTTACATGGATGCTGGTGTCATCAAGGTGTACCCAGGGGGGTTCAGCTGATGCCAGTTGTCATTGATTCTTACTCTGACATGCAGGCTGACCTTACAGTGAAGTTTGCTGTGGCCCTAAGTTTGTCCAGCTCCAGCGAGGCCAGGGATTCCTTGGGATTATGAACCAGAGCAGAAATTTGTGCCTACTGAGCTGGGTGGTAGTGTGGAGTTCTTTGCACCTGGGGTCTTAGGATCTCCTGGCAGAGTGGAGATGCTTTTTCCAGCCCAGCTTGTGGGAGAGGACAGGCTACTGGCACAGCACGGAGATTATGCGGTAACTCAGCCTGCAGTGATGCAGCACCTCAGCCTGCTGATGTGCGCGGAGAGCATGGTGGAGAGCACGTGTGGTCTGCAGAGCACATGGAGGTGTAGGTTGGGTTGTCTTCTTGGGTTGCACCTTGTGTGCTGGTTTAAGTGCAGTAGTGTGCTGCCAGATTACTGGCAGCAACTATCACAGCAGCTTGGTACCCTTCTCTGCAAGCATCCGTGTCTAAGTAGGGCTGTGAACGGAGCATGAAATACTCATCTCTAACCTGTGAATTTAGTCTCCCAGCCACCAGGTTCACTAGGTGTCTCGAAAAGAAGTTCTCGGCCTTTCCATATTGTGACTTCTTCCACTCCAAGTACTACCCGTGTAATCTCCTGCACATTTCAAAGCTACTTGAAACAGCTTCTTGCTTTAGTGCTTGCCAGATTCCCCCCCAGCTGCCAGGAAGAGAGTAAGCAGCCGCTGCCTGTTCTACTTGAGAAATTCAACTGCCAAGTGGTTATTTACAGCGGGCAGAGGAATGAAAATGTTAAATGAAATCAATTGCTGGCAACTTGAAAAAAGGAAGGAGGGGAAAAAAACCCAAACCCTTACAAAATCAGGATTATGCTGGCTGCAAGCTGCAGCCACCTTAGAAGGACTGCAGACAACAAACAGCAAAATGACAACGACAAAGCCCTGCCTGCATTAACCCAGCCTTGTGCTGACTCCAACTTCTGTTTCTATTTAATCTCCCTATTCTTTTTGGTCCCTCTCTTGGCAGTGGGTGGTGAGATGGAAGACTTTGGGGAAGGAAGCTGGATTGTGTTAAAACAGTTGTTTCAATTCATTTCAACATCAGGCTCACCGGCCTGGATTTAACCTGGGAATAATGAAACATTAAAAGAGAAATGAGCCTGATGAACATTGAATTTTGCCTTAAAAGTGGGAGTATCTTTATTTCCCTTAACTTTGGCAGGGTGGAGGTGGCACGAAGGTTACCAAGGGAGGCTGCTGTCTGGTTTAGTTTTGGCTGGATCACAAGTCAGGGGGTTTTTGTGTGTCAATCCCTTCGCTTTACATGGAAGCCTGAGGCTTCCCTGCTGAATCTCTACAGAGACAAGTGAGTCACAGTCTTGCACTGGGCAGTGTGGCAATTAATCAACCGTTAAAAGGGAAGACCTGCTGTCTTGGAGACCAATTAGAAGGGAACTGGTTGCTTGTGCAACTAATGTAGTGGGGTTGCTAGTAAGTTAAAGACCCATTGTGGGGAGAGGAGCTGAAATAAGTGTCTCTTAGAGGGTTTAACAAACATGTTGAAACCAGAGCACCAGATCTTCCTCTAAAGCAGGAATCTCAGTTTGTCATTGCAGTAAACACCGTCCCCTCTGCTCTCCTTGCAGGGGCTGAAGAAAGCATTTTTAACTCCGGAGGATGCAGTGCTTTTAAAATTCCCTTTAATCTTCCCTGGGTTTCTGGGCGGGAAGTGGAGATGAGGAGGGGAGTGCATGGTGGTCTAGCTCCCGGAGACCACCGCTGGGGTTGCGTCCATGAGGTGAAGCAGTGCTCTGGGAGTGCTTGCCAGAGCAGGGACACAGCAAAGGGATAATGCAGGGATGAGGTCGCTGTAAGGTACAGCTAGCCCTGGAGCAGGATTTGGTGCTCTATTAATGCAGCACCATTTTTAGCTTGCTTCAGTGGGGCGGCTCTCAGGACTTGGGCTGATGCTTCTGCACAGCACTGCCTTTGTGTTCAGGTGGGTGTTGGTGCGGGGCAGCATGCTGGCTGCAGGCGTGGTCTGTATCACTGAGGTGACATGCCACTGGAGCAAGCCTCAAGTGTTTAGCTGGTTGCATTGGGCTTTCAGTTCTTGGCAGTTCTGCTAATGTGCTAATTTGAGCTGCTCTCTCCCGACAACGCGCTCAGTGTGCTGAGCCAGAGCCGGGGGCTGACCTGCTACCTGGAGCACTGAGCGTGGGCTTTGGGAGCAGCCCTGTGCTCCATCCATCCTGCCAAGGACCTGCAGGGTGGGACACGGCGGCTGTCCCAACTGCCAGGAAGGAAGCGCCTTGATGAGACAGTTCTTAAGCTGATCCATTAATTGCCTGCTCAGTATATTCTGCTTTTAGATGAGGTGCGATTGCCACCGTTGGACTGCTAAAGTAACAAGATGTGTGTTCAACTTCACTTAATATACTGTCTGCCGCTACTTAGGAACAGCACAAACTAGATACATAAATCATGGCTTTTATGCAGTCCTAGCAATGATTTTGCTGCTTCTCCGTTGTAACATGGGGCCTATTATTTTCACTGGAATGTGGACTTGGTGTTCACTTGTGTTGTGCTCGTATTTAATAGCATTCACCTGCAGAATTTTATCAGGTCATTCTAGACCAACCGAGGTGGTTGTTGTTGAGCCTTTTTTGCAATTCCAGTAAGTAGGAATAATTCTACAGTAGATCTGTGGTACAGAGACTTTGTGTTTATAGCATGAAATGGTGGAAAGGCAGGGCGGGGGGGGGAGCGAGAAGGGCACTGGGTGCTTCTGGTTTTGGCTCAGAAACTTGCTTGCTGACTGTAGGAAAGACACTTCTCTGCACCTCTTATCCTGGCTCCCCTCGTTGCACGATGTTTCATTATTTGTGACTTTTCTCAAGGGCAGTATTTGCATTCTTTCTATAGTTCCAATGACTCGGACCATTGGTCTGTCTTGCCCACTGATGCTATCTTGTACCAATCTGAGCACATGGTGACAACACAAGCTCTTCCTGTGCTCCATCAGTGATGAAGTGCTGCACAGGTCAGAGGATCAGCCTGGGACAATAAGCTCCTTTCACTTACTGCTAAGGAAATACTGCATTTTAGGGCTGATCCTGGCCTCACCACCACCAAGCCACGCACTTTGTCATCTAAATGCCTTCAGTCTGGCCAGGTAGAGCAGCCTGTCCCTTCCTGTCCCTTGCTCTGCAGATCGCTTGTCATGACACCCTGTTCCTGACCTGGCCCTCACTTAGGTCAGGGTCTCACCAGCCCAATTTCATCCTTATGAAACGCTGAGTGTGGGCTTGCAATCAGCAGGGCTGGTGTGCTTTGCTGAGTCAGGCCTTTAATTGCGCCAGGCTCCTGACAGCTCCGCATCCCGAGCGGAAGATGTCCCCATGTGCCCAGGAAGGCGCGCACTGCGGCTGGAAGGCGCCTCAGCTGCAGGCTGCCGGGCCTGGCCTCTCATTGAGTTTGAAGTCGTTAAGTGGGAAAGAAAACTTCTGTGACCAGTGATTTCCCTGAGCAGGTGACAAACTATAATGGAGCGGGGCGGCTTGGCTGGAAAGGTTTATGGCAGCAGCTGTGTTCCTTCCTGCCCAGATTGCTTGCAGGAGAGAAAACTGTCCGTGTTGCTGTAAGATGTGTATGTTGGCCTTGGATTTGCTTTCCCAGTCTTTTCCCCAGAATGTTGCTGGAGATCCTTTGGGAACGAAGGCAGGATGGGTGACTCTTCAGCTGCTGCTTAAGCTGAGCTCTTCTTCCTAGCAAAGTAGCTGGTTGTGAAAAGCTTGTGAGCAAATAGCATCCCAGGAAAATGGTGTGCTGTGAGGACTCCCAAGTTATTGAGATGCACTCTTTCTAGTTATAGCTTAACAATGTGTTCCTATTGCTTTGGTTCTGTTCCCATAGGACCGACAAAGCCAGCACATGTCTGCAGCAAGACACTGGGCGTGTTGGGTTTGGCAGTCATGCAAGTCATGGCAGTCAGCGGGACTCAGGTGGCTGTAGATACGCTGCAATGGGCACATCACAGCCACGCACAGAGCTCTTCCCGAAACACCAACATGGTGCAACTCTGCCCTTGGTCAGAGCCGAAGAAGTGTGGGTGAGGGCAGTGGGATGGCTCTTGGTTTGGGTGCAAAAGCACTAAGAAACTGATGTAAAAACGGCTGCAGATGCACAGCATGAGAGCTGCTGCTGACAGCAGGAGGCTGGGGCAGGGCAAGCAGTTGCTCATGTTAATGTGCAGGTAGCCAAGTGTGACAGACCGCGGCAGTAACGCTGGGGAAGGTGGTGCAAAGGCTGAGGAGTTGAATGCAGGCGTCCCAGCCAGAATGATGCCTGTCTGTCTTCAGTTCCACTTCGGTGCTGTGTAGCTACCTAGGCAAGAGATCTTTCTTGTGTTGGCAAGCTAGAGATTAAAAATTAAGTCCCTAAAATACCAGAGATGGAAGGGAAAGGGAGTGGGGATTATGGCCCTTAAACCAGGCAATGTTCATGGTACACTGCTTTGCAGGTGTCTGGGGCGTTCCTCTGCGGTGGCGGGTGCCCTGTCAGAGGTGAGGCTTGGAGCGCTGCAGGGCAGCTGCTCCTGATCCCCCCCCCCGATTGCTGGTTGTGCAGTGTGTGGGTGAGTTCTTTATCCTCAGTACAGTGCTAACTGCTGGCAGAGCAGCAATGGGGTTTGTGCAGGGGGGGTGCAGGCGGCTCTGCCCAGGAGGACCAGGCTTGTTCCTGGGGAGCAGTCATGTTCTGTGTGTGTGCTGGCTTGTTGAGCTGGAGCCTGATCTCTGTCCGCTCGGGGTGAGCTGTTAATGACCAGCCCCTCACCCTCTGGGCTTAGCTGGTGTCTGTGCAATGGGATTTTTTCCACGAGAGGGTGGTGATGAATCACCCAGGCTAGACACTGCTGTCTAAGGCCACCAGCTGCTGACCTTCAGGACAGCCAGATTTATACCTCAGAGCGGGTGCTGCATTCCTGATGCACCGGGCAATGCTGAACAGGGAGCTGTTCAGTTCGGCCTGCTGTCCATCAGTACACTAGGTTGAATTATCCCTGCCTCCACTGCTGCTTTCCCAGGCTGGGATCTCCAGTGGTGAGGAGGTGATGGATGATGACCAGCTGTGAGAGCCCCAGGGTACTAATGGGCCTCAGTTGCCTTCACCAGCCTCATCTGGGACCCACACCCACTGCCCCAGCCTCAGGATCTCCGTTTGAGCTGAGACCCCCATGTTCTCTTGAGCTGTGTTGGAGGTGTCCCTGTCTCAGAAACTGGTCCCTGCTGGCTCTCTGGGTGTACCCCGTACCCATGCTGCAGGTCCTTGCTGCAACCCTGCCTCTGCCTGGGTCTCTTGGATGGACCTTGGAGTAATGTTGCAGGTAGGCTGACATCTAACCCTGTCTTCCAGGTGGACTTTGGGCTTATGCTGCAGGTAGCTTCTATAGCTGTCTTTGGCTGTCTCTTCTTGCTCTGAGCTCAGTTGGGTGGACCTTGGCCCTGATTTATCACCTCAGTTTGCCTGGGGCTGTCCGTGGGACCCACCACCACCCAGCCCTGCTCAGACCTGGTGGGACTGTGCCAGGTTGGTGAGGGTTGCCCTGTGGTCACCCATGGTTCTGAGCTTGTGCCCTGTATAGAGCAGCCCCACTCTCGCTGCTCCCTGGCACCAGGATGGCCTTGTGGGTATAACATGGGGCTAATTCAGGGCTGCTATTGAACCATTACCAATCAGCTGCTTTGATTTAAAATTCCCTTTTCTTGACCTTCTACCTTCACAGCTTGCCCTTGTCCCTTCCCAGGATTTCTGGGCTGCTGGTGTTTGGGATGTGGTGTGGAAAGGCTGTTCTGTTCTGCTTGGGAGGTGGCTTCCAGACAGAGAAAGGGTTGAGGATGTTTTTTTGAGGGGTGCCAAAGATTTAATCCGTATCCTGGGGATGTAGCAGGAATAATATCTTGGAGGCACTAGGTATGCATAGCACTGCTCTGCACATAGGGGTTGAGTGTGGACTGGGGGAGGGGTCAAGGGGAGCAAGTAATGCAAGCTGGGGACACCAGAGGCATTTAGAAGAGCTGGAAAGCAGCACAAGCCCCAGCACGCTGACATATTCCAGGCAGTGCACGTAAGCAAGACTCACTCTTACATTTTTCAGAGCAGATTAGCGATTTTCTAATTAGGGAAAGAGCCGAATATTGAGCACTGAAATGGATAAGCGACTTAGAACACAGAAAATCACCAAGTGAAATCACTTAAATCAGCCTTGTCTCCTCCCCCTTCATGCTTGGTATGCTGTTTATCTTGGCAAATGGGGGGAAAATAAATTCCCTGGAGGTGGCACGTACACATCGCTACCTGAATGCATCAGATGTGGCCATGCAAAGAGGTAAAAGCTTTAAACTGCAGCTTCTGGAATCATGATGTTTGAATCGGGGCCGCATCCTTGATGTGGCTGTTGTACCGAGCAGCAGCTGCCTCCTAAATTTTGATCTGGATCTGGCCGTGGATTAAACACATCCCAGTTGTGGGTTGTTTGGTCCTTTGAGCAGTTCAAAGCTCAGCGCCTTTGGGAGAGCAGAACATTGCCTTGGTTGTGGTTCTGCATGAGTTCCTGAAACAGCTTCTCCCTGAATGCTGCCGGGTGCAAATCTTGAGACCCAAAATGTTATTGACCATGTGCTTCTAGCGGAAAGCACACTCGAAGGGCTTGTTTTGCTTACCAGGCCTGAAGCTTTTCACCTTTTCGTGCCTTAGATTCACCATCCACAAAATGGGGCACAGCAGTTGCCAAAATTGGATTGTACCAATCCAGGTTGGTGCCTGGGCTTTGGAGGGGTCTGACACACAGTACTCTGGAGAGGTGCAGAAGGCTCTTTACCCTGGGAAATCTTCTCTTAGGCCTTTGTTGTTCCAAAGAGAAAGGTTAGGGAAGTGTTAGGAGCTGTACGGATGCTGGGCAGGGAGTGTACCTTACTGTGCGTGCAGGCAGCACTCGGCACAATGAGGCCACTGCTGGACCATAAATAAATGTTAGTGGGCACTCTCTCTCCCAAAGCACCTATCACTGCTGCCATCCGTGTGGAAAGAGGCAAGTAAATAGATTCTTGGATTGTCTTAAAGGCAGAGGGAATCGGATAGGATCAGTCTATTGGATTTGTTGAATAAACTACAAAAAAACAAGATATAATTCTCCGCAGATGCAGGGTAATGGACTATGTTGTATTTTGCATTTCAAGCACCGGAGCACTCAAACTGAGCTGTCAAAAGCTGGTGGGCTTGTTTGAATTAACCATGGCCTGAACTGGGCACAGTATTTTTATGACTTATTTATGCTCTAGTGGAGTTCATGCCTGGTTGCAGCACTCGTGGTGCGCTCTGCTTGCCCAGGGGGGTGTGCTCCCTGCCCCACAGTGCTTGCAGCAGGAATTACATACTAGGGAGCCGAAAAGCTGCTTTGACTTTTGTCTAAAAAGCTGACCTGGCATCTGGGATTGCACCGGTGGTGTCCCAGAGAAAGGAAGAGAACTTGCTGGGTGGCAGCTCCTGGTGGAAATGCAGCCAAGATCACTCTGTGTTGTGATTAACACTTCCCTCCAAAAGCCATGCATCAGCATGACTTGGTTTGCTGGCAGCTCCACAGAGGATGAGGACAGCCCCCTCACCCCTGGCTCTTACCCTTTGTCTGTCCAAGATGCTGAGGTGCTAAGATGTTCCAGCCCAACAGCATTGTGTGGGCATTGATGCTGCTCTCATCTTTTGCCCTCTGAGGGTATGAAGTGTTAGGGAAATATGTGTGCCCTTTCCTTTTAGAGTGGCTGTTTGTACTGGCCGTAAAGTTAGGTAAGAGGGATTTGTGCATTCTCTGGCAGCTGTGGGGAAGGAGAAATTTTTCCTTCCATTCTTTAGGTGAAGATCAGAGGTGGTGAGATGAGAGAGGCTGGCAGTGGAGAGACCCATTGGTTAATCATGGAGTTGGCATTTGGGGGATCCAGCTTCAGTTCCTGCAGGATATTTCTGAGTATTTGGCTGAAAGCAAAGACATAGAGAAACTGAAGTGCACAAACAACATGAGAAACGATCAGCCCTGCAGCAGGCTCTTTCTGTGGCTTTAAGCCATCTATGGAAGTATCATTATATCCCATGCATTCTGTTCAAGTTGAAAAACCTTTGCTGTGCCTCAACAGTTGCCTTGCATGCGTACAGAGCACATAGCTCTTACAGATGATATCTTCTGGCCACCTGTAAATTAACAGAGCCTCAGAACGGTGTAAATTCACTCTAGTGTTCATTCCCATTTCCTCCCCCCTAGAGTAGCTTGAGAGTTTGAGATGTCTGCTGCATGGAGGGGCTGTGGTGGGGCAGCTGTGCTTTGGCTGTGTTCTTGGGTGTCCCTTGCAGATGCGGTGAAACGCTGCAGCCCTTCACAATGTATTACAGTCACTTGGCACTGCAGGCAGGGCTCTGCTGGGCTGGCCTTGACAGAGTATCAGCCACATAGCAGAAGAGGAGGTGGTTAGGTCAGTAATGCAGTAGGACTGAACGAACCCAGCTACCCCGAGTTGCAGCAGCCTGCCCTGTCAGCCTGCCTTCTGTGCTGCCTCAAACCTCGGTTTTCAGTAGGCATTATATCTGCTATAGTAAGGAGAATAAGCCAGTGCCCATCTCTGGCTCTGAAGACAAGTAGCATGGCATGGTTCACGTCCTCATGACTGACATCTCTTCCCCAAAACAAAGTAACCTCACTTGGACTGTCTCTCTGCCAAAATACGTTGGGGAGTCTGGGCCATGACTGTATGCCCTGGTGTGAATTGGACAGTGCTGTAACTTGTGCTGTGGTCCTCTGGTTCCTGGTGTGGAAAGAGCCATCGGGTCCCCAGTAGTACCAAGTCATAGAGCAGGATGAGCGTCTGCACATCAGTGGGAGAAGATGGCCTCATGGCTGGGGTGCAGACTGGGTGTTGTTGGAAGGTGTCGCCCCCGTCTGCAGCGCTCAAGCTGTGAGGATGGCCAATGTCACTTGTCTCCAGTAGCTGAGATGCTGGCTTGCAAAATTCCAGAGAAATACAGCGCGGAGGAGTTCCAGGAAGGTCTCGCGACCTTTGTCAAGTAGCAGCCAACTTGTTCCCCTTGGAGCCCAGGCAGGGAATAAACTCGCTAAATGAGTATATTTACTGCAGATGAATTTGTACCAAATCTTGTATGCGCAGCAAAATCCTCTTAGATGAGCGTCTGATAAGGGATTAAAACTATTAAATGATTAAAAAATCCCCTCTGCCAAATGGTGAAATATGCAGATTATACGGTGCTTTGTTGTTTTGTTTTTCCCCTTGGCTCTGCTATTCTCACCCTCTTTGCCCTGCTTGAGGGGAGAGAAGAGAGGGAGAAGGGGCTGTGCTGCAGCCCCCTGAGATACGAGGGGTAGCAGGGAGGTTTGCAGTCCTGGGGGAGCTGTGGGAAGCTCCGTTATCTTGCAGGAGGAGGGAGAAGGTCCCAAAAACCTGTCCCAGCTGCATTCTGCTTTTCTGGGAAGCAGATGGCTTTTTCCTTAGCGTAGAGAGCTTTCCTCATGGGAAAGACTTGGCACGCATGTATGTCACACCTTTGGGTGTGCATTGCCAAGCATTCAGAGCTTACTAAGAGTAACGTTAGCATAGTTTTAAGGCAATACTTGGGACAGCAATCAAAACCTCAGTATCAGAGGAAATGATTCCAGATACTCTGTTCTATAAGGGGTCAAGCCAAAGCCCTGTCTGATGCTCATTCACAAGGCTCGTATGTGCTTTGTGCTCACCCTAAACTAAAAGATGTGAGAAGACTGCCTTGTTATGGCCATGTGCCTCCGGTAACTCCTGATAGCTCTTGGAGGGGAAGGTTTGGTAGGAGAAGGGGTAGGGACAGGGTACAGGCCACTGTTATGATTGTGAAGGTTGAAATGAAAATGAAACATCAGCCTCTGTAATGTGAAAGGAGCTCTGCTGTGGGCCAGGATTTCCCTTGGCTGGCTAAGGCTTATTCCATGCTGTTGAGTTGGACCCCTCCAGCCAAGGGCTGGTGCTGAAAGTGCCCATTTCCCTGGTGTGCTCTGCTGGGAAAGTTTTGGGGTCAGGCTGAATAACTGCTTCGTTACTGTAAACATGATTAGGCAGTCAGGGACCACATCGAAGGCCAAATCATTAGGAGCTGTCAGCAGCCAAGCGTTCAAGTGGGAGGATGGGAGAGGAGGAAGGAAGAGCCAAAGGGGCTGTTGCAGTGGTGGTGTCAGTTCAGTATTTATGAGGGGAATAAGTCTCTGGTGTTTTATGGCCCGTAAGATGCTGTTTTCTCTGGGTCTGTTTGATTAGATAGGATTATCTCAGGAGTTTGAGTGGCATATCATTGATTTCTGCTCACTTTCATGGGGGCATTCAGCAGCCACCTGATCTATACCCCCTGTTGTCAAAACACCAAGAGGGGACAGCTGCTGCTGGGGGCAGCTTGTCCCAGGAGGGGCCATTGGGAACTGTGCACCCTTTATTTAGCTTGACTCCGACTCCCCTCCTTTCCTGCTCTGTGCCCTCTGTTTTGATTGCTTGTGGGCCATCACTCACTGTCTCTCAAAATCAAGACCTGGTAGCATGATTGTGTCTCCCTGATGTTTCGGGGAGAGCTGGACAAGAAAGGAAAGAGATAGGAGAGAAATTTAGCAACTCCCAGGCGTGACCAAGAGGACTAAAAGCCCGCTGTTTTTATCTAGGAATGTCATGGTCAGAGGCACCAAGAGGTAGGAACCAGATTTAGGGTTATTGGGCAAGTGATGGGGTTTCCAGCTTCCTGTGCATGTAACGTTCTTTACCTGTATGGAAACCTTGTACAAATCCTATCCCAGGTGCCAGACCTGTCCTTGTGTGTGCCACAGTGCTTTGTGTAAGGGCAAGGTGGCTCTGGCAGCAATGTCAGGCCGGTAAGCCTGACCAAAGTGAGTCTGAGTATTTAAGGGCTGCAAAAGAGACTACCCTCCACCATTTCCATGCTGCAGGTGCTGGCAGATCCCTGACATGAGATGGTAAACTGTTTTTGTAGCTATTGTCCATAGAGATTGGAGGCTGAGGGGCTGGAGAGAACTCTTTTCCAACAGCATTACAGTCTTTTGGTGGAGGCAGAGAACAGGGTGGGAGAGAAAGGAGCATAAGGACATTATCCTGATCCTTTAGATATGGGAGGCAAGGACAGCATGGAGATGTGGGGACTTGAAGGGACTGGAGAGGGGTTGGACAGTGATCTTGTGGAAGGATCCTGGCTTGCATTTTGGTTCCTGCTTGTCTCAAAGCATTCTCTGGTGAATGGGTTACTTCTGCCCCTTCCCCATGTGTAGGGGGCCAGTGGCTTGTGATCAGAGGAACATCCTCACCTCGTGGCCCCAGTGTCAACAGAGGGGCTGCCTGCAGGAGAGGCTGGCGTGAGCTTAGGGGCTGGCAGCGCCTCTGGGTGTCTCCAGTAAAGTTCAGTGACTCTGTTCCACTTGGCATCACAGTGCTGATGAACTTAACACGCTCAGGGGATCTAAAGGCACTGTCCTCATTAGCTGGTCTCCTTTGGGAGTGGGGCTAAAGGAGAGCTGGGAAAGAGGAGTGGAGCACCCATGGCATGGGAGGAGGAGAGATGCAGGTGGCAAAGAGCTCCTGTGATGGGGCTGCACTGGGGACCTGCAGTCAGAGAAGGTGGTGCAGGCAGAGGAGCTAGTGCAGGCACATTGTCATCACGATGCCACGGTGCAACCTGAGACCAGTGAGAGGAGGATGGAGGAGAGGGTGGCAGGACCACTCAGCCCCTGGGGTAAACTGTTCTTCCCTTGGGAACTGCATTCCTTGTGACCTTCGACTGCGGTTTTTTTAGCAGCCTTTGAAGCCTCTTTCCCCCAGTTCCTCTGGAACAGAGATGCTTTTTTTGTTGCTTTAATTCCAGGGAAGTGCTAGCACTCAGCTCCTGCTGGGAAGAAAGTGCTGGAGCCCAGCGCCTGCCGGTCCCCACTTGTGCTGTGCCCTGATTAGCAGCTTGTGCTGGAGCACATCAGCACAGGAGGCAGGGCCCCTTGGGGAGTGATGGGGAGGGGGGATCCAGGGAGATCTCGCTCTAAGGAGGCTCATTGCTGGCAGGATTGGTGCTGCAGTGCCTGCTGCCAGCTCTGCCACATCTGCCTGCCTGTGCCCACTGCCTTGCCTTGGTGTGACCTGCCTCTCACTGCAGTGCTTGCTGCCAGCTCTGCTGCCTGAGATTCTTAAGCCTCTCTTCCTATAATGGAGGCGTGAGCTTCTCCTTCCCTCTGCATGTCTGCGCACATGGGATGAGGAGCTGTTTTTCGCTTGGCTGATGCTCATGATGCTGCCCAGGCATTTCTTCTGGTGGTGTCAGAAGGTGGGACTTGGAACAGACAAAGAGTGGACAGATTGGGAGTTAAGCTGAGTCCTGCCAAACTAATTTCGAGACGGCCCTTGAGGTGCCATTGGCAGTGTCCAGCCTGTCCTACCCCTGAGGCGTTAGCTGAGGAATGTTCAGGGCTTGTCGCTGCAGTAGTAAACCCTCATCTCGGGCTCCCAGTCAACCTCTCAAAGCACCGAGGCTGGGTTTGTCTTCTGTGAGGTCTGGGGGCAGTAAAAGCAGCTGCCAGACTATTTCAGAGCTTGCAGCATGAGCCCAGAGCTCAGATGGGCACCTGGAAGCCTGCATCCAGTTCCTGTGAAGAAGTTCTGTCTCCAGGGAATGAAATAATAACCTGTGAAATCGTTGCACTCCCATCCACTGGGACTATTTGCTACTGTTAGTACTAAAAATGGTTCTATAGCCACTATAGGCCACCTTCTCCTCCTCCTCACTCCCACTTCAGTAATGACAACACTCCCTGTTCCATATCTCTCCATCCTGGAGAGTTTTAATCAAATAAACCTGGCATATGACTCCTGAAAAGACGATGCTCTCTGTCAGCCAAAAGCTTCTCCCGTTCCATTTTCTTCTGATTTAATTTTCCAGAGATTAAGATCCTGCTCATCTCCACTCTCGGAACTTGGCTGCCTTCGTTTTATTTGGTGGTTGTACTCCGGTGGGTTTTTCCTTTCTGTTGGTGCCTTTGGTTTGGAAATCCTGAAAGCCCAAGGGTTTGATTCCCAGGAAAGCAGCAGGCTGTGAAACAGAGGGGAAGCTGTGCCCCCAGCACCTGGCACCATCTCACCTCTGCTCCTGAAAGGAGACTTCTTGTCTCCTGCCGAAGGGCTTTGGTGTTGCTGCTGAAGAGCGTTTCTCATGTGAAGGTGTTTTCTCAGAGCAGGGGCTGTCTCCAGGCTGCAGCTGCCCCTTGCTCTGCAGGACATTGCTGTTGCTGCCATCTTTGGTTCAGCAGCCGTGTGTAGCCTTCATGGCAAGAGAAGTTTCACCCTCTTGTGCTAAAGTTGGGTCAGTTGTATGGATTTGGGAAGGTGGTTGAATCACAGATTGGGTTACTCAGGACCTTGTCCAGATGGCTTTTGAATATCTCCAAGGAGGGAGACCCCACAACTTCTCTGGGCAACCTGTATGTGTGTGTGTGGGGAAATAGAATCTAGTGTTTCCTTATGGTTTCATGGACCTGCTTGTGTTTCAGTGTGTGACCATTGCTTCTTGTCCTGTTACTGGGCATCACTGAGAAGAGCCTGGCTCTGTCTTCTTTATCCTCCCTTCAGGTATTTATAGACACTGATAAGATACCCCTGAGCCTTCTCTTCTCCAGACTGAGCAGCCGCAGCTCCCTCAGCCTTTCCTTATATGTAAGATGCTCCAGACCCTTACTGATCTTAGTGGCCCTTTTCTGGACTCTCTCCAGTCGTTACATCTTACCCTTGTACTGGACATCCCAAAACAGGACCCAGCACTCCAGGAGTAGCCTCATCAGTGCTGAGTGGAGGGGAAGCATCGCCTAACTCAGTCTGCTGGCTCTTGCTAGAGCAGACCTGGATACTATTGCCTTTCTTTGCTGCAAGGACACATTGCTGCCCCATGAGCAACTCGTCCACAAGGCCTCCAGGGCCTTTTCTGCAAGGGGAGTAGGGGATGAGTATCTTTGAAAGCCCATGTTTAAGGCTGTATTAAATGCATTGGTACCCTGCTCAGTGTGCCTGTTCCTATTGGTGTGGCAGACTGATGGGCTTCAGCTCCTACAAAGCACAGGCTCTTGGTCTCCTGCCTGGAGCTCCTCTGGTTTCCCCAGGGAATGTTGGTGCAGGGAAGACTGCATCTGGGGGAGAACTCCTGCATTTCAGCTTATAGAGGGGAAGCATCCCTAAAGCTGACGCCTGTGCTGGCCTCTGGAGGCTGTTATTTGTGAGGAGACCGAAACACCCAAATATTTCCAGTGCTCTTTGCAGGATGCGCAGATGTCTGGGGTCAGTGATGACAAATTATGTAGGTTCCTCCCCCTTCCCTCTATCCTTTCTCATTTCCATTATCTGCCTGTTGTAGAGGCTGTAATTTATTGCATTTTGCAACCTTGTAATTTATGGCTTTTTTATAATTCTTTGTGAGCTTTCAGAAGTAACAGCTCCATGTACCCCAGTGTGTTTCGTTGTCACACTTGAGGCTCTCCCACCTCCCCCTGCACTTACACTCTTTTCTTGTAACTTGCCTGTTTACTTGCTAAATTATTATTGTGCACTCAATAAAAATTGCATTTAAAAAGTGATAACTGAAATGACATTTAACATGGAAAGCACTTAAGCATAATTACACTATATGCATTACATCATTTTGTGACAGTTAAGAAAAACTCTGTATCTGAGCAGGGGTTTTGTGGTGTTGGGGGCTGCAGAGAGTGAATACTGGCATCTCATCAGTCCTGAAACATAGCTTTGATTTTTGACCTGGGATTCTTCTGTCTCCTGCTCCCCCTTTGCTGGTACCTCAGGTCTCCTGTATCTGGTGTAGGGCGAAGTAGTCTGCTCTGGAAGCTGCCTGCTGGCTGTAGCTGAGGGCTGAAGAGTTATGTCCTTGCTTTCTGCTGCCCAATGACTCCTACAGAAACTGGGGAAGTGTGCCAGCCCCTCGTGACCCTGTGGCTCACATCCTCACTGATGTGACTCCTTGATTATTAGATTACCTGCAAATCACAGCTCCTTGACCATCTGCTATGTGAAACTCCTCGGCTCAACCCCAGCATCTGTCCAGCCTGGCTGTGCAGACTGAGTTCCTGAGCAGATCAGCCCAGCCACCCAGCCATAGTTTCTGCTGTCATACTTTGTCCTGGGCTTTTCCTACCTGCAGGCTGCTGAGCTTCTGCATGTAAAATGCTTCAGGGGGGATTCTCCTTCCTTGCCCTTCTTCCCTTCTCCAGAGGGTGAGGTGGGCCTGGTCAGACAGTCGTATCAGCTGCAAAACAGCAGCTCTGTAAATGAGGTCCCTGTCTTACGTGGGGAACTGCAACTGGAGATGCAGATTGGATGTCCTGCATAACCAGGATAGTCTCACCATGAGGAACTGGGGGCTTCTTCCTCTGGGAGCCCTGAGCTACTTGAAGAAGGGGTGAAGGGTGGCGGACCTCATTCTGCAACGTGAGCGAGGTGAAGAGACAAGAAGGACCTTGAGTAGCAGGGCACAGGAAGACCTGAAAAAGTGTTTGAGTCCTAGTATTTGAGAACAGATGATAGGAGCCACAGCACTTGACATTTCCAGGCTGCACGTGAGGGGGTTTTGGAGCAAGGCAAGACAGAGAGCACGTGTTTTCTGCAGTGTTCTTTAGGAAGCAATGTCTGAGCAGGTTTGGATGCTGGTCCATGAATTAGAAGGATCGTGGGCTTGTAGGGAAGTGAGAGGAGTAGGACAAGATGGAAGCATGCCTTTACTTGGAAAAGGAGGGGAGGGAAAAAGCAGCAGTGAGAGCATTAGTGTCCGTAAGCAAGCTCTCCCCAGTGTGTCTAGAAAGAGCATGTTGCTTTTCTGTGGTGGTGGTGTGACTTGCCCTTCAAGTTAATAAACTGTTAATCACTTTATGGGTCATTTCACTCCAAATGTTCACTGGAGCATCCTGAGGTTGAGATAAAGGAGGTTTGTGAACTCGGGCATTTTTTCCCCTTTTCTTCAAATGCACACATAACTAGAAACCATGCAGAGGCTGTAATAACTAATATAGCTGGGAAAGGAATCTCCTGGAGAGATTATTCTGTGCTTTTTCAAGGAGGAAAAGGCATTGCTGGCTGCTTGTGTCTTCTTTTTGTTATGATTTTTCTGCATTGAGCATTAAAAAAAGGGGAAAAAAGAATCTATCGATAAAACCCTCATCCGCTTGACAGTCGGTCTCATCTGGGAACTACTTGGTGTTATCTTGCCTTAATTCATTAGGAAGAATAAAAAAGACATTAAAAATGGACATTTCTATTGAGAGCACTTAATTCTTTGCAACTAGAGTCAATTATGTTCTATCAAGTAAGCCCCATGCAAAACCACTTACTTGTGAGATTCCTCAGCCTGATGGGGGGCCCCCAAAAATAAGGCAGAAGGAGGACAGAATCCTACACTAGAGGAGATGAGAAATACCTGTTTCACTGCGGATTTGCCTGTTACCTGAGGTAGGAGGCTGAGATTCAGGGGCTGGTGGCACAGAGGTCTGTGATCTGCAGCTGGGTCTTTTGGAGGAGAGCAGTTCCTTGGCGAGCCCAGCAAGTGGCTGGGAGTGTGCTTTAGGTCTCCTGATGGTTTTATGACCAAGAGTTGCTCCTGCCAATTCCCCTCGCACTGATTTCGCAGCAGCTCTTCTAAGGTTCTAAGGAGTTTCTAAGGTAGTGGGGCTGAATGCGCCTCAATGCGTTGTGAAGGATGCTCCTGTGGTGCACGCTCTGCTCACAGAGAGGTTTGTTGGTTGGGTTTTGCTATGGGGTCATATTGGGACCCTTTGAGATGACAAAGGTAATGGCTTCATAGACAAGGGATAATGGCTTCATGCTGAAAGCGGGGTAGATTTTGATTAAATATGAAGAAGAAATCCTTCCCTGTGGGGGTGCTGAGGTGCTGGCACAGGGTGCCCAGAGAAGCTGTGGTGGCCCCGTCCCTGTCAATGTTCAAGGCCAGGTTGGATGGGCTTGGAGCAGTCTGCTCTAGTGGAAGGTGTCCCTGCCCTTGGCAGGGGGCTGGAACTGGATGAGCTTTAAGATCCCTTCCAACCCAAACCATTCTGGGATTCTGTGAGTGCATGTTCACTGACTGACGTGCACGTGCTCAGGATGAGCCTGTCACCGCAGATTCTGGGTGCCTAGCTCAGATGCAGAGCTGTGTGTGAGTCTGGTACTCAGAACTACTCTCCGTGTGTGTAAGGCCAGTTGGTTCAGTCTATGGGATAATGCTGAGCTGCTCGTTTCAGCAGGCATTAACTCCAGCAGCCCTGTTGCCTGTGCTGTTCAGGAGATTGGGTGCAGGCTCCTGCTGGCTGTGTGAGCTGTGGCACAGGGGTGCTGGAAGCGCAGCATCGATCACTCGGAGCAGAGGGTCTTTCTGATGACAACAGTAGTTTTGATGAGCTGGATGAGAGGCTTATAAATGGTAGGAAAGGAAACAGCACTAAAAGGGAAGCAATTGTAGCATGTTTTCTGCTACGATTTCTATGCCTAAAATTGATACTTTAAGATGTGTATTGATCATCCAAACACACAGAGATATATGTGGTCCATATAATCAGCCAAGTTTTATGTAAGACACAAAACCAAGTCAGCACTATTCTTTATGAACGTAATTACAAGCCCACTTCTCTGTTGTGTGATCAGCTAAACTCCACTGCAGAGTAGCCTTCAGGGTCTCCCAGCCTGGAGCACAATGGGAGCCTTGGGGTGAGCAGGGTGCTGTTGCCATGCTGCAGGCGTGAGCCAGCATCCACTGGGATGGGAGAGCAAGCTGCAGAATAAACCCTGGCATTTGGAGCATGAGGCAGAATCCCACAGCCCTGGGAAGTGGTTGGTTTTCCTTTTTAGAACTCGCTCCCTAGTTTTAGGAGGAACATGATAAGGTGGCATTAAAAAGCACCTGCTGCATCCCCATCAGATGTCTCACCATTTGAGTTTAAATGTCTCCTCTGAAAGAATTCCCAACCAGGTTTCCTTTAAAGCAATTGAAGCTGTTTGGGTTTCGGCTTTTGGTGCTGCTGTTTAGAGTAATGCTACTTAACATTCTGGGCAAAGGAGCAGAAAGTGGAGGAGGGAAATGCTTATGATTTGTAAATGCCACTTTGCTCTTCTGGCACTGGCCCTCCAGGGAGAGGATTTCTTTCTTCTTCCTCTTGTTTTCCGTGCTCCCTCTCACTGTCTTGGAGTAAAGCTGATGGTTGAGCATATATTTTGTCTTAAGCATATGCATAAGTTTTTACTGTGTCACCTGTGTAACAGTGGGTGAATCTGTATGGATGTGAAGGTACCTGCGTGCACGCAGAGCACAGATGTGTTGCTTTGAGTGTATATGAACCCGTGGCTGGTACGTGTGAGCCTTCACCAAAGGAGGAGGCATGTGGCAGGCTTGTCCGTACTACAAGTTTCCCATTCCCTTGACGATAAGCTACAAGCAAATGGGGATGAAATCAGAAATTGGCAACATGCTGTCAGGAGGGATTAATTTCTGTCCCTGATTAACTTTATGCTGGAACAGCAGGAGATTAATACTTCACCATACATGGTGCCTGATGCAACCTTTTCTTACACCAAGTAAATCCGAATCCATCCCTGGTCCTGCTCTCCACTTGTTATGTTATCTTATATGCAAGGCAGGGCCATTGCTCTGGATGCATAATGACAGGCCACATATGTGTTTCCTAATGCTGATGGAATGTGCTGAGCAAAATGTGCTTTGGCGTCTTGCTTGAGCCACGCAAGAGTTTTGTTTCTGCTTGGAGTAGCTTTACTGCACCGGTGGGTCCCTGGAGGCTCCTGGCCGCATATTGATGCTGCATTCCTGTGCTACCTTTCCCTAAGGCTTCCACAAGGCTTTGCACAAATTGACGATAGATTCTTTCACAGTGGGAGGTCAGTGGGACCACACAGGCAGGCGATGCAGGCAGGTCAGCACTGTGAGTGTGCCCTGAGGTGCAGTGGGGACCTGGGGACCAAGTTCTTCCCTGTCTGCAGGACAGCGCCCCTGCGATCCTGGCACTATACACAGGCAGAGTTCATTAGCTATTGCAAGTGGTACCAGGACTGCAGAGCATCCTGCTGTCTCCTCTTGGGCCATATGGAGAGCAGAAAGTCATAGCCCATATGTACAGGCTTTGCAGAAGCTGGTACGTCCGGCTCCATCTGGGAAATAAACAGCGTGCCCTTCGTTCCTGTCCCAGACCTCTAACACATCTCCTAGTGAGTCACATTAGTTGTATGGATCAGCTGTATCTAGCAAAGTGAGTTTTCCTTTGCCTGTGTCCCTCTCCGGTGTTGACGACCAAAGCTGACTTGTGGCTGATGCCAGGAAGAGGGCAGGAGAGCCTGTGAGCCACAGCTGCACCATTTGGGGCTGGCGGGGGAGAATATACCATCACTAAACCCTAAAAATGCTGATGAAGCAGGTAGCGGCTGGTTTGGGATGGAGGGAGGGCAGCAGATGGTGCAGCAGGGAGCAGCTTTTCCTGCAGCCCAGCGAGTTCTGGAAACCTCATGGGGTCTGTGGAAGGTGGATCCATGGGACATTTACCTGCTGTTCCCTACTGAGGATGAGTCCATGTCCGCTCCTTGCCCCAGTGACAGCAGGCAGCCGTGTGCCTTGCTTGTGTGTCGCAGGCACAGCTAAGCAAGCAGCTGATTGAGAAGGTGGCTGGTGCAGGGGGGATTTGCTGCTCTGCTAAGAGGACCCCACTGTACTTTCTCTAATTTGAAGGGCTCCTCAGCAGGCTGGCAGGGCTGGATGTGGCGCTGCACCGGCATGGCACTGGGAGGCTGCGAGCTAGCAAATCCTGTGCAGAAATAGCCTGGAATGGGGAGTTGCAACAGCAGCCTGGGTTTAGCAGCTGCGTCTGACTGACGACTGCGGCTTTTCGTTGCTATAATCACATGTTTTGGAGGTTGTGAAGATGAGGAAGGTGTAGGAACAGGGAAGGATGGGACGGCACAGATGGATGCCATGGAAGCCCCCCATTGCTGCAGTTTTGCCGTTGCACATCGCTGCTGATCTTTACCTCCTGCTCTGTTGTTCCACGGCAGGCTGCAGCCGCTCGCTGCCCCGCTCTTGTCAGCACTCAAATCAGGACCAGGGATCTTGGAAATCCTCAGTGTGCTCTTGCGATTCCTGTCTGAGCACTCTTGTGCTGCCTCTGCCCTCCATTGAAAAATGTGTGCCCTGTTATGCTCAAGACTCCATTTTTGCTCTGTTTTCTTCCTCCACCTCACTCCTGATCTATGTTTTTGTTTCCCCCAAAGTTTTTGGTTTGGGCGTCTGATCAAAAGTGCCCAACTTTGAGCCTGGATATTTTGGAGACTGTTTTGAATGGTACCCTGATGAAGGTTCTACCAACAGCATTTCCTAATGGTCACCTTAATTGTAGCTTGAGCTCAAGAACGGCATTAACTTGTGCGGAAAGAAGAACTGAATCTGAGGTTTTTAGCCTACAAGAGCAGAAGCTAAAGTAGGCCAAATCTTTAGATATAGAATGGGGCACAGCAGCACAAGGCAGAAGTGCCTGTTCTCCATTAATTCTGGGTCTTTCCAACAAGAACATAGTTTTAAATTGTGACAAGGGATTTTCAGTTTAGGCATCCTAAGAAGTTTTCGGATAGGGTTGTGAAGTACTGGAGCATTTTGTCTTGTGAAGCACAGGAATCTCCATCACTGGATGTCTTTATGAGCAGGTCAGAGGAACATGTTAGGAATAACTGTCACAGTTATGTTGGAAATGACACATCCGTGATACTGCATTTCATATCTGAAGGCTGAGGTTGCCTTCACAGGAGACATCCCATGGGATCTTTCTGGGTACCTGTCAGTCCTGCTCCTGTGCCCCTCCAAAGCTGCACTGAAAACAAGCCTGGGCTGGGTTTCGAGCTGGAGGCTTCGGTGCTGCTGCTCAAGTCTTGCTGGTGGGACTAAGTTGAAACCTCAGCTGATGGGGCTTCTCAGAGGGTCACCTCTTGAGTAAAATCTCCAGGTATGTGGCATATTTCTGTTAAAGATTCCTTTTCTGGACTCCACTGTCTTAGGGAGCAGGAAGCACCGCTAGGAGAAAAGATGCATCTGGAAATGTGTGGAAGAAAGCTGTCTGCAGGTCTATTCCCCATATTCTCTGGTCAAAAGGCAAACCTTTGTGAGCCTGTGCCACCACAGAGGGGACAGAAAGCCAAGAGGCTGGCTAGGAAAACACTGGAGAGCATCAGCCAGGGAAGCCTCGGCTCTGCAGCACCAGTAAGAGCAGGGCTCTTGAACAGCACGGGTTGGGTGGATCCTGCATGAGCCAGAGGGATGCGTTGGACAAGTGGGTCTCTTCCTGCCTTGCTTCCAGCATGCCTGTGTGTTTACAGAAACGCTTCAAGTGCTCAGGGTGAGGGAGAAAAGCTTATAAACATGAATCCCTGAAGATAAGAGAAAGCCCCAAAACGTACATGAGAAGGTAAATGGAGATAATTGCCAAGTTGCTATTTCTAAAAGTTCAATTTCTTTAAAATAGATCATTACTCTGCAGAAAACTGTAGGGGTAACTGTTGACAGTGCTGACTTATGCTGGCCTAGATTTCAACTGCTCTAGCTCTAATAAGAGATTTAGTTAAATTCCATGTCAGTGGAGCTAGCCCAAATTTGCATCACTGCAGCCGAGAGCTGAATTTGGCCAGTAGCAGCCATCAATAAGAATAAAAGGCAGTGCAAGGTAGTTGTTACTCTTGTTCTTGTGTAATTAGGAGGAAAGCCTGCAAAGTATGTCTGCGAGCTTTGGTGTTTGAGGCTGCACAGCACAAGCCTTTTTCCACAGCCCTTCCTACAAGAAGCAGCAGCTTTTCTGGCACAGAAGATAAAGCTGTTTTGGGAAAGAGGCCTGGTTATTTATGTATAGTCAAATCTCTGAGGATCCGGGAGTCTTGCATGGCTCAGTGCAGAGAGAGCAAGGGAGCTGTGTGTGCTTGGGATGTGCTTGCAGGGAATGGGGAGCAGCCTTTGCCCTGCTGCAGCCTCCCTACCCCAGCACCATCACTGTCAGTGTGCTTCAGCAAAAGAGGGTGGGTGAAATGCTTTCCGTCTTCTCTCATAGCGGTGCTGGTTCCTTCCTCATCCTCCCTCCTTGCTGCTGGGGAAACTGGGTCCAGTGAGATCCTATTTTGGGTCTGTATTAGCTTTTGTACTTTCAGTGTCCTAAACATTTAGCCTTGGAGAGAAGCAGCACAATAAAGGAAAACAAAGGTTTAGACTGTCCAGCAACTGCAGGAAAGGCACAGCTGCAGCCACACAGAGTCCAAGGCTGATCTGAGAAGCAGAGAAGTTTCTTGCTTTATATTTCCCTAACCATTTTCATCATCTTCTCTCATTCATCTGATTCACGTGCCCTCTGAAGCCATCAGTCAAAGCGCAAACCCTCCCTGGGCTCCCTGCTCCATTCCCCATCTCCTCTGAGCCCTGCATTGTCCTCTTCCTTCCTCCCAAGCCCCGCATTGTCCTGGTGTCTCCAGCGTGGTGCTTCCGCAGAGCATGTCCCTGACTGCCTGAGAGAGCACTTGAGCCTCTCTCAGTTAAACTGATGATCCATTCCAAAATTGATTTTCATCCTTGCTTATAGGTAAACCAGTGGGAAATTGAGTTCCATTGACCCAATATACATCAAGCATGTATTTCTGGGAAAGCTTCACATGGAAGGATTTGTACTGCTGTGTCAATGCAGCTTTTGATCTGACCTATCCTTTGCTTCTTTACAGCGTAATTTAATTCTCTTGGTGACACCGGGGTAAACCCAGTACCATCCAGCATGTGGAGGCACTATTCTGATAGTATAAAGCTGAACCATAGCAGAATAGCACATCTTTATCTGTGACAGCATCCCCTGTATGATGCACCTAGGGCGTTTAGGTGCAATTGTAATGATGCTGATCTGAAGTACAGCTGTTCTGCATGGTCATGACTTAAATTGGTTAAACTCTTCTGCATGTATCCTGAAGGAAACAGTTGAGGTAACTCTTAAAACATGCTGTGTTTTCCTTACAAAAGCTTTTACTATGTCTATGTAGCTGAGACAGCAGCCAGAGTAAGGATCAGGTTGGGGGTTTTGGGGTTTTTTCTGCTTTAGTGTACAAGTGTGTATTTTTAGCGATTGTGTGGTCTCTGAATGCACTTAGGTACCTGTCTGAGGTGCTGTAGCTGTTCTCTCCCTCGCACACTAGTATAGCAGTCTGTGCTGGTCTTATGCCCTGACCTGGCAGCAAGTCCCACACCATCCAAGTGGCTGTGAGTGTGCGGAGGAGTGCCTGGGCAGAGCTCCCATCCTGGTGGAGACCTCATGTTTTCAGTGATTTGTTTTTCCAGCACTTTATCTAAAGGAGAAGTCTGAATTGGAAGTTGTCTGGTACCGAATTACCTTGCAGAAGATGTCACTGTCTGCAGGCAGCCAGGCAGGTCTGTGGCTCTGAGAGCTTCCTGTACAAGGGTTTGGGTTGCTGGAGGCTAAAAGCAGCTTTCCAGGCCAGGAGAGGTTTTCCCTAATCCAGGCTAACTGTGCATAGCCCTTTATCCCTATCTGGTTGCTAAATTACGCATAGCAGTCTCAGGTCTGCTTCAGAACTGGCAGACCTGAGGTCTCAGTGTAGAGGCTCGTGATCCTCATAAGGGAGCAGAAGTACTCCTGGTGCTGCTGCCACAGAGGAGGGGGGATGTGGATGCTGGTGCTGGGGCTTCACCTCTCCATCACTGGTGGCATGGGCTGCCTTCCTCTCATCTCATGCCCTCTGCGGTACTGCTGCCTTTTAGCAGGCTCTTTAGTGAAGGAAGGAACCCTCAGTTCCACGGTTTGCTTGCTTCAATTATAGCTGCCCATCCCTGAGGAGCCGCTGAACTGTGCATTTCACTGTCCTGCTTCTGCAGGATTGCTGCGAAGAGCTGCTCAGAGGGTGCTTGCTTTTTATCAGGTGGGTGGGAGGAAGGAGCGCAGCGGGGAGCTGGGGTTATGAATGTCAAGCTGCTCGCCTCCTGCGCGCGCTCCAGCACGTCTGCAGGCAGCAGGAGCTGCTGCTCTCGCTGAGGACAAGGCAGAGGTGGTGGCAAGGGGCAGCCGCCTGCCCCCATGGCTCCTGAGGGGTCAGCATGGCCAGTGCCAGGGCTCAGGGCTGTGCTCAGAGCCGTGTCCTCAGGGCTGGTGGCATCCATGATACTGGCTCTGGGAGCTGGTGTGGGGTGGATTTACAAAGCACCTCTGCTCTCCTGCAGCTGCTTCCATCTGCCTGCCCTCCTCCCAGCTCCTTGACAGGGAAAACCGGGATCTAGCACCTTCCTGGAAGATGGCTGCTTCACCAGAAGGCCATCCCCATGCCCTCTACAAGCCCCTGTCCCCCTCATCCCTGCAGTGGTGTGTGATCAGCTCTGCCCAACATGGTGCAGCAGCACGACTTGTCCTGGCAGGCTGTCAGAGAGGCCGGTATGGCTCCTTCGGCTGCCTGCTTGATTATCCCTGACGCTGCGCCGAGGCTGACATCCTCCTAATGTAATACAGACGCTATTATGATTACCATCATTGCAAGAACTATAAGCACCAGACGATGAAATTTAACAGCAGTAGGTGCGGCAGAGATGAGATGGGAATTGTGCTGTCTCTGCTCTCTGCCTGTGGCCCTGAGCAGTCTCCATCTTCCAGCAGGACCTCTGGGGTTTTGCACTCCTTTTCCTCCCCCTTTCCCAGCCACAGTGCTCCTTGATCTGCCTGGACCATCTCACGGTGCTCTTGCTGGGCAATTCTTCCCTAGGCTCTCTTTGTCAGAGGGGTCTGCTGTGCATACCTAAAGCATGAGTAAGTCTGCTCAAGGGTTCCCCCTGTTCCTCTTCAGTCATACCTTGAGCCATGGGGAAATGGCAGGACCCCACCATAGGTGGTGTGTGACTCGAAATGGGCCAGACCTCTGCTTGTGGTAAAGACCAGCAGCTCCTGAAGCTCCAGTGGAAGCACTAGATGTGTGTCTGAGCAAGCAGCGTCTCCAAGGGCAGGTATCCAACTGCAGCATTTGTTGCACTGATCAATTCCCTTTGCAGAGACCATATCTGGGTCACTGGATGAAGCTAAACAGCATGGGCCTGGCTGTGGGAGCTTGCAGTATCCCCCTGAACAGAGACCTTCCCTGCCCCCCATAATAATGTCAAGTGGGAAGAACCATTTATTTTCTAGTGCATGGCCTTAGTAGGGCATAATTTGGCACAGCCGCATCTGTGGGGCATGGCTGTTGTGCCTATAGACCTGTGGTTGGTCATTGGCCTCCCCGCTGAGTGCGATGCTCTGGGCGCAGGGAGGCAGTGCTCTGTTCTGCCTGGAGTACTGTGCTCCTTTGCAAACATACCAGCCTTCCACTGTGATTAAGGGCTGGTGTTTGAACTGCAACTGTCCAAACCAGGTGTACTGGATTCATACAGCACGGGGGAATAGTTCCTGGAAGGTGACTGGTACCCAGACCAGATGCCTTTGCAGCAGGAGCCGAAGCTTTTCCCAGCGGAGCTGCTGGGCTTGGCCCCGAGCAAAACCCAGCTGGGGTTTGAGCTGTGGTAATGGCCTGTATCCTGCCCAGTGGGGGTCCCAGCTGCCATGTGAGGGTTCAGCTTTCTGGTGGTTGTTCTTGTTCTTCTGCTGTGGAGTGGGAGTCTTGCCATGGAGGTGGTGCTGTGCAAGCACAGCAGAGTGCTGCCCCACAGATAGCTTGATGTGTGGGGAAACACTGCTTCTTGGGGGAATGGATCTGTGGGGAGAGGGGAGCTGTTTTGGGTTGCATATGTACCTCACCATCCCAGCCCTCCCATCAGTGTCCTCCCTTTTGTCCTGAGCAAGGAGGCTGGAGACTGATCCTGCTGCTGTGCAGGGAAGGCCACTGCCTGCAGGACAAAGTGAGGCTGGGGCTGAGGAGACAATGTTCACTTTCTCGTGGTACCCAAAGGCACACGTGCTGCTGGTGCTCTATAGGGAGCTCCCCTGGAGTTTGTTGTTTTCCTTCCTGTTTTATCATCAGATACCTTGATCCATGGGAAGGTGCTGGGTCCCCTTGCAGCAGCTTACTGAGTAGTGATTCCTGCACCCTTTTCCTTCCTGGGCTGCCCAGTTTCATAGTGCTGGGGGTGCCCATGGGGAACCGGGAAGGGACAAATGCTTCCTCTGAACCCTGACAGCTCCCTGGGTATATAGGCACGGGGAATTAATAACAGAGATTAGCATCATCTGTCGTGCATTAGGAGCAAGGCAAACAAGTGCATTTGGAGAACGGATGTTGGAGGCAGTGTCGGATCTGCCTCTTCAGTTATATGGTTGCTGTGAACGTGTACTGGCAATTGGCAGTGTTACCAGCTCTGCTTTTCAGTACGGCTACTCAGCACTGCAGTGCTGATTTAGCTCATCTGCTCATCTGTTTATAATTGCATGACGCTTGGAAGTGTTTGGAATTACATTTTCCATGTTGCAGGTTGTCTTGCACTGTCTGTGCAGTAGCTTCAAGTTTGCCAACCGCATTGAGCAGGGCTAATGCAGGGGCCTTACATCTTGTTTCAGCATGGATGGAGGATGGGGAGAGAAGGTGGCTGGTCTCTTCTCCCAAGAAACAAGTGATAAGACAAAAGGAAATGGCTTCAAGCTGTGCCAGGGGACATTTACACTGGTATTAGGAAAAAATTCTTTACTGAAAGGGTGCTCCTGCATTGGAACAGACTGCCCAGAGCAGTGCTGGAGTCACCATCCACATTGGAACAGACTGCCCAGAGCAGTGCTGGAGTCACCATCCGTGGAAGCGTTCACACTGTGTAGATAAGGCTCTTAGTGACATGGGTTAGTGGTGGCCTTGGCAGTGCTGGGGTAAAGGTTGGACTTGATGAACTTAAAGGTCTTTTCCAACCCTGTTCATTCTATGATTGCTTCACTTTGATGTTCCTGCGTTGCCTTCCCCTTGCCTGCCTGCCGAGGGTAGGGGGTGCATGCAGACTGCAAGGGGATGGGCTCTGTTTACAAAGGGATTGCAGAGTAAAACCCGGACTGCCAAGATCGTGCAGCTTGCATCCCCCTTCTCCCTGGGGTGCCACTATAGCTGAGTGTGAGCTGAATGTGAGAATTCCACGATTCCACATGGAATCAGAGCAGTGATTTCTTGACTCTGAGGTCACTGCTCTTACAGATTTCAAACCCAAGTCCCAGAGCACTGGATCACAGGAGAATCTCAATGAGAGAGGCTTTCTTACCTGGAGGAAACTAAGGGCTTTTGCCATCGCTGAGGAGTGTTTGGGATGTCTTTGGCCAGAAAATCCTCCCAATATGGGAAATGTCACCTTAGATAAGTAAAACCCAGCCAAGTTCTGAGCAACCCAAAACAAAACACTGCAGTGGAGAGTGTGAAGCTGTCTGCATTGCCTGGAGCACTCCCATTCATTCCCCTGCCTGTCTGGTACGTTCTTGTGCACGTATGGTCACTGTTAATTCTTGTTGGATCCTCCTAATTAACGCTGATGAACTGTTCAGCCAAGAAGACTGCAGAGCTCTGCAGCCGCAGAGAGGCTGGAGGAACATCTCCTGGTTTCTTTCTCCTCCCTTGTGGACAGGCACCGTTTCTATCCGTAACCAATAGGAACTAATTTTCTCTTTCATAATGGAAATACTAATGTCAGGACTCCCTCCTTACCCAAAGCTTTCTCCTTGAGATTGCTCCTCTTTGCTTTCCTAATTGCCGCTGCTCAGCTAGAGGTAGTGCACGTCTTCCAAACACATTATTTTGTTATGCTGTTACTTACCAAAGGGGAAAAAAATAAAGTATGATAGAATATTGCTTTGTGTGGAGCTTTCCTCGCCTTAACCCCTTCTGTGCTGATGTCGGGCATTTTTCCCTAGCACAGGACGTTGTGCTGTTGGCAATATGTGCTTTTCCGTGTGATGGAGCTCTGATGTGAAGAACATGTAGAAATTGTTTCTCCTGGAGCCTTAGGATGCCTCTAAAACGTGTTCTCTTACCAAAGCATCCTTTCTGGAGTCGCTCCACTCACATAATGATGACATGTAATAAGGAGTTGTCGAATTGATGTGAAGCATGGGGGGTTGGGGACCCAAATGATTTGGGTGAAGCCCTTGGGAAAAGGTTGGCTGAAAACTTCTGAGCCTTTTGTGTGGCACCCCACTGGTGGAGGGGGTGGGTCACCATCTGGCAGGCAGGGCAGGTCACCTGAATCCCTTGGGGATTTCGGGGGCAAAAAACCCCCAGCAGTTGCCTGGAGCAGAGCTAGGATGCAATGATCATGTACGTGGACACAACGCTGTGCTCCACACCTGAGGAGACCTGCTGGCAGCGCAGAGGGGCTGGGGGCAGGCAGGGAGCTGGCCTTGTGCTTGTGGAATTCAGCAAGCGGGGAGGGGAAGAGTGAGCAGTCAGTGGCCTTCAACTGCCTTTGGGTGAGGGAGAGCAGAGGAGCGTGGTGGCTCTGCCTGTGCTGCTGGTTTGGGTCAGCAGAGGAGCGTGGTGGCTCTGCCTGTGCTGCTGGTTTGGGTCAGCAGAGGCAGAGGGACGGGCAGTGTGATGGGCAGCTCAGCTTTGGAGCGAGGGGGCGATGCTTACAGCCTGCAAGTCGGAAGGAAAGCACCTATAAAGCCAGTGGTGTGGGCAGCAGGTCAAATACCTTTTTTTTGCCCTGGTTGCAAAGCCTTTCTTCCTTGCTCCACTCGTTTCCAAAGCTTATATTGTTCCTTAATCCAAGTTGCTAAAATCCTGTGTTAGAGGATCAGCTTTTCTGTGGGAAGACTGCTGTACTTCTCTCTAATATTGGCTGTCTTTCTTTCTCTTGTTTCCCTTCTTAGATCTACAATGAGAATAGAAACCTGTTTGAAGTCAAGGAGAATGTGCCCAGGAAATTGGTGGAGAAAGTCGCAGGGGACATTGAGAGCCTCTTGGCCAAGAAAGTCCGTGCTTTAAAGGTAAGTGATGGCCCTGGTGCCAATCCTTAGATAGATACGATCAGTTTAAAGAAGAGGATTTGACGCTGGTGTAGAATTATGATCTCAGCTTCAAAGTAATTGCAGTGGTTGTGTGGCCTTTTCTGGGAACTGCATCCTGCAGTTACATATTCATATGGAGTGTGTCTGAGGTGTGAGGCAAGAGCATGTCACAGGAGGATCTACGATAGGAGTTGTCTTGCTTTTTATCTCCTCCCACAATCATGGGTGCGCCTGAAGGTTCTGCAGTAACTGTACAAGTGACAGCAAAAGCCTGGCAGTGAGTTTGACCCACTCGTTTAACTGAGGTGTGGTAATGGGAGCAGTGTCCCTGCAACAGCTCATGGACTTGTTTCAGACAAGTGGGGGTTTTCCCACTTGAAGGGAGGGCGCGCTGAAATGTTTGTGCCCGTGCCTGGTACCTGAATCCTGTGACTCTGTGCGTGAGCTGCCCTTGTGGGTTCACACAGTTCCAATCTACCATCCTGGCTTGTAACGCTCCTTTTAAAATGAATTCCTTTTATCTGTAGTGGAGCAAGGTGACCAGGACAGCAGGTCTGTGCCCTGCTACAGCATTCTCTGCTGCTGGGGAAGAGACAAGTAGTTGCCTTCCTGGAAAGACAGAGATATTCTCCCCACTGCAGAGGGGCTTGGGAGCCACGAAAGAGCTTCATGCGCAGGAGCCGTAGGGTCCTCTCAAATAAGTGCTGTTGGGTTTGGGCAGGACTGGTCGATGTGTTGTTAAGGACTCGCCTGATGCTGGACCTGACACAAAGGAGTGATTCTGGCAGTGCTGGTTAGATAATGAGCACTTGGGGAACAATCATCCATTGACCTGGATTAGTTGTTTCAAGAGGACTACTTCAGAGTGCAGTCTCTGGATGGAGCAGTTTCTTACATCCAGCTTGCACATAGTTTCTTGCCATGCAGGATTGGTGGTACTGCCAACGAGATCTGGAAATAGGGAAGTTGATGGGGGAGGAGAAATTGGATCTTCTGAATTTCTTCCACATTGTGCTAAGCTCCTCTGAACCAGTGAGGCTGCCACAGCTTCTTCCACTCTCCAGCCTGTGTTTTCTTCTGCCTCAGCTCTCCCCTTAGTTGAATCATCTCTCCTGGAGTCATTTCCTCCCTTTCTCTCATGACTCACGACAGTGATGATGACTTCTTGAAATGTATTTTTCAGCATCTGAGTCAGGTGGGATTCCATGTATCAGCCAGGGCAGGTGAGGAGGGAGAAGCAGTGCCTCTCCTTGATGTATGAATTGCCAGGTCACTCACGTGCTCACTGTATGGAGAAGAGGCATCCCTGCTTCCCTTGCTGCAGAAGAGAGAGGGGATGTTGCCTGTGCTTTGGGGCTTTATAGGAAGGTGCCAGCCAGCATTTGGGCACACGTGATGGATGCACAGTTCAAGAGTGCCATTCTGATTAGGTGGTGATTCAATCCAGTCATCAAAGAGCCTATTTGTTTCCAAGTGAAAATATTAATATGTCTTTATTAAAGTTAAACTGTGTGCAGAGCATTGATTAATAATACATAGAGTCTTGCCTTGTGTGTTGCATTTCTAAGAAGCAGAAATCAAGCACAAGAAACCAAACTCATCTATCTGGCCCTGACAGCCCTGGTGCAGCTTCATGGTGCAGGTCTGGCACTAGCAGGACGCCAATTTCCTGTGTGCATTTCGGAGTGCTGGAGCCCTGTCTGGGTATGAGTGTGTACAGAGAGAGCAAGTGCTTCCTGAAAGAAGTCATCTACAAGGGGCTGGTTATTTGGATGCTGTCCCTTCTTTTTTGTTCCAGACCTTTGTATCTGATGACAGTCCATCATGGGACAGAAAAATTCCTAGGAGGATCTTTTGCAATCCCCACTGTTCCAGCTGACAATAGAAAAGACCATCTGCTTTTGGGTGCTGGGGGACTTGTACCTCTGTCCCACACAGGCCTCTGTTTGACAAGGATTTGCACTAACTGTCCTTTTCCCCAGCATCCTCCAGTGTCTTTTTTCTATGATGGTTTCATTGCTTCAAGCCTGCCCCCACAGTCTCCTTTGAGCTCTGTAGTTCCAGCTGCTTTTTATTCCCAAGGTTTAGCAAAAGTACAGCTCATATGAAGTGGAAGTAATAGGTACTGCTGAGGTGGAGTAACTCCTGAAGGAGCTGACATAACTTTTACCCTGTGTATTGCATTGTGAGGAAGTTCCAGAGATCTTGCTGTAGGTGAGGTGTAAGAAAACAGTACATATGTTCCCAGCCAGGTGCTTTAAGGGTCTGCTCTTGCCCATGATCTTGAGCTTGCCCTTGTTAAGGCTAAGACAGACAGACATCTTCCCTCATGTGTGACAAGGAACAAGGTGACAGGTTGCCACATCACAAATCTCCATTGTGTTTTCCGTGTGCTGGGAATCGCAGCTGGCTGGCTTGTGGCTCCACACCACCTGAGACTGGACCTCAACGGGTTGGTTGGTTGCCAAACAGATTGTTCGCCACTTTCCTAACTTAAATTTCTTGTTTCTTCTTCTATCTCTTAGTGTGTTCAGACCCCTTCTTGCCTTTTTATGTGCCCAGAGGAACATGTGCAGGCTTCTCGGGTAAGCTTGTTTAGGAGACCAGACGTTGGAGTTCAATGCTGATGGAGCACTGAGTGAACCAAATCAAAGCCATCACCTGGGATTGGGCACAGGCAGCTTCTGGCTCTGGATTTCCAAACCCAAGGGGCATTTTTCTCTCTCCCCTTTGCTTTCTATGTAGCCTTTCTAGGATTCCTCAAATCACCTGTAGTGAAAGCCTCAGTGGCTGTTTGGTGGGGTTGGTGATCATGAGAACGTTCTCTATAGAAGGGAAAGGAAGTAACAAAGGTAAAAGGCATGGGAAGAAGCCTGCCTTGCCATCACATCCAGCTCCTTGCCTTCTCCATGTGCCCAGACCACAAGGCAGTCTCTTCTTCCCTTGCCTGTGCTGTTGCCATTCCCACCTTGTGCTCTGCAAGTAGACCAGGGCTGTTTCTTCCTGCCATACCATGTCCCTTATTGCCCCAGCTCTGTTGCTTGTGGCCACCGAGGAGCTCTTGGCAGCCCAGCACTTCTTCCTCACCTGTGCTGGCAATGCCAAACACGTGGATCAAAGCAAGGGAGTGGCAGGGGGCTGCCGAGGTGATGAAAGACTTTGGGAAGTGTCTGTGCAGGTGGCTGAGGGGTCCTGCACCGCTTCTGCTGTGCAAGCCCAGCACCTCAGAAGAGTCTTCTATTGCTGCAAAAGCATCTGTGCAAAGAAAAGGCGCTGGGGGCCCAGGCGGAGGTCACTGCTGGTGGTGCAGGATCAAAGATGGTATTTGCCCCTCTCCACCAGGTCATAGGTACTCCAGACCTGGTTCTTTATAATACCAGGTGTAGTGCGTGAGTGATGCTTCCTTGCCTGAAGCTTTGCAGACTGGGGGAAGGGAATTGTGATTTGGTGGAGGAGGAGGCTGAGAGATGGAAATTTTAGATCCTAGGGTATGTTTTAGGCTTGTTTCTAGTTTTTATACAGTTCTTGCAAAGGCTGCTTTTGGATGCTGACTGCCTCATCCTTCACATACTCAACCACAGACAATTTGCTTTGCCTCCTGAAAGCAGCACATCCCACAGCTTACTGAGTGGGTTATGCCCTGAGGTGAGCTATTTACACCCCGTGACCAGCCTAAAGACTGCTGTCTGTGCTGGTGGTCTTCCCCATCTCTAAGAAGAGGCCTCCTGATCCATAAAACATGCTATGAATGTCTGCAGGCTCTGGCATTGCCCCCATGGGATGCTGGTGACCTGGCTGGGCAGGTATTTTTTCCAAAGAGCTGGTTTAGTTTTGCATATTGTACATCGCAGGCAAAATCCATTGACCTAAGGTGAAGTTCGATATTTTCCCAGTGGACCTCAGCTGTGTGCAGTGGCACGTGTTGAGCAGAAGTGCAGTGAGGTGGCATTTCAAGCCTTGGCGAATTTATAATGTGTAATGTACATGTGTGTGTTTTGCATAGACGTGTGTGTAATAGGCTTGGTGCACCTTGCATGACTGGTGATGAGAGAACTAGCAGCACTTACCAGTAGTTAAGAGAAAAGTTTGTGGGTTTGTTTAGTCTGCTGTTGTGGAATTCACCTGCATATTTTGGGTTTTAACTTAAACAGGGGAAGTTTAGGTTAGTTATAAGGAAGAAGTTCTTTACTGTGAGGGTGGTGAGGCACTGGAATGGGTTGCTCAGGGAAGTTGTGAATGCTCCATCCCTGGCGGTGTCCAAGGCCAGGTTGGACAGAGCCTTGGGTGGCATGGTTTAGTGTGAGGTGTCCCTGCCCGTGGCAGTGGTTGGAACTGGATGATCTTAAGGTCCTCTCCAACATTCTGTGATTCTAGGATTTTTTGTTGCTATGTGTTTGTCTCCATTGTGGAATAAGCATTCAGCAGAAAGGAGGGCTTTGTTATAAGAGTTCAAGGCTCCCGTTCCTTCAGCTAGGGTGTAGAAGCTCACAATACATTTCACTGAAGTCTTTCAGATTTTCCTGTAGGAAAACCTACATTTGTCATTCAATGTCTTCTTTTGACAGAAAAATGGATTCAAAGGACAAGACTGGGTATTTTCTGTGCTTTGAAAGCATGCTGCAGGGGTGCATGGCTGGGTTTCCCGTGGCTACAAAGCCTGAACATGGCTCTAGGAGTCTGACATTCCCATCTTCCTTTACCTTGGATCCTAAGGGATGGTGGCTGGAAGAGCTGGGATTTGGTGCACAGCAAAGATAATTGATCTGGAAATGAATAAAGCTTGGGGTTTTATACTGCCTTAACCAAACTTCTCAGTTTTGTCTCTGATTTCCATCCCCTGCCCTCATTTGGGGTTTTCCTGCTTACTGGCATTTTTTCCTTGCATGTTCCTTCTGATGTGACAGTGCAGTTAGTACTTGGCCATGCTTCAGGATCCTCAGATGGAGGCGACGTGGGAGTTGGGTGCATTACCACAAAGTACTTGGCAAGCCAGCTCCTTGGGGTGAGAGCTGGTCAGCAGGGTAGGAGCTCAGGCCGGTTGTGCTTTTAGTCCCGGCTCAGTGCTCAGTGCATTACTGCTCAGCTGGGACAGGTTCCAAGCTCTATTTACGTCTGGCACAAGCATATATCAAGAGTGCAGAGGAGATTTAACTGGACAGGTTTATCCCTTTAACAATTCTGATAGCCCTGAGATTCCCCTTGCAGGTATGTGGTGAACAGAGTGTTTATCAGCTCTTCTGCTCCCTGATAGGGGCAATAAAAGGTTTCATTTGTCTGAAGAGCTGCAAAAACTGGCATGCAGCAAAGCATCTCTCAGCCCAGTTCAGAGCATCTCCCCACTCCCTCCTCCCTCGGCAGCACTGACCTCTCTCATGGCATGGGCTGGCAGGAAATCAGCAGTGCGGGCACAGCAGCTTTGTCTTTCCTCCTTTGCTGTTGCGGATGTTGCCTTCCTATGGTCTTGGTGGTACATGGTGTTGAGGGCAGGCAGTGAAGGGGGTCAGCATTCAGCAGGAGCTGGGGTCGTACTGGGTTTCTCCTCTGCTGCTGGCAGTTTAAGGTCCCGTTGCCACCTCGCTGCCCTGCTGAGCTGCCTAAAACAAGTTCTTCCAGGCACTGGTTGGCCAAGTTGTTGGTGTGTTTAACTAGAGGGATCCCAGGACAGGAGACAGAGCCCTTCCTGAGCTGCAGTGCATGGGGGTTCAGGTTGGGTGGCACCATGCAGTGCTGCACACATGGCCCTGGTGGGTTTTCCTGCTGCAGTGTGATACATGGCCCTGGATTTCACCTGGTGGGGGATTTATGGCCATGGCAGAAGAGCAGAAGTGGTCACTCCCCGGCTTGCTGGGTCCCAGACCAGTGTCCAAGCTAAGGGATATGTTACCTGTCTCATCTAGACAGCAAAATAGGGGAGGAAAGAGGGAATAAATGTAGCTTAGGTGAGCTCAGATGCAGGCTGTGGTGGGATGTGAGGCTTCATTGCCCCATGCATGCCCGCCCTGTTCCAGCCATACGGCCATGGACTGGAGCAATTCCATTCATGGAGGAAAGACCACAACCAACATAAACCTTGTGCATGCTGAAGTACAGAACATCTAAAGGTGTGATCTCTGTGCTTAATTCGTAGTGACAAATCCATCCCTCCGCACTGCTTTACAAATTGGTTGGTGGCTTTTGTTTTTAATTCTACTTTTAATTTGCTCCTAATCAGGCCCTGACTGCCTGTCCCTATGTATTCATGTACGTATGTATTTATTCAATCAATCGTGTGTGTGTGTCTTCTCCTGCCCCGCAGTTTGTTCTTGTGCTGGACCTCCTCCATTAATCCAATTTGAATGCAGTCTCCCAGGTCTGGAATTCTAATTCACAGATTGCAGAGGGGAACCATACAATGCCCGCACACCAGGATGGGGGTTTGTTGTCTAATCTAATCAGGGACAATCAGATGTTTGTAACAAGTCTATCAAAACTGTATTGGGACAGTTTCCCAAGCGATGTAACCAGCTTTCTTAATAGCTCTAACATGATTTAGGGCTTCCTGCACTTTCATGCAGATTATGTTGAAGGTTTGCCTTTCTTCTCCCACGAGCGCTTGGCAGCAGCCCAGCCCAATGGGCTTTACAACTCTGTAAGCTGCTTGGTGCACCCTGCAGCAGCCGAGGTTTGTGAGGACACCAGGACTCCTGCTGCATCTCCCCCAGCACCGCGCATGCTGGAGGCTGGATGATCCCATCTGTGGGCACCTGTACAAGGTATGGGCTCAGTACCGCAAATGCATCGTAGTGACGGATGGGGGAGTGAAAAGCAATGGTGCTGACCTGATAACGTATTCAGTAAGTCTCCATAGCAGGTCTCTAGCCCTGCATGCAGACCATCAGCCGTCAGGCACTGGTGGGCTTGCGTTCCTGTTGGTAAAGAGCAAGAAACCTGTGTCCTCTCTTGCCCTTGGCAGGTTGAGGCTGTTGGTTTTGGGTACTCGCTGTAGGAAGCCTGGACAGTTGCTGTTCGTGGTAGGGACCTCTTGGGTGGTTTTTGGAATGCCCTCTCGGGCCTTTAGCAAAAGAGAAGGCAAAACCAGTTCTGCAAATGAGCTGATGTCTCTTAGTATAGGCCTCCAATGCATAGTGGAGTTATCTTACTTTTCCTGTGCAAATAGGCAGTTTTGTGACTTTCCCCTTCCTGAACACAAATATTGCTGTGGTCCAGACAGCCAGCTGTTAGGCAGGGCATGAGCATACACTGCTTCTCACACTCCAGGGCTGTACCACTCAGCTCTGCACCCGATGCCTTTACCCAGGGATTTATTTTAGGCTCACGGATTCCCCCCTGCTCAGAGCATCTTTATTTTGGCAGGTACTATGTGTTGCACTCATCCTGAGGCAGGCACATCACGGAGAGCTGCAGCAGGCAGCGTTGCAGCCAGGGCTGAGGTTCATGATCCCAGGTCACACAGCAGTGCTGGGAGCATTAGCTGGGCTTTCAGCCTCAGTAAAGCTTGCCCTGGCTCTGTGTGTGCTGCTGGGCTGCTTTGCACACACAGGCAGGAAGACTATGAACCCCTTCTAATGGGAACTTACCTTTCTTTAGGGGTTTAATCACTGTGCGTGGCTCGTCTTTTGCACTGTGCACCCTGCAGTGGGAGGAACCCAGAGACCTCTGATACCAAGTGAAGGGAAGGATGAAATACTCCTTTAAGGGTGTTTTACTTCCCTTCCTAAAACCATGTTGTGTATTTGACAGCATTGGGCATGTTGTTTTCCAGTTTTTCCTGGTTTCTTCAGCACAGGAACAGCACTCTTAGAGGTAACTGAGGCCGTTAGTGTTGGCAAGGGCTTTGCAGTAGTTGTAGTTCTTGGCTGTCTCAAAGCTCAGATCTGTCAGCTTGGTCCTTACCCTCTCGAGCTCCTGAAGCCTCGCGGGGCTGCCTTATTCTGTGCACTAAGGGGATGCACTTGGGGATGGCTGAAAGGGTAAAAGAAGATGGGTAAGACTAACTCATCTATGTAGATATAGATATAAGAATGGTTAGGGATGCAATAGAAGAGAGGGTCTCTGAGGGAATTTGTGCTAGGGAAGAGAATTGCCGTTTAATTCTTTACAAAACAACCTTTAAACATGGTTGGGAAGATGTGTTTGCAATGATAGCAAGTAAAAGAAACCATGTCACTGAAAAAAAGGGATTTATTTGAATTTCCTTGGTTAATTTGGCAGGAGAAAATGCATTTCCATGGCAGTGTGGAGGCTAGAGTTGCTTCTGCGCCCTGTCCTGTGGCTTTGTAATCTCTGCATGGTGGGAGGGGGAGAGGGGAGGATCTTTATTTCCCCAGGGTGCCCCTAGTTTCGCAGGCAGTGTGTACCTCTATGCTTAGAAATCCGCTCATAGTCCTTGAGAGCTCAGCCCCTGCCCTCCGTGGTGCTGTATGTCCTTGATGAGCTCTCTGAAGCCCAAAATCTTGGGCAGAAAAGGCTCCCACCAATTTATTCTCTTGTTTCATGTTTTTTCCCTCTGAATGTTGGAAATGCATCATCAGGGATGGAAGGCTCTTATATTGAATAGGAATAATGGACCTCGGCTGAAAAACAGAATCATTTTGAATTCAATTCAGGTAGATTGAGGATTATGGTTTTTTAAGGGTTTCATCCCCTAGTTGAACTAAAAATCAATTACTTGCATAGCTCTGTTTACAGACAAGTAGTGAAGTTAAAGACTCTAATGATTGAGGGGGTGGAGGTTTGGTCCTGGAGGTTAATGGACTCGCATGAAGCTTTTTGTCTCAAGCGCTCTCCTCAAATTCCGCTGCCTTTTCCTAAAGGAAGTGGACTTGGCAAGTCTCGTTTCTGCAGCCCACGAAACCCAAATCAGCTTGGGCACGGTTTATCTTGGTCGGTCGCTGCATGAGCGTCCTGTGACTTGATGGCAGGGATAGCTGCAGGTGAAGAGCAGGAGGTGGTCATGACGATGGCATTTTGATTGACTCTGGGTGAGCGCTGCTGTGCTGTTACACAAGAGCTGGCGCCTGAGCACACTCCCTGTCTTGTAGTGCGGTGTCCAGTGGGGTCTGCGCTTCCTGCTCCACATAGCTTTGCTTTGCATCCCCTGAAACTTTAAAAGGGTGAGGCTGAAAGCCATTCAGCATCCAGCCCTACCCCGTAGCAAGGAGCTGTTATGTACTCCCAGAGCAGCTGATGTCCATTAAACGTTTGAGTGGCACTACAACAATGTGTAAAATATCTGTGATAAGGATCTAGCAAATCTTAATTTAGAAAAGGACAAGAATGTAAATTGCACATACAAATGTGATAAAGAGCCAGAGATAACATTCAAGAGATTGTATCAATTTAATGTAAGTTTAGTGCCAAAGCCTGTGATCTGCTCTTTGAAGAGGAGTTGTTGGGGGCCTGTGGTATTCCAGTGGATGCTCAGATTATCCTGGCTCTCTAGACCAGCTGTCGCTGCAGCCAGCGTGCTGCATGGAAGCTGTCTGCTTGCTGGGGATTAATGAAAACCATTCCTGCCTCTACAATACAAATAATGTTCCTTGGGAAAAATAAAGTGCCCTTCTTTCTGCCTGCTGGCCCTTGGGTCGCTCAAAATGCAATTAAACAGCAGCTTAATACAGCTTTGTGATGAAAAATCTGTCAGCGTACATAGGCCCAATCTGAAGCGAGAGCTAGATGGAAGGGATGTGAGCAGGAATGTTTAACCGTGTGCCTGCCTGCCTGCCCCATGGTGCTTGCGGAGCTGGGGCTGGAACTGGGATGTGTGGGGCTGGAACTGGGTTAGCTGGGGGAGCTGGCAGCTGGAGCTGGGCTGTGAGGACATGGGGGCTGACCCATGACCCAGCGAGGCTCTGTGTGCCTCCAGAGTCACCCTTGCTCTGGCCTGGTATCCTGCTTTATGTCCTTGCTTTCTGTGCCTCCACCGCTGTTCCAGATGTGCTACGTCCCTGAACGCAGCCGAGGAGCATGGCAGTAAAGGCTGTGGAAGTACCCTTCCACATGGGTTTGGAAGTGGCAACTCCCGGCTGTGGGTCAGGGTTTGTGCCTGACAAAATGCCCTCCCACAGCTTAAAGCATTATAATAGGAATTCAAGTTAAATGGTGGGGGTTTCCTGCAGACATGAAATGGTAATTCCTTAGCAGAATTCCTTACGGAGCTGGGACTCTTTAGGAGTGGGATGGTCACAGAGGGCTCCTGTGGACACCAGCAGTGCTGCCTGTCTGCAGCCCATCACCTGCCTTCGGTGCTGCAAAACCAGTGATCATCTTTGGCTGCCCTGTGTTTGCCACTTGTGCGCAGCACTTGTAAGAGGTGTGAGCTGAAATCTCACCTCGGCTGTGCGCAAAGAGCCGCTGCAGCAGCAGCTTTACTGGAGTTGTGGTGGGAGCAGTGTTTCGTGTTGCACGCCAGTAGATGGCACAGCTTTTATATCTGCTAATTATATAGGGAGGAAACACGGTCTGTGCCATTCCTATGGCTGATCTTAGCCATGCCTCGCTCTCCTTGCACGAATGAAGATGTCCCTGATGGGGTGCCTGTAGCTGAGGAAGCTGGATAAGATTACAGGAGAAGATGTTGAGCTTTGTGGCACTGGGCGGCAGTGGGAAACCCTGGTGGGGACAAGGAGGTAAACAACTGTGCTCTTGGATGAGCATGGAGGCGGATAAACAGAAAGGTGGTGATAGTTTGGCTTCCCAAGCACATTCCAGCAAGGGATGAATTCCCTTAGGATAAATCTGTTTGACTGCTCCAGCTTTATGCATGGGGAAACTGAGGCTTGAAGAGATCATGCTTTGTCTTTCATACAGCCGGGAACAAGAGCTGTGCTTCCTAATTAAGTTCTGGGACTTTTAGCTGCAAGGTGTCCTTCATGCATGGTTACTACAATAACATCTCCCTGGAGCTCAAAGCTCCTTCTCTCTGCTGTGCTTCAGTTTGGCACTATTGTTCTCTGGCTAGTTTAGCCTTTGAATGTGAATGTTTTGAGCAGAAAATGTGAAGTGCACCCTTCTGAAAGAGTAAGAGCTGGATCCATCCTTAAATCTCCCTGCATGATGGTGCCCAGCTGTTAGTGCATCCCATCAGCAAAAGCAGTGCTCTGGCCCATTCAGGGGGGGCACGTGGAGCTTGCTGAATGGTGGCCGCTGGAGTTGGGAGGGTTGCCCAAGGGCAGTAAGACAGCTGTGAAAGGGAGAGGAATGCTGCTTGTCCTTCCATGCCCCTGTCCTGGGAGATGTGCAGAGACCCCGGCATTAGAAGGAATCTTTCTTCCCACCTTCTGCCTGCTGGAGAACTTCTTTTCATGGCTGAAATTGATTCTTGTAAGTGGAATGAAAGGATGTATCCCAAATCTTGAGGGCCTGGAGTGCATGTAGAATATAAACCAGAATGTATGTATGTATGGCTGTAAATAGAGTTGTCACTCTAAAAGGAATGGGGTGTCTAGTGCTTGTCAGATCATTTTTAAACCATTTTTATTACCAGATTACATTCTAAGATGAAATTTATTGTAGGATTTGACTGCAGATTTGGAAGCACACTTAAAAATTATGGAGAACCTTTGAGCCTTAGCTGAGGGCAGGCTGCCTGCTCCAGGGTTTCCTCCAGGGCAGCTCCTGCCCGGCAGGTTTGAAGGATGATTTCCTGATTTTAGTGCTAACTCTGCCCTGACCTGTCACCTTTTATAATCAAGCAATGGCATCCCATGTGGACAGTGTCATGGAAGCTCCAGCTCATGAGTCTGTGTCCTATGTGTGGGGCAAAAACCCTCCAGGGCACCTTTCCCAGTTGATTGTTCCCTGAATGTGGCTTTAAAACAGCTTCCCTAAGGATTTTGTATCAAAACTGAGGACCAATCCTAGCACATGTTGACTCTTCTTTTCCTGCCTCTCACCCATAAGCGTTGCTCCTAAAACATTTTGTTCCAGTTGCATCCTTTATCTATGTTCAGTGCGACATCTGCAAGCAAAATAATAACACTGGACTGACTCTAATTAGCTAGTCCTCGCAGGTACCAGTAGCATCTCTTTTTCTGTCCTAGCCCCTTCCATCTTTTCCTCCTAGTTGTTCCTGGTGATATCTGTCTACCTTTGATCTGTATCATAGAATCATAGAATAGTTAGGGTTGGAAAGGACCTTAAGATCATCAAGTTCCAACCCTGCCTACCATGGACATCAATGGCAATGTTAACAGGGTGTTCTCAGTCTCCTCAGCCATTCATTTGATGCAGCGTGCCAAACAGCAGTCGCCTCTTCCTAGCAAACTTGGACATCCAAGCTGTGTTGTTTTCATCTACCCTGGTTTACATAACCATAAAGCACATCACAGGCCAGATGCTGGAAGAAGCAGTTGCTTTGCAAGCTCCATCTGAAAGCTGCAGCCCCCTGCACTGTGCAGGGTGGTACGGAGATGCAAACAGAAGATTGACCAGCGACTGAGGAGGGATGGTTGGATGCAGCAGCCTCCTGCTTCCAGACCAGCTCCTGGGCTTGGTCAGAATTTGGCTTTTTTGAATGTTGCCACAAATATTTGAAAGTCATTCTGTACCTGTAGAGGTGAGGAGAACGTCAGCTGTATTTAACTGATAGACTTGTGCAGACCCATGTTTGCCATCACCCCTGGCCTCTAAGCAGCCAGATTTATTTTGCACACAGACTAATGCAGGTAGTCCTGGCTGCCTTGATGTCAGCATTTTTCTGCCTCTCCCACTCCTACTTGGACCCAGAACCTCTGCAAGGTCCCATTCTGAGTAGCTGCTCTGCTCCCTCTGTGCTGAGCATCCCTAAAACCTGCGCCATAATAGCATCCCTGCTAATTATATCACTGCAGATTTATTTCATGGTAATAATATTGCTGGCCTCAGGCATCACCACTGTCATTGGAAAACATCGAATGATCACCGCTCCTTAGCTGCCTCCATTAAAGCTGAGAGAAGTGTCTGGGCCTGTTTATAAGTTTGTCTTTTGATGAGAGCCAAGGATTGACGAGCTGGTGGATGCAGGGCTTGCAGAACGTGCCCTGGAGGGAAGCTTGCCTCATCACAGCAGCCATAAGGTGCCGATGGCAGGATCGCTAGCTGAATGCATACACAGCCTGGGAAGCAGGGAGGGGGGCGAGAGCATCACCTTTATATCTCTTCAGGGCACACCTTCTCTTCAGGGCAGACCTTACCCCCTCCCTTGCAGCAGCATCCAGTGCTGAGGGATGGCTCCATGCTCCTGACCAGTGGTGCTGGAGCCTTGATGGGAGCTGCTCCTAGAAGGGGGTGTTTCAAGCGAGCAAATCATCTTGCAACATGTTCTGTTGGAAGTCTTGGAGGTAGAGCAGAAGAAAAGGCAAAATATCAGTGCTGTTCCTCAACAAAAAATGGAGTAAAAGAATTCAGGAGTTTTCTCTGTGTTTTCCTTGTGAGAAATAGCACCCTGGCTGCTGTGCTGGGTACCAAGGCCTTCTGCTGAGAGCATGGCTGCAGGCCAGTGCTGCAACCCCAGGGCTGTTCTGTTCCTAAAACTCAAGCTTGTAGCTGCTTCGTGCTGCAGGCTGCATCCCTTTCGAAGCACAGCAGTAGGAGGGCAGTAGGTCTGTAGGGTGAAGCGTTTGGTGCTGACGACCTGATATCCACACTCTGGATTTTGGAGGGTATATTAACGTATTTCAGCATACATCCCGCTATTGCACAGACTTGTTGCAAGTGCTTTTATCTGTGCCTGAAGCCTGGTTTGACTTGTCAGCATGGGGTGACCATCATTCCAAGACAGTGTGTTGGTCTTGCCTATGGTCCCCAGACAGGCACCCAAGGGAAAGCAGAAGGTTATCTCAGATCTGAGATTTAGCTCATGTGGGGAACATGAAGAGGTAACTTATTGCTGTCCCTTTCAAGATCTATAAAGTAGATCAGTTGTTATTGATTTTACTGTGTTCGACCATAAAGTCCTTTCTGGTTATGATGTGAAGTGCTTCAGCACAGCAAAGAATGGGCCAAAAACTTGCCTGAAATGGGGTCAATGCATTCCATGCAGACAAAAGGCACTTCCACTCAGACTACATCAAGTCTCCTGGTAATTTCAGCACAACAGTCAGAGCAGAAATATGCTGATAATTATTTAAATTAGACTGCGAGCATTGAATTTTTTTTCCTTCAAGTAACAGCACTTCAGCACTTGTCCAGATGAGTGCTAATTTACCCAAATGGAAAGGTTTATTAAACATGCCAGCCAGTGCTTTAGTAATATTTAGGACAGCAATTTTGCTTTATTATATCTCTTAACAAAGAGGACACAGGCTTCTTCATGGAGCACCACAGCAGTCAGGGGACCTTGCCCAGGAGCCACGTCAGCTCTGCCTGGTTTTGGATTAAGATGCATCATTTCTGCTTCCATTCTGCTTCTGCCAAGTGCAAACCTGGGACCCGATTCGGAACAGCTTCACTGCTTGACCAGACTGAGGGACACTCAAAATCTCTGGGCGTCTTTTAGGTGCAGGAGTCATGGCTGTGATTTGGAAATGTTGAAGGATGACATGGGTGAAATGGGTGAAGGTGAAATGGGCCCTGCACCATGTGCTGAGGGAGATGATCCTCAGCTCCTCCTGCTCCCCCTTGCTTGCTCTAGGACGCATCTGACAACCGTGTCATAAGTGTGGAGAAATTTGGGTGCATGAAGATGATTCCAGCCCATCATTTGCTGTCCCTCACTGATCTGTTGTATGCAGCCTCCTGGTTCCCTTGTTACTGTATGTGTTGTCATGCGGGTGTGTTTAGACTGTTAGATACAGTTGAATCTGAGCTCAAAGATACCCAGTGTGTCTATCTTTGTTTCACCATCAGGGCTGTCTTCGGACTAATCACACTGTGGTATGCTGGGTTTGATGTTTCCTTTAGGACTCTATGTTTCTTTGTCTCATATATTTGAGAAAATGCTGCATGAAATCCAATGAATTGAGGTTCTGCTAACACAACTACTACAAGTCTTCTGCTGCTTTTTGTCCGTGGGTGCAGATGTTTGGGTTTGTGGCTTCTCCCAGCACGGTTATATGATGCGAATGCTTCTTGGAGATCTGTCCAGAAGAAAATTTCTTTTAGGCTTTGAAGTTCCTCTGGGTCCTTCAGAATAAAGACCATCACCTCCTTTTTGTGTGCATGCTTCTAAGGACATGAGGATTAGAAACGCTGTATAACATTCTAAAATCTATGTTGTGCTGTTCGTATCTTTAAGACCCTTCCAGGGAGGCAGGGACAGAATTTTGAGAAGAGCTTCAGTTTGCTGCTGTTCAAGGTTGAATAGGAGTTGATGGACAGCATAGTTTGCATGCCTCATGTTCATGAAATATGGTATTTCTCCATCCTCTCGTTACTGGTGGGAACTGTCATCTTTGCCGTTGTGTAGTGGATGTCTTTCTGTACTGAAAATTTTTCCTCCTTGCTCCTTCCATAGATATTTTTTCCCTCTCTTTCTTCATCTTTCCCCCCCCTCCACGATCACTGTGTTAAGCTATATCGTACTATGAATCTTGGAGTGCCTGGAGCTCAGGCTGGTTGCAGATTTGGCAAGGGAGAACCTACTGGAGTTTTGGGTTGTGCATTCTTCCAGGGCTTGGATGCAGGGTGCAGAAAAGAGTGCTGGGAAGATGCAGGCTTGATTCCAGGCACTTGGTCTGTCCTTGATACCATCGAGTGAACAAGTGTTGTCAGAGCAATGAGCGGAAAGGCTGCGGCTGCTCTGCTATGCAAGTGTTGAATGTCCCAGAGGACCAACGGGGAAGTGGATCATCTCTAGAGTTCCTGCAGAGGCTCTCAGATCTCTCCAGAGAGCTGCAGTCACCCCAGACAGGTTGAATATTGTTGTGTCTTGTGTTGGAAGTGCAGAAGAGCTGCTGGAGGGAGCGTGTTTTCTCTGCTCCTAAGCATGGCTGGGCAGGAGGCCAGGTTTTCCAGGGACAATTGTTGATTCCCATCCTTCTCGTGCTCTGTAAAGATCAGAGCGCTGCTCTCACAGCTCCTGAGAGGCGGGCAGCACGTGTCCGAGGCAGGGCCTGGTGCACAGTGATACCATAGCATAGAGATGGACACCTTGCTGCTTGCATGTGCATGGTCACCAGCTCAGTCTTGGGCTTCCTGCTCTTCATTGTGCAGGAGATGATGCCCACAGTGTATCTGATGGCACGATATCATGGATCTTTCTAGCAGGCCCTCAAGTTCCTAGAGCAGCAGAGCTTGTTGTAGGGACAGCACTGCTGCCTTACCCAAATGTGTTTGATGAGACCAGTTAGTGAGCCCTGCAGCTCTCTTCTGGTACAGCCACTTCCACCAGGGTTTGCAACCGAGATGAAACCAGGCTGTGTATTTCCCATCACACAGTACTGTTGCTATTTGCAGTCCTGGTAGTTGGCTGGTAGCAATAGCAGAGTTTCAGAATGGAGAGTTTAAATGGGAATAGTTTGAAAGGGAACTCTCACTGTGCATTATTGATGGTACGTGGGTTTTGGCATTAGGCGTCCCATAGGGAAGTGTGCCGTGACACCTCGTTTATGGCGGAGCCCCAGTGTGCTTTGTACCATCAGTGCATCTCATCCATCCACAGTAACAGGGATGCGGGGAAGCAGCTTAGAGGAGTCCTCCCAGTTTATCCACTTTTAAAAGGTACAGAGAGACAGACAGCTTGGGATTCAATTTTACTGTTCTAGCGCTTTTCTTGCCACCCTGATTGGAAGTGCTTAACCTCCATTAATCAGTTTGAATTTTATCTAAAATTCATCCTTGATGAAGGCAAATTAGATAGAGTCTGCTGCTTCAGTCCTGGGCTGAAAATGATGGCAGTGGATGCAGGGATTAGCAGGTGAGTGCAGCGCAGCTTGCATCACAGCAGTACTGTATTTTTGGTGGCTCTGTACTGTCAAGACTGGAGGAGTCAGCCATGTCCTGTGTGCTCAGTTCCCAACAGGCAGGACAGGGGCGTGATGTTGTACCAGTGAATCCAGGTGACACATTTGGGTGCCACAACCCAGAGCAGCAATACAAGTCAATCACCAAGTCACTGAGGTTAGCAGGACCTCTGGAGATCACCCAGTTGAATCCCTGCTCAAAGCATGGTGAGCTGAAACAGGGAACAGGCTGCCCTGGAAATCAGTTGTTCTTAGGGAGGTTGCTGTCACTGTCCTCATTTTAGAGAAGGGGAGCGTAAGCCAAGTGACTTGGCCAGCCAGAGAGCATCTTAAATGTCTGATGAATATTTCATGGTGGGATTTCAGCCATGCCCTTTCCTTGGGAAGAGCTAGTGACTGCAAAGTGCTTGCCTTTGAACTCCATCCATCCAACACCTGCAGGCCTTCTCCTGGATGAGACTCACTGCTGATGGCTTGAGGCTGGTGAGGTGGGAGGGAGCACTGATGGGCAGCGGCACTGCAGGGAGCTGCCGGCTAATTTACCTAATCCATAGCACACTGCAGCTGCCATTTACATGGGCAGAAAAAGGGGGAGCTTGCCCCTGAGAGGGAGACAGGCTCTTCTGCTGCATGGATCAGTGGTCTCCACCCCCACTTGGGGTGCAAAAACAAATGATAATCTCGCATTCTGCTTTATTTCCTGTTTATTTTTTCCCTCTGTCCCTGGTGAGGGCAGATAAGAATTAACCTCCAGGGACATCTGTGATATCCTAGCAAGAAAAAACATCGTTTTCAGGCTTCTAAGAAAATGAATTTCACTGGGAGGAACCACACTGAGAGGACTTTGTTAGGATACAGATATTTGTAAAGTGTGTCACCTCCACTGTGGACCGGGAAGGCTTTTATAGCCCAAATCTGACCCCTCTTGCAAAGCACCTCACTGTGCTTCCTGTGTGGTTTGGGACCTCGCGTATAGACCTGTTCTTCACGTGGGTTGCTCAGCTGGTCGGCGGCAGGTTAACAGCTTCTCCTGCATATCATGCAAAAGAAGAACCCAGCGAAAACCAGAACAAACCAAAACTTTGCTTCACTGCTTGAAACAACTTGTGAGCTGGGAGTTTGTCCCTGCAGTCTTTGCTCATGCCTTCTGCTTTCTGCTGTGACTGATGATTGGGATGGGAGCCACGCAGTGTTGCTGAGCAGCTCCACAGGCAAAGCCTTCTGGCAGTTTGGATCTGAACCTCCTTTGTGCTGCTGCTGCTCTGGTCTAACTGCTTAGCTAATACTTTGATGCTTGTGGGTTGCCTCATTAGGAGGAGGAACTAATGATGGAGGTAGTGATGCACTCCTCTCTTCCGAGATCGCGCACCAAAGCTGCTTTTGCTGATACAACGTCTTTGCTCACAGTTGTGTGAAGTTCTTGCTGGGTCAGGGCTCGGAAAGCTGTTCTTAAAATCCTGGGCACTACAGCCCCTGTATGAAGCAGGGATGGTTAGATGTGTTAGGGCCTTGTCTGTTGGGTTTTGAAGATCTCCACCGGTGAAGCTCCTATGCTCTGAGTCCCAGTGTTGACCAACCCTAGAATCATAGAATGGTTTGGGTTGGAAAGGACTCCAACCCCCTGCTATGGGCAAGGACACCTCGCACTAGACCAAGTTGCTCAAGGTTCTATATGTAACTGGTTTAGAATTTGCTGTGTTGTTTCCACTGCTTCTCATCCTCCCCTTGTGCACATCCACAGACAGTTTAGTTTCAGCACACTCTCAGGTCACGTTGAACTGCTTACAGCCTACTATATTTGCCTTCCAGTAGCTGCAGGAGCAGTTAAAGCCCCTGTGAGTACCAAAGCCTACCTGTTCTTCTGTGTAGAGACCTTTCCTTGGGTCATCTCTTGTTTGGTGCCTCTTTCTTCCTTTGTTCTGTGTCCTTGTTTACCCCATTAAACAAATGGGTTTTGATCAACAGCCAGTGTAATGCTGGCTGCCCATGTACTCCCATTTCTGGCATGCCTTACATGCAGAGCCTGTGTTTTAGGTGATGTTCCATTGTATTTCAGTGTTCCTGCTCCAAAGACACAGGGTTTCAGCCTCCTTTCATTCAGGAAAAAAACCTGTATGCCAATAGCTTCAAGCCCAGTGTTTTGTCCCTGGATTGCAACAGGGATCTGTATGTTACCACTTGTCACCAGAATGCTTGAGCATTCCCATTGCCCAGTGTTGCGTGGTTGAACACTGTAATGGTTCGCCCAGATAAGTAGGGGAGACTCCATCCTTGTGGGTACTCAAACTGAGCTGGACACAGCCACTACTTGATGGCCCCATCTGAATGGGGTCCATACTTGTGTGTATGTTGGTCTTTTTGTCTGTGAGAGCTAAAGTTGGCTTTCACACTCTGAACTGAGGAAGGGTTATTGATGGTGCAGGAATAGTAGGAGACAAACTGCGGGTGATATGTAGGACACCCACTCCTGTCTTCCAGCCAAGCTGAGCAGGAGGGAGGGAGTCTTACAGATTTTGTTGAAGTCACCAGAAGAACTGCACATCTCCAGCCTACTTCATAGCTCTTGTGTGGACCTCATGTGCCAGAGCTAACATGACACATGATTCGTTAAACTGGCTTTTTTCATGGTTGTGGGGAACAACCCAGCCGTGCAGCAGAGAGCTCTGGTCAGCGATGGCAGGGCGCTGACTGCTGTCGAGATGCTGCCCCTGAGGAGGGAGGCAAGGGAGGCCAAGTGATAAAACCACATGATGGACCTCACCCAGCAAAGGAGGCAGAACAGGGAATGCAGGGAACCTGAACAGGAGCACGAGGACTGCCAAATTATGATAGTAATGTGTGGGACAACATGTTAGAGAAGGAAAAGCATCAATCTGGATGATTTTTCCCATAAATTTAACAGGTGCCTCCAGGACATAGGGGTCACACCAGTGTGGGATTCACCTGGCCCTTCAGGTGGGGCGGCTGATGGACTTGAGTGTTTTCCCCAGTGGAGTGTGGCTCTTTAGACATGGAGATGTGTTTAAGATTTGCTTTACTGCTTTATTAAATCCAGAGCTTCTGCTGGAGTGAAAAAGGGCACTAAAAACATTGTAAAACTGAATTGTGCAGAATCTGGAATGTACCAGGTACACCTCACCCATGGTAGAGAGGAATCTTTCTGTTCCCTGACAGGCTTCCTCTGCACATTCAGCCTGCAGCTGAAGTGGGCTTTTTGCTGTCTTTCCTTATTGTAATCTCCTAATTGGTTTGCTACATCCACTTCTCAATCGCTGTAAGTATTTAAATGCAGTGAGTCCCATTAGACAGCCCTTTTCCATCTACATTACCCACTTAAGCAAATTTCAAATTAAGATTTTCTCTTTTTTTCATACAATTTCAGTCTTTCTGCTGCTTTTGTGCTGATATCTGCCAAATAGCTTGTGTGTTAGAAACACTGGTCTCGCAGGTGGTGGGTTCCGCACCTCCTTCTGTTCCTCGTCATGTCATGGAGATGCGGTAGCTGGTGATAGGAACACATTCACTGCATCCCTCTCTGATTTGGCCCTTTGGACACATCTTATATTGTGATTTTGTTGTTATAATGGGAGGATGAATGATTCATTGCTGTCTCTCAGTGGAGGGGTCAGCGGGTCACCCAGCGCTGTATCTTATTATCATCTGGGACTTGGTCTGCTGAGGGATGCTAACCATCTGTAACACATACCGCTCATTGCTGTGGCATGCTCATAACCTCTGCTAATTATTTATAAAGGGTTAATTAATAGGATTCCTCTGTAAACAGTGACCCAGTGTTCTTTGTTTCTGGTTCTTCAGCTAAAGTAACAGCACTCTTCCTGAAAACAACAGTAATTTATTCTTGAGAACAAGGGTTTGAGGTGGTGTATCAAAGCGCCACGAAAAACTGAATGTGGCATCTACCTCTCTCCTCTGATCACTGATTTTGTAATTTTATAGAAGAAAGCAATCAAGTTTGTCTCATTATATTGGTGCTCAAGTTCAATTCCATTATCCTTTTAGGCTTTTCTCTTAATGTTTGTTCCACTGTTTCAGTAAGGCTTGAAATTAGACTAATTCCCCAGATCACTCTTCTTCCAGTTTTAAAAGGTAGATGAAAGAGATTAAGATTATTGAGTTCTGACAATCAAAGAGACAATGAGGTAGAACCATTAACGTGCTGAAAGAGACTGTTTGCCTGGTCCTGTTACCCCTGTTCCCAAAGCAAAGGCAGAGGGCACCTGGTGTAATTAAAAGGCAACAGGTCTGCTGCAAGTGAAAGGAAATGCTTTTTAATGCAGCTTGTAGGAACTTGGTGCTCGAAGATGCTGTCAGAGCAACAAATTTAGCAAGGCAAAAAAGAGGAGAAGCTTGTTATGAATAAGAACAATAGCTTCAATTCTGCAGTTGTTGTGATAATCCTCGCTGGTTGTTACGGTGGGTTTACTTGAGTGATGGAGGCTTTTGAGATCAATGTATCTGTAAATTGAGCAGAGGACAAGATAAATGACCAAGGCTGGTCTGTTTCTTGCTTTGGGAAGATTTAAGGCAATAATTAGTGAAGGCAGGAAAATTATTTCCCTTCTTGCAGATGGATTTTGTAAGATACGTTGTTTGCAATCTTTCAGGCTGAGGAGATTTGGGTCTTTCTCTAGACCATTTGCAGAATGACAAAGCTGATGGGACCCCGGGTTACCTCCACTGTAGCAGCCTCTCTGCTTTTCCTGAAAGATGCATTGAATCTTACCTGTTGAAAACAGACTGAGACCACCAGGCAGTAACTCTCTTTAGAGACCCTCCCAACCAGGCATCTCCTCCTTTACTGAGCTCTGAGTTACTTACTGAGTACAATTGGTAGGGAGGAGAAGTATCTTTTATTACACCTGCCTTCATGGCTGACCCTGCTGTGCCTTTTCAACTCCATCAGCTGTTTGGATAAAAATATATCTATTTTTCATGAGTAATGGGAAGATGAACAGGAGAAATGAGAATAAGCCTCTGCTCAAGTGGGAATTATGGGTATGAGATGTGCATGTGCATCTTCAGTGCTTCTTTCTCTCCCTTCACTTCATTATTGCTTTCTAAGCCTTCTCCTTTAAAAATGAAACCGTTTCTTAAACAGGCAGTAGTTTTTCATGCATTTTCCTCATTCTGTGTATTAAAAGATCTTGACCCCTCCATTTCCATCTTTTGGGATAAAAGTAGTAAGTTGTGCCAATTCGGTAGTCAGTGCGTGGAAGTCAGTGTGTCTATGAAATGCATATTCTCTTTGATTGCCTGCATTTAAGGCTGATTATGTTCAAATCACCCAAACATCACAAAGTGCTATGTGAAGTATAGTAATCTGTTATCAGAAGCAGACAGAGAGAAGGGGAAACAGCTCCTTAGATTTTGGTAGAACCCAATTAGTCTGACACATCAGCTTCTCAAACACCGGCCTGTGGGGAATGTCATAGAGTTATGAGCCTGGTGCTGTTTTACAAGCAGCAAAGCTCAGAAATCTCTGAAAGGGGTGAGACTTTAATGCCAGGAATGTGTTTTGCATTCTAGGAAATCCACCCCAAAAGTTAGTCAAGTTGCACCGTTCACTTGCATGCTACTAGATTCCACCAGTCTTCACTGATACTAACAAAGCCTCCAAAGAAAATAGAGTAATCTGCTAGCCCAGGGACCTTGCACTTGGCCTTTGCTGGGTCAGATTTCTGGATCCATTTCGCTTCCAGTAAGAGCATGCAATATGCTCTGATCGTGGTCGGACAGGGTAAAACCATTCCTGCTGCCTTGGACTGTCTCAGAGGCAGTGTCCATGCTTCTCTGCATCCTTCCACGTGCTATTTTCAGTGTAGTGCTCATCACCTGGGAGGCCATTTCTGCACCCCCTAAATGATTGCCTTGGCTACTAGCCCAGCTCTTCATGGAGACACGTGGACAAACGTGGATGCACAGCTCTTCATGGACACACAGTCAAATAAAATTTGGCATCTATTATTTACCCTCTAGGTTATGACACAGGAGGGAGACAAGGGCCTCCCTTTCCCCTCTCTGGCAATCCCCCTGTGGTACAGGGATGACCTGTGGGATCACTGCATGCTGTACTGCCCGTGGCATGGACAGATCCTGCAGCTTTCCCAAGTGGCCAGGCTGGCACTTCATCAGAGCTGTGTCCAGTCAGAAAGGTTTAAGTTTGGGGATTGCTTTTAAATTGCTACCTCACATTTATAAAAGCAGGGAGAGGGGGTGTAATTTGTCTTCCATAGTGCTGAGACTATTACATGTAGAGTCCTATCTGGGTCTGAGGTCCTACAGTACCTAAAGGGGGGATACAGCAAAGCCTCAGGGAGACTTTCTACAAGGGCATGTAGTGACAGGACAAGGACAATGGCTTTAACCTGCCAGAGGGGAAATTGAGGTGAGCTCTTAGGCAGAAGCTCTTCCCTGTGAGGGTGCTGAGGCCCTGGCACAGGGTGCCCAGAGAAGCTGTGGCTGCCCCATCCCTGGCAGTGTTCAAGGCCAGGCTGGACGGGGCTTGGAGCAGCCTGCTGTAGTGATAGGTGTCGCTGCCCATGGCAGGGGGGTGGAACTGGGTGAGCTTTAAGGTCCCTTCCAACTCAAACCGTTCCATGATTCTGTGATGTGCAGGTGCCGTGGTAGAGGAGGGGATGGAATGGGAGCTGTAACTCTGAATCCCTATCTTCCCACCTCTGTGTGGCTGCTGGTGATTTAAATTGTCAGCTTAATGCATTCATCCATTTAACTCAAAAACGTGTTTGAATAGAGGAGAAGGCTGAGAGCAGACCTCTTCCATGAAGTGGAATGTTTGCCTTGCAGAATTCCAGCTTTACTGCTTCCCAGTTAAGGCCCAGTAATGTCCGGATGGGTGGGAGTCACAGGCTTTCCTTTGCCTGATAAGGTTGACGGGTCTCTGTTTTGGGAACACTCCTACACACATGTGCGTGTATTTGGATGTGCCTGGACAGTGCCTGGTGCAGGTCTGGAGAGCTCCGGGCACCATCATGACGGAAACCCAGTGCAGTACCAGCACAGCAGGCGAGCAGGATGAACGCTGTGTGCTTGTCTCCAGGCAGCTGTGCCCAGAGGTTTCCTTGTCCTCTAAAAAGCTTGGTTGTTGCAGTTTTAGGGCTGCGCTCTCAATCTCTTAAGCAAATTACCAAGAAAAATGGTTGGTGCTGTTTTTTAATCCTTGTGCTCTGATGGTTTTCTTTAGGGCGGTTGTGCCAGATTTTCTTCCTTTTATCCTCTTGTTTTTCAGTCTTTTCCCTTTCTCTTTATATTGAGATTTGTCCTTTCTTTCATAGAAATTAAAATGCCACATCCCCACCAGTCTGAGACTGAAACAAAACTGAGGCCAGAGAATAGTTTGTTTCTAATTGAGATTTGAAAAATATCCCTCAACAATGCTTTCAGCTATTATGTATAGGAATAGTTTTATTACACTTGTGGCAAGCCCACATTCTGCCATTGGAGGATAAGAGGACAAACGAGAGCAGCAGTTCCATCACAAGGTATCTGTCCTGAAGAGCAGATGGCTCCGGGTGGAAGTTGTTTTGGGTCTGTGCGTCTACAAAAGGCACCTGAGAAAAGCCAGCCTTGTATTATTGAGCTTAACTCCCTGCCTGGAACATAGAGCTCGGTTGGAAAATTGGTAGGAGTGTATAAGTCAAAGGAAAAAGGAAAAAAAAACCAGCTGGAAAATGCTGTTGCAGTGCAAATGTCCAGCACGGGCAGGCAGGAGGGGAGAATTGTCTTCAGGAATATTCTGGGAGTGATCATGCAGTTAAACATGCTTTGTAATGTCAAAATGCAGACGGGTGTGGGAAGGCTAAGCAGCTAACGGCCAGCTCAGTAGTCCTAAATCTGCAGTTGAACCATAAGGAAGTGAAGCCCAATGTCCATGGGCAGCTTGGCTTGGGAGTGCCGGTGTCTGCGTGGCTGAGCCCGGCAGTTAAGTGTTGTCGTGCAGCTGGCTGTGGGAGCATGGAGTCGCTCGCTGACAGACAGTTAATGCTGAGGCTGCTCTGCCATTTGGGCAGGGTTCAGATGGATACCAACCCATAAAGAGCTAAATTTGGAGAGGGAAGAGAGCGTCTGGATGCTTATTGCCATCATGTGCTCCGTGAGGGACAGGCAGGAATGGAGGCTGGCGAGAAGTGAGTCTGCTCAAGTTTGCGTGCGAGACAGGGCTGAGCCATGGCATCTCTGCATGGATCGATGCAGGGGCTGATGATGAGCCACCTTGCTGCACATGCATCACCCCATGTCGCCCCCCCATGGGAGCCAGCAGCTCACAGGCTTTGACAGCTCCCTTGGCTGCTTGTTTGTTTCCTGAACATTCAAGTCTTGGGTCTTGTGTCCAAAGCCAGCCCCTCCAGAGCCCAGGCTGGCATTGGTCAGTGCTGCCTTCCTGCTTTTGGAACAAGCATCTGTGCATTCCTGGCCCCCTCTGCCCTCCCGTCCAGGCTCTGCTTCATCCAGGTGATGTGCTGCACAAGAGGAGGCTGAGGGCTTGCAAGCCAACAGCCCTTAGCCCTTTCCTCTATTGCCCTGCTGGGTTAGAAAGCAAAGACATGGAGTAGTTTGACCTGTGTGAGTGGCACCACCAGGTCCCATAGCACCTCTGCCTGCGCTGACGCTGTGGGTGCGGGGTCCAAGAGCCCCCCTCTCCCTAGAGCCAAGCCTGTCTGCCCTCCAGTCCCCCCAGCATCCTGCAGCAGGCAGGCAGGAGGCAGCATGGGCAAGTGTATTTGTTGGTGAAACATTTGCTCAGCTGGGCAGCTCAGAGTGAGTGAATCCATGATTTTTTGTCTCCCTTTTTCTGCTAAAAGGTTAAATTTACATTGAATAAATCTGTGTTCCACACAGTAAAAACAAATGTAAGTGCTTGAGCGTGTGCAAGGGGCAGTGCCTGCTGGCTAGGGTGCTCGGGAGAGAGCTCGCTGGTGTCTGGAGGCAGGCGATTACTCTCCAGTATTGTTCTTTCTAGAGCAAGCTCTGCAGGGAGAGCAGAGGAGGCTGCGGGCGCTGCAGGCAGAGGGACGGTGGCAGCGCAGCTGCAGCCCTTGGCTGGCCTTGGGGAGGCAGAGCCGGGGCCGGGCTGCTCCCTCGCTGCATCAGGGAGGGCAGGAATCCGGTAGCCCTAAAACACAGCGATTGTCAGAGCAAATGGTTGAAATCTGCTGGAGCCGCAGGCGTGTGGGAAGTGCTGAGCAGCGTCAGCTCCTCAGACCGAGGCCTCTGGGGCTTTGCTTCTTGAGGAGGAGCTGCAGAAGAGTGCAGAAGAAAGAGGGATGTCACAGCCATGGGGAGGGAGGAAGGCCAAGGCCATGGCGCAGGGCCAGAGGCAGCCTCGTCTCGAGGCTCTCCCCACATCTTCAGCTCTGCCCTGCTCTGTCCCCCTGCAGCCTCTTCTCTCCCAGCAGTTCATCCCTTTGCAGTTTGTTTCTCAGGTCATCCTGCCCACCTCCAAGCATGGAAACTCCTCCTGGCCAAGGATTGCAAAGCCACTGTGCCCTTGTTCAGGTCTCCATGGAGAGCTCGGATGGAGATGGGGAAGGGATGGCTCTTACCTCTCCCCAAGCCATAGCGTGCTCAGCATCCCTCAGCATTGCCCCCTCTGAACATGGGTTTTCCTTGTGCTGAGTCTGTCTCCCTGCCCACACAGCACCTGAGAGGCTGGAACTGAATCAGAGCTCTGCAAATCCCTGCTGGGGATCTGGGCTCTGGCAACATTTAGAAGCCTTCTGCTGGGCAAGGCTGGTGGGTGACTGGGAGCTGCCTCTGTGGGGCCCCATTGCTGCCCTGTGCCCTCTCTGAGCACAGAGGGGTTGGTCACCAGGCCAGGGGCTTTCCATGGCCACCTGGGTGGCTCTTCTGACCCTTGTGCATTGCCTGCCTCAAGCACAGCCCCAGGCAGTGCTGGCTGTGCAGCCAGGCAGAAGACAGGCTCTTCTCATGCTGAGCACCGCCACACGGTGGGTCAGGCATCCCAGGTGCTTTATTACCTCTGGCCTATGCCAGGAGGCAGCAATGAATTGCATATGCTCATTGTTTACCTGCACTCACCTCGCAGAGGTGTTGTCTACACGCACCAGGGCTGTGGTTTTGCTTAAACCAGCTAAAGCTGCTGGTACTTGCCAGTAAGCACTGGGTCCTGGTTGGCTGTTCTGAGCCCTTCCAGTGCTGTTGGGCCCTTCCCCAAGCTGCTTGGCTTCACCAACAGAATGGAGATGCCCCTTGATTTGTTTTGTTTGGACAGTTTTCCTCCAGCCAAGCGTACTGGATCATCTGTTGGAAGAGTTGGTACCTGGGGGAGGCCAGCAAAAGAGGAGGGGTTAGGGCCAGACTATGTCCTGGGTGGGGAAGAAAGAGTAAATCTCTCCAGGGCCACTAAAGGACAGGAGATAAGTGCAAGTAAGTGCAGTAGACAGAAAGGCAGATTTTACTGCAGGAGGTCCTTCACCAGTACCTTTTATAAACTCTCCTAACTGTGTTTTCTCTTTGTGTAAGTAATTCCATCATGGTTTTTCTATCTTAATTTGGTCAAGCTAAATGCAGTTTCCAGGTAAATGAGTAAAACCAGATCGTTTTCCACTCAAAGCTGTGGCAAGTCTCTAAACCAGAGTGCTGGGGACACGTTAGCAGTGTGCCCCCATGGAACCTGCACAGATGAGGTGAAGAGCTGCTGTTGCAGGGCCAGAGGAGAAAAAACTGTCTTCTGGTGAGTGAGGAGCCTCTCCAATGCGTATGGGGATGCTCCGTCCTGCTGGATACTGGTGATGGCCAGCTGGAAACCCAGAGGCTTTTGAGGCCTTAGTGACACTGCCTCTGGTCCAGGTGTGGTGTGCAGAGGCCCCCACCTCCTGGTGACAGGAGTTGAGGCAAGGGTTGAGCTCTGCAGCTGCATCAGGCTTATTGCGGCACTGCAGCTGGCCATGGAGCAGGGAGGGCAATGCGACGTGTGCTGCAGGGCCTCCTCGCTGTTCCTTCTGACTGCTCGAGATGTCACTTACCTCTCCCCTACACCTCCCAGTGGGGGTAACTGGTCCCAAGGCATTGCAGTGAGCTCCCTGCACCCCGAAGGTGAAACAAGTGACAGCAAATGTTCCCAGCGTGTGTTCTTCATGTGCTGCTCCACAGGGGCAGGTCCGACCCCAGGGCCGCGAGCAAAGGGACAATCTCCCTGGAAGCAGGTCCTGCCTCCTTCAGTATTAAGGGTCCCAGCCCCTCTTCCCCAGTCATTGCACGATGATTTGTGATGTTTGTGATGTGCTGTTCCATGGATAACGCCCTTGCTGCAGTTCAGTGATTTGTTGGTTGGGTTGATGGATTGCGTGACAGTGTCTGGGAGCTCTTTTGAACCTGAGGATGCTGCAGATGCTCCTCTGTTGCTGACCACTGAGAGAGGGGAAGCTGTTGCTTGTGGCAATTTCACAGCGCTGGCTGTGGTTCTAGGATCAGCACAAGACTCGGAGCTGATGGAGGTAAAATCATGGCTGTTTGGATAATGCTGGGGTAAAGCCATTAAACAGAGAGTGGGGATAACCCTATTGAATGGGGACTGCGTGTCCCTGGGTCACAGTGCTGTGCTGGGGAGCCATGGCTTGGGTCCTGGCCCTGCTGCTGAGTCCCAGGCAAACTTGAACACGTTTCTAAATATATAGGGGCCCTGGAGGATAAATCTCTCCCCTGTCCTCTACTGTGAGGATAAACTCATAAGCAACTGAAAATTTCCAGTCCTGCTGCGAAGGACTTTGGAAATACCTGGAAAGGACAATAAATTTCCAAGCTGTGAGCATTGCTTAACCTAAGCTGCTTTCCATGGTCTCTGCACTGCAATACTGTGGTTTTGGAGTCACTCTAGCATTTGTCCTTCAAAGAGCACAGCAAGGAAAAGAGTTTCTTTCCCAATTCCAGCATTTATTCTGCTGGCACCAGTCTGTTTCTCTCATTTTAGATAGCGTTTCTGTGCTCTATCTATCAGACCTCTGGGTCCCCTGGAATCAATCAGGAGTTCCAGCCTTGTGCCTGCTAATTGCATGGCTGTTTGGTGGATGGGAGCTCTTCCGGCTGACAGATGGTGTATGTGGAGGTTTTACTCATCTGACTGACACCCTGTAATCGGCACAGTGTTGTGTGCACATCCCACATGGGGGTGAGGGTAGGTGCTCCCATAATGGTGTAAAACAGGACACGTGTGTATGGGAGTGAACCCTCACTGCAGCTGGGGAGCATTAGGCTGTCACCATGGGAGCTCTGGCTGTTGAAGGGGTGCTGGGTCAGCCGGAGCACTGCACAGATTCATGTGATGCTGAAATCCTGGGATGGACCCTGCAGGGGTTTGATGGACTCAGCAATATGTGAGAAATCAGTGTCCTCTCTGGTGGGAAGGCACTGAGGAGCAGGCATGCGCTGACAAAACTAGCTCGCACCCATCCTCAAGATGCTGACCATAATGGCAGAGGAGCCACATGCAGCCAGGTCCGTCTCCCAGCCTTGTGAAAGCTGGGATCAGCGGCTGCACTTGAAATAGCTCCAAGGTCTGCATGGCCTCCATGACTACCCACAGCTACCCACAGCTGCCCTCTCTGATAGCCCTGACTGGCTGGCTGCTGGTGGCTGCCCCGTCACATGCCTTGGAGAGAAACCTTCTTGTATCTGTAAACAAATTTGGACCTGAAGGTAGAGCGTGCCCAAGTGACGGCTTTACCCTTCGGAGGCACTCCATTCTGCAGGTCTGACTTGACGTGTCAGGCAGCTCCTCGGATTGTAACCTGCAAGGGTTTTACAGGAGATGCTGTTCTCTGGGTGACATTTGTAATCTCTTATCTCTCCCAGCTAATGCGTTTCACTGATCAGTTTGCCAGGCAGAGCGCCCACACTGGCGATGCCAGGTTTGAGCTCCCTTCCCGGTTGCCTCTCGCTCTGCACGCGCTGCCACACGGCTTAATAACTGTGTTCTTCATGAGTAATTTGTCCTCTCCATCAGGCAGCCGGTGTCACCCTGCAGCCACCGGCTGTGCAGCGGGAAGCAGCAAATGAGCGGTCCTGGGCGAGCCTGCCCTGTGCCTTCTGCACTCAGAGCAGGGCTTATGCATCTCTCCTTCACAGCCGCGTCCTTTGCTGCACGCACGCACACTGGGTGCATCTCCCCTGGCTGTGCTCTCTCAGGGAGTGATGTTTTAATGTTAGCAGGTGAGTCTGACGTTGTGCCCTGCCCTGGGGCAGTGTCTGCTCCTCTTCACGATGCATCTCTTGCGGTGATGCATTGGAAGACAATGAGGGACCACAACAGCCCTTGCTCCTGTTGTGCTGGTCTGGGAGTTCGCTATGTAGTTATCCCTCAGGTCCCAGCGCTGCCACAAGTTCCCTTTTAAGAACAGCACCCACCCTGATGCCCCTGGGGTGTGCATTTTGCAGTGGGCACTGAGCTGGAGCTCTCCCAGGGGCAGATTTCCTTTGGTATATTGCTTTCAGCTGAAAGTGAATCCCATTGCTGTGGTCCCACCAGCTGCTGTCTGGATGGCTTTCCCAGGGATCAGCCGTGTCCCGTGATAGCCAAAGTTGCTGGCTCAGTCTCATGCTTCAGCGGAGCAGATAGCAGCTTCCATGAACTGTGTTATTTGCCCTGGAAAATTCTTATCGCTCTGCTGTTGTCAGGGTCACGCAGGATTTGGGTGTTGGATTTGCTCCCTGTCATCCTCAGGGCAGCATCCCGTCCCAGGAGAAATCAGTTCGGGCTCCCATGTTTGCTTAGGAGAACTTCCCTGCCAGGATAAGACAGGAGGCTGCAGTTAGGCAGGGGGATGCCCAGGCCCTGGCCCTTGGGTTGCAGGTGTTGGGCACAGTGGTATTCTCAGGAGAACATGGTGCTTGCCAAGCTCTTCCCCAGGAGACTGGGGCAGGGTTGATTCTCCCAGTGTATTTTATGACTTTTCTCCCATCTTGTTCCAATGTCTCATTGCAGCTGGGCTTTACAGACAGTATTCCTTCCAGATATGCTGGAATTAGCCTAAGCCTATGAAAGTCGATGTGAAGATTTACCGCAGACCTTCTGGGCTTTCACTGGACGCTAGCTCATTTGTGTAGCACTTGGTACTGTCCAAATTTGATATAATTGTGTTTTTACAGGTGGGGAAACAGGTCTAGAGTGGCCGAGTTAGGATATGGATCCAGCAGAGTGGGAACTTGGTGTCAAGGCTCTGTATGTCCCGAGGTTCCCTTCTACCATACCAGATGTTTTTAATGGCTTTGAACTAAGGACTTGGGCCTGAAAGCCTTGCTCCCAACTTTCCAATGACCCTTAAGTGCTGTGGCTGCACGGCCAGTTCGGAAGCTCGGAGGCAGACCAACACTGTCAGATGCTTCTTGGATAACAGCCCATGGGCTGTCATTTCTGTTGGCTTGTGATAGTCAGTGCATGTTTTCAAATACCAACTGGAGTTGTTTGTAAATGCCTAGTAAATCCCAAAATAGCCCCAATTTGCTGGATTTTGTGAATAGCATTCAGCCCACTCCTGTTACAATAGCAGCCTGCCTCCATGCCTCGCCGGAGCTTTGCGGAGCTACAATAGTGAGAGGGGCAACGAGTGAGGCTGGGCGAGCAAATGTTATTATTCCAGCTTGCTGCACAAACAATGGATGCTATTTGTTTTGCTGGCTTCTAGAGCATCTTATTTGTATCAGCTCCAGTCCTTTCGCTGCATTCCTTGATATTCTTTTGCAGCTTTCCACTTTTCTGGCATTTGTGGTCCGGGTGAATCACGGCCCCCTTTGGTTGGTGATCCAGAGCTGGAGGACTGGTGCTGGGGTGTGGATCACCTTCGATTGCCTCTCCCTTGCATGTGGGTGGAATGCAGGGGATGTCTGTCTGTGAGCATCCCTTCTGCTAACCTGCAGTGGCATGTCCTCAGCTCCCCGGGCTCGCTGGGCAGCCTGGCAAAGCAGAGCTGCCTTCCCCTCTCGCCCCGAGCTCCTCTTGCTCTGCTGTTTACATGCTGGAAAGTTTATCTGCTGTGGTTTCTTCCCGGAGTCCAGGAACGCGACGCTGATGAGGAGTGACAGGAAGGTCACAGCGCAGGGGAGGAGAGGGTAGGGAATGTGCCCTGAGCTGGGCTCTGCATCCCCAGCCCCACTCTGTCCCTGCAGGCACAGCCTTGCCAGGGCATCAGGGACATCCTTAGCTGCCCTTGGGGCTGTGGGGGCCGCAGCCTTCCCTTTCCCCAGGATGTCTGCTTCATGTGAGACAGCCCCTTGCAGCTCCTTAAGGTCCTTTGTTTAGTCATGCTTTGTCTTCTACTTCTCATCCTGTTTCTGAGTTGATGGATGTGTGTCATAAGTTGCTGGGGACAGGCAGGTGCCAATAGCTGGCTCCTCATCCCCGATGGGGGAGCTTTCCAGTCACACCACACGATCTACGGTCCCGTGCCTTCCTGTTTGTAAGGACTGTTGCCAAGTGTGGTGTGCTTAGAGGAAGGTGGGCAGACCTGTGTCCTTTCGGTATTTGCTCCAGAAGAAACGGTGTTGCTTGAGGTGGGGAAGGGAGGCAAAGCTGCTCACGTGGTACCCAAGCTGTCAGGCTCAGCAGAGCCAAGAAGCTGCCGAGCCACAAACTCCAACATGAGCGTGTGTGATGGACACAAGTGTGATGGGGTGGGTCTCGCTCTGGGGGTCAGGCAGAGGTGGGACCCGTCGCGAAGCCCCAGGGTGCTCAGGCTCTGTTTATTTCTTATGAGAAGGGAGCTCTGGGTGCTCTGCTCCCTCTTTGCAGCACTGTCTGAAGCCTCAAACCATGAGTGGGATTGGACAAGGTAAAATCTGTTAGCATCTTAAAAACCAGAACAAAACCATTGCTGTCTCTTCAGATCTGCTGTAGCTGATGGACTGCTGGTCTGCACTAGGCAGTCGCTGCCCAGCAGAGACCTCTCTGTGAGGCTGGCTGCAGTAATTGCAGGGCATGGCACTCAGCATTCCTATCCGAGCTTGGCATCTATAGCTAATCTGAAAACAAGTCACTGTATATTTCACTAAACCAGCTGCTGCTGCTGCTTTTATTTGCCTATTTTGAGTGATGCTCTGGTCTGTTGAAAACCAATTTGTCTGAGAAAAATGGTCTGTTTGTGTGAGCAGCTTGTGCCCTGCATGGCCTGTCCTCCCCCATCCGTCCCTCTGTGGGACACTCAGCAGTGGGGCTGAACCACCATGCACCCGTGCTGCAGGGGGTGGGACGGGAGGAGCAGCCCCATGGGTGATGTCCAGTCCTGGGATACATCTCTGCATGTCCTTGCTGTTGAACAGCCCCGTGACCTTGAACAAATCACCCAGTTCAGTCTCTCCATTCAGATGGTTCAGTCCCTCCATTCCCGGTCTGTAAAGGAGAGCTAGAGCAGCGAATTTGGGTGCTGTGAGTACCTGTGGGTAGATGGGCTATCGAGATTTGCCCGTAATTGGGCCAAGGTGAGGTAAGTGGGCCAGCTTCACCGCTTCTCCTGCTGGAAAGCTGCCTGAAGTAATGGCCTGGCCTGCTGTGCTCAGCTTGGCTAGGTCTCTTTGGCTCCGACACAGTCTCAAAGCAGCAGCTAATGAAACCTGTGAACTTCCCGGCTATAACCCTGCCCACCCCACTGAATTCTGATGCTGTGGGAATTGTATTTCAAAGCTTCATGCCACAGCAGTGAGTGGCAGCAGTGTCCCTGCCTTGTAAAGGCGACTGTAAGATTCTCAGGTCATCTCATGGCCCAGGGGCTGTTGCTTTGGAAACCAAAGCCCCCAGTCCCAGGGATGGAGAAGGGATGCCACCAGCTTGGATGGGCCGGGAGGGAATCTACAGCCAAATCCTCACGCTGGTTAAATGTGTATCTGTTAACATACGGCAATTAGGAACTTACTTCCAGCCCGCTGTTTGCCGTGACAGATTCCTGAACCCCAGCCAGCGCTTCGCGGGAGGAGCTGTCGTGGAAGAGGAAATAATGGGAATCTCGGGCTTTTTATAGCACTACCCATCCTCTCTCTGCTGCTGCGGGGAGCTGATGTCCCCAGCACCATGCAGGATGGGAACACATTGCAGGGTGGGCATTCAGAGGGGAATCTGGCTCCGGAGACAAGGCGGGAGTCAGTGTTTCTGCTGGACCTTTAACCACAAGGTTGAAGCAAACGGGTTGCCACCCCTCCAAAACCCATGTGTGCTAAGATGCTCTCTGTTGAGGAGCACTTCCTCCTCCTCGCAGCCGGCATGCCTGGCTGCTTGCTGCCTGAAAAGGGAGCAGGAATTTGGGAAGTTTTAGGAATTGGTGGTGCTTTTGATGCTTCAAGTGGAGGTGCCTGATTCTCAGACTGAAGTAGAGCTCTGCTAAGCACATGAATCCAGGTCGTGAGCTGCTCAGTTGCCCAAAAGTCTCTAGAGGAATCTCAGCCTTGCATAGAAGTGAACAACAGGGAGACTGAATGGAGTTATTGGGTTTACTTTAAGGCTTTATGAGTCTCTCAGCTGGCTGTGAACCACACAGCCAGGAGAGGAAGAGAGGGGCTCCTCTTGTGTCCCGAAGTGAGTCTGTCCCTCCCCACTCTCACTGGCTTCTCGCTCTGGTTATTCACTGCTTGGATACTCCTACTTCTTTTAAACTAGTCCCGTCTTTAACCTTCCACCACACAGGCAGGGCTGGGAGCGTGGTAGGAAAACACGAGCTGTGGGGATGGGAACGGGTCCTTGAGCTGGGGCTGGGACCTGCAGCTGGATGAGCTGAGCAGGGACACAAATGCACAGGAAACAGCGGTGTGGGAAATGGGTTTCTTTAATGAGAATTTGATTTTGTGCAAGAGCAAAGGTTGGGCAGCGGGGAGGGAAGGAAGCAGATCACAGACTGACAGCAGGAAATGTTTTCAGTGCTGGTTTTTACCTGTGGAGGGACTCGAGCCAAAAGCGTGGTCAGGTTTGCAGAGATGATGGGCAGCTGTGGATCACAGGTATCCATGGATCCAGGTGTGGGAGCAAGGAGGCCATCAGATCTCTTGGGGCAGATCTAGAGCTCAGGGCTGTGAGTGGTATCTCAGACCAGACCTTTCCTGTGCTAGACTCAGCCTTCTGGACTGGGCTTGCTGCTGCCAGTCTTCCCTGGAGATGCTGATGCTCCCTGCAGTTTTGAGGGAGAAGAGCCCTATCTGGTGTCCCCATGCCATGCCTGTCTCCCTTTGCGCCCAAAGATACGGTGCTGTTGGTGTGAGGGAAAAGGAAAAGCTGGTCAGAGCATGTGGTCAGAAAGGTCCTGGCCCAACTCTGTGTCTCCTGCTTCTTTCCACACCTTTTCCGTGCACCTCAAGGTCATCAGGCCTCTGCTTTCAGCAAATTGCATTTTCCATTCCTGCTCTTGCTCTCATGTTGAGCCAAGTCCAGCTGCTGCACAGCTGCTGTGATTAAAGAGCCCAGGCTCTGGCTGCAATGCCAGAACACCTCCAAGTGTTGGTTTTGTTAGTGCACTCAGCCTTGTCGCCTGGTGAGAAGCTGATTGACCTCAGATCCAGATGGGCACCTGTGAAACACCACCTTATCCCACGTGTGATGAATAAAGGAGCCCTTCCTCAAGGGCATCCCCCTCTTTCCCCACATCTGGTTGCAGCCCTGCACTCTCCCTTCCCCTTGGAGTGAAACCTCCAGAGCACAAGCACACACCATGTTGTCTGCCCTCAATTAAAGCACATTTGCTGGTTGGTGTTTCAGAAATGGAAATGACCACGATCCAGAGTGTTTTAATTAGGAGTGACAGTGTAGGAATGTGCTGTCCTGCTGGTTACCGAGGGCTCTTTCAGCATGATGCTGAGGTTCAGGGATGCCGGTTAAAGAGCATCCCTCCTTCATCCTGACTTTGTGTGGTAAGGGCACAGAGAAGAGCAGGCTTTACTTGGCAGGAAGACAAAGGGGAGGAAATCATGGGGCTGTATTTATTGCTGTTGGGGCAAAAGACCAGCTGGATTCATAAACTGTGTGTAACCCACCTTGGGGATGGAGAGCTCTTGGCTGCAGATAAGGAGGGTGTTTTCATCAGGAGTTCATAGGCACGAGCAGAGCTTGTGAGACTGGAGCTCTGCTGGTGCTGTGCAAAGGGGTGATGAGATGTGGCCTTTGCAGCTCTCCTCTGTGCTTTTGGAGGTCCCCAGGGAGCTGCCCCACACCGCACTAGCCCTGCAACACCACAGTGGGCTCAGGGGGACACCAGCCTGTGCAAAGCACCCAACCCTGCAGGCCTCTTCCCTTTGCATCCTCCTGAAGGGAAGAACCCTTGGTTATAAAAGTGAAATATAAACTGTCATTAATTGTTCTGGTCTCCATGACTCAAGCATAAATGATACAGTGACATCTGTCTGAGCCAGCAGTCAGCTTTCACGAGGGGATGGAGCAACAGCAGTGTTCTGGGAGGAAGCTGCTGCCAGATACGACTCATCCCTGTTGCTGGGGAAGCCCAGCAGGCTCCAAATGGTCCCTGAGCACAGCACAGGAGGAGGGTACCAACAGCTCTCGGCTGTCCTACTGCAGTCTATGCCAGGCAACTGCTCCACGAGCTCCTCCACACTTCTGTCTGCAGCCATGGTAAAGCAAATTAATAGTAATACTAGTAATGATAATAATAATGATGATTATGATAATAATAATACAACACGCAGCACAAATCCCAGTGCCCTTGGTGGGCTGAAGCTGCTGGTGCGGTGGTTGGGAGCAACCCCTTAAAATGCAAATCGTCATGAGTGATGTGGAACTGGTGTGGTTGTAGCCTCTTCTCATTGTCCCCACTGTCTGTCTGAATGCCATCAGAGGGGATTTTGCAGAGGTAGTTCCCTGAGGATTTTACTAAGTGCTGTTCTTTCTTCCCAGTGATTTTCCAAATGCCATTTTTACTCCGTGTAGGGTTTTATTGGAAGCATTAACAGCACATACAGAGTGCACTGTGGCTCTTTCGTGAGTAACTGCCAGGAGTTGTTCTAGTTAGAAAGTCAATTTCGCTCTTTTATGCTAAAGTTGACCGTATTCCCTAGCAAGATCTGCTTTCGCAAGGGAAATGGTGTTGGTGGGACCTCACTGATCTGCACCTTGTCTCCTTGCAGCCTATTTCTTTCTGGGCCATCCCAGGTTGCCATGCTGGTGGTATCAGAGGGGCAAGAAAGATAAGTCACATTGATGAAGTGGGTTTGTTTGGAGGCCCTTTTCTCTGCCTAAGAGCTGTATTGAGCCTTTCAGCCAGGCACAAAGCATGGCAAAGCATCACTGACATTGTCCCTGCTGACCTGAGCTGCACCCATCCATCGATGTACAGGTGGAAGGCTCTGCAGCTGGTGGCTCTTCCCCGGATCCTGGCTGCAGCATGTTACAAGCTTCGTCTCTGATTAGTATTGTACTATCTTATTTTTGTTAAAAGTAACAAAAATTGAAGCCCAGTCCCTGTTCCGCGATGTGAGTAGCATTTAAAGTTGATGATGATTGCAGTTCTTTTAGCCTCTTTTGTTGCACAGGGTGGTTTAGTATGTTTACCCACAGTATTTTTGGCATGTGGGTTTCACAATTTGTTTAGCAATGTCAATACCATCTGGAGCATCATCTATTTAAAGTACATTAGAGAGATGAGGAACAACCTATCATATTTTTCCATAGGGTGCATCAAGATTGGAAATGAGAGTCATTCAGAAAGGTTTAATGTGAAAGAGATGTTCGTTGCTCTGCATGCTCGTCTCTTATCACGAGCAGTTACGGCTTTGGTGCCATTCCTCCACTGCTTTTCCTGATTGAATTGTGCCCCTGTATAATATCTGCCTTAAACAGCAAACAAAGCTGTCTTAAAGCAAGGATGAAGGCACAGTACCTTTGACTTATGCCCATGAATCAAGTAGGACAGCTTGCAGGGGCTGTGTCAGTGGAGAGGGGATCAGACGTGGCCTGTGATAAAGGCTGTTGGGGGGGTGGTGTCTGTCCTCCACTGCTCATGGAGGACACGTGGGGCAGTGTAGGGATTTGATCCAAGCTGCTGTGCTTTTGGGATGTTCTGAGCTATACCTGCTACTGAACAGCCTTGTTGGTGGCTGTGGACCTGGCAGGGAAAGGGGTGGGCTCCCACGTCACTCATCCATGGACCAGCCCAGCATGAACACTGAGCCCTGCCTCATGGCGAGCTCAGCCGCTGAAATGGAAAGCTCTGGTGCCGGTGTGCTCTAGAGCCCCTTTGCTTTGAGTAGCACCAGCGTTCATCCCTCATTCAGAGGCACCTATGGGGCTCAAGGGACCATGCGGGTTTTGGAGTGGTGCAGCCTATCTTCAGCAGCAGAGCTGGGGATGCCATGGAGGGGTCAGAGTGATGCTGGCTTCAGACATCATAGAAATTCTTGGAAATACCTTCCCTGTCCAACACCAGAGTGCCTGTGGTAGCATCCTCAGGTACGCACATGTGGGGCTCTGTCTCTCCTTCTTGCTTCTCCTGTTGTTGGGACCGCATACGGCATGGGTCAGCACCTCCATGCTTTCAATTAGATCATGGTTTCTGATGGCTGTAATAGCACCAGAAGGACCCACAGCCCCAACCCTGCCCCAGCCCACTTAGGGAGGGAACACAGCACTCAGCTGTGCTCTGACAGCCGTTTGGCATCACTGGCAGTTCGGTGTTGGCTGTAATTCCACCCTGTGAACCCTTGGAGGGGTGCTGGGGAAGGCTTAACACACACCCACTATTACTGACAGTGAGCCCTTCACAAGCGTGGACCCTGCTCACAGTGTGCTCCCAACTCCCATTAACCTCGGGGTTTGCAGGGGGTGGTGGGACATCATATCCAAACATAGCTCCCATGCTAGCAAGAGGAGCAAAGCCACCTCCAGATGAGCTGGGGACCGTGATGTGGGATCACTTTAGTCTGTCTTCAAAAGCACCTATGCAGAATTAAACCGAAGCAAATCCCTGTGGCACGCTGGCCCCTTGGGCGCTCAGTCCCAGCTCAGTGAGATGTGGTCCCTCTGCCATCCCCAGCACCTCTCTGCTGCTTGTAGTTCATGAATACCACACTGCTAAAGGGCACTCTCCTGCTCTGCATCAAATGACAGTAATTGAATTTCCTTTTCCCTTCAGTATTTAATGTTATTTTCAGGTCGTGTTGGCATTAACAAGAGCCTGGCCGTGGTTTGCATAAGGATATTTATAGGCCCTTATGCAGATGAGAAGTGTCGTCTCCCCACATCGCGTGCCCGGCTTGGACGAATAAATTTCGCATGTTACTTTGAACTGGGTCACCAGAAACTTCAAAACCCTGTTCCTCTGATGGTTTTGATACAGGTTACTTAACAAGGAGATAAACCAGGGCTCAAACACTGTTGTAGGGTGAAATGGATTTGCAGCGCCCAAGGCGGTGTCAGGGTGGTGGAAGCTGTTCTGATACACACTCTTCAAAGCTCCTACGTTTTGCCAGCCTTAGCATTTTTAATCATTTTGCTAGCTGGCATTCATCTGGGGAGAGTATCAAAGCGCTCCTGCCAACGGCGAGTGTTTTACTACAACCATTAGGACAGCCCTGTGCTTGTCAACATCGTCCCCCTTCAAGAGGAAAAGTCCTTGGCATTTGGAGCTACAGGGAGGTTTGCTCTCTTGTAGAGGACCGGCTGTAATTAGTTCTTGCTGCTGGATTTGGGAGTGTCAGGTTTGTTTCACAGAGGAACTTGGGTTAAGCTCATGGCTCCAGCCCCTGCTGCCCAAGGTGCCTGACGAGGTGGGAGAAGGTACCAGGGACCCATCAGAAACCTGCCAGCTCCTTCTCCAACCACAGGAAAGTTGACATCCATGGTACCAGGGAAAGTATGCGTTAGCTCTTGCACGTGCCCACAGAAATGCTCTCTTGCATCACTGCATGCAGATAAATACCTGCCCCGAGGCAGCTCCTTGAAATTGAGATCCAGATAATCATTAAAATAATTGTGTAGAGCTTAGAGAGCGGTGCCCCCCGAAATCTTGGTGTGATGGCTGCACACTCATCACCCGCAGCCCGAGGTCCTCCTCGTTCATTTCAGCATTGGCAGTGTGACAGCGCTGTGCGGTCGGAGCTGGAACACTCACCAGAGCAGGGAACCGGGAGCTGCTGCACCTGCACTGGGTTGATCCATCTGTCCCTGCCGGTGGAGGAGGAGGTCTGTCCTGCAGCCTCATCTGCTCCTCTTCTGTGGCTCAAAAAGTAATCCAAATCAAACTGGTAGCACCTCTCCAAAACCACTTGTTAAACCACTGCTGTGCCTGGTTGCGGGTTTTAATGGCTGACTGAGGTGTTCAGGGGAGCCCATCCAAACCCCAAATCTCAGCCTTTTGACACAGCTTAAAAAGTTAAAAAAGACAAAACTTCTCACTCTAGTGTAAAGTTGTGATGAGGTATTGGCTACAAAGCCACATCTGAAATGGAGTATGCAGATCCAGCAGCTGGGAAGGTGCAGGAACACAGGGAAGAGGGGACAGTTGCTTTCCCACTGTGGAGAGGAGGAACTGGGTGATTTGATGCATCACGCGGGGGGACAAGAGCAGAGCAGTGAATTAGCTCCTGGACTCCCGAGTCCCATCATTTTAATTAGGAGATCATCCTACCAGGGTTTGGTGCCGGTGATGGACAGAGCTGATGAAGGTGCAGGCGTTTATAGGAAGCTGTTTCACTTAGCTTTGGATGCAGTGGGGTTATCTAGGTTTGGGGACTTTTGCCTGGGATGGGACAATCAATCACAGTTAACTTTAGATTAATCATTTCTATGCGTCTCTGTGTGAAGATGGCACGGATTTTCCCATTGGGTTTCTTGTAAGTCATGCCAACTGCATGAAGGGAATATTTTCCTATCAAGGAAGCTAAATAGTTCCTCTGTGCTCCTGGCTGTCCTAATGTTTGAGAAGTCTTTAAAAAGCCCAGGAGAAATAATTCCAGATTATTGAAAGCAATTTGTCTTGTAGAAGATGAAAGTGCCTGCATTTAACCGTGTCTCTGTATTTTGAGTCTCTGATTTCTTGGGATGTAATTGTAGGATCTTGGATTTATCCTGCCTGCTTGGAGCTCCCTGCCTGCCATGATAGCTTTCTTGCTGCCAGCCACCCTGAAGGATGAGCTGATGAAGAGCAGGTAGTGCCTGTACATGTAACATGCCTGTCCCTGCCCTACGGAGAAATGGGTTTGATCTCATGGGCTGAGTGCCAGTCTGCTTTGTGCAGCCATGCACTGACTTGCTGATGGGATGAGCTTAACACTGAACCACTTGGCCCCTGTGTGAGAAGGTGGGAGAGCTCAAGCTCGTGGTGCTGTGCTGACACACAGATGTGTGCATCACCATCATTCCTCTGGGAGCACATCAAGCCACATGATTTCTGGGGTCAGCTCTGACCTTGCCGTATCCACCTAGGTGGCAGGATTGCTGTCACTTGTCCTTCTGTTTCTCCAGAGGAGGATTTATCCTCTTCCCTATGGACATGAGCATGGCAGTACCCATTGCCATGCCCAGGTCCAGGACCTCCCTGGGGCATGGCATAGAGCTGTTTCTTTGGTCCTGTGAGACTGTCACAGGAGGTCCCAGTGCTGGTCCCTGTGCTGAGGGGCCCGGGTGCAGGTGGCTGGGTGGCAGGGCCAGCCCTGCTTGCCGTGCTCTCCGAGGGCAGGGGGCTGCTCTCTCTGACTTGTGCTGTACAAGTGCATGCAGATGTTTTTGTTTCAAACATGCTGGAATGGGTGTTTCTGTGGTGTCAATCAAACAATGACATTTTCCCAGGGCGAAGCTTGCTGAGGCAGCACTGGTGAGCAGCAGCCTCGCACAGGAGCGTTATTTCTGCCTGCTTTCAAGTAGCTACTGAGAATTAATCTTTTATATCCAGGGCAGTACAGTGTGGGCAGCAAAAGTAAAACTTGGAGCTGCAGGCAAATAATTAGGTTTCTTGCCTGGGGACCCGCAGCAGGATCTGAGTCCTGCAACTCTAAGTCTGAGGTTCAGCATCTCTGTCCAGACTCCTCTTTCCTCTTGGTCCCTGTGGCTTTGTGAAGCCATACCCAGCTTCTCAGCAGGGCTGTGCCCTTGCAGGCTCACCCGGGTCACAGCTCAGCATCCACGGCAGACACAGGGCTTGCAGTCTGAGGACAGCCAGTGACTGGCAAAAGATTTGAGATGTTCCTGCGGGGAAGGTCCCTCTTTAAAACACATCTGGGGCCATGCTTGGAGAGTTAATATCTGCTGTTTTCAGGTGGAAAAAAAAAAGAAGAGGTCTTGCTGCTTCTCCCCAGCAGACTTTAATGAAGGCTCCTACAGAGCGTGGCTTAATCGCTGTGAAATTATCGCTTCATCTGTGTGATACATCTCTCTGTCTGTATCAGATCCCTCTGAGCGCTCGACTGTCATGTCAGCTCTGCCACGCTGCCGGGAGGGACTTGTCCGGCCCCCTCCCTGCTTCCCCTCATGCTTAAGATAACACAGAGGGAATATTTCAACAGACAGGAGATGGTAATCCATAAAGATGGATCTGCATTAGTCTAACAAAGGCCGAGGTGTTGACAAATGAAGGCCTAGGCAAGGGCTCGCTGCGCTGGCGGTAGAGCACATGTCCTCCTGAGGATGCTCTGGCCCAGCATAGACAGTGGGGTGTACCAGCAACACAGCATGCAAATCTTGCAGGCTGGAAACAGGATAGAGTTTCTGCCCTGCACCTGAACTACTTGGCTGTAGTCACTGTAGTGTGAGTTTTTAATTCTTGCTGTGTGCAGCTATCCATCTCCTGTTCAGAATAATCCTATTTGTGTTGCAATAACAATAGAATTACTGCAGTGAACATCAAAGCCCGTGTAGGTCATAAGCGTTTTGTTTCATAATCTCAGCGTGGTGATGATGATGATGACCTTTTGCTGTCTGCATTTCCGTGTACCTGTGTCTCGTTCTTATTAAATATCCTTGCATTGAAATCTTTTGCTAATCTGATCTCCCCATGTGGCTGCTATATAATTATCTCATTTTGTAAAGTATTGCATCTGTCATTCTACCACCCCCCCCACCCAACCCCCCCACTTTCGGAGCAGAAGGAGGGTGTGGGAGAGAGGGAAGCGAAGAAGCTGCTGGATGAGGCAGCAATAATCCCACGTCAGTGACGATTTGTACAGTACCTGTAACTGCTGCCACGTGTGCCACCTGTGAAGGACCATGTTGCCATCCCTGCAGGAGGCCAGGAAGGGTGGCCTCAAGCAGGAAACGTGCACTGGGGCTTTTTGCTTGTTTTGAGGTTTTTAATAGATGTTCAGCTTGCTGGTTTTGTTCCCACTGTGGCTGCTGCCCATTAAAGCTCTGATACTATTTCCTCGCACAGCTCCTCCTCAAGTATGGATGTAGAGGTGTTCCACACTGACCTCTCTCTCCAGCACAAGGCTGGGTGCCAGCCGGTGCTGCCTTCACCCCTTAAACCCAGGAGAGGGGTTGTTCCTCTCTGAAATGCCTTTCAAACTCCTGCTCCACAAGAGCTCCTCTGCTGCTCTCGATTGAAATGAAGGTGGCTGCTGACCCAGCGCTGGAGAAGGGCAGCAGCAGCCTGGGACCACAGCCGCTGTCTGGGCAGTCACCTCTGCAAGGTGGCACAGGGCCCTAGCCACATGTTAACCAACAGCTGGAAATAAAACAGTGAACATGGAGCCATTGTAAGTTGAGGCTTTGGGGAATGAGGAGCCACAGGGCTGTGTTTTGTAAACCATCCCCAGGGAAGGACCAGAGTGCATCTGCTCTGGCAGGTCCTTTCTACAAATAGCAACTTTAATTAATCATCCTCTTTTCTTTTTTTAAGCTATTTAAATCCTTTTTTTTTTTTCTTCCCTCAAGGGATAATGCATTGCTGCCTTTTAAATAAGTACTGCAGTTGTAAACTGCTGCCATACTTCTGTCTGGGAGCACATCTGTCTTCTGGCTTGGAGCACATCTGTCTGTGCCTTCCAATCATCGCTCCCACTCTCTGGCGTGATGGGAAAAATCTGTATTTCAGAAAGGAATCACATGGATACTTCCAGGCTGCAGAGGGTGTCAGATGCAGAGCCCTTTATCTTCTAAACCCCCTTATCTTTTAATTCTGAGACATTCTTCCTGACAGTTCATAAATTAAGAATGTTTCTTAGGTGACTCTTTGCTCCTGTTTTGTATGTATTTCATGTAAAGACTTTCCAGGCATTTGAGTTCTGGGAAGAATGATCCAAAATGCAAAGCTCTGGGTTTATATTCTTACGGGATGTGCGTGGCATGCTGCAGACCATGCTGCTGTAGTCAGTGACTGTGCACTCGACAGACACTGAGCTCTGCGTGGAGGGTTGTGAAACTCTCCTTAGCCAAGCCTTGCCCTGAAAGCACATCAGATGTTTGATTCATCACACTCGGTTCCAAACGTCAGTGAAGTTCACTTGCTGACCCTGACCTTGTGCTGCGCTCTGATGGGTAAGGGCAATTTTGATGGAGTAGGGATGTCTCTAATCATAGAATCATAGAATAGTCAGGGTTGGAAAGGACCTTAAGATCATCCAGTTCCAACCCCCCTGCCATGGGCAGGGACACCTCACACTAAACCATGCCATCCAAGGCTCTGTCCAACCTGGACTTGAACACCGCCAGCAATGGAGCATTCACAACTTCCCTGTGCAACCCATTCCAGGGCCTCACCACCCTGACAGTAAAGAATTTCTTCCTCATATCCAATCTGAACTTCCCCTGTTTAAGTTTGAACCCGTAATGATGTGGTAGTCCTGGAGTGCTGGCTAAGGGCATGTGTACCAGCATTCCCAGGTGCGAGTGATGAGTGCTGAACAAGTGGGTTTATAGAGAGTTGCCTTTATAGCAGCCTCCATCATCTGTGCAGTGATAGACCTCTGGGGCTTTGCCAAAGCAGCAGCTGGGAAGCAGGTGAGATGCTGCAAGTGCCTGGTTTGCATTGCCATGCTGCTGAGCCCCGGGTCTCCTCTGGCATGTGGGGGCCACCGAGTGCTGGACCCCTTGGGGACGAGCTGCCTGGCACTGCACAGGCCACCACCTCTTCCCTGGGAGCATGTGTGATGATGACTGCTCCAGGCACACAAGGGTGAGTCTCTCCATCCATGACTGATAACCCCTCTGCAGCAGCGTGTCCTGCCTTCTCCAGTGCCTGTGCAATGGGGTTTGGCTTTCTCACTCCTCTCACTTGTTTCTGCCACCTCCTTCCTTCTCTACAACGTTGCCACAACCTTTGATCATAGATGTCTTTCACCATCATCTTCTCTTACTGCAGTTTATCTTCAGGCGCTATCTGCTTGTCCATGTTCCGTTTCACCTGCCTGACCTGCCCGTGTTTGTCATTTCCTCCCCATGCCCTTCTCATGCTTCTCTCCCAGGTCTCCAAGCCATCGTCCTCAGAGTCAGTCTCTTGTCAGGCTGCTGCAAAGGCATTTTTCTCTTTTCTGTCTTTGCAAATTGACTTCTCTGCTTCAAAATACCCCTCACCAAGGCTTTCTGCTGTTTGCCTTTGCCTTTCCTCCTTCTCCCTCTCCTCCCCCTGATGTGCATTTCTCCATCTTGTCTCCTGCCTCTGCAGCAGCCCTTAGAAATCCTAGCAGAGCTTCTCAATGGCTCCTACTGACATTGGCTTTTTTGCTGCACTGTTTGCCTGCGTGGTAGACAGGAGCGAAATCCATCTCCTGTAGGCAGCTCTTTGCACCTCTGTGAGATCTGAAGGAAAATGTAGCTGCATGTGTATTGATAAGGCATACGGAGCAGAGAGGACAATTGAATTGCTGTGAGTGGAGCATGCATCAGTGTCCCTGACAACTCGGTAATTAGCTGGCATAGAAGAGCAAGCAGCGAAATGAGGCCGGCAGCTTCTTCGCAGGCATGAGGGGCTGGCTCCCATCGAGTACCCGCTTCCTGCTCTGACATCTGGGGCTGCGGTGAGACCCCGATGGCTGCTTTCACTTAAAGTCACTGTCACCTTGGAGATCACTGACAAGAGCAAATGTGTGGACAGCAAATCCTCGCACAGGCACCGGCGGTCCCTGCCTGCTGCAGAGCAGGGATGGGATGTTGGGTGCCCCTGCTTCACTGCTGTCTCACCCCCTTGAGGCTGTTTACAGGGCTGGGGGGGCTCACACTTGCAGCACCCCAAAACCGCATTATTGGAGGTTTATCTCTCCATTCCTTTCTGTCCTGAATTTTCTATGTCACTGGTAATGTGTGTCTATGGTGGAGGTGTCTTTGCCTTGGACCAGAGCTGGGGACACCAGGAAAGCAGTGTCCCCACCCGCTGTGCAGGGCAACTGCAGACAGGCACATCAGCAGATGTGTGCAGGTGGGGTACAGCAAGGACAGGTTTGCACAGCATTTGTAAGCAAAAGCCTTTGGGGGACACAGATTCTCTGGGTGAAATATTCCTGCTTGGGTTGTCAAGAGCACTGTGCTATGGTCCCTCAGCAAGGCTTTTAAAGAATTAACCTGCTTTGGAACAAGAGGAATGGTGGATAATTGGGTAAAGGAGAGATTAAAAGGCATGGAGTATGTTTCCTTGGTGCTGTTGAATTCCCTGTAGGATCGGTGCTGTTCAGTGTCTTTGCGTATAGTCTAGGAAAGGAGGCTGAGAACACGGTGCCAAAGGTGCCTGGTGCTCCTGGCTTGTCCTGGATGGTGAGAATGAGTCAAGTGCAAAGGGTTGCAAAGGATGCCAGGTAGCGAGCAGCTGCCTGGTAAAGCAGCAGGCAAAATCCAGCATCAGTGAAGGCCGAGTGACGCTCATATCCGTCAACAGTGCCTGGCTGTGGCTGGTGAGGAGCCGTGTGTCGGAGTTAGGATAAACACTTCCATGAAAATATTGACTCAGTAGTCTGCAGTGGTCAAAAAAGCAGATTGAATGTAATGAATATTTAGGAAACAAAGAGGAAATGAAGCCCAGAGCACAGTTATGGACTGTTGCATCAAACTGACGTGTGTCTGCATGGGATGTGTGCAGCTCTGATTCCCTGCTGCAAAGAGGAGCAGGGACATAGCAGGGTGACATGGATCATGGACATCCCTGTGAGGTTTGGCAGCTCAGCAGCTGTGAAGAGGTGACCAGGGAGCTGCTGCAGCACGCACTGTGGTGTGCAGACAGGGCTGGGTGCTGCGAGGTCAGTAGGAAATGGCTGTTCCTTGTTTCTGCTAATCGGCTGCTGGGGCATCAAATGAAATGAATAGATGGCAGGAGCAGAGCAGGCAAACAGCAGCTCCTCTATGACAGGAGGAGGGAGAACGGTGGAACAGGCTGCCAGATGAGTTTAGGAAGCTTCCAGAAGTAATCAGACAAATTTGTAAGAGGAAGATACAATTGAGAGCATTTCTGGCACTGGTGAGCTGCATCTCTGCACCACAGGGTGCTGGAGGTCAGGAGGATATGGGAGCACCAGTGGGCAATGAGTGTGACCATAGGACTTTGCCTGGGCGTCCGCAGTGCCTGGGGAGATGGTACTGGACTGACTGAAACTGATTAATCTCTTCTCTGTGTGGCTTCACCCGGCTCTGTTGAGGACAATGCACATGTTGCACCGATGGTAAGGTGGTTGGTAGCCTGCAGTGTAGAGGAGCTAAGCATCAGAGTGCTGACCTCAGCCAACACAGGGCTGGGACAGCAGTGTGGCATCATGTTGGCATGGCTGTGAGTCCTGCTGGGGGAAGGATGGCTGGTGCCCCTAAAATCCTGGTCTTGGATGGGTATGAGGGTTACAGTCATAGGAAGTGGAGGTGTGGAGGGAGTTGAGCTCCCAGGGCGTATCTCGAGGCAGGAGGCATCACTCGGGGAGCTGTAGGTGGATACTGGAGCTCTGTTTGTCACCAGGGCAGCATCCAGCACCACTGGAAGGCACAGGCTCCATCTCTGGGCAAAAAGGTCGTTCATATTCCTGTTTTCCTGCTTTGTGAAGGTGTGTTGGGCTGTGACGTTCACATGAAGGAGAGTCACTGAGGGAGGTGGGGAATGAGAAATACTCTGTTAGCATCTGCTGTTGGTGGCCAGTGGTGGTTTTGACCCTGACACCCTGCTCAGTGCTTGGCCAGATTGTCACTGCTGCCGTGCCACTGCTGTTCCAAGAAGCACAGGAATAACAAAGCTGGGAGAGAGGGAGGGAGGGGGAAAGCAAAGCAAATAAACAGGGAGTGCAACTTAAAATCTCTCCAAGTGTGCAGTGTTTTGTGACTAATACTGACATAATTGCTGTCATGCTTTTAACATAGTGCTTTTATCTCCCAGATAGACTCCTTCTTCTGGTCATTAATCTCCAGGGTTTCTAGGCGAGCAAGCAGGAGAGATGCAGCTGTTACGCTGGAATGTGGTCAGGGGTGTGCAGAGCATCAAACCCAGGACCAGAGCTGCAGTTACCCCTGGGGCACTGTGCTCACAGCTTAACTCTGAACCCTCAGAAATCCTGGGGCTGGACAGGGCCGTGTGTATTCCTTATGGCTTCTTTTCCTCTCTATACTCTCGTGCCCTGCTGGCCCATAGACCCACCGCAAAAGCCATCCTCATTCTCTGCTCAGCATCCCTCCACCCCTCTTTAACCTTGAGGAGCAGTGTTCAGGAAACAGGTTCTCCATCTTGTCTGGTTCTCTGAGGTTTGTAGACATGAAGGCCAGGGGGTACAGTTGCAGCCATCAGCTCTGATGTGCTGCCTAATACAGGCCAAGGAATTTCACCCATTAATTCCTGCCTCAAGCCCCTACTCTCCCTTTAAACTGTATTTCAATGGAGGAAATGGAGCAAAACCCAAGCACTCACTTCCTTTACTTTTCCCTATTCCCCATCACCCATGTGAGTGAGAGTCTGGAATGGTTTTCACCATGAGGCAAATTCTCATCTCATACGCTGCTCCCAGCATGTCTGCAGCTGGCTGTGGTTTGGCACTCGTGGAGGCTTGTGACAGAAGGCAGTGGTTCACTGCAGAGCATTTTGGACCTTTCTGGCCTCACTGGCCTGTGACTTTTCCGCTCCCATTCTGCTCAGAGTCAGAAAGGATTCCCCTTCTTGCACCCTGCCTCTGTTTGGAAACCAGCTGTCCCTGTGGATCACAGCGATGGAGAGGGATGCAGGAAGCACTTCCCGCTCACTCTGCCCATCTCCAGTGCTGTGTAGCTGCAGGGTCAGCCCAGGCTGTGCTCTCCGCTGCTGTCCCAGGCTGGCAGGTTTGGAGGCAGATCTCCTCCGTTGATGAAATGCTTCTGACCGCACAGTCAGAACGATTTTGACATTTTGGGATGGAGAGAAATCTCAGCTGGCATTATGCATGGTTGGCAAAACTGTTGCTGACAACATGAATAAAGGTGGATGGTTCTCCATCAGCTTCTCTTTGCTATTTGTTTCTAATTCAGGCATATTGTCAGCAAACCATCTCTCAGATCGGTTTAGAGGATTCTCTATGCAATGTTGCATCGTGTGTGAGCTGTAACGGTATTTATGGCTCTTGGTGCTTGTGGAGCAGGAAGGTGAGATGGCTCCTTGCCCTGCAGAATCCTGCAGGGATTGTTGTCAGCATCACCACTTGCTGTTTGGGATTTGCCAGCGCCATGTTCCCTGTGCTGTGAATCCAGCCCATGCCCAGGGGGAGCAGGGAGAGCTTGGGAGCTGTGGTGGCAGCAGGGATTTCAGACACTGTGCACCCCAGTGTGCGGCGAGGTTGATGTGAGGAGGTGGGAAGTGGACCTTGGGCAGCAATTTTGAAGAGAAGCAGCTTCTTCCCAGGTGTGGCAGAGACAGGTTTTTGCTTTGTCTCTGTTCATTGGGTGGAGCGTTCAAGTATAGCAACCTTTACGAGGCAAATGTCATTGGTGAAGCACCAAGATTTGCTTTGCTCTTGTCAAAAGGCCAGTCTGACACTGCTGCACTTTGGGGCTGGCTGGCTCTACCATCCTGCACATGGGGGCTCCTGGCACATGCTGCTGCAGGACATCCATCCCCAATGGACCAGTAGCTTGTCAGGAGGCTGGGCTTTTCTGGGGTGCTTCCCTGGGAGGCTGCTCTGAGCACCCTGCTTCACTAGTTTACTCTTGATGTGCCGGTGGGTTTTCCCAGTGTCGTGGGAAGCAGGCCAGGAGACATGCTGGGAATGCACTGACTTTAGTTTTCAGTAAGCATCCCTGAGACTGAGTTATTCTGACTCCCCGAAATGTGGCCTTCTGTATTTATGCTCTGAGTTAACTCGGGTGAAATGGAAGCATTGTCCAGCTCTGAGCATGTCGTGATGATCCCCTCCATCGACTGTTCAAGCAGAAAACTCCCAGGTCACTGCCAGAAGCAAGGTTCAGTTTTAGAGCAGGTAGGAGCTCACTCCCCAACCACAGTTTCTACATCACGTGTTGAAGTGCCCCCTTTGGAAGCACAGTCAGGATTGAAGTGATTGTGAGTCCTTCCCATCCTGCACATCCCTGCATGGACCCAATGGGACCGCTAGTGCTCAGGCAAGCTGCCTCCTTTATCCTTAGATAGCAAAAGCGAACAGGACAGGGACCATCCTGTGGCTCCCATGCCAGTCTTTGCTGGAGCAGACCTGTGGAGATGCTACAGACCCACTTAATTCTCAGACACGAGTTTTGGCTTCCCCATCTGTGAAATTAAGGGTGCCTTCCTTTTTTTCCTCTGGTGCTGTGCTGTATTAAGGGTCTCCTCTATGGTGCTGCAGCTTGTCCTGGGTGGTCCTTGCTGCTGGGGCTAGAAGGGCAGGAAACCATCACCTTCCACTGTGTTCTGGCAGTGGTTTTGCTGCAGAGGGGCCAGGCATCCATGGCCCCCCACATCAGCAGCCCAGCCCCTTGCAGCCACTTCCCCTGGCTAGTTTCTCTCCCAGAGCTTCAACAAGTGCATACTCCAAGGGGGTGATTGTGTTGAGTATTTTACTTCTTCCCCAGTGTACAGTGCCATATGGGAGTGCACCATCAGTCAATTACAGCTTCTTTTCATATCTAAATAGCATGATTTGTTAATTTGAGTGAGTGATCACTGCATGGCCGGGATGCTTTTCCTGCACTGGCAAACAGCTTGCACGCTTGCAGAGATGGATGGCGAGCCGGTGCCACTGGATACTTTCTGGGGTTGTTTTTGATTTAGCTGTAAATTGGATGAGAAGAAAAATGTTTCTCTTGGCAATTTAATAGGCACTAGCTCTCTGACAGATGTTGGAGTTTATTATCCCACCGGGACAATGTTCTGTAGTTCAGAATTGCTAATTGCTCCAAAGCTTGGTGCTGTGGGAGGAGCAGGATGTGGCTGTCAGCAGGTAGTGGGTGCCACCAGCACCCAAGGGCCCGGGGGTGATGGATGCTGTTGCCTTGCTGCTAATGGCTTCTGACTGTGGCTACCATCCCAGCCTCAGCGCTGTGTCCCTGGTGGCTCCTGCAGCGTTTGTCAGTGAGGCTGTTACTGGTTCCTGTCCCTGAGGAGAGAGTGTCTGGGGGGAAATCGTCCTGTTCCAGCCCTGCTCTCCCCTGTTCCACGGTGGCACTGGCTGCAGGCAGGCTGCCATCGTGCCCATGTATGTGCAGCACCAGTCAGTGCTCCCAGCTTGTAAGGTCATCTAGCCCATGGACAAAGCCCAGCAGCTGCTGTAAAGGGTGCCTGGAAGCATCTCCTCTTGTGCAGGTTTTAGTTCCATGGCACTCAGACCAGACTTGTGCTCCTCAACCACCTCATCCATGCTGTAATACACTGATGCTGTTGCAGGACTCTCAGGGCTCTGCTGCATGCGGGCCAGTTTTGCTCCTGCCCCACTGCCCGTTGTGCTGCTCTCCCCTGCCCATGTGCCTTGCTCACCCGGCATCCAACACCCTGGCACATGCCTTGTGTCACAGGGTCACAGCAGTAAGTCTGGGAGAGTGCTGCTCCCTGTCAGCCCTCCCCGCGTGCTCCGGGGGGAAGGTTTAAGATGCACAAAAGCAGCGAGCAGGAGCCGCGAGCCAGTTAACATGGGTTATTTGCGAGCCCATCCTCCCGGAGCAGAGCAGGGCTGCAGAGAGAGGTGAGCCTCTCTAAACAGCCCTTGGCAAACAGCGGCACGGTGGGCCCTGGGCAAGACCCGGCGCTGGGGCACACGGGATGCTTGCTCTGCTAGCTGTGCTGTGAAGGTACGGCTGCGGCTGCTTTAGATGAGGATTCTAGATGGAAAGCTATGTGAGCAACTCCCATAGCAGCAGCGGTGGCTTGCTGGCAGAGACGTCACTGGGTTGTACTCCTCCCTGCATCAGAGCTGTTTCTGTGCCCTTCGTTTGGAGGGTACCAAACGCTATTGGGACCGTTCAGTGCCCAACGTGCTCTGAAACATACAGGGAAACTGAAGCCCAGGGCTGCACCGGCACCCCGGGGTGGGGACTGTGCCCAGGGGTCCCACAGGTCAGTGTGGGCAGCAGCAGGGATTGCACCCAGGAAGCACATGCATTTTTGGAGCCCTTCTTGCCCTGGGGTCTCTGCCGGGAGCAGCCCCTTTCCCTGTGAGTGCCCTGATACCCTCACATCCCTCTGCTGCACGCTGAGAGCCTGGCAGCTCCTGTGTCCTACCCGTGCCCTTGGAGATGGAGAAGCCTTTAGCAGAGTGGAGCGTGGCAAGGGCAGAGCCAGGCAGCTGCAGCTCCTCGGGGTCGCTCTGCAGTGGTGTTCGAGGTGCTGCCGGTGGGATGTGGATCCCTGCAGAGGTCGGCCCTGAATGGCTTTGTCCATGAACACAGCTCACGGGCTGTGCTCCCCTGATCCCGCTTCTTAGCCAGAGCCTAATCACATCCCACCCCTGTCCTGGAGCTTCACTGGAAGTGCCTGCAATGAGCTGCATGGCGTCTTGTCCTTCAGACCACACTTTGCCTTCCCACAGGGACTTGCCCCTTGCTTCGCTCTCTGGTGTTTTTACTGTTTTAACCCTTAGCGCAATGCAGTGCCTGATGTGGGTGTGGGATTCATGTTCCAAGTGGGGTCTGGCTGCATCTCTTCATTTTGCCTTTGACTCGCTGTCTGGGCTCAGGCAAATGACTTCACCCCTCTGTGCTCAGTGTTGCCATGGGTCAAGCAAAGCTGATGATGAATGCTACCAAACCCATGGAGCTTCCTTGCTGTGCATGGCAGTGTCATTGCTCAGAGCTTTGCTCTCTGGTGGAAGTCACCACTGTGGCTGTGTGTAGGAAGAGCAAGGGCTGAGGTCCCCAAGAGGACCTGATGTCCCCACAGCCACTGTCCCAGTGTCCCTGCTTCCAACGCAGCCCCAACATCAAGAGCAGAACATGGAGGTGTTTGACATTTGAAGGTTGGTTGTGTTCAAAGCCAGAGGTCTGTGTGTCCTCCCTGTTCACAGCTGATTACAGCGGGGATTAGCGCAGGCCACAGTTAAAGTCTCTCCCTGTGTTGTTAATGGTGAGAATTAAACTGCCTCTGGCTGTGAAACCAAACCAAAGCTGGAATCAGAAAGTTGGCTTCGAGCCTCCAACGTTTGTCTAATTAGAGCTGAAATAAAATGAGGGGCATTCTTGCTCCTTCCCAGCACTGTTTGTGCCCATCCTTTGCGGAGCTGGACCCTGGCTAGTTACTCCGTGCTGCCTGCAGGATCCAGGCATGCTTGGGGGGGGACACAAGCAGGTCATGGTTTGACATGAAATTGAGAAGCGGTGCAATCCTGCATGTGGTTTACTCCATATAACGTTTTGTGCAACAATCTGTGCAAAGAACAAAGTATCCTAAAAACGGGACTGAAACAAGCTGACAGGGCAGGAAGTATATGTCTCTGCCAGTTTCCTCCAGCCGTGGGCCTGGAGAGCCTCGGCTACTGCTGCTCCATGGGGCACCAGTGCCTGGCCCCACTGCAGGCAGGAGATGCATGGAGCCAGGCAAGCCCTGCAGCCCTGTGGAGCACAGCAGTGCTGCTGTGGAGCCATGCAGGAGGGTGTCAAAGAGGCCAGGACCTCGCAGGGCTTTCTGCAGGGGGCTTCGTCCCTCATCCCCTTCCCGGTCCCCCTTTGCCACCGTGTGGATGAAGGATGAGCCAAGCTGCTGGCACGCTGCTGTGTCCAGCCAGGCTTCCCCCGGCCCTGCTGCCTGCAGCCTCCCCACTACTGCTGTCTGGTGTAGCAGTATTTTGGTGTAGGCAGAGCTACTGCAACCACCAGCTCACCCCAAACTCCCTGGAGCAGCTTCTTGTGCCAGCAGCACTGGTGCCTATGGGTCACCTCCTCCCCAGACTGTCCCCATGGCCAACCGAGACAGGCTTGTGTCAGAGGGAGGGTAAGGTGTGGAGGCTGCATCCTCCTGACCACACCAGTGGTACCACGTCTTGCATCTATCCCTGCTTAACTTCCATGGGATGCAACCTCCTGCCTGCCTGGCTCCAGAGAGATGGGGACTGAGCCCCCTGCTCCATGGGAGGACATGGCAGGGATGTCTCTGGAGGAGGCTGAGGGATGGAGTGGAGCTGCCTCTTACACCAGACGCCTGGGGGTGGGTGCTGCCGGCAGCACCTCTGGGGATGCGGTTTGAAACATGTGTGCCCAGGGCTTATGTCCCGCTTTGTCCCAGCAGGACCGAGCCGGGGAGGGCCATAGGCACTGTCAAGGCTGCTTCCAGTAAAGGAAGAGCAAGAAGAGGCAGGGAAAATGCAGCAAGTCCACGCTGAGTCCTTAGTTCAGCAACGGACATGCGAAAAAAGGCTGCACAGGTCACAAATCCCTTTGCGGGGGGGGCTCGAGCTGAGCCCCCTGCTCTGCCCTTGCAGGAAGGGAGCACAGCAATATATTCCCTGCACTCAGATGCCCTGTGGGATTAAGCATAGCAGGAGTGGGTTTGTTAGTGCTGTAATGAAATGGGTTTTCTTGCTCGCATGGTATCATGGGGACTGGAACGCAGATCTGGAGCAGCAGCATTTCCCCGGCTCCCTGCGTGCAGCTGGCATGTTCCCGACGTGCTGCATGGGTGTGTGATTCCTGAGGAGGGGCTGTGCCTGGCGTGCCGGTGTTTTCCACAGAGGGGATCTTGGATCCTGGCACTCAGTGCTTTATTTTAACTTCTGTCAGGGCTGCGAAGGGGGGCAGACAGGAAGAAAGGCTGAGAGGAGAAGTGATGGAAATCTCAGCTGGCTGTAGGAGAGATGGAGAAGCAGATTGTAGTGTAGACGTCTTTGATTGACCACAGTACCATTTTGTGGCTTTTTCTCCCTCTCTCTGGATAAAGCTGCACCGTGACATCCGTGCCATTAAACAGGCCATGTTCAAAAGAGAAAATTGCTGCTATTTTCCCCCTTTACTTTACTGCCATAAAAAATTGATCCCACATTGCATCCTTATTTCAAAGACTGCTAAAAAAATACAAAATTCTCATTTTGGTTTCTGACAGCTGCATAAAGCATTTTTTACATTTTTGCAGCATGTAAAAAAATCTCAGCCCTCCCAGTCCCCTGAAGTCTTTGCTCCAGAAAGAAGATGCCCTTATTCTAAGCAGCATGTGAGGAGAGGGTGTGCAAGTGTGGCAGTGTGAGGACAGATTTGGTTCCTCTATTTTATTTATAATTATTTATTTATAATATTTATTTATATTATTTATCTGTATTTATGGTGATGGAAATAAACGCTTCGCTGGTAGCCGGACAGCAGCTGGTGCAGCAAAACCCCTTGCATACATGAGCGAGGATGCAATGGTCTTCCTTCAGTAGCAGAGTGCTTTTAGCGGGTGATGGCAAAGAGCTTGCACCATGGTGGGACATCAGCAGGCTGGGAAGCTGGGGTCTTCAGGGCTACTTAGGTTAACAGGCTGAAGGATGCTGGGGAACTGGGCTGCATCCTCCTGACCACACCAGTGGTACCCATGTCTTTCATCTGTCTCTGCTCATTCTCTGTGTGGTGGGACCTCCCTCCTCCCTGGGAAGGTGATGGGCAGGAGGAAAGCAAAGGGAAGAAGTGGGAAGCCCCAGAAGGGATTTAAATGGGTCATGGCAGGTCCTTGTGGAGGGAGGGTGTGGAGCTAAGTAAGGTAAGGACTTGGGCAGCTTTGAGCAGTGGTGATGGAGCATGTGAGGAGGGCAGAGTAGTGTGGGATGAAGGGGAATGTGGACCTGTCAGAAGGGGCTGCTGAGAGCAGGGTAAAGGGAGGTCAAGTCAGGTCAGCTCTCACTGGAGGAGTTAATGGTCTTAATAAGAATCATCCCATTTAAACAAGATGCTCTTCTGAGAAGAAGATTAAGCAGAGGGAGCGTTGACAGAGCACTGAGCAGCGCTGCCAGCACTCCAGTGAGCTGCAAGCTGCTGCTCCACCTGCTCTGCAGCTCCTCCGCTCGCTTCCTGATTAATGACCAGTGTCCTGTGGCCACCAGCCACGGGCACAACCGGGCCACCAGCACCCATCCCAGCAGTACTGCAGACCCGCTGAGGTTTTCCAGCCCTGTGCTCCTCACCTGGCTTGGCTGGGTGCCTCTGAAGGCCTGCGATGATTCCTGGGGAGAAGCGTGGTGGGTGCAGTGCAAGGATCCCTGGTGATGTTAGGTGACAAGGCTTGGTGTAGAGGACTGGAGGGGGAAGGTGAAGCACAAGGAGCTGTTTGCAGGTTGTAAATAATATCACCAAAGAGCATCGTTGCTGCCTGCGCTGTGCCCACCCCGCTCCCTCTGAGCAAGCGGTACCGTCCAATGTGCCTCCAGATCCTCCACATCTTCTCCCCACTCGCATTGACATCTGTTTGCCTTTTGTGTCCAGCAGGAGTTATGAGGCTCTTTCCTCCACCGGGATCTTAGGGAAGTGATGAAGAGTTAGATGAGCTCTCCATAAATAGCCCTGCCATTAAAAACCCTCAGCTCCTGTTTGAATGTTAGCCGGATTAGCTGTCTGCAAAAGTATAGGCTTAAGACTCGGTGGTAGGCTTTGCCCTGGTAATACGTCTCTGTTTTCTCAGGCTTGATTTCTCCAGCCAGCCTGGCTTTAAATGCAATAAATTTTGCTCTTCTTTGCACCTCAGCTGATGACTTATTCTTTGGAGCCTGTGTCCTTGGCTAGCTGGAGACCCTGCAAAGCTAAATTTTGTGCTTGCCTACTCTGAAACCAATGAGGTCCTTACAGAGAGGACCAGGATGCATGTAACTGTTAGAGCTGAGGGATGATACTGGCGCAGTTCTCCAGTCTCCAAATCAGTCTTATTTTGGTTAACAGCCTGGACGCAGAAGGGGATGTGCTAGTCAAATCTGCTGGGGTGCCCCATGTATTGTGCGTGTTGAGGAGGGCTGGGCTGTCACCAAGGAGCCCCACAACCTTGAGGACTGGGCAGACATGAAGAGGCTGGGATGGAAGGGTGACAGTGCAGAAGGGCAGCACAGCACATGGTGAGCAGGAGAGCTCCTTCTGCAGATGGGGGCTTGATCCACTAGAAAGGCTGAGCGGTGGTTGTTGGTTGTAGGGTGGCCATGAACTCCTGAAATGATGTACTCATGGAAAAAGCATGTGGGATCTAAGGGAGCTTGTAGGGGACCCCGCATGGCGAGGTCAAAATGCAGTCCCACAGGGCTCTGGTGAACTGTGAGGTGCAAACCTGTGCTCAGCAGCCATGTGTCGTGTGCTGCCCTGGGAATCCCAGCAGCTTGGGAGCAGCTACCTGTCGTCTCCAGCCATCCCTGTGATGGGCTGGCGGCTTCCAGGGAGGGGAGAGGTAACGGGGTACCTGTCCCTCCTTCATCTGTGAAGCTTGAGTCAGGGCCCAAAGGTTGGCGGAAATAGAATTGTTCTTGTAACTACAGCAAGCTGTAAATGTGCGGGGGGAGGAAGGTTGTTCAAGTTCACGTACAGCATCAACCCTGGAATAAATGGGAATTTCCAGTGGGTAGCTCTGGGCTGCAAACCTGAAGGTTTCTCAGCACTGAAGGAAGCTGATTCTGGAAAATCACACTCCCAGGGACTGCAGGGGCAAGCGGCCAACCTGTCTTCAGGCAGGTTCATTAGCAGTTTCCGAAGCAGCTCCCATGAAGTAAGTGCCTGTGGTCGGTGACCCCAGGCCACTGTCCCTCCAGGCCACCCTGGAGCAGAGCGGGCACCTGCCTCTGTGGTGTGCCAGTGCGGTGGGAGCTGTGGAACGCTGCTGCTTGCTTAGGGTTTGTTTGATTTTCTTCTCGCTGCAATATAAACCCAGTGTGTCTTTAAGGCCATGCATGTGTAGGGGGATTTGCTGATGGCTCATCTTTCTAGCAGGCTTTTTCAGCTGAATGTCAGTTTATTGCTTTTGCAAATTGTCTTGTGCCTACACAGAACCGGCTGCCTCAGCAGAGGGCTTTGCCAACAACGTGCTCTATAAAAGGGTTATTAGGATAACAAGAAAGAAAACAGAAACCTTTGCAGAATCATAACAGTAGAGCCTAGCCCTCCTCCTCCCCTCTCCCAGTTTATTCCCCTCAAGTGCTTCTGAGTTGGACTTCAAACCATTGTGCTGCTGAATATAAACAGCAAGGTTAAAGGACCCTAGACAGGAGCTAACTCTTCGGCAATTATCTGGTCAGTGGCAGAGCACCGATCTGTAGCTCGGCATAAACATCAGCAGGAAAATATGCACAGTTTGCGAATTAAAAAGCAATTGTGTTGTCTCAACCCAAGCCAGAAGCCTTCTGCTGTGATTAGGATCTCACCGGTGGAACCAGCCAGAGCATCCTTTGGGTCTCTGACATCAGTCCTTCGTCACAGGAGCCTTATTCTGGGTATTTCTGTTTTGTCTGCAGTGGGTTTGTACCAGTCGGGGGGGACATGTTATAGAATCATAGAATAGTTGGGGTTGGAAAGGACCTGAAAATCATCTAGTTCTAACCCCCCTGCCATGGGCAGGGACACCTCACACTAAACCATGCCATCCAAGGCTATGTCCAACCCCAACTTGAGCACCACCAGCAATGGAGAATTCACAACTTCCCTGGGCAACCCATTCCAGTGCCTCACCACCCTGACAGTAAAGAACTTCTTCCTCGTATCCAATCTAAACTTCCCCTGTTTAAGTCTGAACCCGTTACCCCTTGTCCTATCACTACAGTCCCTAATGAAGGGTCCCTCCCCAGCATCCCTGTAGGCCCCCTTCAGGTATTGGAAGGCTGCTATGAGGTCTCCACGCAGCCTTCTCTTCTCCAGGCTGAATAGCCCCAACTTTCTCATCCTATCTTCATACAGGAGGTGCTCCAGTCACCTGATCATCCTCGTGGCCCTCCTCTGGACTTGTTCCAACAGTTCCATGTCCTTTTTATGTTGTATCAGATGGCTTTGTTTTCCAAAGTAAAGCCCAGATTTCACTGTTAAAAGGAAGGAGGGCAGAATAAGGCAAGAAAAAGCCAAGGTAGTCTTTTGTGATACTTTTGAAATTATACTGTATTTTTCTAAGCTTTAGAGAGAGCGATCCTCAAGTGCAATGGTCCGGCTGACACTGCGGGTTTGGCTTCTTTGTTGGTTCTCTGATTTTTAGGGTCAACGTCTTATAATTAAAAACCTCATTGGTGCTGCTCTTCTCATCTCGGCCTGTTCTCTGCCTGTTGTGCCTTACAGCACTCTCTACAAGAGGGGAGTTGTTCTCTCCTGTTGGAAGCCATCTGGGGCAGATGGAGATTAAATATCAACAAAGGTCCCAGAAAGCCTGAGCAGAGCTCACATCTTTGAGCCCCACAGCAGCAAAAGGCTGGACCTGCTGCCTCTTCCTGTTGCACAGGGCTCAAAAACCCAGTTGCTAATTCTGAGCTACATGTTTAAGTGCTAAGACTCAAGGAGGTGAGCCTTGGAGGATATCATGATATCCTGCACAAACACAGGCTGCACAGTTGGACTCAGAGGCACATGGACCACTGGCAGATGCTTCATACATGTCACCCTTCAGCACTTGGCCACAAGTGGCCACCAGAAGCTGATGAGAGGGATGCTGGTGTCTAGGGAATGCCATGGGGAGCTGGGAGTGTTGCCTGCATTGGGCTCCCACTGTTCACAGGAGCACAGGGAGATGACTGGGCTCCCTTTCATACGTCTCCACTCAGAGCTGCTGCTGCTCTACCTGGAGCAGTGCTTTGTGCTTCGGGGTGTATTTTTCTACAAGGACTTTTAAGGCGACTCCTATCATCTGCTTGGTCTTTTTAAGCTGCGAGCCAAATGTATTCCCGCTGACACAAGTGCACTTGCATGGATGCCATTGTGATGGCTCTTCTGCCAAGGGAGATGGCTCCACCGGGCTTGGTGGAGGTGTGCCCAGAGAGCAGGGTCACCATGCCAGCACCTGGTGGGACTCAGAGCTGCGTTTTGCTCCTCTGGAGACCAGTTTTGAGAAGGGCCTTTCTTATTTTCCCTGTGTAAAATTGCTTTTTAGGGCCTATAAAAACAAAAAGCAGAGCTGAGAGGCCATCACTGGTTAGGCCTGGTGCAAAGGCACTCAGGGGCAGAGGTGATGGGCGCAGGAGGTTGCCTATTCACCCCTGCAGCCTCCCCGGAGGTAGCCAGCCGTGTGTGGAGATCTGCTTGGGGTTTGCTGTAAGCAGCACAGCAGAAGTCAATCCCGGATGGATGGATTGGCATCGCTGCTCCAGCCAGCAAGGCTTGGTCCCTGGGGAGCAGTCTCACAGAAGGCACTGGCTTCTGTGACCTGGGTGTCACATCCCATGGGGCTGAGCGTGTCCTGAAGCTATCTCAACTCAGCAGGGACAGGGACAGAGTGTGCCCAGCCTCCAGGATGGGGATAGGGACCGAGGTGCTAGGGCACTGCCCCCGGACCCACTGCTGGTGTAGGTGAACCAGTTGGAGGTTCCGGAAAGATTGGCAATTACATCCCAAACTGTAGATAATTTGGAAGGGAATGACACTGTGATGGGTTTTTTTCTTTCCTGTGTGTTCCGTGCTGGTTCTTTGCACACAGAGCAGGGCCTGGAACCAGCCGGGTGCTGCTCTCTGCTCTGATTTCACTTTGTTTTACTCTCTGGGGAGAGGATGGAGAATGAAAATGTTATTCACTTTCCTCTGAAAAGCTGTTGACATTTTTCCCATAGCTCTCATTCCAGAGCTAACCTTTCACGTGGAGTTTGTTGGAGGAAATCAGTTATATTGGATGCCACTGTGATACAATTCTCCTCTCCCTCTGCTTCCTCCCTTTGTGCTTGTTTCTTCTCACTGTTATTTCCATACGTCCTCTCTCCACCCAGCCCTCCCTGATGATGTTTGGAGCTGTTTGGGTGTGGGCAGTGTATTCCATTCAAACCATGTCCTGCCGTGAACGTGTCCCAGTCCACCAGAATGCAGTTTGGAGCAAGAGGGGTAGCAGGCAGCATCTTCCTGTATCCCCATGTTCAATTTCAAAAGGCAAGTGGGTCACTTTCCATTAAGTGTGGCACACATTTGAAAAAAGCAGAAAACCAAGAGTGATGGTGAGGTTCAGCTTACTGAAGGCATGAGCTATGTCTGCCTGCCTGGGTTTGATGCTGCATCAAGCACCAGCTCAAACTGTAGACCTACCATGGAGATACCGCACATGTTTGGGCTCTTGTCCTCCAATTGCTCTGTACATGCATTGTCTGCTGGGGAAATGCTCCGGTTTAGGCAGTGACTGGAAGCATTTACACCGAATTATTTGAAATCAGTAGATTCCCTGTGAAGGGTCTGCCTCCCGCTGCTGGGGAGCTCCAGGAGAAGGCGTCACAGTGCTCTGTTCCTGCAGGTCCCACATCGGCACGGTCCTGGTTGACAACAGGTTACCCTGGGAGGAATGACAACACCCTCGTGTTCCAGTTTATAAGGTAGCAATCAGATCAGGTCAGGTTTATGATCCACCTAGCTTATTACTATCTCCATTAGTAGCTGCTAGCAGATGTTGGGAGAGAAGGATTATTACTCTCGCAATGCATACTTAGCTGGGAGATTATTGAAATTTCTGTCTAATCCTAAGCAGTTACTTGGGAGGTGTAAATCCTCGAGTGATAGCACTTATATTCCTCTGTACTTTGATCTCAGCTAGCATAGCTGATGATACTCTGATTAATCTGATTTTTGTTCCTTAAAAAAAGTATCGTGTCCCCGGCATCAGTACTGGAGGTATTGAGTTCCACAGGGAACTGTGTTTCTTGTCAGATCTGAACGTTTAAATAGTCGAGCTCAGAGGCACCTTCTCTCCTAAATGGGGATTTACATCTCTGTGTCCTTTGAAATTCATTTCTTCCTCTAAGTGACTCAAATCCCCTCAATGTTTTCAGTCTGCCTCTGCATGAGTTCCTCCCATGCTCCCAGCAGCCGCGTTGCTCTTCCTGCCCTGCATCTGCCAGCATGGCAGGGCCACACGCAGTGTCACAGACGAGGGACCACTGATGTATAGACCTGCTTGCTAATATGACAGTTTTATTTACCGCTCACTTCTGAGCACAAACAAGCATCTTTGGAGCATCGCGTGCACTGAGGTGTTCATGCTCCGCAGTGCCTCCATCTCTCCCTCAGATGGTTGGGGTTAATTTGGAGCTGCATTAGCGTGCGCGATGGGTCCTAATTGTTGATCACCGAAAACGATACCTTGGATGTGCTTGCCCTAAATTTCATCTGCGTCACACTCGTGGATTCCCTGAATGAACTGACTCCTTCCAAAGCTACTTCCATGTTTTTCCAGTCCCACATGACATTCTTCCCCTCTGTAAAGGATTGTCTTCTTCTCACTGCATATGTATCCCCACTTAGGATGCTCCATTATTCCACCCTGCAGCTATCATTTTGGTGCCTATGCATTGGAAGGCATCCTTCTCCTTCATCATCTGCTCCTTCCCATCCTCTTTGATTTCTTCTCTCAGGACTGATCAGGCTCAGCTGAAGTCTGTTGCTCAGAAGACCGTGCTTTGGCATTTGTTTGCTTTTCAAGAGGCAAGGCGGCCCCAGCAGCTCAGCAGTGCTTTATAATCCCATGAGCATCTCCATGCAAAGAGCTGAACAAATGCACTTTCAGAGGTCCTTGGAAGAAAAGCTTTGCCACAGGTTTTCTGGAGTCAAATCTCCACCCTCCCTTGCACTCAGTTTTCTTCCTTTTCCTGCCATTTGAACAACAAAAAATTAGGACATGATGGGAAAGGCAGAAATGGATGGCAGTGGCTCTACTAGACTGCAAGCATGGCATGCTTCAACCCTGGCAAGGTATTTGAAGGGAAGACAAATACCTATCTCATAGCACCCTGTACAGACAAGGTAGCGAAACCCTGGTTCTGGCTCTGGGTCCGGTGCCTGGTGGTGTGCTTCGAGTGGGATGCAAAGTGAAAGAGAGACAGAAGGACAGACAAGTGGATTAGAAAGCAAGGGCCTATTTGCAGGTATTACAAGGAGAGGTTGGGGTTTTTCTGGAGAAGATGAAGGTAAAACATGGTAACAGTGTTCAGATACATAAAAGGTGACTGTTGCTGGGAAGGAGGCAATATGAGCCTCTCCTCTTTTCCCATCGCCCTGAAGCCCCTGGCTGCAGGAACCACACTGAGGGGCTGAGCTCAGAGATCTCAAAGACTCAAACACAAGATCGAATTGTAGTTATCCTGCATCATGATTTTGAAGGCCATCTTCTAGCCAGATGAGAGGAGCATGAAGGGTGTATGTATGAGGGTGAGCTTGTGCTTGCGGGAGTCACGCTGATGGCAGCCCTGCAGCAGCGTGGTTCAATGGCTCCTGCATTGCTCTGGATTTCGGTGTTGGTGCTGTGCTGGTCACACCAAGGTGCTGCCGTCTCAGCCAAGGATGCCTCCTCTCTAGGGCCCAGGCAGCAGCAACTGCTCAACTGCATGCTTCAACCCTGAAGTGGAACGTGCCCATGTCCTTATGGACAGTGCTGAATCAGCACCTCCACACTTCTTACCCGACTGTAAGATCTTTGGAAACTGGTGATATCTTGAGCTACAGATTTCTTCTGGCTTCAGCATTTCAGATGCTTGTGCACTGAATGATAAATACCCAAGTGTCCCCTGCAGCCAGCTCAGCAATGGTCAGGTGGGGTTTATGTGCTTTCCTTCTGCTTCACCACTTGCCCAGCTCAGCCTTCAGCATCGACACGTCTCACTACACTTATTTATATATTTCTTCTCCCCTCGCTTCTCAGAGAAATCAATTCCATTCCCCAAACAATAGCGAAGGCTTTGAGGAGATATTGATCTGTGGGAGAGCCAAAGAGGGGAGCGTTTGTGACACAGTGATGCTCTTTTGTAAGTAAAAGATAATTACCAGATCATGGGGACATTTGCTGAATAGGATGATATTAAATAGGCATTGGAGTGAAGGGCACCAGGGCCTCCAAATGAAACACCAGAATAGTGCTTCCTCCCCAGCAGCTCCAGCTCCTCCTCACTGCTTCTGTCTTCCATTTCTCCAGCTTCCCACCCCAACCCCTCCTTTTGTCCCCCAACTCCATCCAGTTCATCTCTTTGTCCCCTCCATGTGTTCCCAGTCCTCCTGTCTCACCCAAATAAATGCCAGGTAATGCTGCCTCGAATGCAGCCCCTCCTTGCTGGCTGGGGATCCCTACTGCAGTAGGGATGCACCTGGAGCCTTCAGGCTGCTGTCCCCCAAAGCAGAAAGAACTGCTCATCTTGCCTTGGATTTGCTGGTGCTGCCAAACTCTAGTTCATTTATTTAAGTGCTAGTAGGGAAAATAGACGTCTGCAGCAGCACTGAGCACTGTGGCAATGAACTCCACAGTGATTTTAACAGTTTTCAGATAAGGGGTCTTGGATGGGGCAGAGGCCTGTCCCTGCTGTGAAGCTTCAGCAAACAGGACTGGGATAGAGGTGAATGCTGGAAGACCCAGAGCCCAGGCTTCTCCTGCTGGTGGCGGGTTCCCCTTGGGAGCTCATAGGTGATTCTTGGTGTGCTGGTGGTAGCATGTGTGCTTGGACCACTCATCCACTTGTGCTGTCACCAGGAGGTCCCAGGGCACTGGTGAGCACAGGGACCTGGTGTAGCCATGACCATGCTGTAGCTGGAAGGTGAGAGCTGGGTGTGCTGGGGGGGGGGTCAATTACTCCTTGAGCAAGAGCAGGGTTGGAAAAGAGGCGCTCAGGAGCCTTGTCTCCACCCGTGCTGCTCCTGGGACCTCATGGGATGCTTTCCCCTCCAGAGCAGCCATGGGTGATGGTTCAGTTCAGCTCATGGAGGAGCCACAGCAGATTTGTTGCCTGGGCTCTCCAGGGCATCCCCAGCTCCAGGATGCACAGTCCCAGAGCAACAAGGCCCTTGGCACAAGGCGTGTTCCCAGATGTCACGCTGGCAGGCAGCTCCTCTGCCTGGGCTCGGCGTTGTGGGCACTTGAGGCCACGTGGGGATGCTTGGTTGCAGGGCTGAATGATGATGACTGGGGGAGCTGCTGCCAACTGCATCTCATGAATTGGCACAGCACAATGTAGAAAAAACAACCCGTGAAATACTATTGCTACTAAGATGTCCCTTTTTAAATACGCTGACACTGGTAGTTTTCTCTTAATTACTCACTGATACACTACAAATGAATTATGGTGCATTTTGCAAGGTTGATGGATTCCTTGTAAGAGGAGCAACCCTTGGACCATGGGCTCTGCAGGCTCGGGATGGGGGAGAGAGGGTCCCATCTCTCTGCAGGGACATCAGGAGTTGTGTGTCCCACCAATCCTCACAGACTCTCCACGTCTCATCCAGTTCATAGGATCTGCCGCCACAGCCTGAACACCAGCAAGGTCTATGGTCACACACTGTTAAAACCCGGGGAGAGGCAATCACTGTCTGCATACTGTGTAGGCAAGAGATGCCAGGGCCCTTCAGCCTCCCACCTGCCTCCGCAGGTTTCTTTTGATTCCAGCACATTCCCAAACCCCCTCTCCAGCATGGTGGTTCCTCGAAAGAGGAGACATTTCCCAGCTGCTGCCAGTGTAGTGTTGGAGGTTATGCAGTGTTTTCCTTTACTCCCAAGGCAAAAGGGCTCTGGTGTCTGAGAGCATGAGCTGATAACAGCAGCAGCTACCTCAACTTCAGCAGGCATGGAGCTGGCACCTCTGTGGGGCTGCTGCTGTTACTTCGGCCTGGTTCCTTCTGCTCCTGTGCAGCACCTTCAGGTTTTGCACCTTTGGATCCCATCCGAGCAGGTGCTGGAGTAGCAAGCTGTGATTTCCATGCCACAGTCGGCTGCGGCTCCCTCCAGCAGCCCTGTGTTTTGGTGTTATTAAGTCTCTCGGTGTTAATTCCCTGCCATCACCAGGCAAGAGCTGGCTTCGCAACCTGACCAGCATGGTGCAGAAACACGAGAATAGGGAGCCTTGTGCCTTTAAAATAAAATAAATAAAAATAAAAAATAAAAAGCCCATTACCATTATTGAATAAAATACCAACAATTTTAAAAAAGCCCAAAAACTCTTTTAAATATTGTTGCTGCATTTCCAGCTGTTAAAATTTTCTGTATTTAGTTATCATAACAACAAAGTGCTGCGGCTGATTTGAGCAGCGGGGCGGCAGCACCATTATTCAGAAGGGCTTTAAGCGGTTGGGTTTTCTTCCTCGCAGTGGTGCTCTCTCGCCTATTCAAAGTCCCTTTGTTGCCTTGGCACCTCTGGCTGGGGTGGTGGAGGTGGCACCCGCGCATTGGCAGAGGGCCCTGCCAGTGCTTGGCAACACGGCTCCAGCGGGATGCCGGGAGCCGGGCAGCACCGTGTCTGCAGAGAGTGAAGCTGAAAGCTCTGCTGCTTCACAGGGAGGCCTCGCGTGGCAGAGTTCATGAGGAGGAAGGAAATGGAGCGAGTGAGACCCGGGATGCTGCTGCCAGGCGCGCAGGGCTGTATAGAGAGGTCTTCTTGGCCGAGCAGAGCCCATGGGTGCTGGTGGAGGTGGATGTGCCTGCAGCCAGGTCTGGCAGGGCAGGAGGGGATGTGCTGTGTCAGCTGTTTGACAAGACCATCCCTAGCCTGAGTGCAGAAGCGTCGGAGCAAGGCAGAGGTGGTAGGGAATGGGTGCAGAGAGTGAGCATCTGGAGGTAGGATCCCCATGCTTGCTGGCTGAGCTGGATAAATGATGTTACAAAGTGCGCAGTCATGGAGCTTGCTCCTGGCCTCAGGATCGCAAGTGGCAGCAGAGAGCAGCTGGGTAACACAGGATAGGGCCTGGCAGCCCCCCTGCAGCAGTGTGTTGAGGGCAGCTTGGTTGGGGGATCTGAGGTTCACGTGAGAATCATGAGGTGAGATGATTGCTGAGCACTTGGTTTCATCACCCCAAGTTGGTGGGGATGGAGAAGGGGGCAGAGCACCTGGTGTGGGAGCTGTGGTGGCTGGAGACACAGGAGAGGCTGAGGGCAAGGGTGCAGCAGAATTCCTTTCAATAGGAAAATACTATTTTAATGCCATGTCCCTGGGTGGTGAGGGGTGGCAGAGATGTGAAAATGTGTGGAAAGATTCTCATAAACATCCTGAGTGGATGGGCAGAGCCAGGCTGCTACCGTGCAGCCCCTGGGCGCCACAGGAGCCAGTGAGCCTGGTGGGAAGGACCTGCAGGGTGGGACAGGTAACACAGGCAGGGGCCTTGGAGGAGGTGGCAGGGCTGGCAGTGACCTGGCCTCTCAACCATTGCGTTTCGGGTGCTGGACCACATGAAAGCCTTGTAAACAGGAGTAACCAAATTGTCCCAGGCTCCCCACCGCCGCTGCAGCGCGTTCCCCAAAAGGTTACCTCCAACCAGCGCCGCATTGTGGGTAATGAGATGCAAATTGATAGCAAGACAATAAGGCTGTCTTGTGAGCCCTTCCGACGGGCCACTGTTTAAAAGTCAGCCTGATTGCCTCGCTGGCAATTTGCATGGCATTAACCAGAGAGATTTTCTTTTTAAACTTGAACTTTTTTTTTCCAGAGGTCACCTCAAACTAATTACAGCTCCAGCACTGCTTCACAAAAGAGGGCTCTGCAGTTGCGATGGCAGGGTTCGAGTGTGAGGAGGAGACTTCCCTGGTGCTGGGAAGAGGGAGATCTTGTCCATGTTAACTCAGGTGTGATTTTGTGCTCACAAAGAGCCCTGTTGGTGTACGCAGATGCTGAGCACTGTGTCTGCTATGGGAGACAGCAGTAGCAGGGCTCAATCCCCAGCATGTGAAAGGGATCGATCCCCTCTGTTGTTACCTTCAGTACAAGGACAACCTCCTCCTGGGTCTCAAATGTGGCTTTGCTATGCTGGAAGGCGATGGGGCGACCCCATTGCCTGCTTGGGATGCTGCATGAAGAGGGTTGGCAGAGCCAAACCCTGGGGTCTTTGTACCTTTTCCTTCACCAGGGCTTAGTTCAAGTGGGGATTTCAAGGTGCTGTCTTTAAAGTCAGTGTAAAAGCAACCAGAGACCTCAGCCGAGGAGGACATGAGAAGTGGCATCAGGCTGCTGTGGGCACACTGCCAGAGCTGCTCTGCTCTGACCTGGGTCATTTGCTTTTGCAGTCGAATTCCCCGGGTTCAAACTGGGCTGGTGTCCGCTTAGTCTTGCAGCTGGACTATGTGACTGCTGTACATCCCTTCCACCTGAACCATTCTATTCTGTTCTGTTCTACTCTCTTTTCTCGCAGGTTCCTAGCTTAGCCTAGAGCTTTGCTAACCCAGTTCAGTTTGACGAGGGTAAGGAGCACTGCTTTCCCTGGGCAGATCTGCCAGCCTGAAGCAAAGGCAAATGATGAGCAGCTTGGAGGGAGCCAGAGCTGCCCTCTCTTCCCTGGCAAAGCAGCTCCCCAGCCTGCGAGCAGGCACAAGGCTGTTGAGAGGCTCAGCTGGGCCGGTGCAAATCCATGGCCAGGCAGGGCCTTGACGCAGCACCTCTCGTTGTCAAGGCTGTCTTCAAGACCGTGTGCTCTGTGCACACGTGTGCTCTGTGCACAGAGACCCTGGCTGGACATGGGGCGGCCCTTCCAGCTGGTGTCTGCTGCGATGTTTGGTGGATGGGGTTCTGCCGCAGCGCAAGCGGTCCCTGCAAGGCGGCGGGTTTGAAGAGCCAGCTGGATGATTTTATGACCATTAATATCATTTGTAGTTATGCGGGCCGTGGCTATGATACAAATAATTAAATCTCATGCTTCACAGCATCAGCTGATCGCTTGCTGCAGTCAGGAGTGAAGCTCCTACGCAGAGTGTGCACAACTCATTAACTCTGTTCGAGGGGCTGGTTTAAACCTCCTTCCTCTGACTTGTTCCTCAGTTTCCTTCCTCCCAGCTGCAGCTGTGAGGCTCAGCACCAGGGTATACCGCTTCTCCTTCTTCACAAAAGCCTAGCAAGAGTTGTCCTCTGAGGTCGTTTGGCATGGATGGAGACAGGCCAAGCATGAGTCTTACCCAGGCTTCCTGCTGACATCTGTCTGCCAGCCATGTCCCAGGCACCTTGGCCAGGTGATGCTGGGAACCTGATGCCTCTCAAGTTCCCCTTGGTTCTCCCTGCTGCTGTTGTCAGAGGCTGGAGATGCTCAGTGGAGCAGCCTGCTCTGAGGAGCATCCCAGTTGCCATTGCCTGGTCTGCAGCTAAATACGCCTGCACCTTCTGCTCCTGCCCTAGGACCTTCAGGCCATTTGCTGTTTGCCTCCCAGCTTCTGCCAGCCCTCAGATCCTGAATCCTTGGGATTTTTCTCTCTGGGCTGTGACGAAGCTCTCATTGTACCCTACCAAGCCTGTGTGCAGCCATGGCCTCATCTCACAGCATTCTTCAGCCTCCTCCTCCTCCTGTTGCCTGGAGAGGCTCCTCCTTCCAGGCTGAAGCCAGCCGAATGCACACATATCATCTCCTTCCTCTGTAGCATCCTTCTCTCCTCACTATTAGTGTGTTCTCTGGGATGACAGGCCCAGGAACAGAGCTCACAACGGTCCTCCAGGTTTGTCAGCAGCTCTGGCGTCCTTGTTGTCTTCTCCATTCCCTGAGCAGCCCTTTTCTGGGACAACATCCCTGCTAAGCATGTAAGGATGAAGACCAGCACTGCAATGGCGCTGGGAGATTGAGCAGTGCTGCCTTAGCCGATCACTGTGGCACTGTCCTGCTTCGCTGGGGACAGCAGAGCTGCTGCCATGGCTCTGTGCCTCACCAGGGGAATCAGGGTGGGAAAACTGAGCAGAGGATATTTTTATGGTTTTCTTTCTTCTTTTTCCTTTCTCTTTCCTCTTTTTTTTTTCTCTCCATTCCTAAGATTGAGTATAATCAGAGCTAATCAGAAAATTATGAGCTGTCTGATTGCTGATTAGATTCCTAATGTTAATATAGTCAAGAAGCCTCTCTTAGTGTTGTATTTTAAGAGAAGTGTAAAAATAACGTCTTAGAAGGAGCAAGCCAGAGCTGCTGGAGCAGCAGGGAGCCCAGCACTGGCTCAGCAAAGGTGAGGGGAGGGACAAGGGCCTACCCAAACTAGAACCAGGTGTGTTGGCTTCCAGGGGCTGCAGAGCCGGGGAGGAAGAGCATAAAGCCAGCCCTTCCCACAGGTTAGTTCTTGCAGAGAACCAGACATAGGAGCTGTGCTGCTTTGCTCTGGGAGCTGTCTGCAACTTCCTTTCTCGATTCCCTTACCAGCAAAGAGCATCTTCCCTGGTAATTTTGTTCATGCATCTCCCAGTGTTATGGTTCACTTCATCTTCTGCTGCAGGCAAAGGGCAGCCTCAGGTGATGACAAAAGGGAGCCCAGGATGTGTCCAGTGCCAGTGGGTGGAATGGGAATCCAAACCCAATGCTGAGCAGCCAGCTGAGAGCCAGCAGCATGCAGGGGATGTTTCAGCCAGAGAGTGGCATGCTCTAGTGGGGTCACCAAGATGGTGGCACAGGAACTGGGCTGGGTTTTGTTCTCCTTCCCGCTAAAGCCATCCAAAACATGCATTTGTGATGTAGGCTGTATCCAGGGTTTAACCTTCAGCACTTCAGCTGTGCTTGCTTTACCTCTCATCCATTCAGAGCTAGGCAGAGGACTGGGATGAAGCTTGTCCGCTGCCTGTCATCTGCCTCTGCTGCCTGTGGTTGTCTGGCAGCACCCTGCTGCCTTCCACAGCTTTCTTCCCTGGAGCAGGGCAGTGCTGGGTGCTGCTCAGCATCACCATTACTGCCTTTCCTTTTGCTGGTCACACAGAGGCACCGAGCTGTTGTTTGGCCACCTTTTCCTGAATTTCCTGCTGGGCTTTCAAAATTGAAAGTAAAAAGATATTGCTGGTTGGTGAGGGTGAGAGCAGGCAGGGCAGTGGGCTGCAGGGCTGCTGTAGCCACAGCCTGGCATCCTGTGTGTGAGCTGCTGCCACACAGACCAGGGCAAAAAAGCCATGGGACAAGCACTGCTGGGGCAGGAGGAAACCTCAGAATAGAAATAAACCAAACCTGGGAAGCCTTGATGGTGATGGAGCAGCCCTTGCCCGAAAGGCAGGGATGAGATGCACTCTGGTGAGCACAGAGAGGATGCTTCTATGGATGCTGCTGCGAGCTGGGGGAAATCCTTGTCCACTTCTGCTTGACTGAGCCATTGCAAAAATCTTTAGGGCCTTCCAGAAGCAGAACTGGAGGGAAATACTGATGGTGGTGGTGGCTTAGGGGTGAGGTTTTGCCCTCGTTTGTTGTTTAAGTACCGAGGATCAATCCGCGGTGTCCCTACCACAGGCCTGGTGCCTCAAACTGTGCAGTGAAGCTGCCAGCTCTTTCCACAACTTTCCTCCCCAGTCCCCACTGGCACCAGCACAGCGATAACTCCTGGCTGAATGGCAGGTATTATGTTCTGGTGCACTAATGTTCTCGTTAATAAGCTCCTCACCATTCACCATGTGTTTTACTTTGATTCATCCTGATGGCAGTGCTGTATAATGGACTATATACTGTAATTGTCCTCCATTGTCACCACTTAATAACTTAGTATGATGTTATCACAGTAATTCCTCTATTTTTTTGCAAACTTTGTTGAATTATATTTTGTTCTTAGTGAATAAGAAATGGTGAAAAGAGGCTGAAGTTAGACAGAAGTCTGCTCTAATTGCAGAGTGGGCTTAATAATACAAATGTCCACAGCTGACACCCAGGCTGCTTTTGTTTCTGAGCCTTTGGGAATAGGCCATTGGGCCAGCTGGGAAGGAGCTGCTATTAAATATCATTTCTGGTTTCAAACATCTTGATCAGCAGGAATTGGCTCTGCACTAGGGGGATTTATTGTGCTTTGCTTGCTTTTGACAAGCCCAACTTCAAACGCAGCAGGTGGGATTTACATTCATATCCAAAGGCAAGGGCAAGGAGTGATGTCCATGGGGTGGGTGCAAGAGGCACAAGAGTGGCCGTTGTGGTGAGCAGGAGTGTGCAGATGTTGATTGTTGGGCTACGCATGGTTTGAGCATTGCAACAGCCTCAGCATCTACCTAGACATATGGGGAGGGGTTTGTGCCCAAGGGTGAGTGAGCAGCAGCAGGTAGCAGAGCTATGCTGGAGCATGGACAAGCATCTTCTCCACATCTGAGCTCACTGGCTGCCTCCCCAGGTTAGATGTGCAACACTCCGCCGGGTATTTGCGGCTCCCGAGTGTTTGTCAGCATCTCTTGAGTGCTTATGGATCCTGACGCTGTGTCTGGCAGGGGGAGGAAAAGTCTGGAAGAGATCAAACCCCGAATGGGATGAAAATCGAGGCAGGGAGATGGATGCCTGTGCTGCAGCGCCGCAGGTGGGAGGCAGGGGAGGGCTCCTTGGCATCCATGAGGCAGCGGGTAAGGACCTAAATGAGTTTTTGCCTGTAACACATGTCCTGACCTTTTTTTAAAAATGAAATCTATTTTATTAATTTTTTCTTTTTATCAAACCCGTCCATGAAACATTAAAGATATGACTGTGGAAAAGGTCAAGAAACGTGTAGTTGTTGAAATCTTGTTCCAGTTGATGGCTTTTCCCTTAGGGGAGCTCTTCCACACCTTCTCCTCCCCCAGCTTGGTCTTTAAAACAAAAAGCATCGAGTCTCCTTGAGTTTTGGGTGTAACAGTGATGCTGAAACGTGCTCCTGGAACAGAGGGAGGGATGGGCACTGCAGGCTTTGCAGCAGTGATACTGCCCTTGGGGAGCTGCAGGTCAGGCCAGCGTCGCCATAGGGAAAACTGGAGCTGGAAGGGCTTTCTCCCAACAAATGCAGGCCCCAAGGGAGGGCTGTAGGGCCTCCAGCTGTGCCAGAGCTGTGTTCCCCAGGGAAGGGAGAGGATCCTTGGGGTGCTGGTCTGCAGGGAGGGCATGTCCCAGGCAAAATGAATAAAGGCAAAGCCCAAGAAATGGGCACAGTGGTGAATGAATGCACTTTGAGTCCCTCTCCTTGGCTTGGGTGGCTCTTTGTTTGCTGTGAGAATGGAAGACGATCACGCTTGCTAAAGGAGAGGGAGGGGAGCTGAGCTGTCATTAAAGGGGCTTTATTACCACCGGGGCTTTATTACTACCGAGGCTTTCTGGGCATCACATCTGCTGGGCACCAGCTACATGCCCAGATTTGCAGCAGGCGATGAGAGTGCTCCCCTTACAAGGACCAAGGGAAGGGAAGAATGAAAGAAACTAAAAGACAGGAATGGAATCAGGAGTGGATCTATATGGAAACTTACTGGGAAAATTATATCACAGGAATGACAGCCGTCTGTGGAAGCGAGAAGATGGAGAGGTGCAGGGTGAAGTCAAGCGAACACATCTCCTAGGGGTTGAGCTGAGTGTTGGACACAAGGGTGGGTATCAGACCCCCTTGCATCCATGGTGGTGATCTGTTTCTCTTTGGTTCCATCTTTTACTGTAACACCAAGGAAGCTGGGTCATGAGTTGGCCTTGCGGTGCTGTAAAAGTGCAGTCAAACGACACTTTATTTTTAGGCTCCCAACAAGAGAGAATAGGTGAAGGGAAGGCAAAACCAAAGCAACAACAATCCTGCTCCACCCGTACAGCAGCCAACCAGCAGCCTGTATTTGTTGTGTGGTCCATAAGTATCAGCACAGGGGTAGGGGCTGAAGGGAAATACTTGAGGAGGATTTGGGTCTTGGAACGAGGAGGCAGAGGAGTGGGAAAGCACATTGGGACATCTTGCCAAAGAGCAACAAAGCCTGAAGAGCTTGAGCTTTGAGCTCTGCTGAAGATCAAGAGGCTGAAGGGCCAGGAGAGGGTGCGCCGTCATCTTGATCTCACACAGGGGTGCACAATCCTTTCTCAAAGCTGGGCACAGGGGTGAAGAATGTGAATGATCCCATTGGCCCAGAGAGCCTCTCAGCAACCCTCCTGTGTCACTCAGGAAAGGGGCATAACTGCCCTGGCAAAACAAAGCCAGGACAGGGAATCGGCCTGAAACCTGTGTTATGTGCCCAGGCAGTTTGTTGGTTTTCCCTGTTTGCTGGGTGTGTGTTCTGGCGCAGTGGCAGTGCCAGCACCAGCATTGCCGGTGCTTAGGAGCCAAGTCAAATTACTAAACCCTTTCCTTACATTTTTATTGTGTAAATTCGTAATAACAGACTTTCAAAATGAACTGTATAATTTGCTTGGTGGATTGTCAGGCCATCTTTACGTATAATTGTTGTGAAGCCAGCCAGTGATGGGTGAGCCCAAGAGGCTGCCCAGCCCTGCCCATGGCTCTGCCTGGCATCCTCCTGCTCCATCCGTGCCTGTCTGCAGCACCCAAAGCCATGGGTCCTCCTTGGGAGGCTCTGCTCATTATAGTATCCTCTCAAGTCTTCAAGGGCACCATTTACCCCTCAGCACATTTTCTTTGCTCAATCTCATCTCCTTCTCTGTTTGCCACTCCCCACTGCCGGTGCTGGCCACTGGCACTGGCAAAGTGCTGAACCCCGCTGAGTGTTCCACCTGGGTGCTGTCAGTGTTGTCCCCATTGCAGGAGAGGACAGCAAGGATGCAGATAGGGTGGAGGTGGATGTCCCAAAGGGATGGAAATGGGTGCTGGCACCTGGGAGACTACCTCTTGCCCTGAAGAAATGTCGAGGGTGGATGGATGAGTGTTGGAATTGCTGCGAGCTGTCACATTGGGAAGAGCCATTCAGTGATCTTGGTGACTTCCGCTTCCCTGAAACATCCGCCTGGCACCTGGAGCTGCTGGGGCTTGGTTGTCATCTTTCTTGATTTGCCATCTTTCAAGTTTAAGCAAAACCGATTCCAATTATTCTGCTTTTTTTAAGAGCAAACCTCCCCTAACAAGTCCTTTAGAGGATTATTTGCATTGCAGTTGCTTTTCTTTGGTGTTTGTCTGTCAATTTAAACTGTTCTGGTCTAAACGTGAGGTGGTAGTGGGGCCCTGAGTGCCTGACCCCTCTCAGGCTGTGGGAGGGTTGCTGGTGGCACTGGGGGACATGAGGGAGATGCCGTGTGTCAAACCAGGAAGCTCGGGGGCTCCTCTTGGGGCTTGCTGGGGGCGCAGGGTGGTGTTTTGGTGTATTCTGGGGGAATTTCTGGGTGCTGATAATCTGCCTTTCCATAAGAACTCAGAGGAGCTCCTGCTGCGCCGCGATGTGCCAGATGGAAATCCCCATGCGGCAGCAGATAATAAACGAGATGCTTTTTAAAGCTCGCGCATCACAGTGCAGCAAGAGGTGATGCCTTAAAATAAATCGATTGGAAGTGGTTTCCAGTGCAAACTTTCTAACAGCCTCCACTTGAATGAAAGCCAAAGAGCTAAAGGGGAGGATTTCAAAGGCACAAAAGGCCTCATCCTCATGGAGCACGGAGACAGGAGCCCACCAGGATAGGACTTGGGGTCTCAGGGATACCCTCGTGCATCTCACGGTTGTTGGTACCATGCGGAGTGGAGCAGCTGCAGGGGAGGGAAAGCCATTCCTTGGACTTCTTGTCATCTTAACATGGGACTTATTTCACAGAATCACAGAATGGTTTGGGTTGGAAGGAGCCCTAAAGCTCATCTGGTTCTGCTCCCCCTGCTATGGGCAGGGACACCTTCCACTAGAGCAGGTTGCTTCAAGCCCCATCCAACCTGACCATTATTTCTCCAAAACAAGGAAGGATAAGAAAGGATCGTTCTCCTTTGGAGATGCTGGCAGCTAAGGCCTGGCCAGATGAACTCCTCCTGCCCCTGCCCAAGTGGCAAGTGTATCACTGCCTTTTTTTTCTTGATTCTTTAAAAGTCTGTTCCTCCCAAGCTCTAAGTAAAATTGATTTTTAAGTGAAACTATCTCTTATAATTGCCACTGAAACGCCTTGTGGTTATTGTAATGGATTTTGAACTGTGACAAGTCCTGCTTGATGATTGTGACCGGAGCTCCGCAGGTTATATGAGTGTGGTTTAGGGAGCGCCATTGGATTGAATGATTGGAGTTCATCTGCGGCTGGAGCAGAGGGCTGAGATGCCAACTTATATGTTTGCTGACCCTCCCACCGCTGCAGAAGCTGAGGCTGCCCTGGGACCTTGTGCTATAGGGCACCATCTCCTGAAATCCTGCATGGGACCATGTCCCTCCAGCCTGTGAAGCCCTCCTGGTGGCAGTGGGGGACTCAGACTGGGATGGGCGGCCCTGACGCTGCTGGGACATGTCTGTCCCACCCACAGCTGACCCATGGCTCTGTCTCATGCTGGTGGAGCTGGGGTCAGCTCCTGCACCCTGGTGTTTGCCCACCAGGAGGGATGGGACACGGGTTACTTGGCATCATGTCAGTGAAAGCTGGAGCTGAGGAGCGTCTGAGCGGCTGAGCTGAGGTTTTGCTGTTACTGCTCCCCAGGTCCTCCTCCCTTTCTGGGGAGCAGTCAGGGCAGCAGGGGCAGAGCTGCTCTCTGCTTGTGAGTTTGGAAAGCAAATGTGAACCCTCATGGAGGGCAGAAACACCAGGAGAAGGGTAACAGAGAGGGGCTTTTCTCCAAGGGGGGAGAGAGCTGAAGGGAGCACCAGGCATGGCTCATGCCATAGGATGCCTGGTTGGCTGCACTGTGTCTTGCCATTGGTGATTTTCTGTGTGCAAGAAGTTAAGCTTTTCCAGAGGCCTGAGCGATACTTTGGGGTAGGAGAAGCACCCTGGGCAGTAATGCTCTCCCTTATCTCCCACCCCTCTCCAAACACATGGGTGCCTCTGCTTGGGATGTTCCACTCGTCCCCTCCCCATGGCTGTTAGGACTGGTGACAGTGTTTCTTGCTGGTAAAAATCGTGGCTCTGCAGAAGGAGCAGAAAGAGTTGCTGGCAGGGGAGCAAGAGCCATGTGCTGTTGGCTGAGAGTTACTGAGGTGGTCAGTAAAATGATGTGGCTTTGGGGCTCATCCCAGGCTCCCGGGGCTGGGTGCTGGCCATGCCGCTGCCCCACATGGGGTCTGGCTCTGGTTTTGTTCCCAGTCTGTGCTTGTAGCTGCCGGCAGGGCTACAACACCAGGGTCCAGAAGCCCTTGGAGGATTTACCACCTGCTCCTCACCATTCGCTGGGTCTTTGTTTGCCCTCCCAATGCCAGCTCCATCCTCCCTCAGGCACAGGATGGATCTGGGCTTGAGAGCAGAGACAGGCTCCGACCACCCCTTTCCCTCCACGCAGCCAAGGGAATTATTGACAAACAAGTTAGTGCTTGGAAAGAGAAACGCTGCGGCATGTTTGAAGCTGCCTCCTTGATCAATACTCAGCCGTGGCTGAGCCCACTGCCGACTGGATTTCAGATGATGGCTGCAGGGGTAATAAGAGCCCTGGGATCAACTGTCTCGGAGATTATTACAGGATGAGATGCTTCGCTGCTTTACGGTGTTTACTCAAGATTTATATTCCCTATGTGTCTATAAGGGGGTTGTCGTCTGTCGTGGCTGGTTGATCACTTTTTGGTGGTGGTGTGCACGCTCTGCCTTTAGGGTTTGCTTCGGGGTGTGTGTGTGGCCAGTTCAATGAATGGGAGAGGATAGGCTGGGGATGAGGGACAGTGGGATGGGGGCACCCTGGAGCTGGTGGCAGGAGGTGGGACTGTGAGAAGGTGCCCGCTGCTCTGGTGCGCACAGGCAGACCAGGATGGAGGCGTGTGAAGCGTGCGGAATGGGCTTTCATCTCTCCAGATGCTCTGCAGTGACAGATATGGTTTTGGAGTGGCCTGTTCATGGAGGGGGGATTGGTGTCAAAGGAGAAGGCTTGTGCTATCCTTATTCCTTCATCATGGAGGAGGAAGAGCTGCAAAACTGGCTGCCAGGTGTGTTCCTACCTGGGGCGTGGGTTACTTGGTTTTGTTGTGTGTGTTTGTTTCACCTCCTTGTCTCCACCTTTCACTGGGATCCTTGCTCTGGGAGGAGGGCTGGGGTTGTAAGATGCTGTGTGGACCTCTCTGGCCTGGTAGCCCAGGGCTGGTTTTATCTCCAGCAGAGGGTTAATACACTTACTGGGGAAGGCACTGAGATAAGGGTGATAATGGCCATGGGGGGGAAGTTAAATGAAGGCTTAGCAGGAGTGGCTCTCCCTCGGAGTAAACATCCCTGGGCCCTTCCTTACCAGCTGCAGGGAGAAACAGGGGGCAACATCCCATGCTTCCCAAGGAGCATCCCCCAGCATCAGCACAGGCATGGGGTGCTTTATTTCTATGGAGAGGCTTAGGGCACAACAGTGCTGGTGCCGTTACGCAGGGCTGCTCAGGCTGCTCTTGCAGGATGTTTGCCATAATCCTGTTTTATAAATCCAACCTTGGCCTTTGGCCTCCCTGTGCTGCTCTGGTCTCTGCTCCACTGCCTCCCAAGTTAAACCCACTGATCTGACTGAGGCAGGAACAGCCAGGGCATACTTATTGCCATGTGGGGGCTGGGAAGAGAGATTAGCAGCGTGCCGGAGCAGTTTGTAATGGAAAGCTGCTGTGCGGAAATATTGGAATGATGTAGAAGAGCCCCGGGTGCGATGGGAGTGAAGGGGTTACACGAGGGGTGTGAGGTGAGTGAGCTTGTGCGTGGTCAGGGCTGAGAAGCAAGGTCCTGGAGCAAAGCAGGGGAAAACCAGCAGCTGGGTGTTTGGAGGTGCCATACTTTAGGCAGACGGGAGGTCTCCTACCTCGTCCCCCTCTCCTTTCCTGCGTGGCTTTCGGGGTGGAGGGCACGTGCCCAATCCGAGTCCATGCTGTCCCCGAGGCTCCTTAATCCCCTGTGCACTGAGCAGGGAGCTCCTGATGGATGTGCCCTGGTGAGCAGCGAGGCAGGGAGGAGTGCCGTGCGGAATACAAAAGAGGCAGGGCACGATAAAGCCAATACAGCACCTTCCCCCTCAGACCCTGCCGTGGGGATCTCCAGACACCAATCCCTTGCAAATCTGCTGGCCTTTGATGACCTGCAGAGTCGTTTCAATTCAGTGTTTTCAGCCTCTCAATCTCCTGCCCTTAGCTCTCAGTGACTTCTGAGCAAGGAACCATGCTCCTTAAAGAGCCATGGCCAGGGCACTGCCTGCACCAGAGCCTGCTGGAAACCTGCAGATATTTCACACCCGTGCTTTACTTTTGGTAATTCCTCTCATTTTTCTCACTGCTGGAACCACACAATTGACAACCCTGGGTCTGAAGCTCCTGGGAGGTTTCAATGGCAGCCGTGTACCCCTATCCAGCATCCCAGTGCATTGCCTGCATCCTTGGCATCCCGCAGTCCCTGCACACAGTGCACCTTGAGATGGACTGATCGATCTACGATACTTAAAAAATAACGGTTTAATCATTGTTACGGATTAGAAATAATCCTTGAGCTGTATTGATCGCGATAACGTTATTCATGATGGACTCATTTGGCATTAATGAGGATGTCCTGCAGCACTGTGTGGCTCCAGGCAGATCCATCACCTTCCACAGGGAGACATGGCCACAGGGTTTTCTGGAGCAGCAGCATCTTCCTGGTCCTAACACACAGCTCCAGCTCCTGCTTATGAGCAAAGATGTCCCAAATAGCCCCCTCAGGGGGCCCATCCTTGTTGCCATGGTTTTGGAGGGTCCCAAATCCCGTGATTACCCATCCCATTGATGCCAGCAGCCTGTCTCTGGGCAGGAGCTGGCTGGGGCTCCCCTCTAGCGGTGCCATCCTGCCACGGGCTCCCCCATCCCTGTAATGTGCTGTTTATCAAACAAGAACATCTGGATGTATTTGAAAGGGAAAAAAAACTAAGTTGTGTCTGGACAGAATTTGACAAATTGACATTTTCCAGAGGAAAAATATCTCATGTCAAAGTGTCGTTCCTGGGTGTAGCTGTCCCTTACTGCACCATTTGCAGCCCTCCACGCACTTCACGCAAGGCGATGAATAGTTAAATATGTCCATAAATCTTACCCTGGCCCATCATAAACAAATACGCTCTTATCAAGTACAGGAAAAGGCACATTTCATCACTGCTGCCTGAAACGCGACTTGGATTAAATGCTTCTCTTTAATCAGCCATCTCGATATGCAAACAGAGCACAAAAGCTTGGGGGGGTGAGATGCAGCATTGGGCCACAGCTTTTTGAGGTGGCTCTGAGAAGGCTGCACAGGCGCCACCCCACACATCTGCCCTGAACATTAACATTACTTGGCTGGTCTCTCCAGCCCTGCCTTGTCTCCCAATCTCTTCTCTCTGCCACCAGAGCCATGGGTATTTTGCTTCAATGCTCAGCTAAAAGCTGATCTTTCCCTTTGGATGCTGGCCATTGAAAGCAAGCACTTTGATTTGGAAATCAAGATTAAAAAACAAGAAAAGATTAAACAGGAAAGTTCCAACCAGTGTGTGCTGAGATTATGCCATGATGGATACGTGTTTCGCTGCATCTGATAAGAACAAGCTGTGTTCTCTGGCTGGGAAGGGCCAGATCTATGGTGACTTTCACTGCTCATCACCTTACTTTCGAGTACCTGTGCTTTGCTGTGCTCCTGGTAATACATCACCCACTGTCATGGCCCTGCTCCCATCATGCTGCCGGGGCTTGGTGCTGCCACTCTCTGCAGGCAGCAGGGGCACATGAAGAAGACACCATCACACCTCAGGACTTCCTTTTCCCAGAGCATCTCTTCGAAGGGCTGAGGCAGCATTGGAGCATTTAAGGGGGTTTTTAAAGCATTGTTGAAGCCCTGCAGAGACCTGGGGGCCATCATTGTAGGGTCCTGTGTTCAGCCCTTGCTGTGTACCACAAATGAGAGCCTGCCTGGCTGTGGCAGTAGTGCCAACAGCTGCCAAGGTTTGGTGGCTTGGCCCTGGTTGAGTTCACATGGCAGCAATTCCTCTGGAGACACTGGCTTGCTCTGGGAAAGGTGGGAGCAAGCAGAGAAACACCAGCTCCTCATGTCTAGGACATCCTTCTCCAAACACTGCCTGCAGTCCCTCTTCCGGCCCCACTGCCTGCATGGTAGGGTCCTGTGGATGCCTCAAACAGGGATGCTGGGTGCTGGGGTGGCACCCATGGTCCTGGGTTGGGGTGGGCAATGCCTGGCTCCTCTCGCTTTCCTCAGGCTCACTTTTCCTCTCCCACTTGCTTTGCAGAGACTTGCCAATGCGGCAGAGAAGTTCCAGAAGGCTCATCACTGGCAGGACAACATCCGGGTAAGGTTCCATGTGTGCCCCATCTGCTCTCACCCCCTTCCCCCCTGGACAGAGTTCAGCAGAGGCACCAGCCTCAGGGATGACTCCTGAATCAGCTCCCCATCCCATCCCTGCTCCCAGCCCTCGGCTCTTCCTTCCCTCCTTGCCCACATTCGCAGCTCCCTCCCGCATTGCCGCTGGCCATGCCATGCTGTTCAGCATGCAGGTGGCCCCGGCACCGCCGCCTGCCAGCACTAACGAGAGCAAATGAAGCGATTTTGAGCTCATTTCCAGCCTCGCTGCTGCCTGCACAGACTGGAAGGAGGAGGCAGGAGGTGAAGGTTGAGCTGGCAGCTCAGCGCTGAGGGTTTGGGGGCTGGGGAGGCTCTTACCCCCGCACACACCATCTTCAGCAGTAGGCTTGTGCCGAGGTCCCATGAGTGGTGATGGCAGCGGTGGCTCATCCGTGCACCAGCCAGCAGATGCGGTGGGAGCTGATTCTGGGGGAAGGAGCAATCTGGGCTGGGAGAGGGAAGATGCGGGTTTAATGATTGCATTTGACTTTGTAATTCTGGCGGTGATAGCGCTCAGCAGGAACCTGAAGGGTTCTGTCTGGAAATGCTCTCAAATTATAACAATAATATAAAAGGAGGAAAGATTGTTTTTCTTCCAGTGCAAACGGAGTCTACAATAAAAAATACTTCTGAGCCACCCAGCCCCTTCCTCTGGCTTGGGCCAGATCCTGCCCGGCCCCAGGGAACCCCCTGCAGTCACCGACGGAGTAATCCAGGGACAGCCCTGCTGCTGGGCCTTGCTGGTGTGTTTGGGGGGTTATTTCTCTTCAGCCATGATCCACTAAGGGAGGTGAGGAGATGAGGGTCTGGAGCCACATCGCGCTCATGTAGACCTTCCTGGCATAAGAGCAGAAGGGAAGTCAAGGTGTTGACCTGCTTGGCTTTCGTTCTCCGTGTGGCCATTGTGGGGTGCATGCTCGTGGCCAGTTCTTGTCTCTCCAGGAGCTGTGTCCTGTAGGCACGCAGAGGGGCTGAGCTCATCATTAGCAGAAGCAGCCTCGCTAAGAAGAGGTGCGGGATCCCCACTGGCCCTCTCCTCCAGCACACAGTTGTCATTGACAGCAGTGGTCCCTGACACGCTGGGGGCACTGCTCAGTTACTGTCACTTCTTTCTGGAAGGCTGGTGGACGGGAGATCACAAGGATAAGTTTTGGAGTTTACTGGTTTATGCCAATGCTGCTGCGTCACCAGCACCCTAGCTGCAGGCCTGGGGCTCCTGGGGGAGCCTGGAACCAGCGCTGGGGGTGCTGCAGGCATCTCCCATGGGCTTTCATCCCTAGTGCTGCCCAATCTTGTGTGTCCGCTGGGCTCAGGAGCCCCAGGGCAGCTCACCCCAAAGCAGCACCCAAAACTTGGCTGTGGGCACCCCAAGGGCGCTGTGGTTGCCCCATGTACCCTGCACTGGGCTGGCACCCAGTGGTGAATCCCTTATGGCCATGGGCAGGGTGGGCTCCAAAAGATTAGAGCATTTTGCAGTAGTCCTCATTGCTTCTGCTCATCGCCAGGGACACGGGGACAGGCAGCTGCCATGCTGCAAGGCTCCTCCGAAGCCCCAAAGCACTGCCCTCCATCCGGACCTGGCTGCCTTCGGGAATTACAGTCGGGACACAAACCGTGCCGGGAAAGGCTGCAGCCATGGGGAGCTCTTGGCTCATTTTGCCATTCACGGCACAAACCTTTCAGAAATCCACTTTCTCCGAAAAAAAAAATATTTTTAATAGCACTGTTTGCAACCACTTAATCAAGGTAATTAGGAGCGAGTCACCCAGAAACAATGTGCAGCGATGCATCACCGCAGAGCTCACCACAGCTTTATCAGGACAGCCCAGACCCGGCTGGGATGCTTGATGGGCTGGCCCAGCTCTGTGCGCAGCTCGCGGGGCGCTGGGGATCTGATCCCCCAACAGCAGGCAGCCCTGCCTGCGCCAGCCCTGGTACCCAGGCAGAGCAGGGGGATGGAGGGACTGCATAAACATCTCTCGCTGCAGGGTTTGAATCTCCTTTTGCCGTCCTTCACCCGTAAGTGGCAGGGCACGGTCAGACCTGCATCTACCACCGGTGGCACTGGCTGTGCTGCCCCAGGCTTCCTGCCGCCGCAGCAGTGGCAGCGGGCAGGGCAGGCAGCAGCCGAGCACCCGCAGCTCCTCCTCTCCTCCCTTCCCACCGAGCTGCCTTCCCTCTGGCTGCCGCTCTCCCTGGCTCTCGCAGCGTGTCACGTCCTCACCTCGCGCCGGAGTCGATGACAGATTGCGGCGAGCGCGGTTATTTTTGTGTTTCCATCCAAAGTCGCGCCGGCAGATGCCGAGTGTTTGCGCTGCATTAGTGCTAATGGCAGCCCCATTAAACCTCACTGCAGATGGGTTGCTATGGAAGTCCGGGGGAAAATGAACCAGGAGCGGGAGCCCGAGCGGCTGGGAGGCTGCTGCCAGCAATCACTCATAACACATCTCTATGGGGAAAGTTTCTGTTTTCTGACTCCTTTTCGTGTGTTCCTAGCCATGCACCCGCCACGCCGTCCTTCCTCCAGGGTTGGGTTCAGCCTCCCACCTCAGGGGCTTTGCAAAGTGCCTCCCTGTTCCCAAAACACTCTTCCTTGCCCCACACTGTCCTGCCCCATCACTGCTCCTTGTCCTCATCCACCCTCGGGCTCCTCATGTCCCCTGACCATACCAAGCCAGGGCCGTGTCCCCGGAGCTCCACTGGACACCAGAGCACTGTCCTTGGCTGAATGCAGTCTTGGCCACAAGGTCACCCATGCAGTGTCACCTGGGGCACCCATCATGTCCCTCCAGCTCATTTCACCCCAGGGCTGGGTGGCAGCTGGGGGTGGCTTGAGGGGCAGGGGCAGGGGGCAGTGGGGGGTCTGCTGGGACAGCTGGCTCCACTCTGCAGAGCCACCAGGGTCTGTCTCTCGAGGCACATCAGTGCTGTCCCCCTGCTCTGGATGTCCCCAGCCCTGCCCCCAGCCATGGCAGTGGTGCTGAGCCCCCCATTCTGACCATCCACAGCAGCAGATGGAGGTGCCAGGGCTGCAGCCCACACCGTGATGCTGTTTACCAGGTTTCCATCCTCTGTTTGCCACCCTGCTCAGGCAAGAGACTTGCAAAATGTACCTATAAAAACGCTGGAAGGTCATGTTGAGTTTTTTCCTGCCATCCTTTGTATGCGTCCTCGCTGACAAGCTGCCATGCTGTTCTCTCAGCTCCTCTCCACCTGTGTGCTCCGCTTTCCTCCAGGGTTTTTCAGTGCCTTAGGTTCTTTTCCAGACATCCGTCCTCGTCCCAGTACTGTGCTGACCCAGGGGCTGCTGTCAAAGGTGCAGGTCTCCACCAGCAGCCATTAAATGCATCCCAGGGCGTTGTTATCACTGCATGTCAGTCTGCAGGAGCTGCCGGAGCTATTTGTCCCTTTAAGGGACACTCCAACGCTGCAGAGTTCCATCCCCACATTTATATGTGCTTGGCTGAATTATATAAATTGCCTTTAAAAGTTGACTTCTTTATAAGCCATTTTCTGCTTCATGAAATGTTTATTACTGTTGTTTTTCTCCCAGTTCTTGTTCCTCACTGCATTTTCTATCACTATACTGGGAAGCTCCCCTCTTCCTCCACCTGCTGCCTGCCTGCATCCCACTCTCCCCACCTTTTGGGCACTGGAAAGGGGTGTTTGAAGGGTCACAGCCCAGCAGACCCTTTCTCCTTGGAACAGAGAAGTAGCTGCACATTGAGCTGTGGGTGTACAGACCCCTCAGCATGGGTGGTTTTAAGGTGTAGTGGCTGGGAGCATGGATGCTGGGCAGGCCTACGCCACTGCCTCCATCCATAACTCCCGCTGCAAGTACGCAAGCGAATAACAAAGCCCAGATAATTTCAAGCTCCATTAGAAATAAAACTCCAGGGAAAACAGGATTGCTGTTTGCCAAATGGGAAAGGACAGGAGGAATAACAGAGATTGCACTCCCGGCCACCCAAGAAAGGTGAGGGATAAACGGGAAACATGGCAGCACGGCTGGGTGCCCCTCTGTGGCCATGCAACCCTGAATGCAGCATTTCTGCAGGCACAGGGCCCTGCCAACCAGCTGCTCCATCACCACGGGGTGCCCAGCACGGGCCTGTGGTGGGAGCAGCAGCCGTGCCATGCTACGCATGGGCACCAGTGGCCGTGCCGGTGGGATTGCCACAACCATGCAGGGCTTTGTGTTCAAAGCAGCATTAGAAGGGCAAACACCAGCTCCTTATCCTCCTTTTCATTTTTCTCCTCCTTTAATTACCGATCCTACTTATCGGCCAGGAACAGAAAGATCGTCGCTGTAACCTTGCACTTGCCCTTGTAGAAAGAAGGTTTACCTAAAAAGTTAGAAAATAAAATCAAATACTCCAATTTGCAGTCGTCTTGCCATTTCAAACCCCGTTTTCATTACAGCACAGAAAGTGCATTGAAGCTGTGTTTATAACCCCTTTTTAGATAACAAATCACATTTTCTTTTGGCTGCCGAGTGTGTAGAATTGATATTTTTTTTTCTCAGTTTAATGGGTTTGTGTGTTCAGGAATGATCTCCATCAACTGAGAGTCTTTATTGTGTTTGATATAATGTCAGCTTTCATTACGCTCAGAGAATTACTGTGCTAAAGCACCAACCTTGCTGTAGAGCCCTTCTGGCCAAAAAGCAGAACAAGAAAATCATTCACAAAAACCCAGTGTTGGTGCTGTTCCCTCTTAAAAGCCAAGAACCGGGTTTAGGGGGTGCTCCCTATGCCCTCTGTTCTGCAAGATGGCCAAGCCACTTGTGGCAGTCCCATGGGTGCAGTGGTTTGGTGTGGGGCCTGCTGGCTTTCCTCCCAGTGCTTCTGTCCCATCCCATCCCATCCTATTGCATCCTGTGGCTGGTAGGGCAGGGCACCCATTGTCTCTCACATCTGCTAGCATCCCTGTGGTACCCGGATGCAGCAGAGGCAGAGGCATCCACATCTCGTTTGAGGCGGTCTTGAAGGAGCAGGAGGGGATACGAGATGCCATGTCAAGAATAGCTGGCGAGACATGATCAGGTAAAGCATCTTCTCAGGGAGATGAAGAAACTGTTGACAGTCACTTGAATATTTCCCCAGCTCTGTTAGAGAGGTGGAGGGAGGAAATTGCTTTAAAAAAAAAGATGCCAAGGCAGATTATGATGACTGTTTCCACCTGTCCTGGGTAACGCGTACGGTCCCTGCCACCCGATAGGATGCAGAGGATAGGATGCATGGCAAAGGCTGCAGAGAGGCATGGTCCCCGCCAGGCTGGTCCTGGCTCCATCCTGTGGTGGCTGGCACTAATCAGGGATATTTTCCTCTTCCCGGGGAGTGGGGAAGAGTTCATCATGCTGTGTGTGGACAAGGATAGCGCTAACCCAGTGGGAAGAAAAGGTTCAGCCAGTGGCTGCTGGTGTTTTTCCTGATGCTCAGAGCCAGGCATGGCTGTGACTGCAGGTAGGAATTTCTCCCCGGAATTCATTTGGTCCCTGTGGCAGCCGGTTCCTGGCTCTGGCCCTCACACTGCTCTGTGGCAGAAGCACTTTCTTTGCCTTGTTACACAGCCAGGAACTGCTCAGAGTTATGTCAGGGCCAGGAGACCTCAGGGTGAGCACTCGCCCCACTGAGACCTCCAGCCCCAGCTGGATGGCAAACTGGCCAGCATGGACCCGTCCCCAGGCAGGGCCAATGGCCAGTCCTATCCCACTTCTCCTGACATGGACAGGCTTGGCAGGGGTGATGATGCAGTGGGATCACACTGGGTCTGTCCCCCTGCTCATCCCCTGCTGCCGCCCAACCTCAATGCAAACACAGGGCTGTGGGTGCTGCAGGTGCAGTAGGAGCTGCAGGAGCTGTGTGACATGCTGCAGGCTGTCTTCCCTACAAAAGGTGCAACTATAAGCAAAATCTGTTGCTATTTCTGTGTTCTTAATAGTTCAGGGGCATGAAGAGCTCACTGAATATTCACCGCCCATTGTAAGTGCTGATGGCAGCGGAAAGATGGGTTCATGAGCAGTGTTGCTGGTGCTGTGCAGGCATGCTGGCTCCCATTTGTTCTTCCCACCCAATGGGTCTGAGCAGGCACAGATCCTGTCACTTGGGTTGTTCCAGCATTGGCATGCCATGGGCTGGGATGCTGGCCCTGCCACCAGCCCCATCCAGCAGCTGGGAAATGTGCAGATCCTGGTGGGATCCCGCTTGTCTTCCCCACCACCCTCTGAGTTCCTCTGAGCCACCTGCTGCAGGATTTGGCTCTTCCAGAGCCAATTAAATCCTGAAAGAGATTTCCTGACCACAGGGGTCACCTGTGCTGCTTGGAGGAATGAAACCTGCAGCCAGGGAACTGAGGTGGACCCAAACCAATGCGGTGCAGTGGGAGCTACCTGCAAAACCACCCTGGGCATGCGATCAGTGGGGCAGCCCTGACAAGATAATGGTGAGCAGTCCTACAGAGGACAACAGACCCACAGGGTAAGGATTAGCCAGCTTGGGTGACATTACAGAGAAGCTGTATAGGGGGAGAGCGAGCTGTGGCCCCTCTGTGTCCCTGCTGCTGCATGCTCCAGCTGGATGGGCTGGAGCAAGGAGCTGATGTGCCACCAACTGCTTCTAAGGCTTTTTCAGGGTGGGGGCAGCTGTGTGTGACATGGTTTGATTGCCACCTCAACAGACCCCTGGCTTGGGGGTTTGGGCCAGCACCCCTCCATCCTGACATCTCCAGGCTGCAGTGAGACTGTAGAGCACTGACCTTTCTGGTGTTATTTTTAGTTGCTGTAATTGTTTTAAGTGAAAAAAGAGCCACTTGAGTGCTCTTGGAGAAGGCTGTGAGAGGGGTGCCAGCAAGCATTGCTCCTCACTGCCCACTGAGACTCCCTGTGTCATGGGCTGTGCCTCAAACCTGCTCTGCTGCAGCATGGCCAGGGAGCACCCATGCCCAGGCAGGTCCTCCCTTGAGCTGCTGTCAAGGCTCCAGCTTGTGGTGACCCAGAATCTCACAGCCTGGTGTCGTTAGTTCCCTTTTTGCTGGGCAGTTTGGTGTAAAATCCTCAAGGAGTGGAGCATGAGGCTGTTGGGAAGGGCTCTGGGTGGGGACAGGCAGGACCCGGGGTCCCCGTGGAGACTGTGGCACGCAGCACCCCTGGAGCCCCATCCAGGAGGGCCCATTTGGGTCAAGCCCTAGCTGAGGTGACCCAGTGACGCAGAGCCACAAGGGTTTGGTGCTGGCACGGTGGTTGCTGGGTGGCTGTGCCAGAGGAGCCTGGGCAATGGCTCCAGCAGCGCTGGCATTACTCTGTGACTGCACTTGACTCCCAGACATTTGCCCCTAACTTGCAGTGAGGGTTCAGGAGGCTGAAATCACCCTGTGCTTACCCGCTAGCAGTACAGTGCTTGCAGTGCCATTGCACAGGCGTCGAATGGCAATTACAGTGCAAGAGCATGGGCAGTGGTTAACACCTCATCGCGGAGCAGCGGCCCACTGTCAGCCTCCCCTCCAATGCAACCCAGAGTGCTTTCTGCATCTTGTTTGCAAGAGCAGGGGCAATGTTTTGACCTAAATCCTTCAACATCTTCGCCCCCTTGTTTTCTTTATTGGTATTTATTCTGAGAGGCTCTAAAATATCAGTGCTATTTACACAGACCAGTGTTGGGTTTAATGTGGACCTGAGTTGGAGGAAGAGAGGATTACATGAAGAAGGCAAGTGTGGTCTGAAAAACAAATATTAGGGAGAGGAGATTGTAAGATGCCGTGTTGTCCCTCAGGAGAATTCCAGCATCTCCCTGCACTGTCTCCAAGGGCTCTGTCCTTCTTCCCTGGAATAAATGGTGCTGAGGACATGGAGCTGCCAGCTCCTGCAGGCTCCCTTGGACCCCATGAACTGTCCCCAGCATCAGCAGGGTTGTGGCAAGGGAAGTGGAGCCTGGCATCGGTGCATGTCACAGGGCCAGGGCCATGCTGATGCTAGCTTCCCACATGTGCCATCTCACATGCAGCCTCAGTTGCAGAGAGGGACAGGGTTGGGATCTCTCTGAGCTGCTCCTGGGGTCACCAAGGCTCAAAAAAGTGCATGGCAAGGGCTCTGTTATCCCTAGGGAAACCAGCGGGAGCGACATCCTTCCAGGAGGTCTGCTCCCCATGACTGGATGTGCTGTGCCATACCATGGCAGCACTGCAGCAGGTGAAAGCAGGACTGGGATCTCCTCCCTGAGCATCATTTTGTGCCCTCTCACCCACTGTGGAGGGGATTTGAGCTTTTTAGAGGGGCCAATGGAAGATAAAATGAATAACAAAGCACCTTCTGGATGGCTGTTTTAGTCACACTTCTGATTAAAGATCATTAGACATGAAATTAGCTCATTTGTGTTACGGGTCTCCCAGGGGTTCCTTTAATTAGGAAGTGCAGATGGCCATGGACCCTGGGAGACTCAGCACCAGTGAGGGGCAGGGGCACGCGTTGGGCCGGGAGTGGCACGGGGAGGGCGGCCAAAGAGGAATGCAGGGTGTTCCCCCTATTCTTGTTGTTGTAAACCTCTCAGCATCTCGCAGCAAATCACAGATAATTAATAAGTACTTTCCCTTAATGACTAGGCTTTTTAATAGCAGAAATTGGAAGATGCTGCATCGATTTTGTTTAATACGTTCCTCTCTCGGTGCTGTCCTGTCGCTGTGATTAGAGTCACAGAGCTCACGGGAGGGACCAGCCCCTCCGCCCAGGGGGATGCTGAAACTGCCCTGTGCAATCCCCCTGCAGTGGGATCTGGGCCCACATCCCTTTGCTTGTTAAACAGCAGCAGCAGCACTCATCCCAGAGCGCTGCCGTGCGCACGGGGAGGAGGCTGTGTGCATGGCGCTGCTGACGGCTGAGTGAGTGGCAGACACGTTAGCACTGCAGCGGTGCACGGCATCACGCTCACATCCCGGCGCAGAGAAGAGTCTCCAAGTGCCCTTTAATTACCCTTTCTGATGGCACAGGGAACGCTGTTGTGACAGCACTGCTGCTCCCTGAAGTGACTCTTAACGAATCTCCTCGCATCCTGACACGTGGGGAAGAGGAATCTGAGCAGACCTTTCTGCCAGATAGGCTCTAACTATCTCAAATGGATGATGTGCATTTCTCCGTGGAAGCAAAGACTCTCCTCCCGGTTTCTGCCATGCAGGAAGGGGGGTTCTGTCAGGAGCAGGACCGCTGCCTGCCACACTGCCCATGCCCAGCTGTCCTGTGGCTCTTGTTGCTTGCAACAGGGCCAAAGCATCCTGGGTTCAAGCCTCACACCCAGTGGCAGCACAGAGGCCATGGTCACACCAGTGGCACCATCACAGGGCTGTTTATCCATGGCAGAGGCTGTGCCTGGCCCTGCACTGCTGCAGCTCAGCAGTAGCCATGAGGAGAAGGAAGGCAGCAGGCAATGGCCAGTCCTTGGAGGGCGGACGAGAGGGATGTGGAATCCATACCCAAAGGGCAGGATTTGGTCCCCAGCGATGTGGTGGCTGCCACCAGCATGACAGAGGGGATGGGTACGGGGTGGGACACCTTTGCCACCCTTGTCCCTGCCCGACACTAACTCAGCTCTCCCTTTTCTCTGCAGGAGGAAGACATCGAGTACTACGACTCCAAGGCCGACACTGAATACGTGAGTACTGTCTCTCGCTGCACTGCTGGCACAGTGACCACCCCATCACAGCGCTGAGCGCCTTGCCGGGGCTGTCCCAGCGCCATGGCAGGGAGCACAGCACAGCATTCCTTACAGCAGGGGTAATGACTCTGTGGTGTGCAGTGTGCCCGGTGTCCCCCCTTTGCTCTGGTGGCATGGGTCCTCCGGTTCTGGGCCCGCAGCCCCAGGTGGGCAGGTTCCTCCACTGCCTGCAAAAGTTACTAAAATTAAAGCTGGCATCTGAAATTCAAATGAAGAGCAAACCTTTAATTAGAGTCTGAATCTAATTCTCTGCCCCCCTCCCAGCACAGCCGTCCTGTGATTTCTGGCAATCAGTGCTTTAAATACAGACCCAACAGCTCCACTCTCCCAGCACTCCCAAGGGGGCTGGCATTTGTCGGCTCCTCCATGCACGGTGACGGTGACAGTGACAGTGACAGCACTCAGGTGCCACGCTGTGGGCACAGGGTGCTCTGTCAGCAGTGGCTGCTGCCCCATGGCCCTGCTTTGCTGACAGGTGATGGGTCACCCAGCTCCTGCGTTGTACCATGCCGTGGGATCCTTCCAAAGCAGGGGCTCACTGGTGTAGTGATGCTCTTAGTGCAGGGCCACAGGGGAGCGGTGCATGACTGTGTGCTCAAAGCTGGCTGGAAGCCCCGGGCCGGGGGGGGGCTTGGGAGCAGCCCCCACCAGCACTGGTGACCCAGGACTGGTCCTTGCCCTGAGGCAGAGCCAGCAGCAGATGTGCCATCAGGATTCTGCACCGCAGCAGGAGGGGAGGAGCAGCAGCACGTGGCATTGGCAGCAACATGGCCTTATCTGAAAATAACGCTTGGGTGACCCCACCAGCCTTCAGAAGGCCCCGTACAGAAGGGAGGGGAGGACCTAGGCTTGATGAGGTCCCACTAGTCCAAGTGATGCATCCTGTGCCTGCTGAGCTCCAGCTCTCCTCTCACTCCACCTTGGAGGTGATGCTCCTGAGTGAAGCCGCAGCAGCATGGATGCCTTCAAAGCAGAGTTACTGACAAGCTGCCGGTGACATTGTCCCCAGCCGGTGACAGCATGGCAGGGGAAGCCAGCCATGGAGAGTCTGGGAGATGGGATGGAGAGGTCAGGACAATGCTGTGAATGTAGGGGAGGGAACTTACCCTCCTGAGCAGGTCTCCCAGCTCATGGTCCCACTCATTCAGAGCAGGGGATGTCTCCTATCCCTCCCTAGCCTGGAAGAAGCTGCAGAGGGAGGGAAGGATGCTGCTCTCCATGGCCACTCCAGAGAGGACAGAGCTTATGGGCTTAAAATGCATTAGAGCAGATTCTGGACAGAAGTGGAGGAAAAGCTGCCTGGTAATCAAGGCAGGTGACAGCCTGGGGAGCAGGGCAGCTCCCTGTCCAGGGCAGCAAGAAGCAGGACTGATGTTCCATCACGCTGGGCAGGACTTTTGCCATCACTGCCATGGGGCTGGGCACAGGGGAACTGGAGGTCCCCATCCCTGGTGTTGCCTGCCTTGACCAGCCCTGGCTGCCCGCTCCCAGCCGGTGTCAGCAGCAGCGATCCGAGCTGGCAGCTCCTGGCTGTTAGCTTTGGGATTAGCCATTTCTGCAGATGAGGAGAGCACCCTGGTCACATCCGGCAGGATTAGGAAATAGGAGGCATCTCAGCCCCGGAGCTGTGCCCCCTGAGCCATGGGGCACAGGGAAGAAACCCTGCACTGCAGTGTGGCACCGTGTCCCTGGGGACCACAAAGCACAACTCCCTGCGCACCGGTCCTGCGCCAAGAGAGGTGGCATGTCACTGGGGAGGAACAGCGCTGTACACCCATCATCAACCACACCAGTCCTCCTGTGGGGAAATATCCAGCAAAATCTGGGGTGTCCTATTGCCGAGGTTTGTGGGTTTGGCAGGGAGGGCGCTTCCCTATTGCTGCTGCTGCTTGCCAGTGAAATCCTAGCAAATATAATCCCAGCAAAAATAATGGAGAGAAAAGAAAGTGATGCTGAAATAAAAAAGGAGGGAGATGATACCAGGAGGTCTGAATGGAGCTAAATAGTGCTCTTTGCATCTTTTCTTTATGTAGCTTCAATTCTGATATTTAAATTGAGCAGGATCTAGCTGAAATGGAGTTAGTTCTGATGGACAATGCCTATTGAACGTAACTGGGGCTTATTCACAAGCCCTACGCTGGCTTTAACAGTGAGAAAGAAATGAGCTTCCTATTCACTTTGCTTGCACCTCAGCTCCGCTATCTTCCTAAACAGATTTTGGATTTCCAAGTGGTTTTTAACAAATGGGAGCATCAGGAAATTATCCTGGGTGTCCTCATGGCTCTCAAAATGTTGGCAGAAGTGGAGATTTCACCTTTCCCCACTAGCAAGGGCCATGGGGTTTATCCGGGGAGAAGCGTTCCAACCAGCAGATTAGAGCACTCTTGGATGGGTGTTACAGGCAGAACAACGCATAAATAGATTTTCCATCTTAAGCATTGTGTTCATGGCAGAGGATGGTGCTTAAGTTACAGCTGAGGCCAAATTCCCTTGGGATGTACTGTTTTCTGGTGGAAGGCAGCACAGCTCCATGAAGGTATCCTTGCCCCAAGGTCAGCCCTGCACACCCACCTGCCTGCTCAAGGTCCCAGGGAGGGATGAGAGCGAGGGGCTGGTGGTGGGAGGCTCTGTGCCAGCATCCGCACCCTCCAGTGCAGGGGAGGCAGGGAAAAGCCCTCACGCATCCTGACTGCAGGCATTAGGTGGGGCTGCAGGCAGGGGCTGGGGCTGCAGGAGGGGCTGTGGCTGCAGGCAGGGGCTGCCCTCTCGCTGCTCACCCCACATGGTCCATGCAGCAAGGAGAGGAAGGAGGGGAAAAAAGGCCCCTAAATGTCAGCAGCAGATGAAGGGTGTTGGAAAACGTAATCTTCCAACTTTCTCAGCTGATGTGACATTTGGATTGCGTCCCGATAAGCTATCAGCCCCACAAGTTTCTTTTGCCTTTTGCCTTTTTCTTCCCTCCCCCCTCTTCTCTCCTCTGGCTGGTAATTTAAAAATAAATGGTCTAGAAAGATCTCTAAACAGTACCTTTGGCAAAGATTAAAAAAAGCAAAGGGGGACAGGGGGAGGCTGGCGGGAGAGGCTGATTGTTATTTATAACCTGGGCTGCTAGAAAAGCGGGAATGTGGCTGGAGAACATTTCCCTCCCTGGCTTCACAGCACTGCCTTTCAGGAAAAGCTGAGGTGTTTAAGAAGGAGAAAGGCCCTTTTGGACTGGCCTGGACTTCTCAGCCGTGTGCTGAGGGCTGGCATTTGTATGCATTATTTGTAGTTATCATGGCGTGTTGATATGAATGTTTCGTTGGCTTTTCCGGGCTTAGCATGGATGGGTGCCCCTGGGAAATTTAAAAGGATGTGCTGGGATCTTCGTGAGATTTATTCGAGATCGGGGGGGGGGGGGCTGGGGGGGCGGGGGGGGGCAGGATGTGGGATGCAGAGATGCTGTCGGGGTGCTGCAACTCACCATGCTGGTGCCAGGGGTACAAGGAGGAGCACTGCAAGGGACAGCTGCATTTGCCCAGCTGCTGTGACACCCCAGTCAGCATCCTGAAGCATCCTCCTGCACCGCTGGCCACATCAGCCCTTCGTTTGTCATCAGTACTGCCATTTAAGCAGTCATCATTAGCTGTGATGGCTCGTTCCCATGGAGATGAGCAATGAACGGGGGTGTCTGCATCCTGCCAAGGCATCGCTGCTGCACCAGGTCACATCCCAACTCGATCCGCAGCTCCAAACCCCAGTACTGGTGGGGACCCCCAATAGTCCGTGTGCCTGGGCAGGTTGGCCCTCCTCAGCCAGCACCAGCCTGGATGTGAGGGAGGGCAGCTACTTGCCTAGAGCGTGGCAGCCTGCAGTAAGGCTGTTGCATGGTGCCACTGTTGCTCACTGGATGTTGAGGCGCCTCTGGGTTTTGCCCCCTGTCCATCATATTGGGAGACTAAAGGGCAAATGTGACTGTCAACCCAGCTGCTAAAGCACCGAAGATAGCAAAAGCTCTCGACATGCGATGACTTCTTACTGAAGCAATAAATACATATAATATTGATAGATTGCCATCGAGTCCATTTCTAATGGTGTGTAGCACATAATATATTCAATCTGTAGCATCTATTTGTGTTACACTGTACATATTGTAACAGATAAATAGATGTTTCCAAGTTCTTTGGAAATGTAATGATGAGAAATGCTGCAGGATCTGGCTGGGGGCCTCCTGAGATGCTCACAGTTAAACCAGTGTAAATCCAGGAGAACTTGAATCATCTTCTCCTTTGCTCTAATAAAAATTTAATGCAGAGTTTCTTCCTCCAGCCCTCCCAAGGCAGCTCCTTGTAGCTCCAGCATAGCACAGAGATGCTCCATCCCTGCCCTGGCTGGTGACAGCTCTGCTGCCTTCATCCAGGTGGAAATGACCCCATTTCAGGGGCTAAATTCAGCCTGGCTTTAAGAGGAGTAACTTGGTTGAGGTCAGGAGATTTATGGATAAAGGATAAGCGTAGCTTGGATAACATCAGCTCTTTCCTCGGGTCTGTTTGCCATATAGGTGTCGGTGATGCATGAAGTGTCCTACGTATAGATAGCTGTATATTTGTCTCCAAGATCTATACATATGCCTCTTCACAGCTACATGAATGAGAGCAGCCAGACAGCGCCAGACCTGGCAGAATACAAATTAGCCCCTCAGAAGTGGATGATATAACGGAATAATGATAAACAGAGGAGCAGTAATTATATACAGTGGTTCCAGCTCTCGTGAAGTGGAAATAACAGTGCCAGCCTGGAGGAAATAGGGAGGATTGGATTTTCCCAGCTGCCAGCAATGGCAGGGGCAGCGGGTGCGCTGGACCCAGGCAGGGTGCCCTCCTGATTTGGGATGGGGAGGGACAGGGACATGTCACCAGGACTTTGCTGGACTCAGAAAGGAAAGGGTTTAGTGTCAAAGCAGAGCTCTTGGTGCTGCAGGTGCCCTCGGGGCCAAAGCTTTATCCTTCTAAAGCCTGTTTTCAGCAGGCACCTCTAAATCACTGATGCTCGGAGAGGTTGACAGGGGCAAACTATTGTGTGTGTGCAACCACTTTCCGCCTGAGACCCGAGCCCCACATTGATGGCAGGTTTGGGGCCAGATCTGCTCTCTCCATAGCTGATGGCCCACAGCTGGGCAGAGGGATCCAGCAGTCGGTTTTGTGCCTTTTCTCTGGATTATGTTGAAATTGAGAGAGTAATCTGACTTTTTATCTTGGAGACATGGCTCGGGGAGGTGGGGACGGTCCCTGCCTGCCTCCCGCTTGGCTACTGCGGCTGTAATTGAGTTCAGCATCTTTCTGAGCAGGGGGAGCCCCCACACCGGGATCAGCTCAGCAGTGTGTTTACACTCACAATCCATCGCCTGGAATTAAAGCCCAAACCTTGCATATCAATCCTGTTACTCTCCTGAGCTGTGGCGAATGGTTTGGCCACCCCTCACAATGTCAGGGGAATGTCACTGCCTGGGTGGCCGGCTGGAGCTGGTGCAGGAGAGGTGACATCTCTGCATGGTCTGCAAAGGGGCAATGGGGAGGAGATCAGGATAGGTGTTAAACGAGCTTCAGAGTTTATTTCCCAAGCACGTCGTTTTCCTTTCAATTTATGGCTTTTCCCAGGAGAAACTTGGATGTTTTGTCCCCCAGATTTTGTCAGGAGGAGCCTGGCTGGTGAGAGAGCTGCTCAGGCTGGGCCATCGAGGACAGGAGGATGGGACCATGTCCCCATTGGTGCCATGGTGCTGTCCCGGGCATGGCCCCACTCGAGCCCTGCCTGGAGCTTCTCGTGCTTCCAGTCACGTCCACTGTTGTTCCTGTGGGCTGATCCCTGCTACCACATCAGACGCCTTCCACGGGCTCCACGATGGGCAGCTCACTCAGGGGGAGGCAAGAAGAGAGGGGCACTGAGCTGCTTCTTGGGGTGAATTCGCTCCCATGACAGGCAGCTCAGCAGCCAGATCTGCTGCTCAGCCCCGTCCAACCCTGTCCCATTTGCTTCCATAGCCGGGACCAGGGAAAGGTGGCCAAAGGCACCCTGTGTCCCAGCTTGGGCTTGGTGTGTCCTTGCCCCTGTGCTGCCTGACTCTGCCCACGGATGGGGCAGGTAGCTCTGTCCCTCTTCAGTGGGATGTAGCAGCAGGGGCACAAAGGGCAGATGTGGCAGTATCCCCCTGCTCCCTACCCTGAGCATCTCACAGCCCCCTGCAGACAGCCCTCCCCAGCCACTGGGCTCATGCAGGAATGCAGAAGCTTGGGCTCAGCACCTTCTCCCATGTTTCTTTGCTCCCAGTAGGATGGTGGAGGCCGTTTCCCCGGCTCTGCGTTGAGGCCACCCCCTTTCTCCCGTTCCCATGTGGCCCTGTGCCTCAGCTCCATCCCTGTCCCCTGCCTGCAACAACCCAGCTTCTGCCTGCACCAGCTCAGGCTGGTTCCAGAGGGGTTTTACCACCGGTGCTGTGTTGGTAGCAGGGCCCCAGGAAGGGAGAGGAGGGCTGGGAAGGCGAGGGAGCACGTTCCAGCACCGGCAGTGGGGAATTCGCCATCTCTCCACCATAATTAAATATTGTTTGCATTGCTTATTGACAGAGCTGTAAGCTGCACTCCGGTTTAATTTGTTCTTTGATAGTTGCTTTTGCTGCTAATTGATTTTCAAGGCTTTTTTTTGGTTTGGGGTTTTTTTGTTTGATTCAATACCTGCCGGCCTACCAAAGCTGGAGGGGAAAGAGGAACGCTCGCCCCCATGCCCTCCTGATCCCTGTGCAGGACAAATCCAGCAGGAGAGCCAGCACCACGGGTCTCTGCAGTGGGGATGGGCTTTGGGTGGCAGCGCTCCCAGTGCGCATCCAGGGCTGGCACTTACGGGTGACCCCATGTGCTCTGCTCCTTCCCTAGGATGATCCCGATGGAGAAGAGGTCGAGAGGGAGAAGTCCAACTCCTTGAAGCTGGAGTTCACCGATGACGCCAACTTCAAGACCAAGGTTAATTATTCCTACGCTGCCGTGCAGATCCCCACGGACATCTACAAAGGCTGTGAGTGCCCTTTCTCACCCATCCTGCTCCTCTTTGCACTGCCTGGCTCAGCCTCCACCTCTCCTGCTCAGGGTGCTGCAGCCCCAGGGACCATCACACCAGGGTGCCCTGTCTGGGTCTCAGTGCCAGGGCAGGCAGGCACTGAGAAGAGGCAGTCACCGTGTCAGGACAGAGGTGGCATGTTCTTCCCCAGGGACCCTCATGAGCTTGGCACAGGCCAATGAGGCAAATTGGGGTTAGGGGCCATTAGGAAGGGATGGAGAGCAAAGGAGAAATGGTAATTATGGCTCAGGGTAATGCTTGGCTGCATGCACATGGCTGTGATCTTCCCTGTAGAAGAGTTCATCAAAGCTCAAGGAGGTTCAGAGCAGGCGCTGGGGACAATCAGGATGGACAATCAAAAGGCTGGAGCAGCTCTGTGCAGGAGCAATTACAGAGGCAGCAACTCCCTACTCATAGAAGGGAGTGAGACAGGATGGGCAGTGGGAGAGGGTGAAGCAGGGATGCTTACCCACTGGCTTTGGGCTGCCTGGGGCTGAGGTCACGAAAAGAGAGAAAAAGCAGCTGAAATCCTGCAGGAAGCCAGCCAAAGGTGATGGCAAGACAGTGCCATGGCACCCCTGGGAGCCCCTTCCTGCCAGGAGTGTGCAGGGGCTCTCAGACCCAAGGCCGTGTCCTGTGACTATAAGAGGCTGCTCCAGAAAGGGGGCAGGGGTCCGGAGCAGGTGGGGAGGGATGGATGGACAGATGAACAGCTCTAAGTCCCCTCTGGGAGGTGACACCGTCACTGAGCTTCCAGAGCGCTCCCCTGCCTCTCCCTGCTGCCTTGGCACACGGTGACAGTCGGTCTCCATTTCCCTCTAGTGGCTGCTCTGCACTGAGCTGGGCACTGCTCCCAGCAGCAGAGCATCCTCCAGCACCCATGGGCAGCATCCTGCACCCAGCCCCAGACCCTGCAGCTGGGGGCACCCCTTGTCTGCTGCACAGCCAAGGGCACCTCTATCCCCACACCCCCCTGTTTTAGTGGCTCTTGCTGTGGGCTACCAGGTGGTCGCAGTGGTGACAGGAGCTGAGTTTCCATCCTGCCTGAGCAGCCCTTTCCTGGTGCAAGGGCTCATCACCAGCACAGCCGCACCGGTGCTATGACACCACCACGGTGGCAGCAGTGGATTGGAAATTTGCAATTAGTTTTATTACGCAGCCAGTGCAGGCAAGGCAGTTAATGAAGCACATCCTGCAAGCGGGGTGGGCCGGCAGGGCGAGATGTTCATTACTCCTCACCCCTGCTCGCCAACCAACGCCACAGCTGATGTCCTGCCACGGCCACATACATCACCACACATGGCTGTGGGATGAGAGCAAACCGGAGATGAACGTGTTTCATGGACTCACAACTGCTCGGACAGGGGTGCTGGAGAGGGGACAGAGAAGTGGGAAGCCAGCAAGAGATCAGACCCATGTTCAGCCGCACCAGGATGCTCCAAAAAGCCAGGGTGCAGGGCAGGGTGCTCAGCTGCTGCACCGCAGACAGTGGGTTTGGGGTGCAGGCACAGGGCCACCCATGTGCCCTCTCCTCCTGGGGACACCAGCGAGCGTGGCCGGTCCCTGCAGAGCTGCAGGCGAGGAGCGCACCCGCCGTGGGTGCCGGTGGAGAGCCGCTATCGCTGCCTGGCATGCTAATTAAAGCCCTGCGGAGCCGCCCTCGCCGTCACCCCTCACTACACACACAAATTACATCCTATATGTGTTTTATTTACTGTGCCGCTTTTAATTAAATCTGCATTCGCTCGCGGGCAGGGCGGGGCTGAGCTCACCCTCGTGGGGACAGGGATGAGATGGGCACAGGGATGGGGATGTCACTGGGGAGCTGGCAGCTCCAGCCTGGACCAAGGAGGACAGGAGCCATCCATGGTCACAGCCTCCTGTCTGATGAGCAGTAGCTTACCATTCTGCATGGGGGCAGAGTGTAGGGGCTATATTTGTGCACTTGGATGGTGCAGGTGCTGTGTTCACATGCAAGGATAGTATAGGGGCTGCATGGATGAGCAGGGATGGTTATGGGGGCTGTGTTCATGTGCAGAGGTGGTACAGGAGATGCATTTGTTTACAGGGATGGTATAGGGGCTATATTTGTTCACAGGGATGATACGGGGCCACATTCATGCTCAGGGAAGGTATAGGGACTGCATTCTGGCTTAGGGATGATAGAGGGGCTGTGTTTGTGCTTGGAGATGGTATAAGGGCTGTGTTCATGGACAGGGAAGGTTTAGGTTTAGGATCGGCATTTGGCACAAGGCTGGTGTGGCTGGTGGCCTCAAGGGGCTGGGGTGCAGGTGCTGGGGCTGTTGGGGACGTGTCAATGCCCAGTGTGGTGCCCAGCTGAGGCTGGCAGCAGTGCCCACGGCTGCTCCAGGCAGCAGGAGCCTGGCAGCCTGCTCGCAGACCCTTCTCTTGTGAACAACCACATCCTGTGACTGAGCCAAGCAAGAAACAATGCTAAGTGCCAGGTATCAGTGCTCTGTGTGGGCATGGTGCTGGGAAATGGCTGGGAGATACAGACGGAGTAAATCGTGGTTTGAAGGCAAAGCTGCCCGAGGGTAGAAGTCTTCTTCAGCAGTGGCGCTGGGATGGAGGGATCTGGGATTCACCCTGGGTGAAATCTGCCCAATATCTCACCGGCACCTCAGGACCATGGTGAAGGCTTACATAGGTGTTTTGAGGAGGACAAGTATGGGTGGAAGCCTGAAGAGAGCTATGTGTACTCCTCAAACACGCCAGCTCCCCTGCATCTCTGCCCAGTGTCAAGGAGAGGGGCTGCTCCTGGGAGCTTTTGCACCCCAAAACTGCGTTGAGGATCCCCTCAGGGTGCTGGTGGCTGCCTTCTCCCGCCTGCAGCACACGGCCACCGCTGACTCCTCCGCACCAGTCCCAAGGCAGCCCAGCACGGGCTGTTGATGGACACCATGGGGGTCCCCCGCCTGCCCAGGGCTCAGGGTACCCGCAGCGTTTGGGGTCCCAAGGCAGCCTTCCCACCGGCTCTGTACCTGCTGTGCCACACCAGCCCCCCCCCCCCCCCGCTCCATCAGCCTCCCTTGATTAATCACAGGCTGGGGCTGCCGGCAGCTTATCTTCTGCTTTAATAGCTGAATAATTTAAAACTGCTGTTTGCCTGCATCTTAATTGCTTCTGTGTCAGGTGCAGGAGGCAGCAGGAATGCAGAGTGGGGCCGGGAGGCTCCACACAGCCCTGCAGGGACACAACCCTTTGGTTGCCCAGCTGGTGACTGTCCCTAGGGAATGGGGCTGGCACGGTGGTGGGAGGAGCCCTCTGGGAAGGGGGTGAGATGGCAAACTGGCTGTCCCCAGCAGCGGCTGTCACTGCCCCCGAGCCAGGGGATGGGGATGGGGATGAGGATGGGGATGGGGATGGTGAGCACACAGGGGAGTCCTGTAGGGTGGCTCAGGTATTTGGGGGCACCACAGCAGGGTGATGCTGGAGCTCCATGGGACAGAGGGGGCCAGGAGGATGTGGGAGCGGCTGCAAAGCCCCTGTGGGCTCCCCCATGGGCAGAGGGGACACACCGCCTCTCCTTCCCTGCCCTCACCATGGGGATACCACTGTCCCCATCACCTCAGCTCCGCTGCTCCCCGCACCCATCCACCCACCCTGACTCTGTCTCTACAGCCACCGTCATCCTCAATGAGCTGAACTGGACGCAGGCGCTGGAGGACGTGTTCATAGAGAACAGAAAGGAGGATCCCTCCCTGCTCTGGCAGGTGTTTGGCAGCGCCACTGGCGTCACCCGCTATTACCCCGGTGAGTGCTGATGGGGGCTCTGGCCAAGGGCAGCCTCGGCCCTTCTCACTGTGGGAGGTGGGTGAGCATCCTCCAGTGCTGGCTCCGGGGACACCCAGCACATGTAACCCTCCTGTACAAGAGCCCATTGGTGTGAGTGCCCCACCAGAGCCTGCTGCTTCCTCGGCCCTAGGCATCCCTCTGCCCCATTCCCTCCGTCCTGCCTGCCTTGCTCACCACCTGCCTTCTCCCCACAGCCACCCCGTGGAGAGCCCCCAATAAGATCGACCTGTACGATGTGCGCAGGAGGCCCTGGTAAGGGGGTGCAGGTGGGGAGGGGGGGTCCGTTCACTGGCCCTTCCCGGCCGGGAGCAGCCAGCTCGCTCCCCTTTTCATTTCACACGTGGTTGGCATTGGCAAATGGACACCCTAACACAGGCAGGGGCGTCCGAGCTGCAGCTCTTGTCTCCCACTTTCCTCCCCTCTTCCCAGGAAGGCAGAGCATGTTGAAGAGATAAATCCTTAGATGCAGATGAAGTTTGGAGAGCTACCCCTCACCCTGTCCCCCACTCCGCAGCCATTGCTGCCAGTGCTTACTCCTGGCCGGCATTCCCATCCAGAGAGGAGAACAGCCACAAGCCAGGAGGATGGAGAGAGCAACAGGCTGTTGTTAAGTGATTGCTGCAAGCAGCCATTTAGCTGCACACTGAGTGAGGCAGGATTGAATCCCTTTAGCTCAGATAGAGGTGCTGGCTTGGCAGCAGTAGTTACCATGCTGCCTGTGGGCCTGTGGCCTCATCCTGCCTGCGGTGGCTGCCTAAAAGTGCAGGCATGGAGGGGAAAGCAGGCGCAAATCTCCAGCACCTGCCCAGGGTGCCCCGTATTCCAGGGGATGACACGCTACCCACCCCCCTGCCTGCACCAGGAACTGCCTGTCTACTTGTCAGAAAAATGAATGTCCCTCCTCCTATGGTTAATTGTCTTTGATTGCTCCACATTAATTATTAATTGTTCTCCGCTGGGCCGTCTGTGTAGGTTACTGGCAGAGGGGAGACTGGAAGGCTGTTTGAGGGGGGCTGGTGATGTGTATGTGGGCTACTGAGCCTGGCTAGCCTGGCTCCCTGCCCACTAGCCAGGCTGGCCACCACCCTCTTGCCCACCCAGTCATGGAGGAGCAGCAGCATCCTTCATGCTGGGGGGCAGCACTCCTGGGGACACTCCTTATGGGTCCTGTCCTGTCCTCATGCCAGGGTCCAATGCAGCACACGGCCACTGCTGCTCTGCTCTCTATTGCCGGGCCCGGCAGGGACCATGGTCCTGCCTGCAGCCTCAGCAGGGCCACCAGCACCACTTGCCTGCCTTCCCCTGCCTTGATGAATGGCACTATTAACCACAGTCTTCTCCTGTGGAGCCCAGGGTATCCATCTGCATGGGGCACTGGAGATGGATGCGCTGCCACAACCCATTATGGGCAGCATCTTAGTTGGGCTCTGCGCTGTGCCAGCAGCCCTGCCCCAGCCTCACCATCAGTGTGAAGCCCACAGGCAGCTGCCTGCCCATCCTGCATCCCAGCATGGGGGAGCTTTGGGGGGATGCAGAACCCACACTCAGAGGGCCTCATGTGCTAGCATCCAGCATCCCGCCTGGGTAATCACTTGCAATTAGGGAATATCAGGACCTGGGATTAGCAATCAGAGCCTGCCCCTTCCCCAGTCCTCCCCAGTAATGGTGAGTAATTGATACTAATAGCACACTAATTAATTTGTGTCAGGCCTGATCCTGATCAAGCCAATAATGAAGGCTCCCTTGGACTTGGCAGGATCAGGCCCCACTCAGTGGGATGGGAAGGCTGGGCTGTGCCTGGCCATGGCTAGGATGGGTGCTGAGCACCACACAGGATGGCACAGCAGGGCTGGGATCAGGATCAGATGCTTTGAGGGGTGAGGGAGGCTTCCCTAATCGTTTTCGGGGGGAGGATTTACGTAGTATTATTTTTTTTCCTCCTCATAGCTAAAAATAACCTAATCAGCCTGGCCTTTGAAGCTACCAGGGGGGTAAATAGCATCTTAATATGGATGTGTGTGTCAGCATAATCAGCACGCAGAAAAGGGCCTGCGATGATGGAAGAGTTTAGCATTTAGAGCTCATTAGGCTGATACGGTACCAAGCGGCGGGCGCTGGCGTTCTACCGTGCTGTGCTGCATCCTCACCTCTGCTCACCCGCTGGCATCTCGTCCCTGCTCCTCGCCGTGGGTCACCACAGCCTTGGTGCACGGGCACGCAGCACGGCTGTGCCTGGCACGGCTTTGCTCCGGAGCTGCTCCCAGCAGGGTCGGGGTCCCTCCCCAAATGAGTCAACCCTACTGACCCCCCTCTGCATCCCACAGGTACATCCAAGGCGCCTCGTCCCCAAAGGACATGGTCATCATAGTGGACGTGTGAGTACACGGGTGGGGGCTGAGCCAGGCCAGGTTGGTGGCACAGCTCACCAGGGGGCCACTGTCCCACTGGTGGCCCTGTGTGGGACAGCACTGGTGGGGAGCCCCATGGCCCCTTGCTGCTGAGCCCCAGCAATCCTCTCTCCTGCCAGGAGTGGCAGCGTGAGCGGCCTCACCCTCAAGCTGATGAAGACCTCTGTGTATGAGATGCTGGACACCCTCTCAGATGATGACTATGTCAATGTGGCCTCGGTGAGTGCTGCAGGGTGGGCAGCAGAGCTGTGCCCCCCAGCCAGCTCCCAGCTCCTCACTGTGGGAGCCCTTTGCCCCCAGACCCACCTGGCCAAGAGCTCTGCAGAGAGAAGTGCCATTTCTTTTCTATTTAACCACCCACCTGCACATAAGCAAGGACGTGGCTGCTCCAGGCTTGGCTGTCTGTGGTGGCAAACCAGAGCTGCTCCCACCGCAGGGCATTTGGCAGAAACGGCTCCCAGGGTGATCCCAAGCAGCCACTGACATCACTCCCCCTGTGGCAATGCCACCAGCCCATGACCTTGGGCAGCGCAGTGGCTGTGCCACCGCATCTGTGCCTCACTGGGCACCCAGCCCGTGCCGGCCCTCCCCTGTCTGGCCACATGCACGCCGGCACTAATTAACGTGTCTGGCCCGGCTCCGTCAGCTGGATCACTGCTTCCCTAATGAATGGGCCCTATTGCCAGCAAATGAAGCCATAAGCGGGAGGCAGCACCTGCTCCCACTGCCGGCATGGTGTGGCACATTGCAGCGCGGCTGCTTGCGCAAGCCGGGGGGGCACCCTGCAGAACCAAAGGCGCAGGCGAGCCCACTGCCAGCACCCATGCCAGGCAGCTCAGTGCTACATTTGACCCAAGCTAAGCCTTGGTCTCAGCATCAGCCATCCCTGGGAAATGGGATGTGGGATGCTCAGGCCACCTCCCACCCATGAGAGCTGCATGGCGGGTGGTTTGTGCCTGCTGGGGCTGCTCCTGTCCCCTTCTGCAACCTACTCCTCTCTCGCCTCCCAGTTCAATGAGAAGGCAAAGCCAGTGTCGTGCTTCAAGCACCTGGTGCAGGCCAACATCCGGAACAAGAAGGTCTTCAAGGAGGACGTGCAGGGGATGGTGGCGAAGGGCACGACCGACTACAAGGCTGGCTTTGAGTACGCCTTCGACCAGCTGCAGAACGTGAGCTGGGGGACAGCATGTGGGCTAGGGTGGGCAGAGTGTACCCATGGGGGCCATGGGAGAGCTCCGAGTACCTGGCTGCTGCCCTGTACCTGGGGCTTCGGCATCCAGAGGACTCCTTGTCCTTTGCAATGCTGAGGGGTACCTCCCACTTCCTGGTGTGCTGTAGCTGAGGTTTTGCTGGAGCCGCAGCCCCTCTGTGTTATTAAAAGTTATGAGGGCTGGGCGGAGGGGGATGGAGCCAGACACCTTGCCAGAGGCAAAATAAAGATGAATGGTGCTATTAGGTGCTGAGCAGCAATAATCACAACATCATTTCCAAGCAGACAGCATCCCTCCTCCTGCCCATTCACCCTAACCACCCTCACCCCACTGAAACAGGCCAGGAAAAGAGATGGGTTGTGGCTAGCCCCCCTGGCCACATCCAACCCGGCACAGCTCGCTCTGGGTCCGGCCTCAGGCACCTTCTCTCTGCCCCACAGTCCAACATCACACGTGCCAACTGCAACAAGATGATCATGATGTTCACGGACGGTGGTGAGGACCGAGTGCAGGACGTCTTTGAGAAGTACAACTGGCCCAATAAGACGGTGAGGGGCTGTGGGGTCGTGCGCCAGGCTGGGGCTGCTCACCAGGGAGGGGGTCAGCTGCTCCAGCTCCACTGCCAGCTTCCACCTTGTTTGCCTCATCCCCATCCTCTCTCCCTGACAGCCTTATTCTGTTGGTGCCCCAGTAATGGGACAGCTGGTACATCAGTGCTGTTGATAGCTGGCTCCCACCTTGGCATGCGTAAGGCATGGGATCAGGCACACCACGGGCTGCTGGGGAGGGGATGGGGCTGGTGGGCTCCATAAATGCCATCCTTGGGGAAAGCACATCCCAGCTGGGAGCAGACAAACTGGCAGGAGGGTCCCCACCAGGACCTGAAAACCTGTGAGGTGGGGAGATGTGGTCCATGCAGTACCCTTGGAGAGCACAGACCCCTCTGGGTGCAGTGATGCTCCAACACAAGGACCCCTGGGGTAGGGGGCTTTGGCTGTCACAGTGATGCTGCAGGATGGGAGTGGCTGTGGCCGGGTGAGGAGAGGGGCTGCCCTGCTGCCAGTACAGCCAAGCATCCTCACCTCCTGCCTGTCTGCACTCGGCTGTGGGCATCTCAGTCTGTGGGCCATGGCAGGCAGTGCCACACTGTCCCCGGGGAGGTTGCCATCAGCCGGTGTGTAGGACCTGGGTGCCCACCGGCCGTCCCTCACTGTGTGCTCTGCCGCAGGTGCGGGTCTTCACCTTCTCAGTTGGGCAGCACAACTATGATGTGACCCCGCTGCAGTGGATGGCCTGCGCCAACAAAGGTGAGCGGGGCTGGCATCCAGCGGGCATGGGAGGCTGCAGGGGCTGGGCTCACCCCTCCAATGGGGGCTGGCACTGGTGCTCCGGGGTGTGCTGCTGCCCGCAAGGCGCTTGCTGCAAGCCTGGAGGGCAGCAGGACAGCCAGGCTGCTGGACAGCAGACTGACAACTCCCCAGCTGCCTTTCTCTTTCTTTTCCAAGGTTACTACTTTGAAATCCCCTCCATCGGTGCCATCCGCATCAACACGCAGGTACGTCATGGTGCAGGGAGGCAGGGTGCAGGCAGGCAGCACTGCCCTCTGGGGATGGGGTGCCCTGCCTTGCGGTGTGCTCAGGCAGCCCCAGCCCCGCTGCAGAGTCCTAAGGCTGGCAGCGAGCTGGGGAGCTGAGCCCTCAGCCAGGCCTTGCACTATTGAAACAAGTAATTCATCTTCTGCAGCTCCCCACGGACCTGCTGCCTTTTGAGTGACTAATTAGGAGACATCAGGCATTAATGAGCACACAGCAGAGCAGAGCGCAGGCGGGAGCGGGAGCAGGCAGGGCCACCCCAGCAGCAGCCCGTTCAGCAGAGCCAAGTGTGTGTGGCCCACACCCTGTCCCACTGCCCCTCTCCTGCCCCATTTCCGTATTGGATGCACATGGATGGCAGGTGATGAGGGTACCTGAGCAGGGCAGCCCCTCAGGGCAGGGTTGGCATCATGACACAGGGACTGCCCCCCTGCCCAGTGGTCTGCCTTGGCAAGGAGAGCCAGGATAAGGGAAACCTGCCTCAGGAGATCCCAAAAGGCCAGCATGAGTGGGAGCTGGGAGAGCTCTGGCTGATGCTTCCTCGGGAGCCCCTACCCTGCCCATGGCCTGACAATAGTGAGCAGCACCTTGTTTGCTCCCTACAGGCTGTTTGATTTCAGCTGGAGCATCACCCTCGGATGCCAAGCCCCTTCCCCTAGCTCAGCCTGCAGCCAGGGCCAGCCCCAAGCACGCTGTTAATAATCCTGAGGTGTGCATGGGGACAGGGCTGTCACCAGCTTGGAGCAAGGAGGCATCGGTTCCCCCATCACGCTTTCTCCATTCTGTGTTCCTGCAGGAGTACTTGGATGTACTGGGCAGACCCATGGTGCTGGCAGGGAACCGAGCCAAGCAGGTTCAGTGGACCAATGTCTACCAGGATGCCCTGGTAAGGATCCCCCATCCCCAGGGTGCAGGTGGGCATCCCCAGTGCCCCAGCCCCATAGGACACCTTTCTGTGCTTGCTCAGGGGCTGGGCCTGGTGGTGACCGGCACACTGCCAGTGTTCAACCTGACGGAGGACAGCAGTGACAGGAAGGTAGGAGACTGTGGCTGCCACCAACCTGGCTGCGCTGGGACCCCCAGTGTAGGGCTGTGGGGAGTGTGCCGCGATGCTGGGTGCATGGTTGGGGGGCACCCTGGGGTGCTGCCTGCCCTGCACCACCTCCCTGGGGTGGTACCAGGGTGACTGCCATCCCGCTAGCTCTCCCATTCAGTGGGGCCAGCTGGCAGCTGCAAGTCCCTGGGGGATGCAGTGTCCCACAGAGGGCTCTGGGGGGCTGGCACGTCCCACCCTGTGTCCCTGCAGTATCTGGATCTCACCACACATCCCCAGAGGGAGAAGAGGTCCCTGTTTCCCTGTCCCTGTGCTGGTGGTGGCAGGTGACAGCCCTGCTCCCACCCGCCTCCCTCCCTGCGCTTCCTTCCAGAACCAGCTCATCCTGGGCGTGATGGGGATCGACGTGGCTCTGAACGACATCAAGAGGCTGACACCGCGATACAATGTGTGTGGGGTCCCTTCCCCTCCGTCCCCACCCTGTGCTGCCCAAGCTTGGCGTGGGAACCCGCTGCAGGGAGCCCCGAGCTGCAACCCACAGCACCCCATAGCACTTCCAGCAGTGCTGGTGATAACAGGGTGCTGAGGCCATCATTGCAGGCAGGACTGGGGCAGGCAGACAGGGATTATAGCAGGATGATGCTCTGGGAATCAGAGCAGAGTCAAAACCCTTGCAGGGTGAGCAGGGAATAAACCTTGCCAGCCTGGGGAAAGGGGCAGCAGGCAAAATACAGAGCCAGGATGAGAGATGCTGTTGGCTGAGAATAGAAATAGATGGATAGAAAAGGCTGAGCCCCAGGGGTGGCATGGGGTGAGCCCTGCCTGCAGAGGTGAGGGTGATCACACCGGCACAGCATGGCATGGTGCAGAGCCGCCTGGACAGCCTCATCCCTCCTCCTGTCCTTTCGCAGCTGGGGGCAAACGGTTACGTCTTCGCCATTGACCTGAACGGCTACGTCCTGCTGCACCCCAACCTGCAGCCCCAGGTGAGGAGGGGCCCATCGGGGCAGCAGCAGTGGGGGCTGTCCAGGTCCTGTGGATAACGCGGCTTCCCGGGGTCGTTGGGAACTGATTGCGGGAATTGCGATGGTTTGTCTGGAGTCAGCAGTGGCTGCTGGAGCGCTGAGCCCTTCACTGGCTCTCCCTTTCTGCTTGCAGATCATCAATTTCCGTGAGCCGGTGACACTGGACTTCCTGGATGCTGAGCTGGAGGACGAGAACAAGGAGGAGGTGGGCAGACCCAGGGGCAGCTTTTGGGGTACACGCTGCCCCCATCTGCAGTTGCAAAGGGCACTCAGCCCCTCCAGCCTGCCCTGGGGAGCACCTCATCCTAAGGGCCCTGGCGCATCTCCTGTGGGATCATGGCAGGGATGGGAGCTGGGTCACTGTCCCCTGGGTGTGAGCATGATGAACCCTTTGCCCCAGGCTACTCACCCTCACCTCTGCACCCCATGGGTCCCCAGTGCCACCCCGCTGGGGGTGGGTGCCCGTAGGCACATGGCTGGGCTCTGTGACCCTCAGTTGCCTCCTCCCTGTGTTGTCCCTCAGATCCGGAGAAGCATGATTGATGGGAATGACGGGCAGAGGTTCATCAAGACCCTCATCAAGTCTCTGGATGAGGTAATGCTGCAGGGGAAGGGGGTCATGGTAAAAACTACCACTGTGCTGAGCACCAGCCCCAGCAGCACCAGGCTGGGAGCCGGGGTTCCCTGTCATTGCACCAGCAGTGTCCTGGCACCACAGAGGCCTGACTGGCTCCCTCTGACCCACAGCAATACATCGACGAGGTGTTCAGGACCTACACGTGGGCCCCCATCAAAAGCACCAACTACAGGTGAGTGGCACTGGTGGCACAACCGCCCTCACCTGGCATCAACCGGACCCACACCAGCACACCACTGCAGTCCTGTGCAGCCTGGGCTTGTGCACAGGACAAGGACTGGGCTTGTGCAGGTCTTTGCCTGCTGTGCGGTGGGTGACAGTGACATGCACCCACCCTGCAGCCCAGGCAGCAAAGCTCCCTCTGCATTTATCACCCAGATTGCACCAGCTGATGTGTAAAAAAGACTCTGGCATCATGTCCATGCTGTCCAACTCAGGTTACCTTCATCCTGTGAGGAGCCATGTGGTCCCCCTGACACCCAGGGTACCCTCCTCCTCACCACCCAGCTCAGGAGGGGCTGGCAAGGGTCACAGGCACATCTCAGCACTGTTGGGTATCTGTGGCAGAGCCCCAGTCCTGTCCCCCACAGTGGCACCCCTATAGAACCAAGCAGCACTGGCAAAGAGGGGACAGTGACACCGGGTGACGCAGCTATGGCCAGGGCTGTGGGTTGATCTGTAGGGTGGAAGGTGCTGCTGGGGGCTGTGTGATGCCACAGCTCCGCACCATGGTAGGGATGTTCCCCGGGGTTCCCCAAGACACCATGAGCACAGGGTGCCACCAGAACTGAGCAGAAAAAAGTCACCACCCTCCTCTTGCTACCTGTCGTTTGGGGGGCCATGCTTTATGGGGTGCCACCCTCTGCCATGCTTGCTGTGGTGCTCAGTCCATGCTGCCAGGCACAGACAGCACTAGCTGGAAGGGTGGTCTGAATCCTGGTGGCTCAGGTGCAGGTGTGACATCCGATGGGGGTCAGGAATGTGGCCTCACCCACTAGTGCTCTCCTGTCCTGGGCAGCACCTGGCACTGATACCATTACCAAAGGCCACTGGCCACTGCAGCGGGCACCAAGGAGCCCATCTCCCTCCAGCAGTGTCCCATGGGTTCAGACTCCTGGCTGGTGGATCCCTCTCCCTCATGGCTTGCCCGTACCCGGTGCCTACGTAATCGTTGCCTCTGGTCTCACCTCTTTGGGAAGGTTTTGTTCCTTGTTTCACGGGCTGTGTCTCTTCACACGTTCCATTACAGGGATGTCGTGTCTCTCTTCCACGTGCATCTCACTTGGTTCTCAGGCGGCTGCCTCATGTCCATCTAAGCCTGTCTGGACAGGCTTATCACCTCCTGTGCTCAAGAGAGCCCTTGGGATAGCCCTGGGTGCCCCCAGGATGGCCCTAGATGCTGTGAGGATGGCCCTGAGTGCCCTGAGGACAACCCTAGGTGACTGGGTGCTCTATTGGTGCTCCTAGGTGTACTGGGGATGACCCTGTGTGCTACCAGAATGGCCCTGCATGCTCCAAGGGTGACTCTGGGTGTCCCAGGATTACCCTAATTGCTCTGCAGATGGCCTGGGTGCTTTGAAAACAGCTCTGGGCGCCAGCAGGATAGCCATGGATGCTCTGGGGATGACCATGGATGCCCCAGGATGATCCCAGAGACAGCCCTGGGCACCCCAGGGCAGCGCTGGTCGCAGCAGACTGTGCAGGAGGCCAGCGGGGCTGCTGCCTGCCACCAGCCAGGGGATGCCAGGCAGGGGCTAGCCAAGGGCTCTGAGTGAGTGTAAAGCCTTACACTGCCTGTCTGCTCTCCCCCTCTGCAGCCTGGGGCTGGTTCTGCCTCCCTACAGCACCTACTACATCCAAGCCAACCTCAGCGACCAGATCCTGCAAGTAAAGTGTAAGTAGCCCCTGGCTCTCCCTGCTGCCCTCTCGAGCTCCCACTCACCCCCACACCAGCCCATGGCTGTCGGGAGGGAGAAACACAAAGCAGAAGGAGATAGGGATCACTGAGAGAGGCGAAACAGGAAAAGTCAGGCATGAGTAGAGGTGGATGCACGGAGGGGGAGCGAGCTGCCTGCCTGGGGCACAAGGGTTTGGGCTTTACACTTTGCACCCCAAAACCTGAGCCCCAGGATGCAGGCAGGTGCTGCCCGGTGCAGGCAGGGGCTGCACTGCTGCCACTTCCCCTCCTGGGGACAAGGGATGACGCTGTAGCAGCCAGTTAATTTGTGAGCCTGGGAAAGTTTGCATGGATCTCTTGAGGTTCCTTTCGTTTATTACGATTCTTTGGTTTCGGTTTAAGCCATTTCTTCTTCTTTTTATGAGTTCGGTTTCGATTGGTTTCGATTTTCGTTTGGAACTAATCTGTGTACGTGTGTGTTAGCCTGGCCCCCCCTTTCTCTTTCTCTCTCCCCTGACCCCCAAGCCTTTTTCCCACCACAGGTCCACACTGCTCCCAGGGACCCTCTCCCCTGTGGCAGAACCGGACCCTTCCCCTCTCCCCTCTGGTTCCCCCTGTTTCTTGCCCTCGGCAGCGGCTCGACCCCAGCCCCACTGCAGCCCCGGCCCCTGCCCCTCCATCCATCCACAGGAGCCCCGTGTCCCTGCAGGGACAAGGCCAGGCTGTCCCTGTCCCCGGGAGGGGGATGCTCCCGTCCTCCTCCCCCTGCCGTGCATGCCCCCTGACTCAGTGAGGACATCTTGATGCCAAGACTGTTGCAACTGTTTGCTACTGACTTTCATTTTCCTTTGGAGTATTGAATATATTTATATATATTTCTCTAGTTGTATCTGCATACTTATTTTTTGTTCATTCTTATTTCACCGTGGCTTTTCTTTTCCTTCTGTTACTGGGTTTCTCTTTCATTTTCCTTTTCTTCATGTCGTTTTTTGCAAGAGGTTTCCTTTTGGTATGATTATGATACACAATATTTTTATTCAAACGGCAATTGAATAAAATATTGTTTGTGCCCCCTTCCCCCTTTCCACCCAACCCCCTTTTTTTTTGTTTGTTGTTTTTTTGTTTGTTGTTTTTCTTGCTTTCTCTCTATGGTGGATTCACACAGTACCAAACATCAAAATGAAGGGCAAGTATTTTGAGTCTCAGACCACTCACCTTCACCACCCCGTCCCCTGCCCCGTGTCCAGTCCCTCCCAGCCCCCTGCTTGCCCATCTCCCCGCCCGTTTGCCACGCCGAACCTGCAAACCACCACCAACTCGTCCTTCCTTCCTCCTCCTCCTCCTCTCCTCCAGTTCCCCCTTTATTTGAAAGCAACATGTCTTGTTCTGTCCATGAGAGCTTTGTCACGACGATCCCCCACTCCCTCCCTGCGCATCGCTCCCAAACCCGGTTTGGTATCGTTCAAGAGCTGATCTTGTATGAAACTGCTGTTTTTGATCCACGAGGTTTTTCGTAGCTAGTTTGATACCCTGCTCTTCCTCTCCCCCAACCCGGCCCTTCTTGCTCCTCTCCCCCTGCTCGCCTCCTCTGGCTCCTTCTCCTCTGTCCTAGCTCCTTCGCTTCTTCCTCCCCAAGACAACTCAACCTGAAGGGATAGGGCTGTGTAGGGAGCAGGGGGCTGTGGGTGGGCACCCAAAGGTGGCAGGGATGGAGGGAAGGTGAGGACCTAGTCCTCTGCCATCATCACCCTCTGGGGCAAGCATTTTTGGGGAAGCCCCCCAGGGACAACTCCTTGGCGGAGGTGGGGATGGGAGCAACCTGGGGTGATGCCACCCGCTGCACAGGGAAAGGCAAGCCTGTGGCAGGGTGTCACACTGCCTGCTCCCATGGCTGCTCAGTGGCTGTCCCTGCTGCCCCAGCATGGCATGAAGCCCCTGGCAGCCACAGCATCCCAGCACCATCCGTGCCCACAGGAGCAGCTAAGTTCTATCCCAAGGTCCCACTGAGGCCAGGGCCGGAACCCCCCCCTGCAGTGGAGTAGGAGCCATGCGACCCAGGGCCAGATTTGTCCCACGTGTCATCCTCAGCCCTGTTCCATCAGCTTTGAGTTGCCTCTTCCCGGTGACCCTGTGATGGCAATGCTGATGGACCAAGTACGAGTGTTTTGTACCCTCCTCCTCTTCCTCTTCCTCTCATTGGCTTGTACCCAGCCCCTGCCTACAGTCCTCAGAGAGCAACAGTCCAACCTCTGGATGTGCCATGCCATGCACCAGGGGCCGGTGGGAAGGCTGGGGGTGGCGGTGCCCATGGGGGGGCCGATGCCCTGGATTGTCCCATAGCACCCCCACACCCACCCCCAACCCATGAGCTGAACCCTGCATCTGCCACCCTGATGTCGGGGGGGTCCCAAGAGGCACCCAAAGCCCTGCTGCGCTGCCACCCCCCGTAAAGCAGAGCGAGGTGCTGGGCTGGTGTGCGAGCATGGACCCGGTCCCCATTGGGGTCCCACCACCCCGGGGAGGGATGGTGCCACGGCAGAGCCTGGCAGCGCGTTGCCCGGTGCTGGGCAGGAAGCCTCTGGTTGGACTGTCCTCAGCAAGGAGCCCCGTTTGGCCATGTCGATGCCTGAAAACTCCTTTTTCTTTCTCCCAACAACCAAGTGTTCTGGTGATGCTCCTGCGGCCAGGAGCGCAGCATGCGGTTCCCTGCCCTCAACCACCCCCTACCCCGAGAGAGAGACGCCCCACGCCCTCCCAAACATGCATATATATATCTACATGTGCGCACATATATATATGTGTGTGTGTCTCTGTGTGTCCCTGCGTACACGCCATCAGCCGCGCGTACGCATCCGCGCACCTCCAGCCCGCGACCGAGCAAATTCAAGCTGAGATGGGCAAACCTCTCCCGATTTGGCTATAACCTTCCTTCCCGTGCGGTGCCAGCAACAGCAGAACGGCCTTTTCCTTCCTCTCTTGTTACCAAGAGCAGCAAACGCCTTTTATTTTCTGTTGTTATTCCCTCCCCTCTCTCTCTGTCCGTCTCTCTCCCTCCTGGCCCCACTGTCCCGGTCCCCGGTCCCCGCAGGATAACCTTCCCTTTCTGTTGCAGATTTTGAATACCTGCTGCCCAACAGCTTTGAGTCGGAGGGACATGTGTTCATTGCTCCCAGGTAGCTTTGCGTGTGCGCTTGCCGAGGTGTGCATCCGCCCCGGCCCCGCTGCCGCCCCCCGCCATCCTCACCTCATCGTGCCTTGTCCCCCCTGCCCATCCCCTGTCGCTCTGTGTCTCGTGTGCCCGCTCGGCCAAGGGGGGCTGCCCCCGGGACCCCGGCCCCGCTCCGCCACCCGGTTGCATCCAGCACCATATATATGCACTCAGTAGGGCCCGACCCCTGCACGTGCATATATAGGTATAGTTTCTGAAAGTCCCCCTGCCAGGCGAGGGGCCGGCGGTGCCATCATACAGTCGTGCTGGCCATGGGGGTAGGAGGAAGGAAGGAGGGGTTTGGGTCAAATTTGGGATGCCCAGGGGTTTGGGGAGGCTGCAGGCTGTGAGCAGGGACAGACAGACACATCCCCTCCCCTGGGGCTGTGCCACAGCCCCATCATAGGATCACAGAATGAACCAGGTTGGAAAAGCCCTGTAAGATCATCAAGTCCAACCCTTACCCCAGCACCCATGTCACTGAGGACCTCGCCTACACAGTCTGTGAATGCTTCCAGGGACAGTGTCTCCAGCACTGCCCTGGGCAGCCTGTTCCAATGCCTGAGCACCCTCTGGAAAAGGAATTGTTCCTCAACTCCATCTAAACCTCCCCTGGTGCAGCTTGAGGCCGTTTCCTCTTGTCCCATCCCTTGTTCCTTGGAAGCAGAGCCCAGCCCCCTCCTGGCTCCATCCTGTCAGGCAGTTGTAGGCAATGATCAGGTCCCCCCTGAGCCTTCTCTTCTCCAGACTGAACCCCCCAGGTCCCTCAGCCGCTCCCCATCACACTGTGCTCCAGAAGCCACCTATCTGGGGACAAAGGGCCATTGCTCAGCTGGGAACAGGGAGCCCCATGGCTCTGCTGGCACCCTGCCCTTCCTGCACTGCAGTGCAACCTCTGACCAGCCCTAATTAACATTACCAGCTAATCACCTATGTCTTTATATGTCATTATAACAGCTAAATGCCCCGTTAGGAGGTGTTTTATCCTTGCAGTTCTTAGGGACTGCAGCAGGTCAAGGCTGTGCCAGCTGCCTACAGCAGGATCACTCACTCACGCCAGTTTGACGTGAGCCAGCCCAAACTGTAGTTATTGTGCAGCCCTGGCTTTTTGGAGAGACCTGGTCCCTGTGTGATGCGTGGGGTAGCAGGGGTGAGATCCAGAAAACGTGGGAGCCAAAGCCGAGTATTAATGAGAAACAGAAAACCCTGTTATTAAAAGACTGGCCCAGAAATGTGCTAAGAAAATGGATAGAAGTGATGTGCGAGGCTCAAGGAGTGGGTCTGCCTCCTGACTGCCCCACTGAGGCTGCAGTGTTGGGGTCAGTGTCCAGCCTGGGGCAGCCAGAGGGAAAAGCAGGCTTTGAAAATCAGGATGAACCCTTCAGACGCCGCTGCGAGCACCTTCCTGCAGCAGGGAGGCCCCGGGTGGTGGGGTGGCACCCAGGGCGACTGTATGATCTGCCGTGGGCTGTGGACGTTTTCAGAAACCGTATGTCTCCCGTGGGTGTGTGAGTGCCTGTATCTGTGCGTGTCGGGTGGACCTTCAGGAGGCTGCTCCCCACGGCCTGACCCGGGTGCCCCAGCTCTTTCAGCTGCCCCATGGGCAGGCTCCTGCCACCCCCTGCTCCGGCATTTGTCCTCTTAATGAGGTTTTTGGCAGAGTCGGGAGCTTGGTGGAGGGGGCGTGAGCAGGGGGAGCCCTGACCCCCAGCACTGCCTGCAGCTGCACCACTGAGGCTGAGAGGCTCACACTGACCTGTGCCATCCCATTAGAGCCTTACGGTGACTGACAGGGTTAGAGCCATCCCCACATCAGCAGGGCTGGGGCAAGGATGTGGCACCACCCGTGGTGCCTGTCCCAGGAGGGGCTCTGGGACACTGATGCCCATGGGCAAGCACCCACCTCCTCTGGTGGGTTTCACCCAGCACCTACACAAAGGGTGCAGGTATGGCCACCAAGTGCCTGCTTGGTGCCACCAGCACAGCCATGGGTGTTCCCCAGGCAAGGCCCTGCTGGCATCCCACAGCGGAGCCCCCGCTCCCCAGGGTCCCACAGGTAAGTACAGTGGCAGAGTCACCCAGTCCCACCAGTAGCCCCACCAGTATGGGGAGAGTCGGGCTCAGGGTTGTACTATTCCATGCTAACTGGGATACATCAAGCCTGGCCCTGGCAGAGGTGATGGCACCTCGGTGCCCGTGGCAGTGATGGACACGATGGCTGCCGTGGTGGCTGAGCCGCTGTCGCTGCAGGCAGCAGAGGCTGGCTGCAGAGATGCCCACAGCCGCCTGCCTGGCAGGGTGACGCTCACAGGAGTGGTGGCACATCACCACCGTCACGTCCCCCAGCAAGCCTGGGTGCTGGCTGCACGGCCAGCGCCCGCCCCACTGTCCTGGGGGAGAACTGACCTTGCCTTTTCCATCCTCGCGAACGACAAACCTTGTCCCCCAAACCCCAGAGAGTATTGCAAAGACCTCGACTTGTCGGATAACAACACCGAGTTCCTGGAAAACTTTATTGCCCTCATGGAAAAGGTGACCCCAGACTCCAAGCAGTGTGAGTAGCCAGGGATGGCTGGTGGGGGCTGGCTGGGGGAAATGGGAGGGACTGGGGTGAAGAGGGAGATAGGCAGGGGTGAACCATGCTTGGGTTGGGGTCCCAGGAGCTGCAGAATGAGTGCTGGGGCAAGGCAGGGGGGTGCAGGTGCTCTCCATGGGGCCAGCCCTCACTGCCTCCTCTTCTATGTCTTCATCCCAAGGTGACAATTTCCTCCTGCACAACCTGATCCTGGACACGGGCATCACACAGCAGTTGGTGGAGCGGGTCTGGAAGGACCAGGACCTCAACACGTATGTGGAGGCGAGGTGGCCTGGTTCAGGCAGCACTGACTGGGGACAGAGCGGGTTTGGGATGGGATATGTGGATGGGGATGAGGAATGGGGCAGAGCAAAACCCCACTGATATCTGGTGTGCCCGGCCCCTGTCCTCACAGGTACAGCCTCTTGGCTGTCTTCGCAGCCACCGATGGGGGCATCACCCGCGTCTTCCCTAACAAGTGAGTGTTTGGGGGTTGACTCATGTCCATCCCCAAGCAGTGACATGTCTGCTGCTGTGTGGGGCATCTCTGGTGGGACCAGAGCCAGGGGGCAATCATAGGTGTGACTGCTTTCCCCCAGGGCTGCAGATGACTGGGAAGAGGAACCAGAGCCTTTCAATGCCAGTTTCTACCGGAGGAGCCTGGACAACAAGGGTTACATCTTCAAGCCGCCTTACAGGGATGGTGGGTGCCAGCTTGGGGTGGCGGGGGGTGGCACCAGATGCTGCTGGCCCCACATGTCCCCTGAAGCCACCCGTGGCCTCCACAGCCGGCTACCGGGAGCTGGACCTGGAGAACAACACCATTGGGATCCTGGTGAGCACCGCCGTGGAGCTCAGCATCGGGGGCAAGACGCTGAAGCCAGCAGGTAGGCAGGAGCTGGGTGCCCTGACACCAGGCTGGGGATCCTCATCAGTCCCCCCATGCTGGGGCTCACCCCGTCTCCCTGCTGCCCCAGTGGTGGGGGTGAAGCTGGACCTGGAGGCCTGGGCTGAGAAGTTCAAAGTGCTGGCGAGCAACCGGACAGACCGTGACCAGCTGGGCTCCCGCAGGGTATGTGTCCCCTGGGGGACGCAGGGATGGGGATAGGGACGGGGACAGGGAGGGAGCTGTGCTTGCTGCAGAGCACTGCTGGTGCCTCTGGTCCTGCTGGGCTTGTGTGCCCTGCACAGCCCTGCCTGTTAAACTCCATGGGGGCACCTTTACCCTGCCCTGGGGACACCACCTGCGGTGTCCCCTCCTGGGGTCAGGACAGTCCTGCTAACCTGTCCCTCTGCCCTGTTTGTGGTTGACAGTGTGACCCCTTGACCAGCTGCGAGATGGACTGTGAGGCCAACAACAAGGTGGGTGGTGGGCAGGGTGGTGGCAGTGGGGGACAGCAGGCAGAGAGCAAAGGGTGGCTGGGAGGGCTCCCTGTCCCCTGCCTGCTCTGCCTGTGGTGTCTGGGGCAGTGCATCTACCCTGGACCATGGAACCCTGTCAAGGTGGATGTTGAACCTGCCAGCTTGGGTGGTGATTCCCACATCCTGCACCCAGTGTGGGTGCTCCTGGTACCAAGATGCTCCTGAGCAGCCCCCAGGCTTGGGGACACCGCACTGCCCTCCTGCCTGCCTGCCCGTCACTTCCTGCCCTGCCTGTCCTGCCTTGCCCAGGGCATGGCCAGGGTTAGGTGACGCTGCCCTCCTTCCCCAGGACCTCATCTGCGTCCTCATCGACGATGGAGGCTTCCTGGTGCTTTCCAACCAGGAGGACCACTGGTACCAGGTGAGCAGTGCCCACATAGCAGCTCTCCTGGGCGTGGGATGCCAGCGGGGAGCTGAGACCTTCGAGCTAATGTCACGGGTGCTGTGACAAAGCCGCACTCGAGTCCCCACCAGGGGAGACCCATGGCGAGGTGCACCCATGGTTTGGGTGCACACTCGCTGTCCTCATCCCAGGTGGGCAAGTTCTTCAGCGAGGTGGATGCCAACCTGATGTCCGCCCTCTATAACAACTCCTTCTACGCCCGCAAAGAGTCCTATGATTTCCAGTCCGTCTGTGCTCCCGAGGCCCAGAGCAACACGGGCGCTGCGCCCCGTGGCGTCTTTGTGGTGAGCACCCATGGGGATGGTGGCTTCCAGGTGGTCCAAGAGCTTGGGGACCCATGAGTACGTTCCCAGCACCCCATGTGGGATCTGCGGGCTCACTGCCCCCCTCTCAAACAAGTCTGATGAGGAACTGTTTAGTCGGGAGAAGAGAAGGCTCAGCAGGGACCTGGTCGCTGCCTACAACTGCCTGACAGGAGGATGGAGCCAGGAGGGGGCTGGGCTCTGCTCCCAAGGAACAAGGGATGGGACAAGAGGGAACGGCCTCAAGCTGCACCAGGGGGGTTTAGACTGGATATTAGGAACAATTTCTTTACTGAAAGGGTGCTCCTGCGTTGGAACAGGCTGCCCAGGGTAGTGTTGGAGTCACCGTCCCTGCAGGTGTTCACACACCATGTAGGTGAGGCCGTCAGTGCCATGGGTTAGTGGTGGCCTTGCAGTGCTGGGGTAAGGGTTGGATGGGATGAGCTTAAAGGTCTTTTCCAACCTGGTTGACTCCATGGTTCTGCCCGCAGCCCACCGTGGCTGATCTCCTGAGCCTCGCCTGGTGGACCTCGGCTGCAGCCTGGTGAGTCCTGCCGCGTCCCCTCTGCAGGGGCCATCGCCACTGTGGGGTGGCACCGGCGCATCCTGGGGCCGGGCCAGCTGATGTGGCTGTGCTGTCCTTCTACAGGTCCCTGTTCCAGCAGTTCCTGTACGGCCTCACCTACAGCAGCTGGTTCCAGACGGGTGAGTCCCTGGGGAGCTGCGGGCTTGGGTGGGCAGAGGATGTGGTTGAGGGTCTGTGGTGGGGTTCCATGTCCCCTGGCCCACGGCGCTGTGCTGGCGCAGAGGAGGTGGCAGGGGACAGCATGGAGGCCAGGGAGACGAGCTGCATCATGAAGCAGACCCAGTACTACTTCAGCACCGTCAACGCCACCTACAACGCCATCATCGACTGCGGCAACTGCTCCAGGTGGGTCCATCTGCATTGTCCCACCACCTGGGCTGGGTTGGGGACACCCCCAGGCTGCCTTTGCCAGGACCCCCGGGCAGCCACCTGCATGGGGGCAATGGGAGATGCTGTGCAGCACCTGGGGGGGGGAGGGGAGCTGTGGTACCCAAACAAGGAGGACAGAGAGCAATGGTAGTGTCACCATGGGCTGTGGGATGATGATGGCATCCCCAGGGCCCCTCCAGGTGGGACTGAGCTCTGAAAACCCAACCCTGCTGGTTTCCTGGACAGCCCCTTGGCATGGGGACAGGGAGAGGGTGGAGTATGGGGATAGGGGTGAGGACAAGGATGAGGTTGGGGATGGGGATGAGGTTAGGGATGGGGATGAGGGCAGGGATGAGATTGGAGATGGGATGACATTGGGGATGGGGATGAGGATGAGGTTAGGGATGCAGATGGGGATGAGGATGAGGTTAGGGATGGAGATGGGGATGGGGATGGGGTTAGGGATGGGAATGGAGGTGAGGTTAGGGATAGGGATGGGGATGGGGACTAGATTGGGGATGGGGACACCCTCCCTAGAGCCACCCGCCAGCAGGGCTGGCACCATGGGCTAGGGGGGGATCAGGGCACAGGGTCAGTGGGGTCCCTGCTGCTGTCGCACCCCCAGGCTCTTCCATGCGCAGAGGCTGGCCAACACCAACCTGCTCTTCGTGGTGGCTGACAAGCCCCTCTGCAGCCAGTGTGAGTCTGTCAAGCTGCTGCAGGCGGAGGTAAGAGGTATCCTTTGGTGTCCCAGCTGTGTCCCACCAGGACATGGTGGCAGAGCAGTGGGGGGACAGGCAGGGTCTGTGGGGCAGGGCAGGGAGGTGAGGAGCTGTGAGGTCTGGCAGGGGTGGAAGGAGCCAGCCTGCGGCCATAGTGTCAGGGGATGGCCATGGGGTGCCCCACGGGCCCCCACTGCTCTGTCCCTGGTGGTTTCCTTGACCTGCAAAGCCCCCCCGAGGGACCCAAACCAGTGTGAGCTGGTGGACAGGCCCCGCTACCGGAAAGGCCCCCACATCTGCTTCGACTACAATGCAACAGTATGTGGGGTGCAGGGGGGTGCAGAGCTGGAGGGGCCTGGGAGGGATGGGGGCAGTGGGTGCCCACTGGGGTGAGGGGGAACAAAGCCATGGGGGGATCCCAAGGGTGAGTGCTGTGGAGGGACCCCTTGATGGGGGTTCAGAGCCTGGGGGTGGGTGAGAAGGAGCATCAGGAGCCTTGGGGTGCCCCCTGGGGAGATGAGAGCCATGGGGGGTCCCTAGCAGAGCAATACCATGGGGTACCCTCCTGGGGGGAACAGAGCCATGGCAGTACCAGGGAGAGCAGCACCATGGGGTGTCCCCCGGGGCGGCAGTGCCAGCGGGGTCCTGCAGCAGGGGGTACAGCAGGGGGTACAGCAGGGGTGCGGAGGGTCCTCTGGGGTGCCGAGGCACCGCTGGCGATGCCCCACGGCCCCTCTCCCTTTGCCCCCCACCCAGGAAGATACCTCAGACTGCGGCCGAGGGGCTTCCTTCGCCCCCTCCCTGGGGGTCCTGCTCTCCCTGCAGCTGCTGCTCCTCTACTCCAGCGCCAGCCGGCACCCGCTGCCCCCGGCCGCCTGCCTTTAGCCCCCCGGCCCCCCCCGCCAGCTCTCTTTTCTTTCAAGCTCCATCTCCATCCCCTTCCCCGGCCCGGCGGAGCGGGAGCAGCGTCCCCTCCACCGCCTCGGGGATCCCGCGGTGCCGCCCCACGCTCCTCGCCGGCCGCAGCCAAAGAAGAGCCGGGGCGCGGGCAGGGGCCCCCCGGCAGAGCGGGGACGGGGTCGGTGCCGCGGCGTCCTGCCCTCCCGGCCGCTCGGACTCGGAACGCGGCGTCGGTGCCCACGACCCCCATCCACCTCGCCTATTTTTTTAGCCTGAAGATTTTAAAGCAGATCTTTCTACATCGAGTTTCCGACACTTTTTCGCCTGGAGACCGGCGGTGTTTGCTGTCAGCAGTGAGGACTCATGGGGAAACACAAAAAAAAAAGAGGAAAAAAGGGAAAAAAACAAAAAAACACAAAACAAAACAAAAAGAAAAAAAAAAGAAAGAGAAAAGGACTTGACTGTGCGGGTCAGTATTGTTTGTTCCAGCGGGTACCAGCCCCCCAGGGCATGCAGGACAGCCGGGCTCCAGCATCCCTGCGGGCCGGGCTGGATGCAGGCAGGGATGGAATGGGGGGGCAGCAGCCATCGCCTGTGCCATGTCAGGATGGAGCCCTGGTGCCTGCCCCGGGCTCAGCTGTGCTCGTGTGTTCTTGGGCACAGCTTTTGGGGTGAAAAGGAGGGGAAAAAGAAGTGTATTTTGTTTCTTTTCCGTTCTGCAGATCACTGTGAAACCCTGCCCGCCCAGCCCTGCGCAGCCCCCCTGCCAAAGAAACCACAGTGCCCAGGGGAGCGTGGCGCTTGTGCCCGAGGGGGACGTGCCATGTGTCCCCAAGGAGGTCGCACCATGTGCCCCATGGTGAGAAGTGGAGCAGGAGGTGCCACATGTCCCCAGAAGGGACATGTCAGGCCCCCATGCCCATCCCTTGGGGCACCAGCACTGGGCTGCTCCCTGGGAGCTACAGTCTCCTCTGTGGGCACCCAGCACTGGGGGTGTCCTGGGGTGCTGGGGCTCACACCAGGGCACTCAGGTGAGGGTGTTTTGCCCCAGCCAAAACACTGGGTGCCAAAGAGGCAGATGGAGCAGCTGCTCAGCTGTGGCACCCCACGGCACCTATAGCATCCTGTGGTACCCCACGGCACCCCAGCCAGGAGAGGTCTCGCGAGGCTGGGGGTCGCCAGTGTGGGGTGCCCAGCCGTGACACCCTTGGGTGCTGCCGTGCAGGGGGGGCTGTACCCAGCACCCATTGCCCCCCACTGCTCCCAGCAGTGCCAGGGGCCCCTGCCCTTGCAGGCAGCCCCAGGGCCCCTCACCCCCAGGGGACCCCGCTCAGAGCCACCCCATCAACTGGGGCCAGGGGAGCCCCCTCGGTGTGGCCACCCCGGGGGGGGCTGGGGAGGGTGCCAGGCGCTAATTAGCACTGGGGTTAATTAATGGTCATTCTGCTTGTAGCTTTTTCAGTGTGTGTTTGGTTACTGTCTCTGGGAACCGTGTTTGAACAGATGGCTCTGTGTTACCGGGAGTGTGTGTACTTCTGTAGTCTAGTTAGGTGCTCTGCCAGAAACCACCACTATACATACCTATAAATATATACATATATAGTCTATTTTAAGTTAAAAACCAATGAGACAAAGGGGCGCGTGGCCCCGGGTCCCCTGGTCCCACCGGGGTCGCATCCTGCCCTGTTCCCCACCTGGAAGCTTCTCTCTGCTCATTCAAAAGCATTGGGTTTTTAATTGATTTTCTTTCATTTATTTATAATTTCTTTCGGTTTTTTGGTTTGTTTTTTTTTTTTTTTTTTGTACAGAAGAGTTGGAAAACTTCAAAAACCCAACAAAAAGATTTGTAAAATATCGTGCGTGTGACTCCTTGTAAAATATTTTCAAATGGTTTATTACAGAGACTCAGTTATTAAATAATGTTCATATTTTCACTTCACAGGTGGTGGCTGCGTCATTGCCCACGGGCATGGGCATGGGGCAGGGGGGGACAGGCAGGACATCGAGGTGCTGATGCCTCAAGCCTGCCTGCACCTCGAGGCCATTGGGCAGGACACGGGCAGGGTGCAGGCAGGGCTGCGGGCTCACACACAGGGGCTGTAGGGCAGCCAGGGTGCACCCCCCCCCCCCAACTCCCTCAGGGCTGTGTGGTCCCTTCCCTGCATCCCTGTGCCCCCACACCCGTGCTCTTGTGTCTGTGACCCAACATCTGTCCTGTGTCAGTGTCTGCAAGTGCCCCCCCGTGTGCAGCACACCCATGTCTGTGTGTCCCCCCTGGCTTTGTGACCCCATGTCCACAACCCCATGACTGTGTGCCCCCATCCTTCTGCTTCGTCTATGTCCACCTGGGTCTGTGCCCCCTTTGAGTCCCCGCATCAGTGTGTGCCCATGTCTGTGTGTCCCCCATGTCCATGTGATCCCCATGTCCGTGTGTCCCCATGTCCGTGTGTCCCCATGTCCGTGTGTGTCCCATGTCCGTGTGTGTCCCATGTCCGTCTGTCCCATGTCTGTGTGTCCCCATGGCCGTGTGTGTCCCATGGCCGTGTGTCCCATGTCCATGTGTCCCCATGTCCGTGTGTCCCCATGTCCGTGTGTCCCCATGTCCGTGTGTGTCCCATGGCCGTCTGTCCAATGTCCGTGTGTGTCCCATGGCCGTCTGTCCAATGTCCGTGTGTGTCCCCATGTCCGTGTGTTCCCCTGTCCGTGTCCGTCTGTCCCATGTCCGTCTGTCCCATGTCTGTGTGTCCCTGTGTCCGTCCCACTTCCGTGTCGTCACCCCCCCACTACATGTCCCATCATGCCCCGCGACGTGCCCCCGCCCTTCCGCTTCCCAGTCCCGCCCCTTCCCCACCCCGCGCATGCGCAGCTTCTCTGTTTGTCTGCGCCCGGCCTTGCCTATCCGCGGGCTCAGGCGCGGCCTGAAGGCGGCGGCGTCAGGGTCCTGCCGGGCCTGGGCGGGGTCTGAGCGGGGCCCGGCGGGGGCAGGCCGGGAGCTGCAGCCCCCGCAAGGCAGCCCCGCTCCGCTCCGCCCCGCCGCTGGGGGCCGAAGATGCGGCGGTACCTGCCGGTGGCCCGGCAGCACTTCCTGGCGGCGCTGGCCGGCACCAGCGTGGTGGTGAAGTCGCTGAGCGCCGGCGCGCTCCTGCTGTACCTGCTGTCCTTCGGGGTGGACACGGCCTACGGGCTGGGGGTGACCCCCGGCTTCCTCCTGCCCCCCAACTTCTGGGTGTGGACGCTGCTGACGCACGGGTTGGTGGAGCAGCGCGCCTGGGGCCTGGCGGCCAGTCTGGCCACGCTGGGGGCGGCCGGGCGCCTGCTGGAGCCCCTCTGGGGCGCCCTGGAGCTGCTCGTCTTCTTCGCGGTGGTGAACGTGTCGGTGGGGCTCCTGGGGGCCCTCGCCTACTTCCTCACGTACGTGGCCTCCTTCCACCTCGCCTATCTGTTCGCCGTCCGCATCCACGGCGGGCTGGGCTTCCTCGGGGGAGTCTTGGTGGCCCTCAAGCAGACGATGGGGGACAGCACCGTGCTGAAGGTGCCCCAGGTCAGAATGAAGGCTGTCCCCGTGCTCCTGCTCCTTCTCCTGGCTTTGCTGCGGCTCGCTGCGCTTGTCGAGAGCAATGTACTGGCCTCGTACGGCTTCGGGCTCCTCTCCAGCTGGGTCTATCTCCGCTTCTACCAGCGGCACAGTAGAGGCCGCGGAGACATGTCCGACCACTTTGCCTTCGCCACTTTCTTCCCCGAGATTCTGCAGCCCGTGGTGGGTCTGGTGGCCAACCTGGTTCACAGCATCCTGGTGAAGGTGAAGGTCTGCCGCAAGACAGTCAAACGCTACGATGTGGGTGCCCCGTCGTCCATTACCATCAGCCTGCCAGGGACAGACCCCCAGGACGCCGAGAGGAGAAGGTATCACTTGCCCTGCTTCCATGGGGATCGTGTTTATGGGCACGGAGGGTCAGGTTTAAGATCTAAATGAGGAGGACTGGAAAGATTTGGGTGCGGGGTGCTAAGGGGTAACCTTCTTTGGGGGGACCGCCCTCCCTGCTATGGAGGTGGTGGGGAGCATTTCAGGGCGTGGTGGGACATTGTCCCACTCTTCCAAATGTGTAGCGGTGATGGAAGTGCAGGAGAAGAGCAGGGAGATCCTGGCAAAGGGGCAGGTGGGGTTTGGGGTCCCTGCAGGAGGAAAGGGGATGGGAGGTGCTGTCCCTCTGCTCGTGGCAGCCCTGCAGCCGTTCATCCTGGCACAGGAGGAGGTGTGAGTCAGTCTCATGCCCCGGCCCTCCCACACATCCAGCATTGTCCTTCCGGCTCCAGGAAGGTCTAGACCAGGCATTGGCGCTCGGCTTTCCCCTGCTCTGCTTTTCCCCTGTTCCCAAGCGGCTGCATGCCATCTGACAGCTTCCGAGTGCTCCACGTGGCATGAAAACCCTGCATGTGTAGTCTGAGAGCTTCTATGAGGCAGTTTCTATGGGGCTATGAGAGTTTCTATGGGAACTATGACAGTTTCTGTGAGTCAGTCCCAGGTGTGCTGGGTCACCTCCAGTGCTGCTGAATGCATTCTCCCCTGCTGGGAAGGAGCCAGAGGCAGATCTGTTAACCCTGCTGTGCCCGCCTGACCCAAGGTAACCTGCCTGTCTGTCCTTGCCCCACAGGCAGCTAGCCCTGAAGGCCCTGAATGAGCGGCTGAAGCGCGTGGAGGACCAGTCAGCCTGGCCCAGCATGGAGGATGATGAGGAGGAAGTGACAGTCAAGGCTGAGAGCCCACTGCTGCCTGACCCCAGCGCAGCCGGGAAGGGCTCCAGCCAGGAGTCCAAGCTCATCACCTTCCAGGATGCCCCATCACAGCTGTGACCAGCTGATGTGCTGCCCCCTTCCCGGCCTGGTCTGTTGGACAGCTGCTGACCCCCCATCGTGCCCCCCACCACCGGGATGCTCAGTGGGTGCGGGGACTCCTCCCGCGGCAGAGGCAGGGGGCTACCTCATTCCAATGCTTTGCCGCTGCTCGCGGCCAGCACCTGGCACCACCACAAGGATGGGATCCTTGAGCTGCTCTCCTGGGCACAGGGCAGCCCGTGAAAGTCGGCACCGGCAGCAGGGGCCACTCTGGGAGGGGACATGGTGCTGATCCCTGCCCCAGGCCACTGCTTTCCCGTGCAGGAGCGAAGTCGGCAGTGATTCCTCGCTTCTCCGTGCCCAGAGCACTCCACACTTACTTCCTCCTTTCTGAAGATAGTTTTGTCCCCACCCGAAGGAACGGGAAGGCTGAATCCCTTTCCAGTGGGGAGCCTCCCCTAGCCCTGGCAGGAAGTCAGTGGTTTCCCAGGCGAGGGGGACAGGCCGCTGGGCAGGAGGAGACACCCAGCCCCTCATGGTGGGGTTCTCTCCTTCCTCTGTCACCCGCAAAGCCCTGCGAGGAGCCGGTGCCCTGGGCTGCTCTCTGGCTAATCCGTTTGTCAGATTACACTAGAAGCTGGAATTCATTTTTACGGTGGGGCTCTCGCTGCTTCCTCAGCAGCAGGTTTTCTATCCTGCAGGTAGAATATGGGCTCCCCCTTCTCTTTCCCTTCCTCTGTGTTGATGGGCTTTTTTGTTCTTTTCTCTGGATGGAGAGATCTCCCTGCGACAGCCTCCTCACAGCTCCTGCACCCCTGCACGCTCCCCAGCCTGGGACACGGGTTGATAGTGTGTGATTATTTTTTTAAAGGACCACATGAGGTTTTGTCAACTGGGAAAACCACAGACGTTTCAGTATCAATAAAGAGTTCTTTCAGAGAGCCAGCTCCTGCAGCAGAGCGCGGGCAGGGCACAGGGCAAGCACGGAGCAGCCCCTGTGGGCTCCCTGCAGGAGCCTGGGGAGGGGGTTTCTTCCCAGAGGCATCCAGCAGGTTGGGAAAGACCCTTTGCAAGCAGAAGGTGAGAAGTGTGCAGTGGGGGGATGTCTGCCTGCACCCAGAATTACACACCCGCCCCTCAGCAGTAAAGAGGGCCTGCTCGGTGTCACGCATGTTGTAGCTGCTCCCCAGGGACAAGACACTACGGATGATGAGAGACGAGTAGGCAGAAACCGAGTTCTGAGGAGACCTTATGAGAGCAGGGGACCCCGTAGGGGGTGCGAGGGGGAGCCCTGACCTCACTGGCTCACGCAGGGGAAGTTTGGCTCTGTGTCAGGCCCTCAGTGCTGGCTCCGCTTGCGGTACAGGTAAGCGTTGCTCACCTGGTTCATGATAACCAGGCTGATGAGAAGGGGACACAGCATGGCAAGGTACCAGGAGACGCCGGTCACCAAGGTGGTGAACCACAGGGAGCACATGCCCAGCATCAGGCTGGCACAGCCCAGCAGGTAGCCCACCAGCCCCGAGGTCGCATGGTAGAGCTTGAGCTTGGCCAGCGTCCAGTTCTTCATGAGCTTGGGGTAGAGCAGGAGCACGCCCCCCGCGCACTGCCCACCAGCGTACAGCACGGTCAGCAGCCCCGTCAGCCCGTGCCAGGTCACGAAGTGCGCTTTGCCGTTCAGGTGCTTGTTGTAGGTGATGATGCCCAGCCCCAGGAGCGCGCAGACGAGGGCGAGCAGCTGCAGGGCCCAGTGCGCCCGCACTTTGACTTTGCGGGAGAAGGAGCGGAGCACCGAGGTCTCCGGGGAGAATATCAGCAGCGCTTCGGTCATCAGGAACGAGAACTGGGAGGCAGAGGGCAGGGGGTTGGCGTCTCCCGGGGCTCAGCCTCCCACCACCCGCCAAGGCAGACATGGGCTCATCCTCCGTGCCGGCGGAGCACAGGGGACGTGCCCATGGCCGGGGAGCCGCGGCGCCGGTAACCGGGCGGCGGGACTTACCGCGAGGGCCATGAGCAGCGGGTGCCAGGAGAAGAGGCCTGCAAGGGAAGCTCTGGTGAGCGGCGGAGAGCCGCGGCCCACCCGGCCGCCCCTCCCCGGCCCCGCGCCCGCCCCGCACTCACTGGATCCGGGCCGCGCCAGCACGGCCACGGCGGTGGGGAAGCCCAGCGCCACGAGGTGCGCGGCGGCGCCGGCGGCTGCGCGCAGCGACCGGTACAGCCGGGACTCGGTCTCGGCCGTCAGGGCCATGGCGGCCGGGGAGGGAACTGCCGCCGCCGGCGAGCCCGGCACGCCGCGCCTCGCGCTGCGATTGGGAGAGGAGAGCTGCCCGTCCACTGGGCAACGCCGCTGATTGGTGATTGGTGCTGTCACTCAAGAGAGAGCCCGCCCACACCGGCGCGGCAGAGTGACGGAGCGGCCCCCAGGATGCGCGCACCGGTGGCCGGCGGAGGCCCGGCGCAGGCGCGGTGTCTGCTCCGCCGTGCAGCAGTGGGGTAGCCCGTCTCGCCGTCGGTGCGCCATGGGCTGCAGGATCGAGTGCGTGTTCTTCAGCGAGTTCCACCCCACGCTGGGACCCAAGATCACCTACCAGGTGAGGGGACCCTGGGCAGGGGCGGCCGGAGCCGGGGCTGAGACCGGGGCCGGGGCTGCGGCTGATCCGCCTGTGCCGCTGCAGGTGCCGGAGGACTTCATCTCTCGGGAGCTGTTCGACACCATCCAGGTGTACGTGATCACGAAGCCCGAGCTGCAGAACAAGCTCATCACCGTGTGAGTGCTGCAGGATGCGGTCGGGGATGCGCAGCGTCAGCTCTGGGTCCCCACGTTAATTTGGTGGCCGCCGTTACCCGTGCGGGAGGTTTGGGGTACCCGGGGCCGGTGCTGCTTGCGGTTCTGTCAGTGCCAATTCCAAGAAAGGCAAACGAGTCTTGAGGGCTGTGCCGGTGTTAAAAGGAGGCTTTATAATCTGGTGGTGGTCTCTCTTAACCCCCTTTTTCATTGCGTGTGTTTTGCACTCTGACCATCTGAGGATTAGACATCATTTTAAATGCAAAGCAGAGAAGCCCCCACTTCCAGAACTATGCTTCTGTGGGGCTCAGGCCACCCTGAGGGCATAGGTGCAGGTTATACTTGTCATCCTGCAGGACAGCCATGGAGAAGAAGCTGATCGGCTGCCCTGTGTGTATCGAGCACAAGAAGTACAGCCGAAACGCTCTGCTCTTCAACCTGGGTTTCGTGTGCGATGCCAGAGCCAAGGCCTGTGCGCTGGAGCCCATAGTGAAGAAGCTGGCTGGCTACCTGACCACCCTGGAGGTGAGCCCTGAGCCAGTGTGAGCAGAGGCTGGCTGCCTCACAATCCAACCCACACTCACCAGTGGCCTGGTGCATGTTGTGGGTCACTGGATGTTACTGCGGCAGGGACCAGGTTCACGGCCGGGAGGTGATCATGCTGGTTTTACCCACACATCACTTGAAGGGAGGACAGGAATTGAGATGTGTGGAGCCCCACATCACGGTTCCTGTCCTGTGGGGTGGAGCTGACTTGATTTTCTGCTCCTTTCATAGCTGGAAAGTGGCTTCATCTCCAATGAGGAGAGTAAGCAGAAGCTGGTTCCCATCATGACCATCCTGCTGGAGGAGCTGAATGCCAAAGGAAAGTGCACCCTGCCCATAGGTATGGAAGCCCTGCCAGCCCGGCAGTAAGGGCAGGAATGGGGCAGGGTGGTACTGGGAGGCAGCTGGCCCTTTCGCTGCCCGGATCCGCTCTGCCTGCGCTTGGAGCTGGGGGATGTCTGAGCCAGCCTTGCCCTGGGTGGCTCAAAGTGCTGGAAGGGATGGGGTGATGGCTGCGGACACTGCTGAGCAGCCGGGGTGCCTGGGGCTGGTGGTCACGAGCTCCCAAGGGAGTAGAGGTTCCTGTGGGGACTGAACGCTCCCCATTCCCCGGCCAGATGAGTCCAACACTATCCACCTGAAGGTGATCGAGCAGCGCCCAGACCCCCCCATTGTGCAGGAGTACGATGTCCCTGTCTTCACCCAAGACAAGGATGACTTCTTCAACTCCCAGTGGGATCTCACCACGCAGCAGGTCTGTGTGCTTGACCAGGAGCAACATGCTTTGAACGGGATCTGTTTCCAGCCTGCCCAGGGGCAAAGGGGCATCAGGCTGTCCTGCAGATCACCCCGTTAATAAGCATGGTTTGGTGCTTCCCTTGTCTCTGTGCTTTGAGCAAGCAGTTTCCCTAACAAGGGTAAAATGCTGCTGGGGATGGAGCCATCATGTCCAAGGGCACTCCCAGACACAGGGGAGTTTCTTGGGCTTCAATGTGATGCCTTGGGCCTCTGCTCTCTCTCCCCTTATCTCTTGCTTCCTCCCTTCCTAGATCCTGCCCTACATCGATGGCTTTCGGCACGTCCAGAAGATTTCTGCAGAAGCTGATGTGGAGCTGAACTTGGTGCGCATTGCAGTGCAAAACCTGCTGTGAGTGCATGGAAGGGCCTGGCCAGTGCACGGGAGGGGGGTGGTGGGTGCTGGCAGAGGGGGTCTGACGCTTCCCTGTCTGTCTGCAGGTATTACGGTGTCGTCACACTTGTCTCCATCCTCCAGGTGGGTCAGGCCATGAATGGGATTCCGGCAGCGACTGCATCGTCAGGGTGGCCATGCAGGGGGACAGCGGGATTGGGATCAGGGTGGGTCTGTCTCTCTTGGTGCCATGGCTAAGCAGAGCTGCTTTCCCTCGCCCTCCAGTACTCCAATGTCTACTGCACCACGCCGAAGGTCCAGGATTTAGTGGATGACAAGTGCCTCCAGGAGGAGTGTCTGTCCTATGTCACCAAACAAGGTACAGTGACCCTGCACTGGGCTGCTGGCAGAGGCAGGAGGAGACGGCAGCTGACTGGTGACTTGTCCCCGCAGGGCACAAGCGTGCCAGCCTCAGGGATGTGTTCCAGCTGTACTGTGGGCTGAGCCCTGGCACGACGGTGCGAGACCTCATCTCCCGCTATACCCTGCAGCTCCAGAGGGTGGATGAGAGGTTGGTCCCAGCGCCCTCCGGCTTGATCCCCAAGGGTGGCAGTGACACCAGGGGTGGGGGAGTGAGGAGGAAGTGCCCAATCCCTATGTCTGTAGGTGGGGAACAGTGGGGCATGGTGGAACCAGAAGGGAAGGGGGTGTTTGATACCTCAGCATGGGGGTCTCAGCCTCTTCTCATCGCCAGGAGGCTCATCCAGTTTGGTTTGATGAAGGGCCTTATCCGACGGCTCCAGAAATACCCCGTGAAGGTCACCCGGGATGAGCGGAGCCACCCGGCACGGCTGTACACTGGCTGCCACAGCTACGATGAGATCTGCTGCAAGACCGGTGAGGAGCCGGGCCCCGAGCAGAGCTTGGGGCCGGCAGAAGGCAGAGTCCCCCGGGCTGTGCACTGCTGTCAGGGTCTCTCTACCCCCTCTGGGAGCCTTCCGACTGCGGGAGATGGGACTGGGCTGGATTCTGTGCCGTGCTGCAATGGGAGGGGTTGGGGACCCCAGACAGCCCCCCAGCACCACTCCTGGGCACCCCACTGACAGCCCGCTGCCTCCCTCTGCAGGCATGAGTTACAAGGAGCTGGATGAGCGCCTGGAGAACGACCCCAACATCATCGTGTGCTGGAAGTGACGGCGGGGATGTCCCCTCTCCCGCCCCCCGTGTGTGTCCCCAAAGGCCGGTGCCCCCCCGACGGCCGCCGTGTCTCCTCCGCGCCGCCAGGGGGCGGCAGAGCCCCCGCCGTGCCGCCTCTGCGGTGTTCCCCGCGGCGGCAGGGGGCGGTAAAGGCGCCGCCAGCCGTTGCCCGTTGCCATAGCGACGCCGACGCCGCCATGGCCGCCCCGGGGCCGGCGCCGCTGTTGCCCGCCGAGGCCGAGGCGCTGGTGCGGGCACTGCAGGGCACCGAGCTGCGAGACATCGGCGGGCAGCGGTGCGGGGGGACGCGGTGTGGACGGAGGGAGGTTCTGGGGGGTCCCCGGGAGGGGAAGCGTGAAGCGGGGCTCTCAATTTGGGGTATCCCTTTTAGGGCTGTAGAGGGAGAGGAGGACCCCAGTTTCAGGGTGTCCCCGTTGGGGCAGGCAGAAAGGCAGTGCCGTGGGTGCAGCTGCTGCTGCAGGGAGCACACCAGGCTCAGGGGACACTGTGGGGTTTGGGGGTGCCGGGGGCAGGCTCCCTGCATGAGGAGCCCATGTCCAGCAGCCCCTGGCACTGATGTCCTGCTGCCTGCCCTGCAGATGGCTCCGGCAGCAGGAGTCTGTGGAGAAGCTCAACATGCACGCCATCCTGAGCGCCTCCGCCGGCCAGGAGCAGCTCCTCACTGAGCTGCTGGTCACCTACGCCAAGGTGAGCTCTTTGCGTGTGGTGGTGATCCCCGTGCCAGGCCTTCAGCTGGAGCTGGGGTTGTGTTGTGGACAACGTGCAATTTTGGGATAAAACGGTGAAGAGCCGGTTGTGTCTTTGACCGAGTTGGGTTGGGTTTTAATTAAAGGTCAAGCTGTGGTATTTCTACTTGCTGGTCTCTGCTTTGTTTCTTGGAGGTTGTTGTGGCTCTTCTGCAAACCAGCCCCTCTGGTTGTGGATCTCAGCACTGTACCTGGGGTGTCCTAGCCCAGAATGTGCAGGGCTGCACAGGGGTGGGTGCTGCCCTCGCCCTGCCCAGCTCCTCAAGGCCACCTTCCCCCTTTGCAGCCTCAGGAGCTCTCTGCCCACTGGTCTGTTGATGGAAAGCTGTTGATTTCTGAGCTGGGTGAACATAAAGGCAGCAGCGTGCCCCAAGGCTGCCCTCCTCCATGGGGTGACTCCAAAGTCTATGTGGCTGAGCATTAGCAGTAAAACTGCTCCCCCCTGCAGCACTGGTCTGAAAGGCTTTGCTTTCCCCATCGCTTCCCTCTCTAGATTCCTGTTCTCATTGGCGCGCTGATCTGTGTGGAGATCTGGAAGCACAAGGTCTTCCCTGTGCTGTGCCAGCTGAAGGACTTCGAGCCAAGAAGCACCTTCCCCATCTATGTAGTGGTGAGTAGAGGGGGCAGTGGGGATGAGCCTGGAAATGAGGTGGGCACCACTGTGCTTAAAAATACATCTCACCCTTGTCCTGGGTTCAGCAGTAGCAGTCATTTTTCTCCTTCTTAGTAGCTGGTGCAGTGCTGTGGTTTTTGACTTTCAGCCTGGGAACAGTGCTGATAACACCGAAGTTTTTAGTTTCTGCTCAGTTATGTTTAGTCTGACCAAGAACTTTCTGAGTCTCGTGCTCTGCCAGGGAGGAGGGGAAGCCGGGAGGAAGCAGAGACAGGACACCTGACCCAAACTGACCAAAGAGGTATTCCGTACCACAGCACGTCATGCCCAGGATGTAAAAACGGAGGGCAGAGACCCGGAAGGGTTAGATCACTGCTGGGTTGGGCTGGGTGTCAGTTGGTGGGTGGTGAGCGGTTGTATTCTCTTCCCTTGTTATTTCCCTTATCATTATTATTATTGGTGGTAGCAGCAGTGGTTTGTGCTATACCTCACTTACTGAACTGTTCTTATCTCAACCCGTGGGAGTTACATTCTTTCGATTCTCCTCCCCATCCCCCTGGGAGCAGGGGGGGAAGGGGAGGGAAGTGAGACAGCGGTTGTGTGGTTTTCTGAGTTACAGCTGAGCTTAAACCACAACAACCCTAAAGATCTCGGAGCTGGGGCTTTACACTTCACCAGGCAGAGAGGCGGTGCTGAACACTGGGAAGCACCTGGTTCCCAAAGCCATGAGTGGTGGCAAACCCATGTCTTTGTCCTCAGGAGACACAGGGATGGCTCAGCTCTGTGGAGGGCTGCACCCCTGCCTAATCACAATCAGGAGCTTGTGGGAGCTGCTGGATACAGCAAAAGCAGCTCCTGGTGGTGGCTGTGTTCCTGGCTTGCAGCTCTCAGAGACCTGGTTCTACCCTCCCTCCCAGGCAACAGCTCCCCTGAGGAATTTCCCCCCTCTGAGCACTGTTTTTCTCTGGCACCTCTACCCAGAGGTCTCCTGGAGGTTACATGCTTCTGAGATTAAGGAAAATGTTTTTTCTTACTGAGCTCCCAGGAGCAGCAGTCCCTTGGGCCACTCTTGGCAATGGGATGCAGCCCGAAAGGAAGTCTGTCAAAGGCTTGAAAGGTTTAGCCTGTTTTCAGACCAGGGTAACCCCAGGGTAACTTGCGGGGGCAAGGTGGTGTCTTCCCTGGGCAGCATTTGCTTTGATGCAGCGCTGTCTCCAGTCAGCTATCTCGTGGTTCCCAGTCTCCGGACAAGGCTGTCTGCCCAGTCCCAGGGGGCTGAGAGCAGCACTGACAGGCAGGGAGGGCACTGTCTCATCTCAGGCAGTGGCTCTGTGCTGGTGCCAGGGGCTTCAGCTTGCCTGAGGGCTACAGTTGTACTGCCACAGTAGCATGAAGCCAGGGCCCTGGAGAGCCCTACCTACTGGGAAGCGTGGTTCTCTATCAGCATGTTACAGTGTCATAGACATGTTAACATAAATATTAATGTGAACTGCATGACCTGGAGTTGTTTTAAAGATTACATCACTTGTATTTGGCTCTTGGACTTATGTTTGGCCACAACTACATAAGCAGCTTCTTAGACGAGCTCTTATCTTGGTCCCATTGCCTGTGCCCTTGGTGCTGGTGACTACTCCACTGTCATCTAAATCCTGCCATTTCGCTCCTGCAGCTGCGTCATGAAGCCTGCATCATTAACCTCTTGGAGACAGTGTTCTTTTACAAGGTAAGAGGCAGGTTCAGCTTTCTTCATCTGGGGATGGAAATCCACAGCTGTGGGGCTGACCCTCTGCGAAACTCCTGTTGTTGTGAAGGAGGTCTGTGGGTCAGCAGAGGACAGCATCCTGGATTTGATTGATTACTGCCACCGAAAACTGGCACTGCTCGCAGCTCAGAGCGCCAAGGGACAGACAGTGACCCCAGCGCAGCTTTGTCCTGAGGATCTGGCCAGCCCCTCATCGATGCAGGTGAGGAGAGAGTCCTGTAGCTCACTGGGAACACATGTGATGGAGGATTTGGCAGCCCGAAGAGGCTCAGAGGGGGTCTCCACATGGAGGCAGCCACGGCTTTCAGCTTGAGGCTTCCTGCAGGGCATGGTCTGAGCTCTGAGGGGGGATGCTGGAGAGTTGACAGTAAGGCAAAACATTCATTACAGGGGTTTTGGCCATTTGCCACTGCTCTTGAAAGCTGTATGGCTGTGTCTCCCTGGAGCTTGCGAAGCCACCTTAGCAGCTGGCTGCTGGTAGGAGCCAGCCAGGGTTAACCATGAGAGGACTCCTTCCCTAAATCAATGTATAATATGATGAGGAATCATCCTAACATGTTTCTCTCCAACTTGCTTGGCTCTCTGAGAAACACTCTCTCTGTGCTGGTCCGGGCCAGCACCCAGGCCAGAGCTGTTCCCACTAAGGTGTCCCCAGGCTGCTGTGCACACCTTCCCAGTGTGGGAGCTCCCTTTGCTTCTGGTGCTCCTCAGCACCTCGAGTTCTCTCCTTCAAACTGCACAAACCATAAGGAGTGTCTGAAGCAGCAGGGTTAAAGTGACTGCAGACTTGGCCGGACCTCCCCACATCGCCTCCATCCTTTGGCTTGTTGCCTGAGCACGTGCTCCTCTTCCAGGAAAGGAAGGAAGTAGAGGGCTCCAGAGCACAATAGGGATGTTTTCCAGGAAATGTTTTGCCAGCTGGGGAGGGAAGGGGTGTCTCTGTTAGTGCTTTGACATGGCTCAAGTTTAAAATAAAACGACCTCTTCAGCCAATAGCATTCTAAAAAGCACTCATCTCCCAAGGAGCCTGGCTTCCTCTGATTCATTCCAGCCCCTCCTGACTCCACATACAATAACTCCCTATGAAAAAGCTGTTCCTGCCCTCTCCTGTGTTGTGGAGCCTGTTGTTCTCTGTGCCTCTGTGTGGTGATAACCCCTGGAGCAGGACTTGTTCTGTTTCCCCCAGAAGCATGGGCAAAACATAATCCCTGCCTGAAGGTAGCAGAGATGAGGTCTGAATATCAGGAGGAGCTGTACAAAAGGGCCTCACTGCAGGAATTTGGAGAGGGAGGGGGATAAGAGCCCATAGGGCTTTCTTAGTAGCATGTGGGGCACTGGCGCAGGAAGCACAGGGCTTCTCACCACAGGAATTTGTAAGGGAACAGTTGCGGTGGCACTTCAGAGGAACACGAGTTGCTGAGCTCAGTGCTCTGCGCACAGAAATGTGAGCTGCTGAGCATCTGGGACTGGGGAGGAGGAGCTGTGCCTGCGCCAAGGAGAGGGACTTGGCACCACTCAGGTCGGCTGTGCCCATGGTCCCAAAAGAGGCTGAGTCAGAGGGTGGTCAGGCTGTTATCCTGAGCACGTGAGGATCACATGGGGTGTCCATGCTGCCTGGGAAGGGAAGGAGGTTGGGTGACTGGAGAGCGTGGCGTAGCTGTGGACTGGGATAACCACAGGCAGATACTCTAGCTGGCTGTACACAAGCTGTAGAGGAGAGGCAGATCCAGGAGGGGTGGGTGTAGGACTGCAGCTGTGCCAGGGCCAAGTTTGTCCCTTCTTCTCTGGTTCCTCTGCTGATCATGCAGCTTTCCCCCTGCCTGAACCTCACAGGTCTCTGCAGAGCCGTGGGCTGCAGAATGATCCCAGAACGGGAGAGAGGAGCAGTCTGGGACTGGCCTCTTACAGGAGGTTTCCCTGTGCTGGGGTACTGCTGCTGGTGGCCACCCATGACCAGTTAGGGGTAGGGGGATGAGAAGTGAGCAGCAGTGGTCTGTGAGCACTTCTGCAGCTGCCCTGGCAAACAGGCAGCACTGGCACAGTCCAGAGGAGAAGCAGAGTTTGTTTTGCAGGGCTCTGGTTTCCTCCTCAGTGTGTGGTTACTGATGCAGCCCACAGCCTTCCTCCCTGTAGCTCCTGGGAAACGGGGCCTGCAATCCTGAGGCTGTGCTTTGTCCCTCCACAGGAGCTGCAGAAGCAGGCGGAGGCAATGGAGTTTGAGATTGCCCTGAAAGCCCTGTCTGTGCTGCGGTTCATCACTGACCAGGTGGAGAGGTGGGTGCCCAGGGCCAGCAGAGCACACGTGCCCAGCTCTCCAGTTCATATTCCATGGGATCACAGCAGGTGCCTGGGATCCCTCTCAGCAGCTGCCTCTATCCATGGTGGCAGTGGCCCGGCGGGCAAAGGCAGCAGCACCCACCCTGCTCCATGGTAGTCCCGGGAGCCCAGGTCGTTGTGTTTTTCCTGCCTCTCCCAGTTGCCTCATGGAGCGTTTGTATCTGTTCTGCATTTGTCTGCCAGCACCATTCACCCTTTCTGCCGTGTTTGCAGCCTGCCCCTGAGCGCGCTGACACGAATGCTGAGCACCCACAACCTGCCCTGCCTCCTTGTTGAGCTGGTGGAGCATTGCCCCTGGAGCTGCTGGGAGGCAGGTACGGATCATGCCCCGTGGTACCTGGGGCACCGTGATGACATGCTGGGGCCTGCATCCACTGACGGGCTGCAGGAGCCCTTGCAGAAAGCTGCTCCCCCTCTACCCTCCCCTCCAGCCTCCCCTCCTTGCTCCTCGCTCATGTTTCCTGCCGAAAGCAGCTGCAGCACAGCTGGGCTGGGGACCCCTGCAAAGCTTCCCAAGCCGATCTTCACACAGGGCTATGTCTCCTTTGAGCTGATCATGGCCAGGACAGGAGTGTAACAGGTCTGCCAGCCTCACTTGCTTCTCTGGGGAGTTGTCCTGGGCACAGAAAGACCAGAGTGCCTGTCTCAGCCCTTCTGCACCTTTATAGGACCAGCACTAAGAATTCAAGGCAGCCATGGTCTCTCCCTGGCAGCAAACCACTGGCCCTGAGGCTGCTGATCATTTAGCTTTGCTCTTGCTGAAGACCTCTGATCAGGTTGTGCCCATCACCATCAGCCCTGCCTCCTGCCCCGTCCCCCCCCCCCCAGCTCCTCCACTGCTTTCCTCTGACCAGTGCTGAGCACACCCTGGGCTGTGGGAACCCACACCGCTTCCCAGCCCTGCACCTGGGCAGTCACAGCATGGGCAGGGAGGAAGAGATGCTGGGAAGCACGTGGCTCTGTGCCTACTGATGGCCAGCTGGATGTGAGAGCTTTCCTCCTTCCTCCAGCCACAAGACGCATCCCTTCCCTCTGCCTGTGCTCAGGAGCTTTGATCTGAGGCCCTGAGGGAGGGCCTAGAAAGAAATAAAGAGTGCAAAGGCACTTCCAGGCTATGCAGATGCAGGGTTACATCCTCCACCCCCCAGAGCAGCACAGTAGCTCCTGGAGTTTGTTTTGTCACTTTGGTTGTATTTATGCTACTTGTGGCTTTCACTGGCGGAAGAAACTCCAGAAAGGCGGGTGTTGGCCATGCTGGCAGCCCAAAACATGGCTCTCAAGCCACTCTGTTGTTGCAGTGTGAGTTCCCCCACCATCTACCAGTGCTCTACACTCCTGGCCAAGTACAGAGGGAGACATCTCAGGGATATTCCAGTTCCTGCCACAACCCTTTTGTGTTCATGCATGTTCTTTATGCTTTTCATACTCTCTAATATATTGTCTCAGTACCAAGTAGGCTGCTATGGTGAGCAAAAGGGTGGGGGAACTAAAGCAGGCAGAAGCATAGGGGCTTGCCTGCACTGCAGTGAGGCAGTGAGTGCAGGCTGGCATCCCCACCTCTTAGCTGTAGCACTGTCTCTCCCTGGAGCTGTGTGTCCTTCTGTCCCTTAGGCAAGCTCAAGAAGTTTGAGAACGGTGTGTGGCACAACGTGCCCCCTGAAGACCACGTGAAGATGACTAAGCTTGATGGGCAGGTGTGGATTGCCCTCCTCAACCTCCTGCTCAGCCCTGAGTGCCAGCGTAAATACCACTTTGATGGCTTCAACAGGAGCCAGCTCCTTAAGGTAGGACCCTACTCCACAAAGGCTGTGAGCCCTGCAGCACAGGGTAGGACCTTGCCAGCACTAGTCATCTCCATGCATAAATTCTTATCCTCTCTGTGGGCTCCTAGGAGCCAGTGGCTGGGAGAGCAGTGGGGACTGTCACCGTGCCAGAAGCAGCAAAGCTCGTGTTTGCAAGTGCACTTTATGGGACCCCTATGGGTCACTCTGCCAGTGCACCACAGATCCCTGCCCTTGCCATGCTGCTTCCCCAGCTCTGACTCCCTTGTCTTGATCTCTCTCCGCTTGCTTCTCTTCCCCTCTGTGGCCGCAGCTCCGTGTGTTCCTGACAGATGTCCTTGTTGACCAGCTGCCCAACCTGGTGGAGATGCAGAGATTTCTGAGCCACCTTGCAGTGACAGAGCCAGCTCCCCCCAAAAAGGATCTTGTCCTGGAGCAGGTATCCCATGACTCTTCCTGCACCTCTCTGCTTTAAGCCTAATAACTCCCTACACCCTTTTCCTCCCCACAAGCTCAGCTCTGGTGAGGTGGTGCCCAGGGTGAAGCAGCCAAACACCCATTTCACAATTACACCTTTATTGCTAGCAAAGGTGTCGGTGTGTGACGTGGGAGCCTTGTCCTGCTACTGCAGTGGCCATGCAGTCACATCTAAAGGCATAAATGCTGGGTTATAAACAGCTCTCTAGGTTGCACTGAGACTGCATGGGGCAGAGACAACCCCTAGTTTGCTTTAACAATTAACTCTTCATTTAACATTTATCAGTGCTTTCCTGCTGAATTCTGGACTCCCCCTGGCCATGGGCTGCTTGGCACACTGTGTACAGAGGGATGCCAAGGTTTGGTGATAGAGGCTGGAGTCACACTGTTCCCAGCTGATGTATGAAGCTTGAGCCCTGAGGGTCTTCAAACAGTGTGAGGTTCTGGGGGGTTTTAATCCATGCAGTGGTAATCTCTGGAGTAAAGTGTTCCTTCAAAGTGTGTCTTTGTGTGAGCTGAGGGGAGAAACTGTGCAGATCTCCAAATAGGCAGCTGGGAAAAGCAGAGGCTCTTCCCCCCCGCTGGAGGCTCCCACACCGCTAACTGGAGCAGATGGGTAGGATGGGCAGTGGCTGCTTGGGCTGTGATAACAAACATGATGTCCCCAGCAGAACTGGGTGCAAGGCCCAGAAGAGGGGTGATGTGCCCTGTCCAGAGCTGAGCCATGGCAAATGCCAGGTGCTGGCACTGAGGAAGGCCAATGGCTAGGGCTGGGATGGCAGCAGGGTGAGTTGGTTATGGATTAGCTCCATGGGCCTCAACTGCCAGTGTCAGTGGCACAGGGACAGGCAGCTGCTGCCCAGGGACCTTGTCCAGCCCTCGCCCAGGCTGCTGACCTTCTCCATAGCTCTGCTTTTGTGCCGGTGCTGTTCCTGCTTCTGCCAAGGGCTGGGGCTGAGCCGGGGGGCAGGCAGAGGGAGCCAGCTGGAAGCACACACAGGGGCTTCCCGCTCTGCCCAGGAAGCAGTGAATTCACTCCTTGTCTCCAAGCCAAGCTGAGGTAAGGCCTTTTTCCATTCGGTTGCTCCAGAGCAGCCTCCTCCCCTTCCAGGCCTGGCTATTTTTACTCTGCTGGAGGAGGCAGCGCCGTTTGAAGCAGCATCTCCAGAGCCTGAGCTCCCCGCACTGCTCTTGGCTGGTGCTTTCCCTCTCACTGGCCAGCCCTGCCCTGGGCGCTCGCCTTCGGGGAAGTGACAAGTGGAAAAATGTGCTCAGCAAACGGCTCCGGCTCCGGAGCACGGGGTTCACACTGCTGCAGGCACACAGGGGCTGACCCTTAGGGCTTCCTGGTCAGGGGCTTCACTCTCGCTTCCAACCAGACCCCAAAGGTTTTGCCTCGTTTCACCTAACGCTCGTTGTCAAGCAGAACCAGCCCCTCCATGTACCCAAAAGCACACCCTTGCTCCCTGCTCCTTTGCCTCTGCATGTGCTGCCTCTGCTCAGCCTCCTGGGGGACATGCTTCTTATGCCTGGGGCTGGCTTCCCTCTTGAAGGCCCCCATACCACAGCTATGATCACCCCTTCCTCCTGCTCTACCTCTCCCCACAGGTTCCCTTCATCTGGTACCACATCCTCAAGAAAAACACAGGCAAGTGGAAGGCCATTGCCAAGCACCAGGTGAAACATGTTTTCAGCCCCACTGAGGAGGAGCTGAAGCTCCAGGCTCGCAGGTAGGGCCCTGCCACATGCACACAGGGTGCCCAGTGGAACCAGTATCCCCATTAGCAGGATGGATGCTCCCCAAGGAGCTCACACTGGGAGGATGGAGGGGTCTGTGGCACTGACTGAGGATGTCCCTGAGTGACAGGGTGCACTGGGGACAGCTAGCTGCTTGTCGGCAGCTCCCTGTGAGCAGCCTCACCCCTTCTCTGCCTGCTGCAGGTGGGCAGAGACCTACAGCCTGGACATGATGGAGGCTCTGGCCCCTGACAAGCCCCGCTGCAGGATGTGTGGCACAGAGGCGGCCAAGCAGTGCTTTCTCTGCCAGAACGAGTGGTACTGCTCATGGTAAGGGAGCCCTGCAGTCCCTGTGTCCCCTGCAGCTCCCAGTGCTCCCCATTCTGCACTGCTATCACTCCACTTGCCATGTACCTCTCCACATCTTACGGCAAGGCTGATGTACCAGGACACTGGTGGAGTGTTTGTTGTGTTGCCACTGTGAGGTGCTGAGCTGCCTCTGCCCACACTGACAGCAGTGATGGGCCGCACTTCCCACGGTGACACTGCCTCCCCTGCACCCTGGTGTGGCAGGAGTGGGGAGGAAAGCACCCATGGCTCTGTGGGTGCAGGTAACAGCCTGGGATGTGGCAGCTGGGGTGGTGGCAGTAAATTAAATCTCTGGTCCTGAACCATCTGCCGAGGTCTGGTGTTAAACCGTCTTAGCCCCGCAGCTGGGGGTTGCATCCACCTCCCTGTTGGGCTAATGCTCAACCCTGCCAGCTCTATCCCCCCGGTGCCTGCAGGAGCATGGTGCTGGGATTTGCCCTTGTCACTGCTTTGCTCCCAGGGTTGGATGTGTCCCTGCTCAAGCTTTGGGCACCCCACTTCACAGCAGAGCTCCTTAGCAGCAGCTTCTCTTCCCCAGGGCATGCGAGGTCCAGCACTGGCAGAAGCACAAGATTGCCTGCAACCTGATGGCTGGGGCACCAGCGAGTGTGCATGACCTGCAAGAGAAGCAATGACTGGCATGTGGCCTGCAGCTCGCCCAGGCAGATGCTCCCCCTCTTTGTGCCGTCCAGTGACCAGAGCAGTGAAGCCGTAGAAGCCCCTCCTGCCTGTTCCCAGCCCTGGGCAGCACTGCCCCAGCTCAACCTCTTCTGCCACCCCTCATGCAGCCTTCTCCAATAAACCTCTTTGTGCAGCACCACGCTGCTGCATGGCTCCTGCTTGGTCTCCTAGCTGAAGATACTAAACTGCTTCCTCCCCTCCCTTGCACCTAGGGAGAGGGGGGTGTGCCTGTTTTCCCCCTTTGTAATAACAGAGTTCCCAGAGAACACAAAAAGGGAGTCAATAAGGTTTGGCCAAGCCCCCTGTGGCTGAGGTGGGAAGGGAAGGGGGTGAGAAGGCCTGCATGTCACCTCTTATCTTTTGGCAGCCGTGTTGGAGTGGCGGGGTGAGCAGAGGATGTGGTTAGCACAAGCACCTCGCTGAGAAAGCGCATGAGTTCCTCGGGTGTTCATCATCTGCCATCATGCAGGGATGATCCCCCACTTCAGCAGATGTGACTTAGCACTGAGAGCTTGCCCCCCTGCTCACCAGCGTCTGCAGGGTTTACTGCTGGCCTGTGCTGCCTTGGGGTGCATGACTCCCTCTCCCCAGCCAGCAGCTGCTGCCAAAGGGCAGGAGCCTTGGTCTGGGCACAGCTGGGAAAGGTTGCCGGGGCTGTACCCCTCTTCGGATGGGGTATCTGAGCCCGTGCATGCACACACCCTGAAACTGGCTTTTCACAGCGCTGCTGCGGCCGGAGCCGCGACAGCAGGCAGGAAACCATCTCTGTCCGGCCAAGCAGCCTGGATTCGGGCTGCTCGGCTGCGGCTGTGGCCAGGCGGAGCACAGGGGCTCTCCGGGGATGCTTTGGCTGCTTCTCACCAGCTGCCAGACGTTCCCAAACCCCTGCCCCGCTGGGAAGCTGAGTCCCGGAGTGAGGCTTGCCCCGGTCCTGCCGGAGAGAGCGGGACGGCTGGAGCTGGGCCCCCCCTTCCCCGGCAGCGGCTCCGGGAGCGTCATCCCCGCCTCCAGCCCGCCCTGCGGGGCGCCCGTCGGGACCTCGGGGCGCTGCGCGGCTCCCCCATCGCTTCTCGCTCCTGCCTCAGTTTCCCCCGCGGTGCCCGGACGGGGCGGCCCCTCCGGTCCCCGCGCCGGCCCCTTCCCCGGTGCCGGCCCCCGCCCCGCCGCAGCGCAGCGCCCGCGGCCGCCGGGCCATGGAGCTCATCGAGCTGCGGGAGCTGCAGCCGGAGCCGCGCCCGGGCCGGGGCCGCCTGGAGCGGACCAATGCGTTGCGCATCAGCCCTGCCCGGCGGCCTGGCCCCGGCGCGCACCCCGACCCGCGGCTGACGGCGGCACCGGGCGCCGGGCACCGCTTCGAGCCGCGGCGCCGCGGGCTCCACACCTGGTGCGACCTCTGCGGGGACTTCGTCTGGGGCGGCGGCAGGAAGAGCCTCCAGTGCCGCCGTGAGTACCGCGCTGCGCCCCGGGCCTCCCGCATCTCCGCCGGCCACCGGCATCCCGCCACCGGGCACCCCCGACCGGCACAGGGCATTCCCCACCGGGCACCCGCACCGCCGGGAATCCTGGTGGGGAACGCCCACTGGGCATGGGTATCCTGGCACCAGGCACCCACAACAGGCACTGAGCATCCTGGAACTGAGCACCCTCTCTAGGTACCACGTATCTCAGTACTGGGCACCTGCACCAGGCACTGAGCATCCCAGCACTTGGTACTGATTATGCCCAGTAGGCCCCGGGCATGCTGCTACTGGCACCCCCACTGAGTACTGCGCATCCCTGTATCAGGCGCTGGGACTCCAGACACCAGGTGCCTCCACCAGGCACCAGGCAGTGGGCAGCCCCAAACCAAATATCCCCACCAGACACCACACATCCCAGTACTGGGCACCCACACCAGACACCAGGCAGCCTGGTACCAGGCACTGGGCATCCCATCCATCAGGCACCTACAGTGGCAGCCCAAGCAGGGAGCATGGGCACTCTGGTACCTGCACAGCACCATGTCCCATGTGGGTGCTGTCCCGTGGGCTTCCGGCACCAGATGGCATGTGCATGCCGCTGGCACCGGGCACCAGTACTGACACAGACACCAGGCCTTGTCCACCAGGCACCACCAGTACCCTCCCAGGCGCAGTCGGTGACCCTGAGAGCCAGGGCCATGATGGTGACACTGGTCCCGTCCCTGTCCCTAGACTGCAGCTTCACCTGCCACTACCGGTGCCGGGCCCTGGTGCGGTTGGACTGCAGTGGCCCCCCGGGGACTGGAGACGAGGACGACGGCAACGAGCAGGCGCTGGAGAAGGACACCAACGTGGTAGGACCTGGCCCGGGTCTGTGAGGGAGGGCAGGAAGTGGCCAGCATGAGGGCTGCCCGGGCTGGGGGTGAGGCCGTGTCATCCCATGCATGACCCGCTGTACCCATGGTGTGCCAGGCTATGCTGTGTTGGGCTGTGCTGGGCTATGCGGGGCTTTGATGTGCCATGCTGGGCTGTGCTGTGTGAGGCTGTGCTGGGCCATGCTGGCTGCGCAGTGTTGTGCCATGCCATGCCATGCCGGGAGATGCCACGCTGACACCGTGCTGTGCTGTGCTGTGCCGTGCTGTGCCGTGCTGTGCCGTGCTGTGCCAGTCTAGGCTGTCCCGAGCCGTGCCGGACCCTGCCGTGCCGAGCCCAAGCTCCGCTGTCCCGCTCCGTGCCCCTCGGACCCGCCGGTGCCCCCGCACGGCTCGGCCTGGAGCGGCTGCTCCGGGAGCGGGTGAAATCACCGCCGGAAGCGGGGCCGCACCGCGCCGCCCCCGGCGCGTCACCCCCATGGCCCGGGCGGGGCGGGGCCGGGGCCGGGGCCGCGCTGCGCGAGGAGCGGGATAGGACCGCGATAGCGACCGGGCGGAGCCGAGCCGGGACAAGGACCGGGACGGCGCTGAACCGAGCCGGGACCAGGCTGGAGCGAGCCGGGACAGGGACAAGCACCGCGATAGAGACTGGGCAGAGCCGAGCCGAGATAGGGACCGGGACCGAGCTGAGTCGAGCCGGGACAAGAACCGGGACCAAACTGAGTCGAACCGGGATAGGGACCGGGGCCGGGCTGAGCCGTGCTGGGACAAGGACCGGGCTGAGCCAAGCCGGGAGCAGACTGAGCAGAGCCAGAATAGGGACCGGGAGCGAGCTGAGCCGAGCCCGGATAGGGACCGGGGCGGGGCTGAGCCGAGCCGGGAGCGGACAGAGCCGGGCCCCAGCCCGGGGGGCGGCCGGGCTGGCGCGGGGCCGGGTGTGCCCGTGTGCCCGCGGGCTCGGCGGGGCCGTGGGGCGGCCGGCCCGGGCCGTGGCCGCCGCCGTGCCCGTGGCCGGGTCCGGGTCGGGGTCGCGGGGCGGCGGGTCCGGAAGCTGCGGGGCGGCGGCGGCCCTGGCGCTGCGACGGGGCGGCGCGGGGGGCACGGGGGGCAGCACTGCCAGCAGCGGCTACTGCAGCCAGGAGGACTCCGACTCCGAGCCCGAGCTCTTCTACACCGCCCGCACCTCCCTCGGCCGCCGCCCGCGCCGCCGCCAGGTCGGTCCCGGGCCGCCGATGTGACGTAACGGGGGGATGCGGTGACGTCAGCCGGGGGGAGCGCAGCCCCCACCGGGGCTGAGTGCTGGGGGGCAGGCGAGGGCGGAAGTTGTTGCCGGCCGTGGGGGAAACATGGGATACAGGTAGTTCTGTACTGGGGCTGAGCATGGCCCTGCTGTGGGGCTGTCTGGGAGGGTTAGAGGCAGCGCTGTGGGGCGAGCGAGGCACAGTGGGGTGAGTGAGGCTTTGCTGTCTGGCATGGCTGCCCCATGGCCCCCGGGGCTGGTTTCTCCCGGAGGGAGTGAAGAACAGTGGTTGGGGGTGCCAGCATTAGCCCCTCGTGGGGACCCCAGCAGGGTCCGGCAGTACCTGCGTGCCCTCGGGTGGCCCCTGGGGCCAGGAGCCCTGGGTGCTCCTCGGCCCCATGTAAATACTCATTACTGGGTGCCGGCGGTGGGACGCTGAGCCTGGATTCCCCTGTGTGGGGCCGGCGCTTTGAAGTGGGGTGCCGGCAGCATGGGCGAATCCCGGGGTGCCTGCGCTGGTGCCGGGCTGGCGGCTGCCATCGCTCTGCCTTGGGGACGCCTCTGTGATCTGGGGTGCCGGGAGGGGTGACTTGGCAGCGGGTTCACCCATCCCTGCAGCCCAGGGACGAGGGCCGGGGGGTGGCTGGTGCCGGTCTGGAGCCACGGTGAGCTCATCAGCCGGGCTGATGCAACCCCGCGCAACCGCCTCTGTGTGTGTGTGTGTCAGCCCGTGTTCGGGGCGGGCTGGGGGCCGCGGGATGCCGGGACCGGCGGAGGAGTCCCGCTCAGCCTGGCTGCTGTCATGTAGGATGAGCCCAGCGAGTGGGAGAAGGCAGAGTTGGGCCAGGCACAGGTGGAGCAGCGGATCAAGGAGTACAACAGCCAGATCAACAGCAACCTCTTCATGAGCCTGGTACGGGGCTGGCACGGGGCTGGGGGGGAATCCCAGTGCCCTGCCCTGCCCCTGCTCACGCCCCCACTGGTGTCTCCCAGAACAAGGATGGCTCCTACACTGGCTTCATCAAGGTGCAGCTGAAGCTGGTGCGCCCTGTCTCAGTGCCGGCCACCAAGCGGGTCCCCACGCTGCAGACGGGGCGGTCAGGGCCACATACGCAGGGGGTGAAGCGCCGCACATCCTTCTACCTGCCCAAGGGCACCGTGAAGCACCTGCACATCCTCTCACACACACGTGCCAGCGAAGTCATCGACGCTCTCCTCCGCAAGTTCACCGTCATTGACAACCCCCGCAAGTTCGCCCTCTTCGAGAGGTCTGAGAAGGATGAGCAAGGTACCAGGGGTGGCCCTGTCCCCACAGCTGCGGCCCCGTGGTGGCAGTTTCCCCTCAGTGGTGGTAGCCTCATGGCGGTGATGTCTCCAGGTGGTGGTGTACCTCATGGTGGCACCATGGTGGCAGTGTCCCTGTTATGATGGTGTGCCCCTTGGCAGTCCTAAGTGGTTGTGGGGGTGTTCCCTCATGGCAGCACTATTCCCTGTGGCAGTGTATGTCCCCGTGGTGATGTCTGCATGGCAGCAGCATCCCTGTAGCAGTGTTATCCCCCCTTTGGTGGCAGTGTCCCTATCATGCCCATGTCCCCCATGGCAGCAATGTCGTCTCCGCCATGGTGGTGACGTCCACATAGTGGCAGCATCTTCATTGGTAGCAGCATCCCTATAGTGGCAGTGTCCTATAGTGGCAGTGATGTTCCTACAGTGACAGTGTCCCCGTGGTGGTGATGTCCCTGTGGCAGTGCCCCCCGTGTGATGTGTGGCTGCCATTGCAGTGTACCTGCGGAAGCTGAGTGATGAGGAGCAGCCCCTGCGGCTGCGGCTGCTGGCTGGCCCCAGTGAGAAGGTGCTGAGCTTCGTCCTGAAGGAGAACGAGACCGGGGAGGTGAACGTGAGTGTGGGGACAGGGGAAGGGCCTGGTGGTATGTGTCCATGGGGGGACTGGGGGATGTAGCCTTGGGGGGACATGGCCATGGGGGGACATGGCCATGGGGGGACACGCCATGTCCCCGTTGTGGCAGCAGCCCATCTGCCCGCAGTGGGACGCCTTCACGCTGCCGGAGCTGCACAACTTCCTGCGCATCCTGCAGCGGGAGGAGGAGGAGCACGTGCGCCAGCTGCGGCACCGCTACGCCCGCTGCCGACAGAAGATGCAGGAGGCTCTGGCCACATACACACCAGGGTGACCGTGCCGTCCGCGCTGGTGGTCAGGCAGCACACTGGGACCCTCGCCCGCCGGCGGGTGGGGGCACCGGGAAGGGGGGTGGAGTGGGGCACCCCGTGACCCACCGTCGCAGCCCCCATGGGGCTGGCCCGGGGAGTGGGTGTCCCCAGGGGAGTTGGTGTCCCTGGGATAGAATGTGTGTCCCTGGGGGGAGCAGGGCGTCGAGCACCAATAAAAGCATCTTGGTGACGAGGCCTGTGGCTTGTCTTTGTGGGGGGGCCGGTACGGGGAAGGGACACGAGGACCTCCCCCGATGGCGTGGGTGCCCGCACGTGGCATTGGCCCGCGTCGGGGCTCGAACTGGCGGCCCGGAAGTTCCCGCCGGCGCTAGGCGGGGAGGTGGACACGCCCCTCGCCGTTCTCACGTGACTCTGTCAGCTCCGCCCCTCCGGGGTCACAGCTGGGAGGGGGGGTGTCGCGGCGCCGGAAGTGTCGCAGCCGCGCACGCAGGGAGGCGCCCGGTCCGTGTACCGAGCCGCTCCCGCCGCCCCCCCCCCCCCCCAGCCGCCGCCGCCGCCGCCATGGGCACCAGCGGCTCCAAGGCTCGGGGGCTGTGGCCCTTCGCCTCCCCGGCGGCGGGCGGCGGCGGCGCTGAGGGTGCCGGCGGGCAGCAGGCCCTGGCCCGGGCGCGGGCCGCGCGCGCAGCAACCCCGTTCGTCTTCACACGCCGCGGGTGAGAGGCCGGGGCGGCGGTTGCCATGGCAGCGGGGGGGAGGGAGGCTCCGCTGCGAGGCCTACCCGACCACCCACGGCGGGGCAGCGGCAGGCGCTGGTGGTGCCAGCCCGGCCCAGCTCGGGCCCGGGGAGCCGGGGGCGGCCGGCAGGCTCTTACTTACCCACCTCCCATCTCCTCGGCAGCTCCATGTACTACGATGAGGATGGGGATCTCGCTCACGAGTTCTACGAGGAGACAATCGTTACCAAGAACGGGAGGAAGCGCGCCAAGCTGAAGAGGATCCACAAGAACCTGATACCTCAGGTACCGTGTGGGGAAAGGAAGTGCCAGGGCAACAGACGAAGTTCCAGCCTCGCAGGGGCCTCTGCATGCTGGCCTTCTCCCTCGGGGCATCTTCTTGCTGGGGAAGGCAAAGGCTTTCAGCTCCACCCGGTTTCTCCCTCAGAGCTGTGACTCCTGTGTGTCCTGGCTCACACTTGTGCTGCTTAGTGAGGCTGCAGCAGGAGACGGAGAGCTGCTGATGCCCTCCAGCCCCACTTTCCAGAGAGAAGCGCACCCTAGCCCTTTGTAGATGCCTGGCGGGGGAAGGCAGCTCAGCTGGGTGTGTGTTGTAGGGTAAGAGTGCCAGGCAGCCCTGCATGGCTGTGACATCCAATTGCCTATCACTTTCCTTGATGTGTGGGGAGCTGTGCTTGCTCAGCCATGTCAGGTCTCTGTGGAGGGCCAGGCCCTGGCTTCAGAAGCATCAGCCAAAGCCTGTCACCTGCTGACATGAGTGTGCACGTTCCTCTGACTGCTTGGTAGTGGCAGAGATGTTGACAGCTGTGTGTTCTGCACCTCAGTGCAAAAGTCTCCTCTTAAAATAAGCAACTGGGATGAAGCTGAACAGGGGCTGGGGCACAAATTGAGGATTTCGGTGCAGGAGAAGGATAGCCTGCAGGTAGGGAAGCTTCTGGGGACATAAGTGGAGAGAGTCCTTGCAGGAATCTTTCCTAAGTAAGCAGAAAGGTCCAGCTCTAGCGAGTGCCTGGGCAAGCCATTGGTGTGCTCTGAGGAGTGGATAGCCTCGCAGTGGGATGGGACCTCACTAAGCACTGCACAGGCAGTTATGGGGGATAAGGATCCAGTACTGCTCCTGGGCTGCTGTTCTCACAGAGGCAGGCCTGGGCTGTGGGACTGACTCCTCATCAATGTGGGTTGAGACTCACCCTGTTGGAAAGCTCGGCTGAGCCAGAAGGAGCAGGGACCAGCACTCACTAACTAGCCCTCCGCTAGCCCAGGCTTTTCTCTGGCCCTGTGGGTACAGGCACAGCCCTGAGCGCTGCTCCCCCCTCCACCCCCAGCCTCCCACCTGCCAGCGGGTCCTCCCAGTGCAGTAATAGGAGAAGGCTTGGACGGAGCATGTGAAAGGCGCCTGTAGCTGGCATGGAGGGAGCGTGCATTCAGCAGCCTCCCCTTTGGATAGAAAGCTGCTTTTCTTGTGTGCCAGCTGCCCTGGCTGCTTTCTCTCAGAGAGCTCTTTTCATTCGTTTAAATACTGTGAATGAAAGGTGCCGGATGAAAAGCCCAGACGGGCAATATCTGCCAGTCACGCACCAGCTGCTGCACGGGCAGTGCCTGGCAGAGCAGCTCCCTTCTTTCTCGCCCTGCTGAGCTCTGGACCTGCCATGTGTGGCAGCCAGCCATGCCGCCGTCGCCTCTCCAGGGACGACTTCGAAGGGCAAAGTGCTTTGGCTTTGCATGCCGCTGCTGAGGCTTACCCAGTGTCATGGTGCTTTGTGGACTGCTGTTCCTCGAGGGCGCAGTGTCCTCTGTCGCACAGGGTGACTTGCAGGGCAGGGCTCAGGGCTGTTGCTCCAGTGTTCTCTTGCGCTCACCATTCTGACTCTTCTTTCAGGGCATAGTGAAACTAGAGCACCCTCGCATTCATGTGGATTTCCCAGTGATCATCTGCGAGGTGTGAGTTGCCAGACGTTGCTGCCCCACTTCCCCCAGCCTCACCAGGCGAGGCTGCTTTATGTTCCCACACAAGGAGGACTCTGGGTGTGCAGCAGGGACTGCAGCTCTCCCCTTGCCTGGAGGTGAGGCGGGATGGAGCAGGCCGGGCTGGCTTGGCTGGTGATCCGTTCCTCGCAGGAGATGAGTGACCTTGTGCAACAACCGCTTAAAAACATCCTTGCTTGAGTCAGAAGACTAAAAAATACCTTTTAAAGGAAATATAATACCTGTTAAAGGGAGAGCGAGCCTGCACTTCTCACCAGAGAAAATACCCTGCTTCTCAGGTATGTGGCCCAGGGAGAACCAGGGCAAGGGAACGTGCTGCCTGGGCTTCCAAGCTCCCTCGGGCCTGCTGGATAGATGGCCAGTGTTGCCACGTGTTGCTTGGCACGGATGATATGTGATGCTCCTCTGGATGGGTCCGTTGATGAAGGATAAATGGAGCAGGCCAAGGAGGGACTGGTCTTGAAGCACATCTGGCTGGCTGCTGCGCTCCTCTTGGGAAGGGAATGGGGATCAGATGCCACTGCCTTGGACCTCGGTCTCTTCCCCCTCTGTGTTTCCCCGCTTATGTCAGCTCTGGGGAGGCTGGCTTTGCTGCTGCCTGCGGTCAGTCTGCCTGCAGGAGATCTTCGTGGTCTGTGCCTGCTGCTGGCGGCAGCAAGGTCCCCAGCTCTGCAGTGGATTTGCTTCTCCTGTTAGCAAGCCAGCTCCCACTGAGCACTGTCCTTCGCCTCTCCTCATAACATCCTCACTCCCCGCTGCTGTCTTGAACAATCCTCCTGGTGGGGTGGGCCTCGACATGGCCAAGCAGGAAGAAAATCCTCTTTTCCTTCCCCATTCCCTGAAAACAATCCATCGGTATGCTGGTCCTGGCTTGGAAATCTCCCTGGCAATGTGAGGATGGTTCCTCCCGCATCCCAGCTGGCGGTAGGAGGAGAAACATGATGCACTTTATAGGGAGGCTTTCTGCTCTGTCTTGGAAGGTCCTGCTCTTCCTCCTCTTTCCTCTTGCTTGAGAAGGTTGAGGTCGTCTTGGCAGCGCTGGAAAGACCTCTCATTCCTACATGTGATCCCTGAGGAAGGCTTAACCTGTCCTTGCCAGTGCTAGCAGCCACTGCCTGTCTGCTCTGAAACCCTGGACCAGGCGGGCGGAATAGGACTGGTGGTGGGCACAGCTTTAAGTAGGGGCAGAGCCTGCTCTCCGCAGCAGCCGGCTCGGCTTTCCTCCTCCGTCGTTCCAGAACTTATTTACTTTCTAAGCACTTCAGATGTTTGCTACCTCGATTTTTAATTTAAGCCGCTGGCACTTGGCTGCCAGCCCTGTCAGCATCTGCGTTGGATGTATCCATCCCCGTGCCCACCCAGAGCTGCCCGGGCACGGGGCCACATTCCGAGCTTCTGGGAGATAACAGTGGTGTGGCTGTTGCCGTCTTCCTGTCACCACCTCTTCCCTCCGCGTCCCCCACCCACTGTTCCCATTGACAGGAGCGAGCACTGAGGGTGAAGTGGATGTGCTGGCTGCCGCCCATCAGGGAAGCAGGAGGGCAGGGCTCTGGCAGGGAACTTGTCTACACTGTGATGCTGGGTGCTTCTTCAGACATCTTTTGTTCTACTGCTTGCTTGAAAGAGTCTTGTCTTAAAACAGTCCCCACTGAAGTGTTTCTTACTCGCACCACCTGCTCTCGAGTTCCTCCTGGGCCGGATCTCTGTGGGAAAGCTGTGCCTCTGGCTCCACAAGAAAGCAGGAGCTGCTGTCACCAGGAAGAGGAGAGGAAAGAAAGCCATGGCCAGGCTGCCCTGCTGCTGGTCAAAGTGCACGGGAAGCTGCACCAAACCCTCCTCGGGTACAGGGAAAGGCAGAGGAGGAGTGGGGAGGGGGCTGGTGCCATTTGCCTGCCCCAGCAGGGAGCCCCTCGCCTGGCTACCACCCAAAAATCTGTTGGCAAGGCAAGCCCTGAACCCCGCGGGGCAGAAGAGACTGAGACCAGCTTACCAAGCATGCTTTTGTCCTCGCTGACAGGCTGTCCACCCTTCCCCCCGGGCATCAAAAATGCTTCCCCTAAAACACACATCTTCTCCCACTCTCCCATGTTGCTCAGCAGCAGTGAATCTCCACAGGCTGCCAACAAGCTGCGTCCTGCCTCCTTTCTTCCCAGGCTGGTCCCTGAGCAGCCAGTCCCCAGGCCTCCCCTCCTGCAGCAGCAGGGCCTTGGGAGCACATGGAGGGGTCTTAAAAATGTGAAGGTTGCTGTAAATAGTATCTGTGTCCACTGTGGTGTTGGAGCAAGCAAAAAACAAAACAGAAAAAGCAAAGGAAAGTTTCCCTTTTGGTTCTCTTCTGTTTTTTTTTTATGATTTCCGTGCGACGTTGTGCTGTCCCGTGTGGATTTGTATCTGAACCGTACTCACTGACACTAGGCTGCTCCTCTAGCGCGTGGGTAGGACCCGAGAGGTTGGGGAATGTACACTATTTATGGTCCTTCCTCCCAGTGCATCTGTCCACTTTTGTTAAATTTCAATAAAGTTATTTGTAGAGCCCATAAGTCCAAGAGCTGTCTCACTGGGGAGCGGGGCAGAGGAGGGGGATGCTGGAGAGCTAAGGGGAGCTGGGCTTTGCTCTGTGTGCTGCTGGCGTTTCCAGCCTGCTGGTTTTCCGGGCTAGGGGGCTTTGTGCTTGTGTGGCTGAACCCGTGGTGAAGGGGATCCACTTTGGCGCATAGTGCTTGCGGGAGTTGGTGGCTTTGTCAGGCTGTGACTCTGCTTGTAGCTGCTTTAAACACGCAACAAAAATGTGTGTATATAAATGTCATTTTCTTGTTTGGGTCCCTCTGCCTTCCCATGTGGGGAGGGAGGTGTGGAGGACCCTGGGGTGGGGGGGGCAGCAGGGGAAACCCGGGCAGCCCAGCCTCCAGCCAGCTCTTCATTTCTCTGTGTGAGCCCAGTGGGGGGCAGGATCTGCCCGTCCACTCCTTCCTCGCCATTCCTGCCAAATCCCTGCCTCGTTAATCACCGGGGCCTGACGACTTTCTCAACCCGGAGTGACCCAGCGCCGGGCTGCCGCCCGTTCCCTGCCATTGCCGGCTGTCCATGGGTGAGCGTGATATCACTGTGGCCCGCGTCCTGTCCCCACCAGCCCTGCAAATGTTTTCCTGCAGCCACCGGCGGCTCTCATCATTTCCTCCGCACAAGCCGGCTCGGAAATGAGCCACTGACGAAAGCTGTAATGAGTGAGCGGTGCGGAGTGTCCTGCCAGCGCTTCAGCATGCGGAGGATGAGGCTCTGGGACCTTTGCCCATTGATCCATAGAGGCCCCAACCCCAGGAGGGACACATTGTGGTGACCTCAAGGAGGACTCGGTGGCTGCGCAGGGTGCTACGGATCGGTGAGGTTAACCCAGGCGGTGGCTGTGGCTCCCTGACCCTATGAGCAGCTCCGTATCCAGTGGATCCCCATCCTGCTGCCTGCAGGGCAGCCCCCAGCCTGGGGCACATCCAGGTGCCAACCTCAGTTCCTGGCTCCGCAGCTGCTCTGCCCTCAAGCTGAACTCCTCACGCCTTGCCTGGACCTGTTGGCACGAGCGGATGTGACTAACACCCCGGTACTGGCACCGGTGAGGGATTCTCAACCACTCTGCTGCCTTGCCCAGCCACTGCCCTCCTGCTGTCCCGCACCCCTTTCTCCTCTTCTGCTCGGCTGGGAACAGCTTCAAATCATCTCACATCTCGTGGGGTGAGATGGGAAAGGGGAGGCTGCATTTGCCCAGCTGCTCCCTCCTAAAATCCCAGGTCTTCCCTGCGGGAAGGCAGGAGGGAAACCAGGGCAGGAAGCAGCCAGCCCTCCCGAGAAGCCCAGCAGTGAGAAGCTGTGTTGTGTTGAGGGCTTGCAGCCCTCCCAGCAGTGGAAAGCTGTGACCCCTCCAGCCACCCCCCTGCTGACGGGGCTTTACCTTCAGCACACGAGGCCCTGGAGGATGGAAAATTTTAGGCATTTCTGGGAGGCTGTTTACCGCCCGCAGGGGAAGGGCAGTGCCCGCAGCCACTGCGATTTCTTGGCTGCCCACAATCTCTGCCGATGGTTTTGGCAGCCAAAGCCTGGCCCATGGACGACCTTCCCTGCCCCTCTCCCACCCAGTGCCTGGCATTGCCTGCAGGCTGGGCCAAGCCGTGGGGTGCAGCCTGGGTTTGGTCTGGATGCTGTGCACGACCCTCGCAGTGCCATCACCCTCCCAGTGGGAGCTTCGCAGTCAAAGCTGACACCCAAGCGGGTCCCACTAACAGGAGCCATCTGCGGGTGCCCGCGGCCCTGGGCTCGGCACCAGCAGCACCGGTGGCCAGCACCGAACAATGCCGGGCTCGGCTCTCCCACCCGCTCCCCAGGGAGCAGGCAGGCGGCTGGGGAGCGCTTCCGCAGATTCAGCCCCGCTTCCTTCCCCCGCCGGTCCCGGCACACCCTCGGCTCCGGCCCGGTGCTTCCTCCGTGGGGGCACCCCAGTGGCCCCTGGCACGGGACGGCCAGAGCAGCAGGGGGTGGGCAGGACATGGGCACGGCCACATGGCTGGGCTCTGAGCACTGCCTGTCCTGCTGCCCACCCGGGGGCCCCGCCGGACCCTCAGCGGTGCCCCGGGAAGGAAACCCCCCCCAGCCCTGCTGCCCCTTGTCCCCCTGGGCAGGAAATGTACGGGGCTGCTGCTGAGTCAGTACCGGCTGCCCTGGCCCCGCGCAGGACGTCCTGCCCAGCACAGCACCACCCAGGGACACTGCTGCTCCTGGACACCACCACGGTGGGGACACCACTACCCTGGGGACACCACCACGGTGGGGACACCACCATGATGGGGACACCACTACCCTGGGGACACCACCACGGTGGGGACACCACCATGATGGGGACACCACTACCCTGGGGACACCACCACGGTGGGGACACCACCACGGTGGGGACACTGCCACCCTGGGGACACCACCATGATGGGGACACCACTACCCTGGGGACACCACCACCCTGGGGACAACGCCACCCTGGGGACACCACCACGGTGGGGACACCGCCACCCTGGGGACACCACCACGGTGGAGACACCACTACCCTGGGGACACCACTACCCCAGGGATGCCACTGCTCTGGGGACACCGCTGCTCTGGGGTTGCCGCTGCTCTGGGGTCACCACCATCCTGGGGGGACAACATGAGCTGGGGCCACTAGCCTGGGGCCACCGCTGTTCTGGGGTCACTGTGGTTGCAGGGTCACCACTGACCGGGGGACACCAGCCTGGGGTCACCACCGTGTCAGAGTGACCATGATCCTGGTGTCACCAGCACCCTGGGCCCCCCACCCGCCTTCCGGGTCCCCCCATTTTGGGGTGCCCCCGCCTTGGGGTCTCCATTCTGGCACACCCCCCCCCACCGTCGAGTCCCGCAGCCCGTTGCGCCCCCCCCCCCCACGCCCCGCGGCGCCCCCTGCCGGCACCCCAGCCACCCCTCCCCCTTCCGCCGCGTGGGGGGCGGGGCCTCTCGGGCCGTACCAAGCGCGGCGGGACAGGGGGGCGGCCGCGCCTTGCCCGGAGCCGGGGCCCCACGGAGGTGGGTGCGCGTGCGTGCGGGTCCGCCGCAGGTCCGCACCCGCGGGACCCTTCGGTGGTCCGCGCCGTCAGCCCGTCCCGCTCCACGCCCGGGGCGGGGCCGGTCGTGGCGGGGCCGGTCGTGGCGGGAGGCGGCGCCCCCACGGGTGGTGCGCGCCGGGGAGGTTTAAAAGCGGCGGCGGGGGGCGGCGACGCCGGTGAAGCCCGTGGCTGGGGATGGCGTGAGCCGAGGGGTAGCGGGTGCGGAGCGAGCGGGGCGGTGAGCGGGGCCGCGAGCGGGGCCGCGCCCCGCGCTTTGTGTGCCGGCCGCGGACAAAGGGAGCGCCGCGCCGGCACCCGCGGCACCGGGAGCGGGCGGAGCCGCGTGGGACCGGGATCCCGGGGAGCCGAGCCCCCGGGGGCTCTGCCCGCACGCCCCCGGTGCCCTTCTGCCCCGGGCGGGGGTGGGCTTGGGGAGGGGGCTCGGGGCAGGGTCTGCTTTGGGGGGGTGTGCGGGCAGAGCGGCCCCCCCGCCTGACCCCCGGCTCCCCGCTGCCCCGGCGCCCCTCGGGCAGGATGTGCCGGGTCTGCGCGGCGGCGCTGGCCGTGCCCTGGCTGGCCCTGCTGGCACTGGCCCAGCAGCCCCCCGAGAAGCCAGCGGCCGCCCCCCTGCTCACCCGCCGGCCCTTCCTGGTGGCCTGGAACGTGCCCACCCAGGACTGCAAGCCTCGCTTCCAGGTGTCCTTGGACTTCAGCCTCTTCGACCTGCACGCCTCCCCCAATGAGGGCTTCGTGGGGCAGAACCTCACCATCTTCTACAAGGAGCGACTGGGGCTCTACCCCTACTACAACAGCCGGCATGTGGCTGTCAACGGCGGGGTCCCCCAAAACAGCAGCCTGTCTGAGCACCTCGCGCGCCTCCAGGATGGCATTCGCAAGTACATCCGCTCTCCCGCCAAGGAGGGGCTGGCTGTCATCGACTGGGAGGAGTGGCGGCCCATCTGGGCTCGCAACTGGAAGCCCAAGGACATCTACCGGGAGGTGTCCAAGCAGCTGGTGTACCAACGACGGCTCAACTGGTCCCATGAGGAGGCCAACAAGCAGGCCGTGTTCGAGTTCGAGTCGGCTGCCCGGCAATTCATGGTGAGCACCCTGCGTGTGGCCAAGAGCTTCCGACCCAAGCAGCTCTGGGGGTTCTACCTCTTCCCTGACTGCTACAACCATGACTACAGCAAGAACAAGGAGAGCTACACCGGGCAGTGCCCAGACGTGGAGAAGACACGCAATGACCAGCTGGCATGGCTCTGGAGGGAGAGCATGGCCCTCTACCCCTCCATCTACCTCGATGTGCTCCTGGCCTCCACCCCCAACAGCCGCAAGTTCGTGCGGGCACGGGTGATGGAGGCCATGCGGATCTCACAGCAGCACCACGATGGCTACTCCCTGCCTGTCTTCGTCTACACCCGGCCCACCTACATCCGCAGGCTGGATGTACTCAGCCAGGTAGGGCTGTGCCACTGGGATGTCACCGTCCCAAAACCTGGGTGCCTGGGCTCTGGGTCAGCTGAGATGGTGCCTCTGCCTGTGTACCATCTGCTCCCCTGGAGTGGGGTGGCTCTGAAGTCTGGTGGCTGCCCTCATGGTGCTGCTGGCACACTGGTTTGGCTGTCTCCATGTGGGCTGGAGAGCAGTGCCATTTGGCATGGGGCTAGCCCTGGGGAGTAGGAAGGGTGCTCAGTCCTGCTGCCTTCCCTCCAAGGAGAGTCACAGCATGGGGACCCACAGCACAGCCCCTCAATGGGCCAGTTTTTTGGCAGCAGGACTCACACCAATGGTCACCATCACCAAGGAAGTGTATGGAAGTTGCCACAGGACTCCTGAGTCCCAGCAGGCAGGACACTGGGGTACCTGAACCCACAGCTCCTGTGTGTGCTGGCTTAGCCCCACAGGAGAAGGGTGGTGTTGAGAAGCCTTGTACCCAAGGAGCTGGAACAGCCCCCTCCCTGTGGCCTGGAGCAGGAATGGGTCTTGCCCCCCTGACCCTGCAGCCCGCTCTTTGGAGCACACCGTGGTGGGGGTGTGGGTGCTGTGTGGGGTCTGCAGGGACTAACTGGGCTCTGTCTCCACAGCCGGACCTGATCTCTACCATTGGAGAGAGCGCGGCACTGGGTGCAGCTGGAGCCATTTTCTGGGGTGATGCAGACTACACCAAAAACCGGGTAGGTTTGGGTCAGTGTGTCCCTGAGGGGGCAAATGATGAGGGAAGGGGGGGACACCTGTCCCCAGAGTGGCTCAAGGCTGGGTTGTCTTCTCCGGCTGGGATGCTTCTCTGCCTGAGGCACCTCAACATTGCCCTGCTACCCCCTTCCCCCAGGACTCGTGCCAGATCATCAAGAACTACCTGGAGAGTGACCTGGGCCGCTACATCGTAAATGTCACGACGGCAGCGCAGCTCTGCAGCACGGCGCTGTGCCAGGGCCGGGGCCGCTGCCTGCGCCAGGACAGCAACGCTGATGTCTTCCTGCACCTCAACTCCACCAGCTTCCAGCTGCACCACCGGGATGGGGACAACCCCCAGCGCCCCCTCTTCTGGGCTGAGGGCCAACTGTCCCCTGCTGACACCCTCTTCCTACGGACCCACTTCCGCTGCCATTGCTACCAGGGCTGGCAGGGCAGCGGCTGCCAGGTGCCTGCTGGCCCCCGCAGTGATGCCCCTGACTTCTTGGCACCACTGGGACTTGGGGTGCTGTTGCTGCTTGCAAGCTGGTGCTACCTCCTCTTGGACTGAGCTGCCCCCTCTGGCACCCCGGTTCTGTGGTGGTGTGGGGGACCTATTTAAGATAACCCTGCCTGGGGGGCAGCTTGTTAGGCGGGGGGCTGCCCCTTACGAGGGGTAGAACAGTGTGGTTGCCCTACCTCTGCCCTCCCTTCTGTGGGGCAGGTGCCCACCACTGGGATGGAGGGCGGGGGGGCCTCTCCTGTTGTAAGGAGAGAGATGGGGGCGAGGGGGGCATGGGGGCAGGGAGTGGGTGCTGTGTGGTGCTAAGCCCCTGTGCGCTGCCCCACACCGAAGTGCTTTACCTCGAATAAAGCTGGGTGAGCGTGAGCGGGGTGTGGGGTGATTTGGAGGGGCACAGCTCGCACCGCTCCCGGCGGGCGCCGCCACGGCCGGGACACACACGTGGAGGCAGCCGCGGGGGCGCCCCGCGGTCTCCTCCACGCCCTTCCCGCAAACCCCGCCCCCAGCGGGTTTACCCCCGCCTGGCTCCGCCCCGCATTCCCCGTGCGCACGGTGGAGCGCGGGGAGCCCGCGGTACCGGGACGGCGACAGGCGCCATACGGCTGCGGTGGGTACAGCCCTGCGGGGCCGGGGCAGCCCCGTGCCGCGGGGGCCTGGCCGCGCCGTGTCCCCGCGGCTGATGGGCGCTGCCCGTCCCCACGCGGTGCTTCCTGCGGCTGCCGTTCCGTGCTGCGAGTGCCCCCAGCCCGGGCCCTCCTTGCTGTGGCTGCTGTCCCCGCAAGGTGCCTCCTGCGGCTGCCGGCCGGTGCCATGAGTGCCCCAAACCGGGCCCTCCTTGCGGCGGCTGCTGTCCCCACACGGTGCCGTCCGGTGCCACCGCCGTTCCCCAGGCTGTGTCTCGCCGGGTCGTGCCCGGTGCTGCGCGCTTCCCCCCAGTAGTGCCCTCCTCCTGCCAGCTCATGGCCGATGCTCCGCGCCGCCCGCGTCCGTCACCGTGACCTTGCCCTCCGCCCCCTTCCCGTGCCTGTTTGTCTTTCCAGCCCAGCTCATCGCCGGCCATCACCGTGTATTGACTCTGCGCATTCCTCCTCGGCCGGGCCCGTCTCTGACGGTCGTTACCCCGGGGCTGGTGCACGCTGCCGTCCCCGCTCCGGCCCGCCGGCTCCCGCTACTGATAACGTCGGGGACTTGCTGTGAGGAGGTGGGAGAAGCGCCCCCGGGTGTCCGGCACTGTCGGGGACAGGGGAGTGGGTTAACGCCAGCCGCGGTTCGGCCTGGGGATAACGGTCTGCCTTTATCGAGGCCTGCCCAAGTCTGCCCACGTGTCCCTCTGTCTCGGCTCTCCCCAGGCTGCTCCAGGACACATCCTGCGCCCACCAGCACCATGGCATTGGGGTGGTCCTGCTGGGTCCTCCTGCTGCTCCTGCCTTCCCTGGACTGTGCCAGGGGGCCTGGCCCTGTCCTTGTCAACCGCCCCTTTGTCACCATCTGGAACATCCCCACGGAGCGCTGTGCTGAGAAGTACAACGTTACCCTCAACCTGGAGGTCTTTGATGTGTTGGCCAATGACCAGCAGTCCTTCACTGGGCAGGACATCACCCTGTTCTACAGCAAGGAGCTGGGGCTCCTCCCCTACTACACATCTGAGGGGATGCCAGTGAATGGGGGTCTCCCCCAAAATGCCAGCCTGCAGGCCCACCTCCAGCAGGCCACCCAGGACATCAAGGTCACCCTGCCCAGCCCTGCCTACAGCGGACTGGCCGTCATCGACTGGGAGAAGTGGCGTCCGCTGTGGGCTCGCAACTGGGCCTCCATGGACATCTACCAGCAGCAGTCGGAGGAGCTGGTGCAGCAGCAGCACCCACAGTGGCCCCCCGAGCTGGTGAAGTTGACGGCCAAGCAGCAGTTTGAGCAGAGCGCCCGCAACTTCATGGAGCAGACCCTGCGGCTGGGTGAGACCCTGCGTCCCAGCAGCTACTGGGGGTTCTATGGCTTCCCTGACTGCTACAACAATGACTTCGACAGCCTGCCCTACACTGGGATGTGCCCGGTGGTGGAGCAGCAGAGGAACAAGGAGCTGTGGTGGCTCTGGGAGAGCAGCCGGGCTCTCTACCCCAGCATCTACCTACCCTCCTGCCTCAACGGCACCAACAAGGCGCTTGCCTACGTCCGGCACCGTGTGGCTGAGGCTTTTGCCGTGCAAAGTGGTGTCCTTGATGGTGGCATCCCTGTTCTGCCCTACTCCCAGATTGCCTTCGACAGCACAGTCGACTTCCTTTCCCAGGTGATGGGGGTGTGGGGATGGTGGGTACCTCTCAGGCTGATGGGCTGGTGCCGGGGAATCTTCAGCTCTTTGGCAATGTTGGCTTTTCCTCTCCCTGGGGTGCAGGAGGACCTGATGAACACCATTGGGGAGAGCGCAGCTCAGGGTGCTGCCGGCATAATCCTCTGGGGCAGCCTCAACTACAGCAACTCCAAGGTGAGTGTGGTGGTTGGCACCGTGCCACTGCCTTCAGAGAACCCCCATTCCCTGCCCAGCAGGACTGTAACATCACACGCCATTGCAGGAGATGTGCCTGAGGCTGAAGGACTATGTGGAAGGGCCACTGGGCCACTACATCATTAATGTGACAGCCAGCACTGATCTCTGCAGCCAGAGCTTGTGCTCCGGCCAGGGCCGATGCATGCGCAAGGAGGACAAGCAGGGCTTCCTCCACCTCGACCCCTTCCGCTTTGCCATCAACCTGCAAGCTGGCAAGCCCTGGCTGGTGACCCAGAGCCTGGAGGCCAGTGATGACACCTCGGGGCTAACTGAGGGGTTCAGGTGCCAGTGCTATGACAAGTGGCAGGGGCCCCGCTGCGACACTCAGGACATCACCAGCTGATGTGCACAGGGATAGTGGGGTAGGCAGGGTGACACCGCCTCATGCCCCAGCACCCTCACTGTGGGTTTGGGACCCCACCATGGCACTGCTAATAAAACCGGTAGGCACTTGCAAGCATATCCTTGTCTTCTGCTGTGGCACAGTTTGAGGTGGGAGGGTCCTGTTGAGGTGAAGCATGGACTGCTCCCAAGCATGCAGCATATGAGACAAGCCAACTCCCACCAAGGAATGAACCCCTGCTCAGTGGACAGAAAGAGCCGCATGAAGCAGCATCGAGTTTAGATGCTTCAGTTAAAGGCTCTTTGCTAGACTGGGTCTTGGTAAATATCCTTCTCAGAGGTTCTTACATCAATCACTGAGGAGTGGGTTGTCTCCTCGTGGTAAAACCTGAGCCAGGGCTCTATGGCTCAGCCGTGTCACCTGAAGAGTGCCAGGACTTGTGAGCTCCTGGTCTCCTGCATGGCCTTGGAGAATGTCTCTCCACAGAGAGGAGCTCACACACATCAGTGTCATGGGGAAGACCATGCTGAGTGCAAGCACCATGCAAGCCTCAGCCTGGCTTTTACTCTCAAGAGCTCAGAAAAACACAGTATAGGAGATGCTGGTGTCTTGGAGCCAAGGGCCTGTGCTGTCTCCGGGCTGTGGCATGCTGGGGCCCATGTACCAGGTTGGAGCTGCAGGAGACCAGTGGTGGGGCCTTGGCATGGGCAGAGCTGAGGCTGGTGGCAGCAGGAGCACTGCAAACTGTGGAGGAGCAGGAGCAGGCAGGCTTGGGCGGCCGAATGGTGGTGGAAAGCAGAGGTTGCAAGGGATGAAGCTCTCGCTGCCTGCTGCTCTGGCAGGCTCTGGGCTTGTGGGGGCAGCTGCCCTTGGAGGTGGATGGGCAGTGCTGCGGCCAGGAAGTGCTTCAACCCGTCGCTTGGCTGGTGGAGATGCCTGCGTGTGCACTGCAGGCTGTGCGTTGTCGCCTCTGGAGGGATGTTCTTCCTCCTCCTGTGCTGCACCCGCGGCTTTCCTCTTGATGGCAGCTTTCCTGTTGCTCTGCTCCAGCAGCTGGGGCCGCTCTCTGCTGAAGCTGGGGTTGTAGTAGTAGAGCACCTGAAACAAGCAAAGGAGAAGGGTTAGTCATCACCATGCCAGGACTGGAAACCCTCAAGCCTGGTTGCGTTGGTTGATGTGCAGGGCAACTGCCGTACCTTGCTGTGAGAAGAGGCTGCTGCTTCCTCAGCCAGGAATTCAGGCAGGGAGGCAGAACTCTGGAAGTCCGGGTACACTTTGGTGAACCCATAGGTGTTCAGCTGCCAAGTGAAAGACTTCATCTTCTGCGTGGAAAAAACCCTGCCCAGCACCTCCTGTTGGAACAGTTCTTCATTAATGGCCATGCAGGTTCCTCCCACACCCCACCAGATGGACCGAAACTCGCTGCTTTCCAGGATCTTCCACAGCCTCTGTGGAAAGCAGAGGCCTGAGAATTCACTGGTGTGGCCCCTTCTCCTGTTGGAAAGAGGGATTCAGATGGTGCCGTGTCCCTCGCTGCCAGGTTGCACATCCCGCTGCTCCTGTATCGCTGCTCCGGCTGCGTCACAGGGTGCTGTCTCCCCTTGTCCTGAAGGGCCAGCAGAAGTCATGTCTGCCGACTGCCCCAGCTCATCCAGAGCAGAAAGGGAGGGCGCTGGTGCAGGAGACTGCTCTCATTCCATGACTGCTGTCGCCCCTGGACCGACGGTTCGCTCAGCAGCCACTGCCCTGGAGAACCAGGATCAGTCCCAGCAGTCAGCCAAGAGAGGCTGCTAGCGCTGACTGACTGTGGGTACCAGTGGGTGCTCTCACGTATCACTGGGGTGCCCGTTCTGCACCATGGTGATGTCACAAAGACGATGATGCTGGGGCCTGGCAGAAGGGAGCAGCAAGGGGAGACATGGCTGAAGAGCCCTTGTTGCTTTTCCCTGCAGAGCCACCGGTGGTGGGACTCCAGAGTCCGGCAGCCCGTGAAGCTGCGTTGAAGGGCTGTAGGAAGTGAGAGGACCGTGCTGTGTCTGCTTGCAGCCGGGAGTGGGTCTGCAGGGAGGAGTGGGGACGGCTGCAGCATGGGCATCACGGTGCCCATTTGGGAAGCTTTCCAGCTGAGCACCTGTGTCAGGGACAATAGATAATGGTGCGTGGTGAAACCCTCAAAGACAGAAAAGAACTGTTTGTCCGCTTCAGCTCCTCCCCGAGGCATCCTGCTTTGGCTGCTGCCCGGACAGTCCAGCTTTGGTTCCTACCCGGAAAGTTTCACTTTAGAACTCCCTGGAAAAGTCTCGACCTGTGGAGACCTTTCTAGATATTTCTGCCTCTTCTTCAGTCATAGGCCGGCCCCCTGTGTCGGAATGAGTGTGCATTTCTGTCCGTATAAAAGCCCGAGCCTCGTGCGATGCGGGGAGGCAGAACCTCGTATCACCCAGGTCAACGTTGCCTCTGCGGGGACGCTTGCTAAGGTTGAGCCTGCCACCTCGCGCTGCAATGCTGATTCTCAGAGCTGGTTTCCTGATGGTCTTCACAGGGTCCCTGGGGTTGGTAAGATGTACACTCTTCAGAGATATCCTTCACTGTGTCTGTTAGCTTCTCTATATTTTCCTATGTTACTAAACTAGTTGAGAGTTCTCTATTTGTCTCTCATTTTCTCTCAGCTGGAATCCTTGAGCTCTGGAACAGCACCTCTGGCACCTGCAGAAGTGCCCTGGTGGTCTTTCTTTGTTTTCTTGTCGCTGGGTGTTGGCTGTAGGGAAACAGCGTCCGAGCTGTTATAGCCAGCTCTGCAGGGCACTGATGTCTTTCACAGAACAGTTCCTAACACAAATGCTCTGGCTAAAATAACCTGGGCACGTGAGCACCTCCAGCACTGGTGCAGACTCCAACGTCAACCAGAACTTGCAGAGTTCCTACAGCTGACTTGTTAATTTCTTTCGATAGCATTGCGTAAGGATCTGAGAAGGTACCAGTGGACTGAAGAAACACGTACTGGGTTATTGCCACGCTCTTTGCCAAGCTGGTGGCCTCTGAAAAACTCAGTCATAAATTGCATTTCGGTCCAGCATTAACTGGTACAGAGATAGCTTGGGAAACGTTGGAAGCAATTCTATCTTAGCATTTTGTATATGTGGAATGTGATTTAAGTAAACACTTCAGGTGCACTCCTCCCAAGCGAAGTTCACCTTGCCATTTACACAGAGGAAATGACTGTGAACATCAGCCTTTCTGCCCGGAAGGTATTACAAGCTTTCTGCTTGGAGTCTTTAGTAATTTGATATGCTGGAAGTGTTCAGCTTCTGGATATCTGGTGCATAGCTGGGGGCTGGTTTGGGGTTCTGCTGGGCATAGAAATTTCTGTTCTCTCGAAGTATTAACTGAACTAAGCATCGAAATAGGCATCAGGAAAGAGACGCTTCCTCTGGAACTGCAGAAGGGTCCACCGTGGTGAGAAGTTGCATAAGCAGTGCAAGACTGTCTGTAGGTGTTGGCTTAAACCAATCCTCCTAGCCTTTTCAAGGTCCTGCCCTGTATCCTGAAGAATTGACGAAAAGACAATCTGAGCTCCAGAGCCCCTAACCACCTCTCCCAGAGCTCTGTAGTCCTTCTTTATGGTCTCTGGGCTACTGCTATCTATATCAGTAGCACCCACATGGATTACCAGGAGTGGGTAATAGTCAGTGGGACCGACTAGAGCAGGCAGCTTCTCGGCCACATCCCTGATCCGAGCCCCTGGCAGGCAACACACCTCCCTTGAGCCTGGGTCAGGCCGGCAGATGGGTGCCTCTGTGCCTTTCAGATTAGAGTCCCCGACTACTATGGCCCGCCGCTTTTTCCTGGCAGCACCAGTAGTGACCTTCTTTACCAGTGCACCAGCTGGTTGCGCCTGGTGGGAGCGCTGTTGCTCATCAGCCCCCTGCAGGACAGCAAAGCGGTTCTGGGTGGGGACAACAGATGTAGGAGGAAGCCCCTTGCTTTTAATTACCCTCTTCCTCCTTTTTTTGTTGTTTTTTTCTGTTAGCTTTTCCCAGCTTCCTGGGTTAGCAGCCTCCTTTCCTTCATGGGCAACAGTAGACACTCGAGGCCCCGGAACAGTCTGGTCCCAGAGCAAGCAGTGCTGCTCCCCCTCAGCTTCCCTGACACCTTTCAGCCTGGTAACAGCTTCCTGCAGCTCAGCCACCTGCTGCAGGAGGACCTCCACCAGGGAGCGCAGAGTGCAGCCCTGCCCATTGCTCACCCTTCCCTTAGGATACCCCGAGCTCTGCACTACAGCCTCCCTTCCCGTCGGCTCCGTCTGGGTGCCTACGCTGGCCACCACCGGCGCAGCCAGAGCAGAGCTCCCAGACCGAGCCTTGCCCGTATGGCGAGTGTTCACCATCCCGCTCACCACCCCGCCCGCCTGCCCGCGCGAACTGCCTCGAGCCCGCCCTGTTCGCCGCGCTTCGGGTCGCTCGCGCTCCCTGGGGCAGGTTTTTAACCAGTCAGCTCTGCCGCGGGTCCTGCTGGCGCCGCCCCCTCTGAGTCAGCCGCTCGCCTCCGCAGAGCTGCAGGCTCCCGGGCAGGCCTTGTCGAGGACTTGAGGCTCCCTCGGGGCAAGTTGCTGCTCCGAGGTGAAGCTCGTAGACGCCGAGCCTCCCCCTCCCCGATCAGGTGCTGCAGTTTGCCGATGACACCAAGCTGTGTGGTTCAGTTGATACATTGGAGGGAAGGAATGCCATCCAGAGGGACCTTGACACACTTGTGAGGTGGGCTGATGCCAACCTGATGAAGTTTAACCATGCCAAGTGCAAGGTCCTCCACCTGGGTTGGAGCAATGCCAGGCACAGCTACAGGTTGGGCGGGGAGGAGATTGAGAGCAGCCCTGAGGAGAAGGACTTGGGGGTGTGGGTTGATGAAAAAATGAACATGAGCCGGCAGTGTGCGCTTGCAGCCCAGAAAGCCAACCGTATCCTGGGCTGCATCAAAAGGAGTGTGACCAGCAGGTCGAGGGAGGTGCTCCTGCCCCTTTACTCTGCTCTCGTGAGACCTCACTTGGAGTATTGTGTGCAGTTCTGGTGTCCTCAACATAAAAAGGACATGGAAGTGTTAGAACAAGTGCAGAGGAGGGCCACGAGGATGATCAGGGGGCTGGAGCACCTCCCGTATGAAGATAGGCTGAGAAAATTGGGGCTGTTCAGCCTGGAGAAGAGAAGGCTGCGTGGAGACCTCATAGCAGCCTTCCAATACCTGAAGGGGGCCTATAGGGATGCTGGGGAGGGACTCTTCATTAGGGACTGTGGTGAGAGGACAAGGGGTAATGGGTTTAAACTTAAACAGGGGAGGTTTAGATTGGATCTGAGGAAGAAATTCTTTACTGTGAGGGTGGTGGGGCCCTGGAATGGGTTGCCCAGGGAGGTTGTGAATGCTTCGTCCCTGGCAGCGTTCAAGGTGGGGTTGGACATAGCCTTGGGTGGCATGGTTTAGTGGGAGGTGTCCCTGCCCATGGCAGGGGGGTTGGAACTCTATAATCTTGAGGTCCTTTCCAACCCTTACTATTCTATGATTCTATGAAAAGTGAGGCTGAAACCTGAACCAGCTCTTTTCCTCGTTGTTGAAGTAATGCAAGCTTGGGCATGAACACAGTTTGTCGCCTTCAAATAGTAATTTTAAATATGCAAGAGGATTTGTTTTATTCATCCTACTTAATGTAGCTGTTCCTCAGTCCTTGCCTCTTACAGTATGCCTGAAGATGCCCAAGACACTGCATTTCGTGTAATCTACCTTGTGTTACTCCAGACTCCGAGGGACAGGGACTAGGAAGGCACTGCACATCGTGCCAGCAGAAAACGTAGGAGCAACGAGCATGTGCTGGGTGGTTATTTCAGGCCTGAAAACCACGCTATGCCTTGTAAATGTGCAGTGCTCTGCAAACTCACGTGCAGCACAGGAACGAGCCCGCAGTTTTCTCTAAGTTGGAGAGACATCAATTTGATAAGTGGACCACTCGGTGGATAAAGAACTGGCTGGATGGCCGCACGCAAAGAGTTGTGCTCAATGGCTCAATGTCCAGCTGGAGACCAGTAACGAGTGGTGTCCCCCAGGGATCGGTGATCCTGCCCCTCCACTCTGCTCTCAGGAGACCTCACTCAGTGTATTGTGCACAGTTCTGGTGTCCTCAACATAAAAAGGACATGGAACTGTTAGAACAAGTGCAGAGGAGGCCACGAGGATGAGCAGGGGACTTGAGCACCTCTCGTATGAAGATAGGCTGAGAAAATTGGAGCTGTTCAGCCTGCAGAAGAGAAGGCTGCGTGGAGACCTCATAGCAGCCTTCCAATATCTGAAGGGGGCCTATAGGGATGCTGGGGAGGGACTCTTCATGAGGGACTGTAGTGAGAGCACAAGGGGTAATGGGTTCAAACTTAAACAGGGGAAGTTTAGATTGGATATAAGGAAGAAATTCTTTACTGTAAGGGTGGTGAGGCACTGGAATGGGTTGCCCAGGGAAGTTGTGAATGCTTCATCGCTGGCGGTGTTGAAGGCCAGGCTGGACATAGCCTTGGGTGACATGGTTTAGTGTGAGGTGTCCCTGCCCATGTCAGGAGGGTTGGAACTGGATGATCTCAAGGTCCTTTCCAACCCTAACTATTCTATGATTCTATGAAAGCAGGTTCTTCCAGACCGCTCCTCCTGCAGCCATTGCACCTCAGTGCTGAGCCTTTGGATCTGACAAGTGAGTACAAATCTCTCTTGGAAGAAATAAATCCTTCCCACAAGCACGTCAGCTGTAACTGTATGGCTTGAAATTAGATACATGGCATGTGGGTCATTTAAATGTCTTTTATTCCCTTTACAATGCAGTGGAAGCTGGTGACACCGAAGTGCTGATCACTGTCCAATAGCTCAGGTTGCTTTGTATGTGTAGGTTCATAGATCTCTTATTTCTATTCTTATTTAGTATTATGTTATACATTAACAGTAATTAAACTGTTCTTAAATCTCTGATTACCATTTCAAAAGTGAAATACCAACCTTTAGAGAAATTATCTCCAGAAGGTTGAATGTAAGCCCCTGGTACCCACACCCCAGCTCAGCCTGTCATCTGTGCTCACTCAGAGAGCACTGACTTGAACACGAGGTCTTCTACCTGCCGGTTACCTAAAGTGGCTTTTCCTTACAGACCCTTTGTATTTGGGTCGCATGCTGAAGGGCAGGGTAAAGCTGCAGCATAAAGCAAGCAGGTGGCTGTGTCCTGAGTGCATTTATGGGCTGCAATTGCCCAGATTCGGGTGACCTGGGCGCCGCGGCTCCCAGCCCTGACTTGGTTCTTTACCTCTCCTGGGGACACGGGTGCGGTGATGCTGCTGGGGCCACCGGCTCTGTGCTTGGTCACCTGTGGCTGCAGGGGCTGCACGGCAGCTCCCGAGCTTGCCCAAGTGCCTGCTGCTGGTGGAACAGTCCCTTCCCTGGAGGCCGGCGGTCCCTATCGCCTACGGAGCCGGCTGCGTTGGCACCCAGGTCTGCAAAATGGCCACGGCGGCTCCACCTCCCCTGCTTGTTTGAGGTGCGTTTAGCGAACCGGGGTCGTTCAGACGAGATGCAACACCGGGAGCGGGAAGCGAGCCAAGGGCAGGAGCCCCCGGTGCTCGCCCGCAAGGGTCGTCCAGCGGGGCCGGCGGCCGGGCCGAGGTGAGCCTTTTCCGTCCCTCCCGGTGCTGCCGGGGGGCGAGAGCGGCGCTGCCCGGCGGGGCTGGGGCTGCCAGGGGCCGGTCCCCTCCGCTCCGCCCCGCGCACACCCGCGGGCAGTTCCGCGGGGCTCCGCGGCCAGGACCCGCCTCCGCCGCGTTGAGCGGCTGCCGGAGGGCTCCCCGCGGCCGCGCAGCGCCGGGCCGGGCCGGGCCGTTCTCCGCTGGAACCGCAGATGTGGGGCCGCCGCCGCACGCAGGGCCGGCGCTGCCGAGGTAGGAGCCCCGGCGGCCGGGGCCTCCCGCGGTCTGCCCCCTCTGCTGGGGCGCTGCTCCCCTTCACCCCCACCCCGGGACAGCCCCTGGGTGTCGGCGTGAGTCGGGGCACGGCTGGAGGGTGCGGTGGGGTTTCTGAGCCACCCTGGTCTGCCTTTTCCTTCCAGCTCCGCCAAGGGGTGAGGGTGACCGGTACCTCGAAAGCTCGGGAGGTGCAACGTGGGAATCGCGTACTGTGCTGGGAACAGCCCGAGGCAGGGGAGGTTTGGGAGACGTGTGTGGAGAGAGGACCCGCAGTGTCCCGGTCGCTGTTTGTTGCTTTCCGAGTTATTTTTGGAAATGGCTTGGCTGTGAGGGATTATTTTTCTTTAGCTGTCTGTGCGTTTACATCGCGCTGCTCCCAGGGCCGGTGCTTTCCATTGGCCGAGGAACGGGGTAAAATCCGTGTTTTGGCAAATGCTGGTCCAACCGGTTAGTTGTGCTTCCCCTATTCCTAATGGCAACACCAAAACCAAGTGATCTGCATCTTTTTTATCTGGCTCTGTGAGATTTGGCTGCTGGCGTGCTGGAGTCTTCCTTGGAAAGGGCTGACTGTCCCTGAGGATTTGAGGGGCCTGGCGTGCTCATGAGGCACTTTGTGTAATGCAGGATGGCAGCTGTGACACAAGTGCACCAAATCTTTTGAATGTCGGTTCTATCTGGGCTATGTTTGGGTGGGTTTCCACCCTTTCTAGGAAAATCGTATTGCATAAGCTGGAAGATAAACCTGGTGCTTTCCTGGCCTCCCCTGCAGCTGTGGGGCAGGATGGGGGAGCAGGGATGGAGGCAGAAGCAGTGTGGTGGTGTATGCAGGTCTGTTAACGGGACAGGGAGCCTTGGCCTGGCACCCTGAGCTGCCTGGTGCTGTAGGAAATCGGGTGTCACTGGGTGTGTGTGGAGTGGCTGTAGCTCCTGCCCAGTGACTCAGAGGATTGCTCTTGTTTACAGCCATTGCTTTGCTTCTGCCGGTGTTCTGGTAGGCAGCTGACTGCTTTGTCCATGCCTGACTCCAGCCCAGGGCATGGAAATGGATTTCAGTAAGGTGGGTGGTTTCCAAGCTGTCCAGACTGAGGGGGGACCCTGATTCAGTTGTTGTAATGCAGCAACGGGCCACAGCTCACCCGTGGCAGAACTGAAACCCCTCGTTGTTCCTTGGGTCACTCATGATGCTTGCGCTGGCGTCTTCAATGGGTGGTGATTTGTTGGCTGTGCTGAAGTGGATACTGCTCTCACCCCTCGTTCCCAGTACCTTGTAGCCTGACTCAGTGTTGACTCTGCAGCAGGTCCTGTTGTGCTTATGTGGCTCTTTGGAGAGTGGGGAGGAAAAAAACCTGAGAAAACTTCAAGACTGGTTAAGATTTTTAAATCTTTAAAAACATTAATCCTGAATTAAACACTTTATATTCCTGAATGTCAAAGAGGAACTAGTTTATGTGAAGCAAAACCATATCAAACCAAGTACAATTCAGCGTGATCCCATACAGGTGTTATGTTAAAAGGGGGAAAATAAACCCCTTGTTTTGTTCTCCAATATGTAACTACCAGTCCGGCCGCATTCGCTATTTCGAACCTTACTGATCCGGATTCACTGATAGTGGCAAACAAACCCCTTGCTTTATTAGAGGAAGGACAGGAAATGGCTTGTTCTGTTTTGTTCTCCAATATGCAACTACCAGTCCGGCCGTGTTCGCTGTTTCGAACCTTACTGATCCAGATTCACCGATAGTGCACCACAACGAGAAATGGGGTTGTATTCAGTGAGAAAATTAGTTTATTGACACAATAGACACAGGTTCTTATGGATTGCTGGTGATAGAGACTGTCTGCAAAAGTAAGTGCGAATAATGATTACATGAATACAAGCGCTTGATAAAGTTAACACAGTGTAGCTATAAAATATACAGATGCCAGTAAAAGTAACTCTATAGAGATTCTAAGTTTTCCCAGGGAAGCACCGAATACAGTGCAAGTCTTACCCACAGGCGTCCCTATGGGGGGGGAGAGAGGTCCAGCCCGTCAACCGGTCCCGGAGTCGATTGATGTTATCTTCCTCGACTCGTCCATGATGGTATCTTCCCCCATATCCCCCTCTTTCTTGGGTCTTTTTATATTGTTTTTTATCTTTAAGGTGGAGCTTGAGTGACTCTAGTCATATGTACTATTATTATTGCTCAGAGAGGGGTGATCTCATTTTGGAGGGGGGTTCTCATTGGAGATGGGTGAGTAATTGTGTTATAATGACGTTATAATGAAGCAAAGTCCACACTGAGGATGGCATTCTGTCAAAAGAAGACAGGCTGCTGGCCCAGGGTAAGAAGTGTGCAGCTTATCGGCTTTTGCAAGTTCTCTACCTCACTCTGCCACGCAGCTTATCAGCTTCTTGCACCATCTCATTCCGGTCAGTGTTGCCAGTTACACAGTTTATCAGTTTCTTGTACCATCTCGTTCCCGTCTTTGTGCTGAAGTTAGGACAAAGCATAACTGCGAGATTTCCACCTTGCCCTACCCTTCGTCTTCGTGTTGCCACGGGAATTGCGGTGGAGTGCACATTCCTGGCATACCCAGTGTGGCTGCATCTTGCCCTGAGAGGCCTTGAAAGTCCGTTTTTCCCTTATGTGTAGACAATGCTACATTTCAAATACAAGTTTAATTCCTAATTATGCCATATTCCCTAATTATTCCACAACAGGGTCATTTGGTTTCTGTAGTGGGACTGAATAAATCCCGGCTGTGGGACTCCTGGTGCTCATCCAATATGTTGCGGAGCCGTTTGCAAAGTTTCCAGTAAGTTTGCTTAATGTGGCCTTACTCAGTTGTGGGGCACTCCCATAATTATGGCTGCAATTAAAGGCAATAACCTCCATTTACATAAGATGCGGGTCCTTTTAAACCAGTGCATCATCTAATGAGAGCATTGGTGTGGGGATAGCTATGCAGGATGAGGGCCCAACACTGAGGGCGTTTCGGGGAGGATTTTATTTCGGGACTTTTTTGAGGTCATTTGAGGGAAGGGTCTGCTTTGAAACGATCCTTTTTCGTAACAAAATGTCCCAAGTTCCAAATACAACCCTTACAGTGGTAGGATGCTATTGAATTCAGTGCTTTTAGCACTTTATTAATGTATAATCCATCTCATTTAAAAAAATCAGCCTGATTACACCACTGTTTTTCTCTGTTTGCGTCAGTGTTCCTTCTGCTGTTATGAGTAAGAGATTTGGTAAATCTGGCTAGTGGATAATATCTAATCGCTGACGAAGCACCACGGGTGTCTTGTAGATTGCTCACTGAAGTTGCATGGGTTCCTTGGGGCTTAAATTGGGGCATGTAATGTCCACAGATTTTTCTTTGAGATGAGTAAAACCATAGAATGGAATCATAGAATTGTTAGGGTTGGAAAGGACCTTAAGATCATCCAATTCCAATCCGCCTGCCATGGCAGGGGCACCTCGCACTAAAACATCACCTCACATCATAGGCTTGGGGAAGGCTTCAGCTTTTTTGTGAAGGAGATGACCCAGTGCAATGCTCTCCCCTTCTCCCTATGTTTTGCTTTGTCTCTTTTTCCTGTGTGTGTGTTTTGGGTTTGTTTTTCATTTACTGACTGCAGTGGAAGCTTTGTGTCCCCACACCCTGGCTGGGGCAGGTCCTTGGGAAGGAATCACAAGGCCGATGTAGCAGAAAGGATAGAAAATCATAGAATCATAGAATCATAGAATAGTAAGGGTTGGAAAGGACCTCAAGATCATCGAGTTCCAACCCCCCTGCCATGGGCAGGGACACCTCCCACTAAACCATGCCATCCAAGGCTATGTCCAACCCCACCTTGAACGCCGCCAGGGACGAAGCATTCACAACCTCCCTGGGCAACCCATTCCAGGGCCCCACCACCCTCACAGTAAAGAATTTCTTCCTCATATCCAATCTAAACCTCCCCTGTTTAAGTTTAAACCCATTACCCCTTGTCCTCTCACCACAGTCCCTAATGAAGAGTCCCTCCCCAGCATCCCTATAGGCCCCCTTCAGGTATTGGAAGGCTGCTATGAGGTCTCCACGCAGCCTTCTCTTCTCCAGGCTGAACAGCCCCAATTTTCTCATCCTATCTTCATACAGGAGGTGCTCCAGTCCCCTGATCATCCTCGTGGCCTCCTCTGCACTTGTTCTAACAGTTCCATGTCCTTTTTATGTTGAGGACACCAGCACTGCACACAATACTCCAAGTGAGGTCTCACGAGAGCAGAGTAAAGGGGCAGGAGCACCTCCCTCGACCTGCTGGTCACGCTCCTTTTGATGCAGCCCAGGATACGGTTGGCCTTCTGGGCTGCAAGCGCACACTGCCGGCTCATGTTCATTTTTTCATCAACCCACACCCCCAAGTCCTTCTCCGCAGGGCTGCTCTCAATCTCCTCCCCGCCCAACCTGTAGCTGTGCCTGGCATTGCTCCGACCCAGGTGGAGGACTTTGCATTTAGCATGGTTAAACTTCATTAGGTTGGCATCAGCCCACCTCACAAGCGTGTCAAGGTCCCTCTGGATGGCATTCCTTCCCTCCAATGTATCAACCGAACCACACAGCTTGGTGTCATTGGCAAACTTGCTGAGGGCGCACTCAATCCCACTGTCCATGTCACCCACAAAGATGTTGAACAAGACCGGTCCCAGCACCGATCCCTGGGGGACACCACTTGTTACTGGTCTCCTGCTGGACATTGAGCCACTGAGCACTACTCTTTGCGTGCGGCCATCCAGCCAGTTCTTTATCCACCGAGTGGTCCACCTATCAAATTGATGTCTCTCCAACTTAGAGAGAAGGATGTCATGGGAGACAGTGTCAAAGGCTTTACACAAGTCCAGGTAGATGACATCAACTGCTCTGCCCCTGTGCATCAGTTCCGTAGCCCCTTCATAGAAGGTCACCAGATTGGTCAGGCAGGATTTCCCCTTAGTGAAGCCATGCTGGCTGTCCCCAAGCACCTTGTTGGTTTTCATGTGCCTCAGCATGCCTTCCAGGAGAATCTGCTCCAAGATTTTGCCAGGCACAGAGGTGAGACTGACTGGTCTAAAGCTGAGGAAGCAGCAGCCGTGGGGCTGAGCAGTGCCGGGTTCCGTGGGTCTGCCCTGGTGTTCCCCAGAAGCCTTTTTTTGCTGCTCCAAGTCGAATCTGTTAAACTTTTGTCACAGACGGAGCATTTGACTTGCAGTCTTGAGAGTGTAAGAGGTTAAGTAATTACATTATATAAGGGAGTAAGAGAGAATAATGAACTCCAGGCTCACTAGTCTGTCTAGTTGGGCTGTCCAGTGGCTAAAATTAAGTAATTTAAACCGATTCCTGGTTTTACTCAATCTTTAGCAGGTGCCAGAAGGGAGGTTATGGAAAGAGTTCCATGCTGCTTTGCACAGGTTCTTACAGCATCACAGAATGGTTTGGGTTGGAAGGGACCTTCAAAGCTCATCTAGTCCAACCCTCCTCCAATGAGCAGGGACATCTTCAACTAGACCAGGTTGCCCAGAACCACATCCAGCCTGGCCTTGGATGTCTTCAGGGATGGACATCCACCAGCTCTCTGGGCCAATGTTTTAACACCTTGCTGTAAGTAATTTCTTCCTCATGTTCAGCCTGCATCTCTCCTCTTTCATTTTAAAGCCATCACCCCTTGTCCTGTCACAACAGGCCCTGCTAAGAAGTCTTTCCCCGTCTTTCTTATAGGCCCCTTTTAAGTACTGAAAGGCTGCAGTAAGGTGTGGGGTTTATTCTAGGTATGATTTGGTTGTGCAGCAAGGCGCTGTGAGGGAGAGTGCTGGCTTGTCTGACTGACAAGATACCATGCAGGGCCAGGTTGGCAGTAACCAGGCTTGTTCTGGGGTGCTTGCCAAAACCTGTCCCTAAATATTCATAATCGCGTGCTAATTGCAAATACTAATCTGCAGCTGTATTTAACGTATTACCCGCTGAAGCACTGACCTTGTAGCTGTGTGCAGCATGTCTCTTCTAGGTCAGATCGCTGCAGTGGGGTGGGCTGGTGGATTTGTGTCCATGCAAAGAGGAGAAATGCTTGTCTTTTTCTGTTTAAAATGTGTAAGCTTACCCATGCCTTTATGGTTGTTGTTTGATTATGTCAAACAAACTCCTCTCTCGTTTGGGAAGCTGGTGAATGGGGATCTCTGCTGGAGGTTGGTGTCTGCAACATTTAAGGATCCTGAAATCTTTAAGTGTGTAGCTGCCATGGTAGGGCCTCAATGCAAATGATGAGTCTCCCAGTTCTAACTGACTTATCCACGTGATGGATAAAAGGGATGTTTTGTAATGTTCTGTTAATAAAATGGGATGGATTTGGCATAAGTGCCCTTGTGGAAATCATGTGCCTGTTACAGCTTTCAATCTGTATGTGTCGGTGTAATTTCAGTACAGCTAGTTACTTGGATATCTGAAATGACTGTGTGACATTAGTTTCCATAGATGATTCAGTACGTTGCTATCCTGTTTACAGGCAAGAAGGTAGGAAACGGTAAATCAGAATGGGATTTAAGTTCCTATCTCCCTTTTTCACTCTGAAGTTGACCCCCTAACTTGTTCCCAAATGTGAATTTCCTTCTCTTTCTGCAGAGTGTCAAGTGTTTGTGTCGTGGTTTAGGAGATGGCTTCACACATTCTGTGCCTTGGCACTGGGAATCATGGGGCTGCTGGCAGAGCTGCGTGATCCAGGCTCCCTGGCAGCTGTTCTCTTCTAAACTGGAGTTTCAACATGCCCCAGCCAGCCAAGAACATGCTGTGGGGCTGGCACATGTCACTGGAGTGATCCCTAGAAGTGACTTAGAGGCACTATTTCTGCCTTGCTCGGGGAAGCCGCTCGTGTTGCTGCATTTTTTGACATGAATCCACACGTGAGTGTCTCCTCCATCTGCAGACAGCAGCGTTCTTCCTTAGCTGGGTTAGTCTGCACTGAAACTGCAGAGCCTTGATTTGATTTTATGTGTGGTTTAGGTGCATTAATGGGGAGGTTTCTTTAAGCAGCAAGAAATCCTCCTGGCTGGATTATATACAGTTTGTGAGTGGGCAGTTTAAATCCAAGGATGTAAGGGGCAAAATGTGTGTGGTGATTTATAGTTAAAAGCTTCCATATGACTACACCCCCTTTAGACATAAACTAATCAAGGAGCACAAAAACCGCGAGTTGTTCTAATGTATCTGAAACTGCTTCTGACCAATTAGCACCTCCACAGCAATATCTGGATTTAAGGCTGGCGTTTTCTTCCTTCAGAGTTTTATTTTACAGTCATATATCCCTGAAAATCTAATTGATGTTGTCTGTTAATAACAAGCAACACTTGTTGTTCATGGCAACCCCACGGATGTTCTTGAGTGTGGAGCTCTGCAACATTCACCCTCTGCATCAAGGAAGGGAAAAAAAATGGAGCTTTGTAGCTCTGTTACTACCAATGTGAACATGTTTTCCCAAAACAATGGGGAGGTTTCAGGGGTTCATGACCGTTTGCCATTGAAAGATTTCAGATGGCTTGTGAGAGGCAGACTGATGGGGTGAAGGAGGAGGGGGGAAGAAGCAACAAGGCAGCCCTTGCCTTAGAGGAAAAGAGCACCGCTGTTACCGCGGAAATCACTGCTTATTTGTGGTAGGTGGATCTAGCTGCTGTTTTTTTCCTTAGAAGTGGTTTATTTGGGGGTTAAAACATGGAATCTTAAAGTAAAAGCAGCTCTGGAAAAGATGTCTCCCATGGATTTATGTCATGGGGTTGCAATTGCTTTTTCTTGCCTAGGTTGGGTCAGTTCCAACTCATTTGGTGTCAGTCTCATGGGACAGGCTAAAGCACGTTGTGGAACAGGAGCATTGGCAGGGCAGCTCTCTCGGTAGCCAGTTTGCACTAAAATGTAGGAAACTCATGGTTTTGAGACCTCTGTCCTGTGTCAAATAAGGCTCAAATCAGTCAATGACTTCAGATGTCCTCGGTGGCAGGGGGAGACCAACCCGCTGTGCGGTGGCTGGAGCCAGCAAGGTGTCTTATGGGAGGCTGGTGTGGTTATGTGCCTTTGAGTCTTCTTTTGTGTTGTTTTCCATCTTCGTATATGTTTTGCTTTCAATTTATATTTTCATTTTTGGATGCGTGTTTACACAATCTGGTGCCAGAGGCTCTCATGCATGCTGTATGTGGGGTATGGTCTTCTGCACTCCTGAATCGTTCTCTTTACAGTTCTCTAGAGGGACTTGTGCTGACAAGTTATTTTTTTGAATATAAACAGTATTCAGAGGTTTTGTTTTTTAAAAAATAGAAGGTTTCTTTGCTAATACTGTGCTCTCGCTTGGTAGATGTTCCCCTTGCAAGAGTTTCATTGGTAGCATTGGTGGTGTTTAGCCTGTGTGCACTCCATAAATTAGATTATTTTGGCTGTCCTAATTTGATTATCCTTATTAAGCTTTCTCATCTACATATTGATCCTGTTAGTCTCCGGAAGCTGATAAGCCATCTAGTTGTACTTGCAAAATAAGCAGAAAATGAGAACTCTGCCCCGGAGGCTACGAAGACTGAGGTTTACCCGTGATTTGGATCTCTGTATGTCTTTACCTGTATCCCCCCTGCCAGTGCTAGGTTTTAGACTACATGACAGCACTGCAGTTTGCCAAATTTAGATGGATTTTGCTTTAATTATAAATCCTGTTGTCAGTATCTCCCGAGAAGCTTTGTTCTAGTTTGCTTATATTTTCATTTGGATGAATATGCTCCTCTATCATAAAGCCTAAGAGCATTTCCAGAGGCAGCTGGTGGCACGTACACTGCAAGGTTATTTTCCTCCTTGTGTCAGTGTCAGTTTTCCATGCTGGCTTTCCAGAGGGATTTATTCTTTACCTTCAAAAAACACCCTTCCTGCCTCCGTTGCCTATGGGATGTGCATGAAACCAGGTATAACTGTAGGTGCATGGAGAGGACTTCGAGCCCAGCCACTGCCCCATTAACTCATTTGCTCTCGCTGCCATAGCCATGGGCTTTGTCCTTTTAATGATCTGCTTACCCACATGGTAATATATGCTGGAAATACTATACTGTGTCAGACCTTTAACTTGTAGCTCTCAGCTAAATCAAGGCCCTTTAACAAGGCGAAGTTGTACAACCTCTACCTCAGGCTCTCCTGTCCTGAGTCCGCTTTGGGTGCTTCTGTCTCTCTACGTATTACATAGGTCACTGGAACGTTTGAAGACTCTTGTTCTGTTCATGTTCTCAGTGACCTCTTTGCACAGTCCCCGGTGTTTGTTCCTTCATGATAGTCTTCCCCCCCTCCCTGTCTGGTCTTTCCTCCTCCTCCCGCAGTTTGACCTTGTCTTGCTCTTGTCTCCTCATGCCCTATTTCAGGCATTCATGTGGCTTCAGCTTCTAATATGTGCTGGTGACTCACAGGTGCACTGTACATCCCAACATGGTTTGTCACCCAGTCCAGTGGCTGTCTTCCTCCTTGCCTTTTTCTCTTTAATTTCTCCATTAGTAGTCATTCAGTATTTCAAGCCCCAAGCCCTGGGTAGTGCTTCCAAAGTTTCTTTATCCTATGTTCTCTTTATCTCGACTTCTAAAATGCTGCCACCTGGTAGGTAGCTTCATCCCAAAGGTTTTAATAATTCATTTGGTTTACTTCATGCATTTGGATTGCATGCAAATTCTGCATAGTCTTTATTGTCAATGTATGTCTCCTTTTCTGGCTCATCAGACAGCTGCCCTAATGCAAATAGTAATTTTTTACAGATGTTTTCCTTTGAAGCGGCTGTCCTGAGGAATTCTGCTTCTGAAGTCAGTTGATAGCATTTGGTTTTAAGATGGCATGAAGTGTTTCAGTTCAACTCTGAGAAGGCAGCTGCCCTTGTTTTGCTGTTTAGCAGCCTAGATCTAGCTGTTATAAACAAGTGGTATTCACAACATCCTAGCTGAATGAAAGGAGGATATGTGTACATCATACATGTTACAACATCTAATGTAAAACTAGCAGTGAGTGAGCATAAACCATAAGCCTTTCAGCCTGGAGAAGGGTCCTCTCTTTTATTTAAATTTGCTAATACTTTCCTCATGCTCCTTTTAACTATTCTCTTACTTACAACAGCAAACCCAAACTTTGATTTGGGAAGGTTTCTCTGATGCTTATGTGTCCTGAAAGGAAAGAGATTTTTAAGGTGATAAAGGCACTTTCAAACTGCTTTGTAGAGATTGCTTTTATGCAGGGTCAGGAGGCACAAACATCCTAATGGAGGCAAGTATGTTTTTGATTTTCCTGTTCTTTGGAATATTACAGATTTATCGAGCCATGGTGTTCCTGGGTTGTATCACAGATTCCAGGTAACTGGTGCAGTGGTGCAGAACTGGACTTGCTGCTTGCATCACACTTCCAAGAAAGGGGAAGGTGTATCGGGATATACACACAGCAGCAGTCCAGAGGTTGTGCAGGGCTGTACGTGCTGTTGCTGTAGTAACAACTTCGCACACTACCAGAACAATGTGTAGGAACGTCTGTCCTTAGCAGACTCCCATCTTCGAAACTCAGTATTTTCAGTTGCCCTCTGGAACGGTGAATGTAAATGGACAATTTGTGTAAATGCAATTAAAATGAATGTCCTCTTTCTGCACTTTTCAGAAGCACATGCCCCCTCATGTTAAGTAGCTTGAAGTTCCTGGTATACAGTAAGCTACAGAGGGTTTTTTAACACTGGGTTGTGCTCAGAAAACATGAATAATGGATGTCATCTTTCCTTTGTGTTGCATCATAACAGGAAGATTTAAAATGTTGCTTAATTTGTGATGATGGAAATAGATTTAAGCAGCATCTGGAAGCACCACTTGAGGATCTGGCCTATTTTTCAAGCAAATAATTTCAATGCTCCTTCAGAGGTAAAGGTGGGAGGTGATTGCATGGACTGGAGGTGTAAAGAATTACTGATTTACCCTTCAGATTTAAACAATACAGTTGCTGCAGACCAGCCTTAAATCTATGCCTCATGTTAGACTTAACACAGGAAACTTCCTTCCATGAGAACAATGGCATCTCATTGATAGGGTTTATCTCTGGGCATTAGATTTCTCCTACGTTTAGAATGAGCAATTATTTCCTCTGAAATGTGGTAAACACTTAACTAATGTGTTTATATAATAAAAGAAACAATAAAAGTATTTTGAATTGCCATGCTTTCAGAAACAGTTCACATAAAGATAATGAAAGAGCAGAGTGACAGTGTAGCAAGGTGTTTTTTTTATTTAGTTGACACTACTGTGTATGTGTAGTACATGTATCTTCCCAAATAACCTTAGATTGATAGTTTTATATGCATATAATACAGCACGTGGGATGTGTACAAAGCTGTCCAAGACTTTATTGGTACAATTCTCACAATAAAAACCTTATAGCTAGTACTTGTTTCCTGATTGCTGGGTCGTCATGGTTTTGAAAACGTAATTGTGCAGGAATGAAGCTGCACATAAACACTGCTGTGAGGGCTGCATCACAGTTTTGCATGCATGATGAATAGCTATCACAGTGCTTCAGTAGCCGATGAGGAAAATATAATGAAAGCCAATGAGTGTGGGAATTAGCCCTGTCTCTGGCCGAAGAAGTGTGGTGTGAGGCTCCTGAGTGCCTAAACCCTGTCACATCTTCTTGTATCAGACATGTTGATGGTTGTTAGAATAGATGGGAACTTGGTTTTTTTTCCTTACTTTACACCAATATTTTCTGTTTGGAAGAATTATTTTTCTTATGTATGCTAAGGGATATTATTTAGCTTAATCTTAAGGAGTGTCTCTAGTATCTGTGCTGTGTGGGATCTCGGATGTTGTTTGAATCTGTTCCCCAGTTAGTACTGAAGAGATTTCTTGCTCTTAGTAGTAGCTTATTCTCATATAAAGCACATTATGTATGTTGGGTTTTTTCCCTCAGTCTCCTTAGTACATTGATCTGTAGCCAGGAAATCTAATAGTAAAATGAAGTCTTACAGCTTCTGAAGGCTGATGGCAGATGCTCTTTTAGTTCTGAATTTTTAATGGCTTTGCATCTTTGAGGTAGCAAACTACTTCAAGGCAACTGGAACTTCTCCCCTTAGGCAGTGACAGGAAATAGGATATGGAGTGGATGGTGCCAGTAGTAAGTGTATTTGCTGCTGAGAAGAAATGGAGTAAGTGCTAGGGCCATATATTGCAAGTCGTGGACCTCCTGATTTCAGCTGGTTTGGAGTCAAGGAGCTGTAGAGATGGTATGGGGAACCTGCTGAACTTGCCATGTGGGATGCTTGGAATTTTTGGGGACTTAGTGGGCTATTTGTCATTTTTGATGCATTGACTCCTGGGATATTGGACTGTGGGAAAACAAAAAGGATGGTACTTCTGGTTGAGGAGAAACCATAGGCTTCTTGAGGAGACAGGAAGTCTTCATTTAAGAAGCTGACGTTACAAGAAGTCCTGAGAAACTGAACTGGGAAGGTATGAATCAGTGTATGTCATTCTGCTAATGTAGTATTTCATCTCTCTTCCTTGATTGCTCATTGTGCTTGCTAAGCTCTTTGAGGGAAGGAACTTAATCTGTTCTCTGTGGGAAGCTGTCTGAGAAGTTTTTAACTTGTGAGGGATCTCTTCTGCAGGATGACTGTTCCCAAAATACAGTCTTCGTCAATATCCAGGAGCAGCACAACAGACAGGGAGGAAGAGCCACCTTTTTGGCTGGTAGTGCAGCTTCCTTCAGGCTTCTTAGCAATTGAGCAAAGTTGAGCTAGTACTTGCCTTACAAAGGTGACAACATACCTAGCAGAGGGGCGTTGTGTTTTAGGCAGGTTGCTAAGGACTCCTCTTCCACACTGAGGGAAAACCTGCCAGGCTTGATCTGTATGCTTCAGGAATATGGGAATTACCTGGGGGAGGGAGCAGTGTGGCCCCTGCTGAGGTGCTAGTGTAGTAAGGGTTGTGATTGAACACGCCAAGTGTTCCATCTGCTCTACAGCAGTTTTAGTCGTTAGAGTGGAAACAGTGCAGCTGTGGGTTTGGATGCTGTCATTACCCAAAGCTGCAGCTTTTCACCATGTAAGAGCATGGTAACAAATGCCTGGTCAAAACAAAACCATCAGCACTGCAGCCCAGAAGGTGTGCGGGGAGAAATCTCTCCCACCGTATTTCCAGTTTTGAAATGTTGGAGTGTTGTTACTTGTGAACAAAAAGGTGAAGCATAGTTATGTGTTTGGTCACTGTCTCTTCTAATTGGCTTGCAGTGTCGTAACTGCCTTGTATATTAGCTAGCTGTCGGTGGCTGTCCTTGGGTGATGCTTCCAGCTGCATAGCTGTTGGTCAATGAAGGCCTGCCACAAGCCTCCTGAAGGTATACTTGACATCTTTTTCTTCATTAAAATAGAATATCAGTTAAAAGGTCAATAGGGATTGTCCTGTATGCTCTATACAAATGTATATGTGTATACATAACTGTGTACACATACCATCACATAACTGATGTTAGCTGGTCAGAGCCATCTAGGCCATGTTGGGGGGTGTTGGTTGGATGTTACAGCTGGATATATAAGATGTGTGTGTCTGTATTCCTCAAATAACGTACAGATCTTTGCATGTTCTGTGTTCTTCTGGGCCTCCTTAAATTGTACTGAAACTGAGCTTGTGTTGTCCTGTCTGGCTGAAGTCTTCTGGAATGGGGGAGGATGCAAGTCTCTCTATGGAGGATGCAACTCTTAAAGGGGAGTAAGGACCTCAACTCTCATCTACGTTGCAATATGTAGGAAATGTAGATACCTATTTTAAGATGGCATGTTTTAAAGTAATTCCTGTTTGCTACTTCTAGCTAGAACGGTACCTACCTGTTGCAATAGGGCACATCTGGATTTGGGTTTTTTTGCCAGCTATTTGTTACAAGTTGTGTGTGTAGAGATCAGATACTACTGGTTTTCTCAAAATGGGGAGTAAGTAACTGACTATGCACAGTTAAATTACCTCATGGCACAGTAGAAAGAGAATTGCTTTAGAGAAATGGGAGATTAGGTAAATGATGAAATATAATTTGTTGGTGTTAATATCTATAAAGAAATAGGGATATTTAGCTCCGAGTATGGACTTTGCCCCGATACTTTGTTTTTAGAATCTCAGAATGGTTTGGGTTGGAAAGGAGCTTTCTGTTTTTGCGTTTGAAAGCCAGAGGCTGGTGTATTTCAACCCCAGCTCCGCTGTGCTCTGGCATCTCCCGGCACGGCCCTCGCTGCGCAATCGGTTGTGCTTCAAACACGGACTTGTGGCCGCGGGGAGCGCGGGGCCTGTGGCCACCGCTGGGGGGCGCCCGCGGAGTGCCCGCGGGCAGTGCCAGGGCGCCGCCTGGCGGGCGCGGGAGGCTCTGCCCGGTACCCGGCAAGCGTGCAGCCGCCGCGGCGCTGAGTGCGGAGGGAACCTCCGGTCTGTGTGGCACTTGCTGCCGGCTGCGGTTAAACCTCGGCGTGCGCTCTGGCTGTGAGTGTGTCCCTCAGGCACTGTACGGGTATCTCCTGCGCTGCAGAAGGGCCTGTGAACGGAGTTTTCATGAGCTGTAGCTGCTGTGCTCAGTGTGCTGTGGGCACAGGCAGCTGGAGGACGCGGAAGTCATCCTTATTCCAAGAATGAGTGAGCTGGTGTTGCTGGAACGATGGTGGAAAGGCAGGAGGCAGAGAAGTTGGGTGGTTTATGGGTGTTTTATAGGCTGTCAGACTGTAAAGTGGTATCTTTACTAGGGAAATTATATGTGAAAGTGACTTGCACCTATTGTGGGGCTTCTATTATATAGTTATGTATTTACTGATACAAAGTAGGGTTTGTGTATGATCAAGCAGGATCCTCGATTCGGTATCTATTTCTCCTCATCTCAGAAATAATTACCACTTGCTTTGTGCATTAAACCCGAGGAGTCTCCTGACTTGTCAGTCAGAAGTTTGAACAGAATAAGTATCAAACTGTCACTTGGCTCAGCACGCTCTGTTCCTATTCAGTTCATTTGCCAAGGCTGCCTTTCCCCTCCATGTTTTGCCTCTGCAGAGAGGTGCTTTTTCAGGGAAGCTTCCAGCCCAGCTTGGCTGTGAGAGGGCAAGCTCTGAGTAAAAGCCTTGCAAGGACTAAAGGCTCGTTCCTGGTTTCGCTGTAGCAAGCAAAGCTGAGTCTCCAGCACTTCGCCTGCAGGAATCATCCCTTTCCAGGAGGACAGTGGCTGATGACAATGTGGTTGTGCAGAAGGTGATCTCTGTCACTTGTTAGGAATCCAAGGAGCAGTCTGCATTCTTTTTCTGGGAATTCAGTGTAGTGCCCTTGAAAACCATGTTTTGAAATGAGGCCTCATGAGTGGTACAGATTTCTGTGTCTGCTTTCACTATCCTTGGTCAAACAGCCCATTATGGCACCAAGATAGTTAAAAATACCCAACTGACCATAAATAACAGAATCACGGAGTGGCTTAGGTTGGAAGGGACCTTAAAGCTCATCCAGTTCCAGCCCCCTTCCAGACACCTTCCGCTAGACCAGGTTACTTTAAGCCCCATCCAACCTGGCCTTGAACACTGCCAGGGATGGGGCAGCCACAGCTTCTCTGGGCACCCTGTGCCAGTGCCTCAGCACCCTCACAGGGAAGAACTTCTGCCTTAAGTCTAATATAAATCTCCCCTCTGTCAGGTTAAAGCCATTCCTCCTTGTTCTTTCCCTATAGGCTCTTGTCCAAAGCTCCTCTCCAGCTTTCTTGTAGCCCCTTTAGGTCCTGGAAGCTGCTCTAAGGTCTTCCCTTAAGGAGCCTTCTCTTCTCCAGGCTGAACAGGCCCAGCTCTCAGCCTGGCTCCATAGAATTAAGTTTGATCAGGAACACAGTAACAGAAGCTTTGTCATGGAGCAAGCTGAACTCTGCACCTCACAAAACTGAAGGCTAGCAGGTGTCTGTGCACATCTCCAATGTCATTCCGGACACCTGGACAAGCCCCTACTGAAGTTCTGTTCAGGTGCCACTAGTTTAAATCTGCCCGAGAACAAGAGTTCACTGATGTGCCTCGTGCTCGGGGGATTTAGGAATGTGGTAATTCCCCTTGCAAGCCTCTGCTTTAGTATGAAGAACATCAGGTCAGTGTTCTCAGGCGCAAAGCAGGTGTGTGAGTGGTGCTTCAGTTCCTGTGCAGAAAGAGGTACAAACTTTATTTCTACAGACAGGGTTTCATGCATTTTCTACCAAATTTCTGTAGAACAAGCCCGAGAAGTGTGTTTTGTGAGTTGGCACTCCTGTTAATGTCATATTTCTGTTAATAGTACACATGTTGTGGGCTTGCCTGGCTCTACTGGAGTCATTAGTAAGAAAGCTGGACCCTGGTGGCACGTACCTCACTGGGATCGGGATGCCACGGTATGTACATCCTGACTCTGGGCTGTACCCTGAAGTCAGCCATCTGCTTGAGCGATGTTCTGTGTGTGCACAGGCGATGGGCTTCTGGGGTTAACCTGGGACACAGATTGAACTGTTTCTGCTCACAGCTCTTTTGGCAGCTGCTGGAAGCAAATATGTATCAAATAGAACAAACAAAGGAGCCTTTAAGTGATCAAACCCTCCATCTCTCTGCTCCTAGTTTTCTGATGCTCATAATGTAACTCCTACCACTGCTGTGCCCTTCCCTGCTTCAGTATCAACCGAAATCAAGACAAAAATGCTGAGGAAAAACATAGTGCAGGCACCTACAGCTGAGAGCTGCAATCAGTCCTGAAGAGAAGGAAATCGGCTTTGAAAGGAGGGAAGGGCAGGTCAAGAAAACAGGGTTTGGAAAAGCAGTGTTAACTCACACCAGGGGTGTCTCACCAAGTATCTTCGCGCTGATTTTCTCTTGTAATGGAATAGAAGAGCTAAAAGTGACCTTGAGATTCTCAGAGTCTGACTGGTATAAGAAGATGTACGTATGTACTGACCTTCACTTCTATTTAGACCAGTATTAATAGAGTGAATAGCAATGAAAACGTGTGTTGCACTTCTGCCGTGTTTTCAGTGTGCGGCATTGAATGTCTGTGAAGCACGCAGGCAGAGCTGTGTGTAGCAGTGGAATACTGAGCTGTCTGGGACTTTGCTCAGCCCAGTCAGGAACCGGGCCTCCCTCGGTTGTAAAGCTGAGAGAGGTGGTGTGGGACACTGCAGCGGGTCTTGTGTTGGGCCACGCCGCTGCTTTTACTGCAGCGCAGGATCGTCCAGTGTCATTCGTGAGTTATTAAGCTAAACGAGAAGTTAGAAACGCATTGTTTATGGCTTTCTGCATCGATATTAATTTAGCCTTTAGGGTAAAACAGTTAATTGGAGGAATAACTCATTCAGTGCATGACTTCCTAACAGACACTGTATGCTGCCTGGACGTGTATTTGCAGGGCTTTAAGAAGTGGCCGTTCGGAGGCACCTGAAGACCGGCTGTGACGAACAGCGGGCCGGGGCCGGCGGAACCTCCTTGAAGGAGCAGGGCCTAGCGCTGCTCCGGGCCTCCTGCGGCCGAGCCCTGGGGCGGGGCCGCCGGTTCCTCCACGGCAGCCGCGGGCCGGGGTTGCCCGCGCCCGGCCGCGCCCCCTCCGCGCTGAGGGCGGTGCGGCCCCGCCCGCCGCCACTGCAGTGGGAGCCGGGAGGCGGGCGAGGATGGCGGCGGCGTCGCCGGCCCGGGAGCTCACGCAGAACCCGCTGCAGAAGACATGGGAGCCCTACGACAACGGGCTGCCGGCGGGGCACAGCGCCCAGCGCGGCGGTGAGCGGGGCGGCGGCGGGGGGGTCTGCCCGGGCCTCGCTGCCGGAGCCCGCGGGCGGCAGCTGTCAGCGGGACCACCGGGCGGCCGCTCCTCCTCCTCCTCATCCCCACGGTCGGTTGGGCCGCAGCGGGCGAGCCGGGCCCCGCGGAGCCCCTCCCGGGGGCGATGCCTATTCAGCGGGGTCGGGGTGCGAGGGGAGCGGGCAGAGGCGGGAGGGCCCCACCGCCGTTGCCGCCGTTACCGTTGGGGCTTGAACGCGCGTCCGGTGTGAACGACTCGTTTAATGGTTCACCCGGCCCGGGTGATGTGCGGGGATGGCGGTGAACTGAGGTGGGGCGGCCGCGGGGGATCGCCCGCACCGGGAAGGCAGAAAACCCCGGAGCTGCTGGAGCTGCGCCCGGCGGAAGGGAGCAGAGCTGCGCTGGGAAGAGGGTCTCCGCCGATGGCTTCTGGTTTGTATGAGGCTCTGGTTCCAAGGGGCGTTTGTAGTCAGTGTAATTCTTCCTGAAGGGAGGCCTAAAAATGTCATTGCGTTTTGAATTCCTTTCTTTTAAGGCCAGCGCTGTACTGGGCCATCTGTTGTACGAGTTAATGGCTTTCCTTATTTTGAGGTGCAGCCAGCCAAGTCATCAGCCTCTACGGACTGAGGCTGTGGCGCCCGTAAACCATAGTTTATGAACAAACTTTGCCTCACGTGGTTATTTCCCCTTTTTTTGCTGCCTTACTTAAATACCGAGGTTTGGTACACGGCGGTGCTGCAGACAAAAGGGGCTTTGTGGGGTGGAATTGTTCTTATTTGTCATGCAAAGAGGCTGCGCTGGCAGCGGAGGCTCTGCTGGTGTGGCAGGCGGCCCTGCGCTGCTGCCTCTCGGCTCTGGCCCTACTTTGGTCCAACACTTGCTAGACACAAAGCCCAAGCTCCCTTGGTTTGAGGTAGGGAAGCAGGCGTGTGTTTCTGCGTGAACTGTACCACTCCAGCCTCTGAAAACCAGCAGGTGTTGAGAGGAGCTGAATGCTGGCATAGGAAGAGTGTCCGGAGGTGTGTGTAATGGCTAAGGAAAGCGCTTTGTTTTAGCCTTAACGTGGCGCAGATACACTGAAAAACCCCCACAGGAACAAAATTGCTTATTGGTCATATGTAAACTGGTGACGGAGTCATCTTGGCAGAATTATTTAGCTTCTCTTGACTATAACTAAAATCATGTCGCATACCAGTTTTAATTTTTTTTAAGATTCTTTTTAGATTCTCTATTTTTGATACCCAGGACCCCTTACAATTGAAAAACCTTTCTCCTAGAAAAACAGATTTGAAAATACAATTTTTATCAATCCTTTTGCATGTGTTTGCTCTTGAAGCTCTACCCATAATACATCTACAGTCATTTGTGATCCATAATAATTCCAAACAGCCTAGAGAGGAGCAGAACTTTTTCTTCCTTGATAAAACCATGTATCTTGTTTCAGCAAATGGAACACTCTCAATTTTTCCTGAGCAAGGGTACTGTGAAGCCCTTTCTCCTCAGATTTCCATGTATTGTGTATCATCCCATGTTCTGATGTGCCAGTGTGACCCATGGGTCCTGTAGCCATGCTGAGACAGCACGGGGTGGACCACCCAGATTGGGTGATGTGGGGCAGTGTTGGGTTGACCCTTTCCAGATCTCTGCTGCTGCAGGTAACTCTGTTAAATATTATTGTTCAAAAAACATAAGCTCAAGTTGGAAGTGGATTTCTTGTTGTCAAGCAGCTTTCCAGTGGAAGCAATGAAGGTAGTTGCTCTGATATCTTCTGAATTCCTAGGCTAAGCAAGATGAACAGTCTCCTTCGGTTTGGTTCATTTCCTTGTTCGTGCTGATGACCTGTGTGCAGACATGCACTACTTTTTGTCTTATTTTTACCTTTATAGAAGGTGGGTGAGCAGGATCGTACATCCTTCTAGTTGAGGACTTGGCAGATCCATTGTCAAAGGGATGGATGAGTGTGTTAGCTGGTTTTAGTGTGATTTTCTAAAAGCTGTAGCAACTGGTATTACCTGGGGAAGAAGAAACTTGGTACCTGTGCCAGGGTTTAGCTGTCGTAGGGCTTTGAAGAGCTAGTTTTTTGGTCTCTGCTTTATGAGGTCTTCAAGGAGTTCTGGCCATGTGTGGCCTGCTGAGCTTTTACAGCTGGTGAGACAAAGGTAACTTTTAAATGACCTTCCAAAGTAAGACTTGTAGGCAATAGAAGTGTGTGTTTTTGTTAATAACTGCCACTTCTTGTGGCTTTTTGTGAAAGGTTTTGTCTGTAAATAGGTTGCACTAAAGCTGCTCTTGGCATTGGATGTCAGATGGCTTCAAGCTTTATGAATCAAGCAGTGGGCTACAAACATGGATATAAAAAATAAGTAATAAAGTATGGTACAGTGAAAGTTGTTTTGGGAGCCTAGCAGAGGATGTTTATATGGAGAGATAAATAGTGAACTTCCTGTGGTTAAACATTTCCTCCCCATACTACTGTTAACGGCTTTGCATCCCTAGAGCTGCTGGAATTTGGTCATTCTAACAATTTTTGTTTGATGTTTGTACAGCAATATGAATGTACATCAAGTCCAAAAAAAAAGGATGAAGTTTATTATCTTTGCCCTAAAGAACTCTACCCTTTGAGCTCACGCTGCTCATGTGTATTTGTGCTCACAACCCTAGGAACTGGAGATGGAGAAAGTGAATGAGGTGGGGACAACACCCAGCTGTAGCCTGAGGATCAGGACGTGTGATGGGGCATTGCTGTTAGCATCAAAGCTGTAGGAAGCAAATGGTAACTTGGAGCAAGTGGATGGCAGAGCTCCTGAGAGCAGCTGGTAGCACGAGGCTGGCTAAAGAGCAAGTACAAATTCTGAATCCCTTGTACCAAGGTGATGTTAGAAACTGGTGATTTGGGCAAAAAGAGGAGAAGCAAATTGGAAGATAATGGACTTCAGGTATAGGAGCAGGGTGTTCTTTAGGAAGAACAACAGGATGGGGAATTCATCCCTGGGGGATGCCAAAAAGGGTGACTGATTGTCATCAACAGGAAGAAATGGATTAACAATAGTTAAATAGGATGACGGGGAAAACATGTAGTGGTAGCCTTATTTGGAAGAGTGGTTGTGTTGGCTTAAAGATGTTTGTGTATAAGCTTCTAAATAGTACAGTGATTTTGGAGAACAGGCCTTAGGTCAAAGGCCATAGAAACAGGAAGAATCCTTTGTAAACTTCGGGTGGCAGACTGTGGTAGTTCGAAACAAAAAGCATCTGACCTTAAAAACTGACTTCAAAATTTAACGCAGAGAAGGAAAGGATAAAAGCTCATTTTGGGTGGAAGGGGCAGCCGGTAACATGTCAGGTGAACTTCAAAACTACCAGCTCTTGTCTCTGGTTTCACAAGAGTTTCGTGGGCTGGTGAAATGCTGCACAGCTGATAGAGGTTGTTCAGTGTCCCAGTTTTGTTTCTCAACCGTCTGGATCTTGCATTATTTCACAATGGAGACTTAAGAGGCAAGAAATGAGCATGTCATTTCTTCTTTCCTTGGCTGTTAAGTCTGAACTTCAGGAGGGTAGGCAGTCATAACTGTACTCCTGAGCTGCAACATGCTGTGGTGTTCGGTAGTATAGAAGAAATACTTAGCTGTGATAATGACTTTGCTTAAATTGCAGTACTTGATTTTAATGCATTTCATCACTTGACCGTTTTCCTTCACTGATTGGTATTTTGGGCATGTTTTTTGTGTGTTCCCTCTAAGTGAAGGGATGCATCAAACAGTTCTTTTTGATGCTGCTGTTTATAAACATGCAATCTCACATGCATCTATTACAAATACGTTTTAGAGAAGAAAAAAACGAGTAAAGTCATAGAGCGTCTTTAGCAACTGAGGCCGTACAACCCTGTAAGTTTTGGTTTGCTGTTCTGAATGTGCATGTTCCTCTGGCAAAATCAGTGTTGATTGCACATCCACAGGAGTTACATATGTGAAGCAGTATTTAAAATTGAGTTTGTTTTCTTGAGACTAGGTTGTGTCGAGACATTTCTGGTAAACCAGGCAATCCAGCGATAAGGGATTGAGAGAAATCTGCACTTGGGAGTCTGCCTCGGCTTAGCAACTTGCTCCTATCTAGCTGTTTATGCTGCAGGTTGCTTTTCATACAAAGTGAATGATGAGGTGCTGTGGAAAGGGGAACTGAGCAGTATGCTATTGGGAAAATATTAAACTAGAGAGGCTTTTTTTATTGTCCTTCCAGGAGTTAGAATTGTGTAACTTGTGGTTTGTTTGGTTTTTTTTCCATTTCCTCGTGTCAGAATTGCATACATTTCTTAAAAGGAAGGTGGAAGTTTTGACACACAGATCCTTTAAATGCTGTGGTTGGAATGAGCGCTTCTCCCAACTGGCAGTTGAATGTTGGCAACGGTTTGTTGAGAAAGCTGTGGCCCAGTCAGATAAAGTGAAAGGTGATAAAATCATGTTAAATGTTTGAGTATTTGCTGCATCCTCAGAACTTGGCATTTTGTTCTCATCTTGTTTTTCTTACTGAGCTAATGAGCAAAGTCAAGCTTTGTAAGGAAGCAAACAGAGCACTTTGTGCTGTGCTGAGGCTTGTGTGTGTTGTTAAAACAGCCAAATTTCAGATTGTGAACCGGCATCCTCCTTGTTGAAGATGAGCACTAAGGGGTGGTATGTGCTGCAGCACCATGTACCATGTAGTGTTGTTTACAGGGCTATGGAGGTATGTAAAAGCGGAGTATTTAACATCATTGGAATGAGTGGTATTCCTCCTTTTGGTGTGCAGGGAATCTGTTTTACTGGTACCTGCCTTTAAAGAGGAAAAGCTCTCTCAGTCAGGCTGGTACCTAATCAGAAGAGGATTTATTTGAGAGGGATGAACAGATGTGCGGTTTCTGCTGTATTGTCACACAGTAAATAGTGGCACACTGAGTGATCAGAGTAACAGATTAGGCAGCAGGACTTGGCTTAGAGAGCGGCTGTCAGTGTAATATATGAAGCAACTGTTCAAGGAGATTGCAGGTTTCTTCATGGTACTTTCCTAGCCCTTAGTTTTGCTCCAGTATAGGTTTATGGTTACGTTACCAGAAGGCAGATACTGTGTGAGAAGGCTGCCTTCGTATGGCTCAGCTCAGGAGAAGGAGGAAAAAAGAGGTGATCTCGGTATAGCATTAGTTGGTAAATTCTGGTAAAGAATGGGTCAAGAAGCCTGTTTCATTAGGACAGTTCCTTGCAGGGCAGGTGGACCTGAGGCTTTCATATACAGATCCTGGTTTGTCTTTTACAGCTCTTATTTCACTGCTTATACTAGAAAATTGTTGAAAACTTGAGCTAGGTGTTTTGGGTGAAGAATTTTTCAAGCTGGCTTTGATGAACAGTGTCTTCCCTCAAAGTTTTTAAGGGGCTCGGGGATTTCACTTATCTCAGTATTTTGTTTTATCGCCCTTAAATCTAGAAGCAAAGCTGTTAAGCTTGGTAAGCAGTGTACTCTTTGCACTTTATAGGCTTTGTTTCTCCAGAGCCTGCCAGCCTTCTCTTGGAGACAGGGTTCACAGGCCTGAACTTCGGACAAAGAGGTGAAGGGACAAGAAAACACTATCTTTCTTATCAGCTTCTGCACAGAGGATCTTACTCCAAGGGCTTTTATAAGTGTCCTTCTAGAGACACGGACAAGTTTGAATGGATCTGTTTCGGTTTGCATTCGGCTCCCTGCAACTCTCATTGCATGGAGTAGTAGACTGTTTCATGGGTTTGAGGTTATGTATGGTTTTGCATCCTCTCTCTCTCATGAAAAACGGTGGTTTTAACGAGTTTGGTGTTTGTTTTCTTTTCAGTGTGTTTTAAGACGGTGCATCTGTCTTTGCTAATCTATGGGTTTACTATGCAGAGTAGCTGTGCCAGGTTTGTGCAAGTGACTTTGTGGGATGGGGCTTTGTCAATCCAGCATCTGGAAATCTCAAGCAGTCACAGCACTTTGTGCAACAGTTTAGTTATGTCTTACAGTGTAACGCTGAGATTTAGTCTTTTGAAGCAAATTAACTCCTCTATCAAGACAGTGAGGAAATCGATGCATGTGTTGATTGTACAGTAATTAATGCCTTTTGAAATAGGGGATGAGGGGTGCCAGTGGTATCTTTGCACCACTTTAATGTCTTCTTTCTTTTTAGGCAGTTCCGTGTAACTGTGATAGATTCATGCAAGGTATCCATAGTTTTATGCCATTAAACTGTTCAAAAACTTGTCATTTGAAAGGAAAGTCCTCAAGGTTTTCAGTTTATATGTGTAACTCCTTTAACTGGCTACAGTGTTGTTGTTTTCTAACTAAACACTGCTTTTGATAAAGTACTTCTGTACACATATCTGTCTATCAGATTATTGTACATGATTGCTTAGAATACTTGTGCTTTATTCCTAGTAATCATTGAAGAGCAGTCGAAGTTCTGTTTTTAAATATTATTAACACAAAACCTCTCTTGAGGAATAAGGAATAGTGAATACCATGCTGTACTATAATGTATTAAGCTGCATTTATCATGCTTGTTTTGCTCAAAACCAAGAATAATGTTGAGGACTTGTTTTAAAGATTTAAAAATTGTCTTTAAATTGTGTACACCTTGCTGTTTCCTTTCAATGCAAGCACTGAACTGAGTAGGGGTGTGAGATGTCAGTGTCGTTTTGGTATTGCTTTTGTATGTCTTAAAACGTGTATGCAAGTACAAAGGTTTCTTGTGTTATGCCTGTATACAACTCACGTCTCCAGCGTTGTACTGCCAATGACTTGCTCTTCCAAAACTCAGCACAGCATAAAACCACTGGCCGGGTGCACTGAACTGAAGAACCCCCCTGAAACAGTGCAACACAGTGCATGAGCTGCCTGAAGGGTCACTTCCCCAAAGAGCACATGGATTGTCATTCTCCACCACTATATAAGCCCTTGCTTTGTGGGGAACATTCATGGTAAATCCTAGTTCTCTGTTTTTCTGTTTCAGTATGTATGACCAATTGCCCTACTCTGATTGTCATGGTGGGTCTCCCAGCAAGAGGAAAAACCTACATCTCAAAGAAGCTGACACGCTATTTGAATTGGATTGGAGTGCCTACAAAAGGTGATAGATTTACTTCTGTTTACATCAGAAGGACAGGGCAGTTGCTAGGTGTTTAATTCAATTCCCATTAATTATCTTGCTAAGTTTGACCACTTAAAATCCTTCTGTGTTGTAAACTTATTCTTAAGCAATAGCATATGCAGACTGTCAGTTCCATTTAGATGTTAATTAAACATACCCTGATAACTGTTGTTTTACCACCTTCTGTCAGGTGCCTAAATAAGTGTTTTGCCCTTGCCCCTTAACACTTCAGCTGTCCTTATTTATTTATTTTAGATTTCTTCCCTTTGTTTATGTGGGTGAAAGGGAATCTTGGTTACAGGTGGATGAGCAGTCGGCACTTGTGACTTCTCAATCTTCTTTTCTCTGTGAACTTTGTGCATTGTGTAATTCCTTGTGTAACTCCATCTATAACTGCATTTGTGGAATGAGTTACAGCTTTTTGAACATAAAGAGCCATAGGAACTGAAGCAGCACTTGTTACCACTCTCTTAAGGATTTTATGTGTATGTTCTGAGTGGGAAATCACAGCTCAGATTTGCTGTGCCAAGGGCCTGGCTGTCCTGCCTCATTCCTGAGCTCCTGTGGTACTTTGTGGGCCTAGATCGACAAGTAAACAAGACCTACGTCCATTTTGAGGTTCTGAGATGCCTTCTCCCCTGCCTCCTCCTCTATCTCTGTATAAGAAAATGATAGTTCTAGTGTTCTGTGAGTCTGTGTCTGGTGCAGTAATGATAGCTTTATAGTTACGAGTAGTTAATCATTTAAATAACATAAAACATACTAGATCATACATGTATTTCCTAGTAGCTCTTAAGAAGTCAAGATAAAGAGTTCTGGCCTGTATTTAAACAGCTGTTTGATTCTAGGGTGTAGCTTTCTGAGTTGGTGTTTTCTTAACCTCTTAGAAGCTTGTTGCTTTATTTAGATAAGACATTATGGAGGATATGTTATATTGTTTGAGTGGGAGAGTTTACAGGATTTAAATTGTCACTTGACTGTTTTCACACAGTATAACCCTTCTAATGAGCAGTGTCAGGTATTTGTCAGTCTTATCCATTAGGCTGAAATGGAGTAACAGACTGACTAAGTTAGCCTGTATCCAAGCTGATAAAGTGTATACGATATAACTGTGCTTGTATGTTAGCTGTAGCATGCATTTATGTAAATATGTATGTATGTCATTGTGTTGAACATTTTATTGTGTGAAAAAGCAAAAATCCTCCAATGTTGGACAAAAACGAAGTATTGTCTATATCCAGCTCATGCTTGGTTGAATATATCCCAGATACAGTAAAATAGGGGCAGTCTGCTTCAGTTATAGGAAAAGTTCCTTGGCTACTGTGAGCATCACATGAAAAAGTACATGCAGTTGTGCATAATAAAAATTAATTAGGGCATTTCTGCCTCGTTTTACAAAGATACGCAACATAAAGTTACTATGTGAGCTTCCATTCTAGGTTGCTGGTTATGGTTTGTCTTTGTTAGAAAGGGTGACTTGGGATTTTCTTGGACAAACCACAGTCACTTCCTGTTGTTTGTGTCATCACTGATGCAATTTTCCTGAAGCTGAAACTGATTTAAAATTCCTCACTGACTGAGGGAATAGGTAACACTTTGCCTGATGCTTCCAGTTGATTGGGATGGAATCTATACGTATTAAGTATCGAGTAGCCCTAATATCAGTTACCCTTTAGCTCTTAATATCTTGACATTAGCGTGCGCTTAATACAGTGGGTGTTCTTACTCTCCAAGAGAGATGGTTAAAAATGTGAGGTTATGTAAACCCGAGGAAAGATAAATGCTGTCTTTTCATGTGACATATATTAAGCAAGCTGAAGAGTTCAAGAACATAAGGCGGAGGTAAATAGCCCAGAGTTGATGTTAGTTGAACCATTTCAGCAATCAGTCCTGTGCTTGCTTTCTTCCAAAATCCTCTGCTGTTTAGAATGTGAAATGGTAAAAAATACAAAAGACTTTTGTCTGAGCTTTTTGGAGGAAATGAGGTCAATTAGATGCCTGAATAGAGTTGTGTTGCAATGTGTTTTTTAGATACTAAACTTAGGGAAGCTTTTTGGAACAGTTCTGGCTGTGTGGTAATTGTGGTTCCAGTTAGCTTTGTGAAACTCTTCCGCAAGGGTGGATGCTAGCAGTAAGGGCTGAAGATTGTCCCACTAGATAGCACTTTTTCCGTGTCTGTGCATGACTCTCACAGTAACTGTTCCTTCTTGGGAAGTTCATGGGTTTTGATTTTTAAAGGGCTACTGCCTGAAACATTGGCCACCTGAACTCCTCAATCTTCTGTTTTTCTTACAAGGAGCCATCTTTTCACGTCTCTGGTATGACCAGCGCTCATTAATCCTGTCACAGAATAACTTGGATTGTACTCTAATCCATGTCACACATCTGACCACAAAAAAATTGCATCAGCGTTGTTGAACTCAAACAAAACTTGACTTTTGGGGGATTAAGCAAAACTTAACTTCTTTATCTTGTACTTCCAGTCCCAAGAGCAATCTGTATACAGCAGCTGGTGGTTGAACTCTTCTATTCTGTGTCTTTTCTTTCTTAGTTACAATTTGGCAGTTGTGTCTATTACTCCATTTTGTCTTTCTGGAAATGAAGTCTCTCAAGTAGTAACACCTTGGCAGCTTCTCAAACAGAACACTTGTTTGATCTAATGTTAAAAAAAATGCTTTGCAGTTCAGCAGAGAAAACCTACAGGTCAGGAACAACTTAAAACGTTAATTGCACTTCAGAGACCTACTTTCAAAGCCATTGAATGAAGTTCATTAGGGTACAGTGTCATTGTCTGCTGTGTGGCAAGACAGCTGCCTTGCCCTAATCCCATATCCGGTGTTGTGACGTGTATGGCCATTGACCTTATGGACTTTTGCCCAGATAAAGAGTAGTCTTCTTGGCCACTGTCAAGAGATCACAGTAAGATTATGTTCAGTAATTATGCTGAATGTTTTGTTGAGTTTTTTTACAACTTAAGCATATAAAATAACTGGAACAGAGGTTGTGAAATGGTATGTACTGATCCTTAAGGAATAGAAAAATTTGATCCGGGTTCTGAAAAAGTGTTTCCACAACTTGACTTGTAAGGTTTGTTTGTCAAAACCAGAATTGGTTGGTTCTGTTTAGAACTCTTCCTTGGTTAAAAAGGAGCTGAATGTTTTGGGATGTGCAATCAGAATGCTGTTTCACTGCACATATGCACAGAAGCAGCAGCTACATTATTTGTAGGATATTGAAATAGACCTCCAGCCACCTCTGTGAAAGAGGAAAAGGGTTTTTTTTCGTGGTGTTCAGGCAAACTGGCAGACAGCAGCACAGCAATATGGCCAAATGACTCTATTGAAGCTGCTGCCCAAATGTTCTTTTGCCATTTCCATGATTTTCTGTTGTATTTAACAACAACCACCCCCCTACCCCCCCCCCAAGACGCAAGAGGTTGACTTTGTACCCGCTAAATTATTTTATCCTTGCAGGTAGTTTGTTTTCAAAGCTGTCATAACTTGTCTTTTTACATGAATATCATTAGTTCCCACTAATACTGGTTTCTTGTTGACAGAATTTAATGTTGGTCAATACCGTCGAGATTTGGTGAAAAAGTATAAATCTTTTGAGTTCTTCCTGCCTGACAATGAAGAAGGCTTGAAAATCAGGAGGTAAATTTTGAATGTGTTTGCTACACAATGCTGACTGTTAAAAAGCTACCCTGTGTAATTTACTTGTAGAGACTGCTTCAAGTTGCGTTTTTGTATGCTCAGGAAGATGCTTAAGAGACTGCAGTATAAAATGACAAGGAAAAGAAATTCTAGAGCAAGCAGACAAGAGATTTGTTTAGGCTGCTTAAAAGTTGTGGTATTTTTCTCTTAATTGCTTCATCTAAAGCATCAAAAATGCAGAAAAGGTAAATACTTGATTCTTCTTCACCTTTCAGTAGGCTGTGTTTGCTGCTATTCCTGCAGATATTCCAGTATATTTTCACTCAAAATGAAGCAGTTTTAACAAATAGTTAGCGGCTTTTCTTTTCGGTTTGCATACTGGAATTTTTCACCTGGAGTACTTCAAATGTATGTGTCATTATCCATTCAAATGAGCCAGAACAAAACAATATTATTCCTTCCCTGAAATTGTCTTTGGCCACCATGCAGGTGCTTCGTGCATTCAGTTGGTGCACTGCCTTGAAAACTGACATGTTTTCCAAGTGCTATTCAAAGCAAGGTGAGCATCAGATTGAATGTCTGTGCACAGATGAAGCACTTGAGACTCCCATCTTGCTTGGAAAGAGGCTCTGCTTTAATGTAGGAGAAAGGGTAGATGAAGAGAAGGTCAGAGCAAGAGGGAGCTACTTTTTTCTTACAGGATGGGAAGGTCTTTTGATTTTCTTTGCCATTTATTGTCAGTTTTTAGTATGTTCAGGAAAACATTTAAGTGTGTGCAGTATGAAGTGAGAAGTATCAGAGATATTAGAGGAATGGAAATACAGTTTGTTTAGGCTACTTAAAATGCAGAGTGTTTTGTTCCTGATTGCTTCAAGCGAAGCATTAAAGATGTCTGGACTTTTCCTAATGTCTGGACTTTCTTTTGTGGCTGTTCCTCTGCTTGTCCTCTCTCTCTTCCCTTTCCCCTTTTGCAGCAGTTGGGCATTGCTAATGTCAAAGGGAGCTTGCATAAGAACCTCCTAATCCTTTGGGACCAGAAAGTAGATACAAGGTGCATTAGCCTTGCAAGCCCTTACCTTTGCTTAGAGGTAGAGCCAAACCTTTTAATGTGCCTCTATGTCACCTATTAAACTAAATGGTGGGGAATATAACATGAAATGGTCTGTGAAAGCTAAACTGCCTACTTAGCAATGAGTAAAGAGGGTTTATATTTATTTAGTGAGGACTTCACTGATGAATCTCAGTTCCTGACAGCCATTAACCGTGCTAATGTGGAAATACTGTCAGGATTGGAAAGCTTTAATTTTTCTTTCTAGATAAAGCTGTGCATGCAAGAAACCCTAAATGTAAGAGAAGAATTAGATGCTTCAGTCTGGAAGTCAAAATAGAGCAGTAATGCAGAAAAAGGCTTTTGAAAGGGACAGGTTTTTATGTTGGTATTGTAAAAAGACTGTACTTCATGGAACTAAACGGAGATTCGTTCTTCTAATGAGTAAATCCTGTACAACATTAATTTTGCCCTCCAGTATTATTATTTGCTAGAATCATAATGGGCTTTGAAGGTAATGCTAGTGCTGAGGAAATAGGAAAGTTGTAAATTAACTTATTCTTGTCCAACTTCAACCAGAGTGTAAAGAATGTAGGGAGAGGGGGGTTTGAGGTGTTTGTATCCTCAGTGGTCTCCAGTTCTAATTACATTGGGTTGGTGACTACAATGGGATTTTACTTTCACCTCTGTCCCTAATACTGTTTTCTAACTTTGTTTTATTGTTTGAAGAGATTTTTCTTTTCCATAAGCATTTTTTACGCAATAGGTGAGCAGAGAGGCAGTGTATTACTGAAAAATAGTTGTCTGTCCGCTTTACCTTGGGGCTACAAGATAAAAACCTGAAGTTGATTTATTTCTTCCCTCTTTGAGAATCACGTTAAGAAGCAAGTATCTGTGAGTAGGTAATAGGGGAAAAATACAGTTCCAGGGATGATTCGCTGATGTTACTTTAGATCAGTGAAAGCTTATTCGGGTCAGCAAAGTTGATGGGTATTCTGTGATGACGTGCAGTTGTATCAGTTGCTCGGAGGAGCACTGGGACTGGTCTTTTTTTTTTTTGGCAGATGGCCTCGACCGTGTTTCCTTAGTGTAGCTTGGTTGACCTCCGTTGTTTTTTCCCATGTTTTGGGGGTACCTGATTGCAGAAACATTTATTTTTGATAGAGATTATCCTAACAGTTTCAGGACACTTTGATTACAATGCACGAGTGCATTAATAAAATAGCTTTATAAGCATTTGAGTTTTACTCTCTTTCATTTTTAAGACAGTGTGCCTTAGCAGCGCTGAATGACGTCCGACAGTACCTCAGTGAAGAAAACGGGCACGTGGCTGTAAGTTTCATGTTGGAGATGCATTCTTCAGATGCTTCCCTACAAAACAGCATCTCTGCTGGATAGTGCACAGCCTGAGCAATTTCAGTGTCTCTTCAGTATATGATTTGATTTTTTTTCTTTGGGAGTTATGTTACATCTGTCTTGTTGCTGCAGAGAAAGGAGCACTGAAGGTCAGGGAGATGATGCCATATTGAGTAACAACCTTTATGGTTTGAGGGGTTCACTGAGGAGAGGCTAACAGGCATGAAAATGTCCCCCTTCTCTGCACATTGTATCATGTACTGTTAAATGCAGCTCTTGTTTTGATTGCGCTTCTGTTTCTATTTGAAAGTCTAGTGTTTCAAGTGAAAGGTGCTTACTGAACAAAAAGCAGCCTGGGAATTGCTTGGCAGTTTTGTTGCCAGCATGAGAGATCTCTGAGGAGAGCAGGAGAAACTCGAAAGTAAATTGCTGCTTATCTTAATATTGGGATGCAAACCATCAGCTGTTCAATTATTGATATTGCATATTCACATTAATTTGCATAACACTGTTTTCCTTAAGACTACTGGTGGGACTGGTGTTTTCGTTAGCTAATCAGGGAAACCCTTTAAGTAATCATTATAAGTTCTGCTGGGTATGTGAGGTGAACTGTACTTTGGCAAGCCTCATGGTTTGGTAAAACACTGGTATGTTCACAGTGAAACATTGGTTCCTAGAAAATTGGCTGCATTTATCTTGTAGTCCATGGGCAAGCTTTACAAGTCTTGCAGATATTCTGCCACTTGAAAGCTTTACACCTGCAGTTTGAATAGCATGTTGATTACAGCAGCTTTTTCTTTCTGTAGTGTAAGTTTGCTAAAAACGCAGGAATTAGTATTTAATGCAGGTATGGGTCAGGAGGAAGATTCTGTGCTGTGTTGTTAGGCTTAAATTGTGGTTGCTTCTTCAAAATACAGTCTTCAGCTAGGAGTGCTTTCAAAATACTACTATTTTTTAGTATTTAGAAGATCAAGTGTGGAAAGCAGGAATGTCGTCCCTTTGCCTCTGGAGCATGTTGAGAGGGGGAAGGAGAAATGTTTTCATTGCTTCCCCTTACATTGAGGGACTTTGAGCCCTTATTTTTGTTGTTACTAGCACAGTGCTTTTCACAGGCTATGATATTTCTTTAATTCTTCTTTCTCTTTCTCTCTCTCTGTAATTATTTCCAGGTCTTTGATGCTACAAACACCACTCGAGAACGAAGAGAAACTATTTACAAATTTGGTGAAGAAAATGGATATAAGGTGAGTTGAAAGCAAAGGAGTTCTGAGCTAAGGCCTGGACAAGTGAGGCAGTGATGGTTTTGCCCTTATCTCCAAGTACTCCGAGTTAAGAAGTGCATTAGCATAAGCCATGTCCTTCCTAGGTGTATAGTCAGTGGTACATTTTGTGTTCTCAAGCATTGTTTGTGATTAAAAGTCACCCAGTCCTCGTTTTTCTTGTCTTTAATGTTTGTCCTGTTAGTAGCTAAGCTCTTCTGTGCTGTGGCTTCAGTTCTGTCATCCTGGACCTGTAGTTCTGAATGTACTGTCAGCAAAAACTATTTAAAAAATGATTCTTAGTGTGGTTCATGTTTTTGCTACAAAAAAACATAAGGAATTCTGTGTTAGTTCTGTGCAAGCAAAAGACTTCCCGTGGTTTAGTGCCTTCTGTCCAGGAGTGTTTTGTATTTGAGTCTTCTCCAGTAATCCTTTACTTCCTCTAAACTTGTATCTCCATAAACCTTTGAGACAGCAAACCACAAAAGTCTTTTGTAAGTTATGTTACTCCATTAGTTGAAAGGCTTCTAAGTTATTATTGCAGAAACATTAGTTACTCTTTGTATGACTGAACTTGTATCTTCTGCACTTCTTTCTTTCTCTTCCATCCTCAATGTTTCTCACTGAAAAGTTTTTCCACTAACAAGCATTGTGTGTGGGGGGAAATAGTATAGGCTATGGTGCTTCAGGGAATGCTAAACTAACAATTCCTGATGAGAGTGTCTGCAGAAACCTTCAGAGTAAATGAAGGGAAATTTAACACATGGTTCTGTTAAAAAGGGGTTAGCATGGAAGTGAGTAACATACTGCTCGTGTATGTCAGTCTCCAGAGGCATTCTAATGCATCTTCCTTGTTCCTTCCTCTACACACGTGACTTCCCCTTTGGACTGAAGACTTTTTTTGTTGAGTCAGTATGTGTAGATCCAGAGGTCATTGCTGCAAACATTGTGGTAAGTATAGGAAAGTTTGCTTTAACTGCTTTAAGTTAGGAGGTTGAAGGTAGTTGAGTATTTTTAGAAGTGCATTAAAAGAACTTCCAGTAGCAAAAAAACAATTAGCTCCCATTAATGGAACAATTCACATTCATTTTCCTGTTCATGTGTATAATAACTCAGAAGTTTATGAAGAATAGCTCTTTTTGCTGTACATGTATTTTAATTATCTTCTAGGATATGAGTTTTTGTGCTGTGTTCTCCCCCTTCCTATTTATTTAAATCTTGCATTAAAAAGGGAAAGAAATGTACTACTCTCCTGGTCTTATTTTAAACAGCAAGTGAAGCTGGGTAGTCCTGACTATGTTGACTGTAGTAATGATGAAGCAACAGAAGACTTCATGAAAAGAATAGAGTGCTACAAGAACTCATATGAGACATTAGATGAAACTCTTGACAAGTAAGTGATGAAATAATACTGTGATCACAACTGGGTCATTTTAAGATGTTTCCTTAGGGGATGGAGCATCCTGTATTGGGGATTAGGGCTTTCTAGTAATTAATGGCTTAAGCTCTCTTTCCATTGGCAAATTAGAGTTTACTCTGGGGGTGTAGCCTGGAGACTTGTTTGCTTGAGGAAAATTGGCCAACACATCTACTCTGGGACAATATTCTTTTTGATTTTCCCACTTGGAGAATGATACGATTCTTCTGGAGCAGAACCAGCATTTAGAAATTGTTCCAGACTTCTTTCTAGATGAGATCGCTACCTGGTTTCTTAGTTTGTAGAAAAGATCTGAGTGATTTGTAAGCATAACTTTGTTTGTTGACATGGTTAAGATGAATTTTGAACACATCAATCTTACAAATGTGATGTCTAAATTTATTTGTGCTTGCAAAATATCCTGCAGAGGTAGGGCTGTGAGAAAGGTTCTTAGCTTGGATTATTTGCCTTCGTGCCAAAGCATTCATCTGTTTTTCATTCACTTTCAATGCTTGAAAGTAAGGTGAGGATGAGTCACATGAGGAGGAGCCCTGTTTCTCTTGCTGCGGTCTAGGATTTCAGTGTGGGATTTTGAGCTGCACTCATACCAAGTGCTCTTTGTTTCAGGACCAGTGCTGTAGGGAAGGCTGAGCTGCATTTTAACGTAATTGAGTGTAAGCAGTTTGAAGCTGGTTCAATCAGATCAGTTCATGCATGTAATTTCTGTGATGGGCCTAATGGTTGTGCCTGGGTGAAATAGTAATGATTAACCTCAAAGAGCACTAATGGAGATGAGGTGGTGATGCTTGCTTCTCATCACCTCCATTTGGTTTTATTGTAAGTTTTCTTGGTTTATTGTGGTGTTACATCTCAAATGCTTCACTAGAAACCAATAGTGGTTATTTTCAGCTTATTAGACTATTTTCCTCCTCTAAGCTAGATACTACTATGAAATGTACAGCTGAGATGAGACAGGATAAGCAGTGAAAATTGAAATTATAACCTGTTTCATGCTAAGAGAAGGTAGTGGTGGGGTACACTACAGTACTGTTAATAAATAGTTGTTGATAGAGTAGTTGAGTAAATGTCCTGTGTCGGGCTGGTCCCTGCTCCTTCTGATGCTGTAGTTTTTCTAGAAGGGTTAGCAGAGATGAGTAAATGATGACCATGCCTTTTTGGCTCCCGGATGCCGTCAATACTTGCTGCAGGGGAAGTGTTTGTAAACTGGAGAAAAATACCTGGTATCATAAAATACCTGGATCTCGTATGGAAGCTACCACGGTCGAATGACTGTGCTGGATCTTTCCTTCGGTGGGAGGGCTGTTCTTTCCCAAGAGCAGAATCTAGATTTGAGAGACAGCAGCAAGTGAAGGGAACAGAAAAGAAAGCCATGTGAGCAGCTCACCTGTGAAAGGAAGAGTTCATCCTGTACCTCTGGGGTATTTTGTTGTTTCTTAGGACTAATGCATATTCCATAGGTAATTGAGGACTTGTTTATTGCTTTGGCTTGTTGCCTCTTTGTTTTATAATGGCAGAGATTGTGGTGCATGCTGATGGAAACTATGTGGAATCTTACATATTTCTTTTTGTTGTTTGCTCCTGAAAGGGATCTTTCTTACATTAAAATTATGGATGTTGGAAGGAGTTACCTTGTGAACAGAGTAATGGATCACATTCAGAGCCGGATTGTCTACTACCTCATGAATATCCATGTGACTCCTCGGTCAATCTACCTCTGTCGACATGGAGAAAGTGAGCTCAATCTGAAAGGAAGAATAGGAGGAGATCCTGGACTGTCTGTCAGGGGAAAAGAAGTATGTACCTCCTGCACAAGTGTGACTGGGTTTTGTGTGTATTCTGTGCATGTGTGCAGTTTGTGCTGTGTAATTACAGCTTGCTTCCTCTACAACCCTTTCCTCTTAACATGCTTAAGAAGGATTTTAGTTGCGTATGTGAGTAGTAGAAACTGAATGGAAACACTTTGGGTGTTGTGATTTGGTACGTGCTCTTTTATCTGTCATTCTGTTGGTTGAAATTGTTTTTTATCCTACAGCACAAAGCAGTTGTCTTGGGGGCTTTATTTTTTTTAACTGTATTTTTGTAAAATCCCAACTGGTTGGATAATGGGGAAGGTTCACAAGTTAAAGCTGAAAGGAAAATCCTGGAGGTAAAGGTAGGAACTGCACAAAACTTGTATTGCCCTTGTACTCCTTCCCTTCCCTCTCCTGTACCTCTTGTCACAACAGAATGTGTTGCATTTCTTAGCCTTCTGGAAAAGTTGTAATGAGTTTACAGAGCCTGGAGCCTGGGTGTTCCGACCTGAACAGAGTGTGTTGGCTCTCAGCCTTCATCCAGTGCCTCATGTTTTTTCTTTCAGTTTGCCAAAAGTTTGGCACAATTTATTAATGAGCAAAATATCAAAGATTTGAAAGTTTGGACCAGCCAGATGAAAAGGACAATTCAGACTGCTGAAGCCTTGGGAGTGCCTTATGAGCAGTGGAAGGTTTTGAATGAGATAGATGCAGTAAGTTCTGATTTTCTAAACATGTAGTAAGTTGCTTGGTTTGCTAAAGATGAAGGAACTACTGAGTTTTGTAATGATACGGCTTTCATGGGGTTGGAAGTCATTTAAGCTGCTTCTAGAGGCTGGAAAAATTGTTGTTACTTCCTGTTAGTAAGGCTAAGCATTTTATTGAATTTTGCCATAATTATTTTAGTCTTGGTTTATCTTCCCCTGTAAAACATTCCCATGGAGAAGACAACGTTTTGGGTAGTTGGGGGTTGGAAATAAGGTTTTTTGTCAGGAGGAGCTTGCTAGTTGGCACTTTCCAACTGCACCTATATGATACATAAGTAGGTGCAATAGATAAAATGTGAGCTTGCTCAGTGATTTGCTTGCCCGTATATGTAACTTCAGTTTAAATACGGACTTAATGATTCCTTTTATCCATGTCTGAGTCCAGCTGAGAGTCCTGTTCATCATGTGTGATGATTTTGCCTTTAAGTGTCAGAGTAACAAAATACCATCGTCAATGGTTATTTATATATAGTTTTATGTAAGAGTGAGATCTGCTTTTTGCACTGCTGGGAATACATGGGTTTAGGTTATTTTTTATTACTTATAGGGAGTGTGTGAAGAAATGACATATGAAGAAATACAGGAAAATTATCCGCTTGAATTTGCACTGAGAGACCAAGACAAATACAGATACAGATACCCCAAAGGAGAGGTATGCTCCCTTTTCTCTGTTAAGGTGAAGGGCTTCCTTTGTCTTCCTGAACATATGTATGCTGGCTTTAGGAAGGAAAAATGCATTTTTTAATTAACAAACAGGTTGTTCCTCTCTCCAGGGGAAAGCGTGTAGGAGATTACAAGAATTGAGCCCACGCCATTTAATTTGATTCAGGGTTGACAAATGAAACAATAGATTTAGATAAAACAATGGAGAGCTTTGATCTTGTCGGCATCGTTTCTATGCTGTGATAAAGTGGGAAGAATGATTGCAGGGCTTCAGACCACTGCATATGCAAATGTACTGCCAAGATCACCTTTTCCTATTCATCCTCGCTGTGGGTAATGGCTGCTTTGCATGCAGTGCTGGCTGAAGTGCAGGGAAATCTGTAGCCACAGTTGTCTTTCACTTCAATAAACTCCTTGCCTCTGGGAAAACGACTGCTGACAGCATTTCTAAAGCAATGAGCCCGTTACCTGCAGCAGTTACCAGATGGCCACACGCCTTTCTGTGGCAGCTGAAGTTTAGGATTCAGGGCAGCAGGGCAGAGGAGTAATTGAACCAGCTGCTCTGCCGTTGTGTGCTCAGGAGTCAGAGCTCCGTAGTCTTTCCTCAGCAGTCAAGAGTAATCACTGTGCTAAGAGCATCTTGTGATAAGAGCGGTGCCTCACTAATGAGGCAGTCATTAAGCTGCAAAGTTCTCCTAATCCGTTGGAACAGGGAGTGTTTGTTTTTCAGACTGATGCCATCCCTAGGATGGTGACAAACATTTCAAACTCCCTCATCGCCTTGGGGTGGTTAGTTGATGTCAGTTGTTTGTCTAAGGTGGTCCCTCTGTCACCAGTACCCGTGGCAGGGCTTGCACTGCCTGGCTGGAACAGCGTGCTGGGTTTCTCTTGCCAAGGTCTGGTTCAGCAGTGCTGCTTCCCAGCTGGGCAGCCCCCACGCCTGCCCTGGAACCAGGGTGATGTGGTCATTCCCTGTCCTGCTGGGAGATGTGCTGTGCTCCCCATGTGTTCCATGCACCACACATTCGGGAAGTGTTGTCTTTACAGAGCATGTGAGCGTTAATTTCAGCATGAACATGCTGTTGACCTGCAGCAGCAGATTTGCTGCGTGTGAGCTGTGAGGGACAGGTTGCAAGAAGAATCCTTTGTCTCTGGTGGGATGGTGGCTGCCATCACCAGGCTAGGTCACCAAGCCCATAGCTTGTTTTCAGAGGGCAGCCTGAACAAGTTAGGCTTTGTATATTTTCTGTATGCTGACTGTAGGCTGGGTTGCCAGCTTTTTACTTAGAGATGATGCTTTTGAAGATGAGGTGTGGAAAATAATGTGCAAGACTTAACCTGTACATTTGCAGGTGCTGTGAATTAAATCCTAGGAGTTTTGTGGAGATTCTTAATCATGGTGACTGATTTAATAAAGCTTTTCCATGAGAGAGATCTGTTTTGCTGTATGCATGCTCTTTGATAGTCTGGAAGACCTAGACTGTGTCCTTAATTTAAGGAAAACCATTACAGCAATATTTGTCTGTGCATTAATATAACAGAAGATTACTAATATGAAAATAAGATCCACTGTATATACATAACCTGTTCAAAGAGTTTTCCCTTTTTAATGGGCTGTGTATTTCTCTTACCCACCCAGTCCTATGAAGATCTTGTTCAGCGACTGGAGCCAGTAATTATGGAACTTGAAAGGCAGGAAAATGTGCTTGTCATATGTCACCAAGCTGTCATGCGCTGTTTGCTTGCATATTTTCTTGACAAGCCTGCAGGTAAGTGTTCCTTAATCCATTACAAATGGTCTGTTCTTTAAAAAATGGTACTGATGAAGACTCCAAACAATAAATTCTAACAATTTCCTGTCTCATCAGAGGGTGTTTGTGCTAGGCAAATGTGCAAATGTGGGTCAAACAGGAGAAATTACATGTAAAACTTGGTAGTTGATCTTTATTGAGCTTCTCACCTGAAACACTGTGGTGTTCATTTTTTGCTCTATTTGAATAGCTTTCAGTTGCATACTAGGGAAGAAAGCAGATTACTGAGAGATAAAGACGTTCAAGTGGTTGATCTGCAGCATAATGGAAAAGTTATTGTTCTTGTAATCTCTGTTTCCTCTGTAATTTGTTGCTTGATTTCTCAGAACAACTGCCTTACCTGAAGTGCCCACTGCATACTGTCTTAAAGCTAACCCCGGTGGCTTATGGTGAGTAGTATTAAGTGTATCTAAATCTAACTTTACTGTCTGTGTCATGAGTAAAGTTTGTAATTTAAATTAAGAGATTTTAAATTCATTCTGCTTTAATATAGGATTGAACAACGAAGTTTGCTATTGCATGTATGCCTGTACAGCTTTGTTAGAATCAATGAATCCTTGGGTTTACATTTGCTTTGTGTTATTCTATTAATTCTTCTGGCAAATCCATGCCATTTACACAGTCAGGTACAGGAAGGTCTCAGTTTGTATTGATGTGTTTGAGGGTATTGCTTTTTAGAATGGGCAGATCTATTTATCACCTTACAATGGGTGTTCCTCTCAATCAGCTTTTATTCTCTTCTCAAATGTGTTTTTGGTGGACCTTCACACTACCACATGAACTTAGTGCTGTGGTTGGCATTCATTTGTCAGTCGCTATTTTATCACTGCGTAGCTCAGGGGCTTTAACTGGGGTTGCAGCCTGTGCTGCTTGGGTTTTAGGCTGATTGCTAATTACCTTTTATGTTTTTCAACCTCAGTTTAACATGTGCTTGCTGTTAGTTTTCTTTAAGTGATGACTCAATTATATCTTCTGATACCTCATCACACCTCAGAAGATTATTTATAGGCAAAGCTGCGCAGATTACCAGGAAATGGGTTACCAAAAAGTGCTAGTGGAGTTGTTAATTGGAAGTGCAAAGCTGTCTTTGATTATCAGCTTTGAAAGTGGTCTAGACCTGTACTTCTTCAAGTTTCAAATAAAGTTGAGACAAAGAAAGGAGCCCTTGCACTGGGAAGTCTGCCTGAAGAGATCTTTGTGATTTGACTGTTGTGTTGTCCTGCTGTGCTCGGGTGACATCTGGTGTTTCCAGCCTTGCACGACAAGTTGAAGTTTTGAATGTAGGATTCAGAACAGCTGATGGTTTTGGTTTTGGGAAGTGGATTTTCTTGACTCACCAGTCTTGGACTGTGTTAAGAGATCCTGGATGTTTGCAGTGTTTACGCACACAGTGAGGGAGGGAAAGAAGTGGTTTGAAATACTGTGTCCTTCTGCCCTCAGTGAAAGAAGCTGTTCATTTTTGAAGTGTTTTATACATATGTCCCAGTTAGCACATTTCAGACCACCTCCTTCTTGGAATTTGACCATCTGAAAATACAATGGCTGTGGAACCCATTTATACATTAATAACATATAGCATTATTTCATGTTGATGTATGACTTGGCTCCAGTGAGGCAGGATGCAGGATCAAACGTGGTGTGTTTAGTACCTTCCAGCTAATCCTGTTTCAGGGTAACACTTCCTTCCCTTAGGCGTTTGCTCTTCCTGGTGTCTGATCTTTAGTAGGGGAACATCTGTTACAGCCTGACAGTTGGATTAGGATAAATTAGACTTCTATCCAGCAACCCAGTATAGCGGTGGTCTGTGTGGGAGCGCACAGAAAAAGAGAAACTCTGTCTTGCTGTAGGTGTGAGCTTGTACATGGGTAATTAAAAATGAGCTGGGAATATGCACATTGTAGTTACTGTGCAGTAACTCAGGTCCCTTCAATTTATATTTAAAGCTTTCCATACAATACTTTTTCAGGTCTTACACTCAGCTAGCAGTAAGGACCGAGAGGTCTCTGTGGAAGTGTCTGGTGTGTAACCAGCCAGTCCTTAGCAATGGCCAGCATCGGCTAAGTTTTGTTTGGTCTCAAGAGTTGCAATGATCTGTGAGCAGAAGGATGACTGGAGTACTCTTCCAGTGGGAGATGTGCACTTCTCCTCCTTAAAATCTGTTTTGTGGTTGCCTATTTCTCCGAGTCCTGGCCTTCCTGCAGCGTTTGCTCACAGTGTTCATGACAAATGGGCTTTTTAGAACAGGCTTCGCTAAGGGAAGGCAAGTATTTGCCTTACTAATTGGTATTATTTCATTTTTAAGTGCAGTGGCTTTCTAAGAAAAGGGTAAAATCACCGTATTCTGTCATGTAGTAATTCAGTGAAGTGTGTGGCTATGCCTTTAGGAAATAAGTGAACAGAAAACTCTGAAAACCTATTTGTGATAAAAAATGTCAGAGGAATTTGACTATTAATATGTAGGGTACTGCTAGCTTATAAAAGTCACGTTTGTGGCGGATAAGGCAGTGTTTGGCAGTTAGGTACTGTTTCAAATGGTGTGGTCACAGCGTATTGAGTAACTGTAATTCCCTATGTGGGTCAGTTTATACCACCTGAGTTGTCTCTTCTGACAGTTCAATTTCTCTTGCTTCTCTGGAGTTTCCCATTTTTGGGTGGAAAGGAGAAGTTCCTTTTCAGAGGTCAACTTTAAAGTTCCATTTCTTTGGGGATTAAAACTGTATTGCCTGCATAGAGGAATGGGGTTGCTAACAATAGACAGTAATCCTTGTCATCAAGTTTCATGTTTTAAACGCTGGGAGCTGCATTTATCTTGTGTATTACAGTGAAATTCTAAGAAGCCTGGGATGTTTAAAAACAAAGTTAAAAGTAACTTTCTAACTGTTGTTCACATATGTTTATAAATGAGAACTTGTTTCAAAGATAACAATGATAAAGCTAAGGTGAGAATAGGAGGTGGATTATCAGGTTGAAAACATGTTCATCCTGGTGGAACAGATTGATTTTCAATAGCTTTAGCTTTTCGGAATTTGAGGAATTGTAGTGTCAGTCAGCAGTGGGAAGTGATGAACCTTCCGCAACTCAAAATTAGATTGCGTCTTTACTGTAATTTCATCTTTAAAGGAGACCAATTCTAAACCTGTGTTTTCTACCAACAGGATGTAAAGTAGAATCTATATTTCTGAATGTTGAAGCTGTAAACACACACAGAGATAAACCTGAGGTAAGAATATTTCAGGATTGGAGACCTTGATGTGATGTACTGCCTGAGCTCGTTTCCATTGTCCTTGTGGTGAGACATGATTCGATAACTCAGCTGAGCATGTTTAATTTTACATATTACTCTTCACTACTGGTTTTCTGTTGAGGAGGAGAAAACCGTTTTTATTGAACACATTTATGTTACATATGAGCTCTAGCTGGAGTAGTTTATCTTCAAAAATGAATAAGAGGTTGAAGATACGGTATCAATCTAAAAACTGTATAAAGTTCTTCCTGGCTTTTTCCATTCAGCAGAAGTAGGGTGTAGTCAAAAAGTCATTGTTATGAATGCGATACTTATATTGGAGAGAATAAATAATGAAATCAGCTTTTTCATCACTGTGATCATTCATGTGTGGAGAAGGAGGAGTTGATGATGCCACCTAGAGGGGGAAGGCTAAATCTTGGGATACAGCAGAAAACTGGGGAAAAGGAAAGAGAGTGCCTTTGTAAACTATAAGTGGACATAAGATATCAGACCATGGCAGCTTCGTCCTCTCTCTGTGTCAGGCCTAGGTTCTGTGTACTCCGAAGCTTTGACATGAGCTGAAGTTCATTCTGCTGCTCACACAAAGCTCTTCCATCACTGTGTTATGGAAGTTATGTAAAATGTGTCATGATTAAAAATGCCTGGTTCCCTTGTAGATCCTCGTGCTAATGCTGCTAGGTATGGCACTGATTCCTTGCTGAGGCTATGAGCTGTGGCTGCAGGTGAATTAAGTCAGTTTGATAAAAAAGGGCTTATCGTGAAAAGGAATATAGTGATCAATGTGTTATGTGTGTATTCAATAAGACACCTTATGTCTTAGGAATTCATGCTGGAGGGCTCCGCAGAGAAGGTTTGTTTGTGAAGTTCTGGTGTCCTCAACATAAAAAGGACATGGAACTGTTGGAACAAGTGCAGAGGAGGGCCACGAGGATGATCAGGGGACTGGAGCACCTCCTATGTGAAGACAGGATGAGAAAGTTGGGGCTGTTCAGCCTGGAGAAGAGAAGGCTGCGTGGAGACCTCATAGCAGCCTTCCAATATCTGAAGGGGGCCTATAGGGATGCTGGGGAGGGACTCTTCATGAGGGACTGTAGTGAGAGGACAAGGGGTAATGGGTTCAAACTTAAACAGGGGAAGTTTAGATTGGATCTGAGGAAGAAATTCTTTACTGTAAGGGTGGTGAGGCCCTGGAATGGGTTGCCCAGGGAAGTTGTGAATGCTCCATTGCTGGCGGTGTTCAAGGCCAGGTTGGGCAGAGCCTTGGGTGACATGGTTTAGTGTGAGGTGTCCCTGCCCATGGCAGGGGGGTTGGAACTGGGTGATCTTAAGGTCCTTTCCAACCCTAACTATTCTATGATTCTATGATTCTATAATGGCTTAGGTATTCTGAGTTCTGAAAATGCTGGCTTTTGGTGGTTCATAGCCAAGACATTTTCTGTTAGATAGTCATGTTGCATATTTCCTCTCTCTTCCCCTTTCACCTTTGTCATTCTGCTTTACCTCTTCTGTATGAGTTTGGTTTGTTAGGTATAGGAAATCCATTCTGTTTCCACAGTGCCTGAAAGCTGTTGAAGAAGCATGGTGAAAATAATGAAGGTATCTTGGAGCAGGTGTTGCATTATCCATATTAAATAATGTAGATCAATTGAACATCTTCAGTTTGGCTGATAAAACATGGGTGCTGAGTTTACACCTTGCTAAAGCATTTTGGGAATTGCTGTTGGAAATACCAGTTCTATAACTGAAGATGGTTATTTCAAGGGGGAAAGGTGTGCCTGCATCACCGAGTGCTCTTACATGTCTAGCAAGTGGCATGACCATACTGACATTGCTGTTGAGTGCTGTGATTCAGGTGCATGTAGAGGATTGTGCAGATAGTTGCGTTGCAGTGGACGTAAAGACAAAACTGCTTGGTTTGAAGAGAAATAACATCAGTTAATGAATTTTAAAATAGAAAAAAGGGAGCAGAAGCATTTTGATTAAAAATAACCCCAAACCCTCAAACACTCTTCTCCCTCTGCCCCAAAAGAAACCCAGACCAATGAAGTATGTGTATTTAGTAGGGCTGAATGAAGGACTAAGTTGATCCTGTCTGCATTGAAATGCTGCTTGGAGCATTAGGAAAATTTCAAGAGCTTTCATTTACGTCACCTACAAAAACCTTAATTACTTCTGTGTAATTAAGTTTTCAAATAGTCTATTGAACCCAAAGTGTTTAATTAAATACAGCGCCACAGATAACAACATCATTGAACAGTGGAACTGTTTGAATAAGAATATCCCAGTGTGCTGTTCCGTGCCCCCACAAGCGATTTGCAGTCTGTGTTTCAGAACAGCACACTCCTTTTTGTCTTCAGCTGAAAGCGTCTATTTTCACATTGCAGAAATGCAATGCAGAAAAGCACTGCAGTATTTGTTTATAGCATGTGTAAACTTCATTGTTTGAAGATGATTTGTCTGAAGTGGTTCGAAGCCTTGTGTTTGTCAGCGTTGTAGTGGCTTAAGATCCTGACCTTTCCAAATGAAGGAGTTTGTAGCCTTTTTACTGGAAATAATTGAGGGGAATTACTTCAGCTGTGGCTTTGTACCTCTTTGGGGGAAGAACAAGCACTGGGATGAAATATCTACTTTGCATCTCTGTCTTAGTGAATGACAGGATGGGGAGATGGATAGGGAGGTTGCTTGTAGTAAGAAGGTGACATGGTTTAGTGTGAGGCGTCCCTGCCCTTGGCAAGGGGGTTGGAAGTGGATGATTTTAAGGTCCTTTCCAACCCTAACTGTTCTATGATTCTATTCTAAAAAGCTGAGATCTGCTTTTTGATTATGTTGGGGGGGAAGGGGAGAGGAAGATGTTAGTGACAGGCAAGTTCACTTCCACGGTGTAAAATAAGTAAGAGTCACGAAGCCCATCAGCACAAAGTTTGAAGAACTGGCAGTGATTTGGCCTAAAATTGGCCCAATCTTAGCTCCAGATCTTGTAAGGAACTTCAGAACACTTTCCCATAGTCTGTGTTGTTGGTATAGGGGGAGTGCTGACTGCATGGTCCCTGTGACTGAGGGGCACCCTGAGGCGTGATTCCTGAGCCTGGCCCCACACAGCTGCTCTTCCCAATGCGAGTGTTTGGCTGGGCTGGTGCTTTGCTTTGGTTTCGAATAATCTGCTTCATTACATGTAATTTGTTCCCACAGCCCTGTAGAATGAGGTGAGATCTGGTTGGTGGGATCAGCCCTGACTGGTTTGGGTGTCTGGGAAGGGGTTTTTCTGCTTTGTCAGGGGTGGTGCGTTGACTGTAACACAGACAAATGTTGAAGTCTTCTCTTGGGAAAGAAGTACATGGCATAGTTCAGCAAAGAGCTGAGAGTTGCTCAAGGGATAGACATGTACGTGCTTCAGCATGTGCTGAAGTGGATTCCTGCTTTGGCCTGTCAAGGACTTCCTCCTAAATGGGAATTACTTGAGCTTTTGATAATGTTACCAGCATGGGATCAGCCAGTACTGCAGGTAAGCTTTCCTGCTGCCTGGTTCTGGGACATGGACCAGCTGCTGCTCTGCTCCGTTCTCGGGGTGTGGGGGCTTAAAAACAATCTCTGCTTTTACATGAACGCAGCCATGTACTTGTGAAGAAATCTGATTGGGTTTTGTTGCTCTTACTGCTGCATGATAAATGTTCTCCTCTGTGTTTTTATTATTACACAGAATGTAGACATTTCCAGACCTCCCAAGGACGCTCTTGTAACAGTCCCTGCTCATCAGTGAATCCCGTGTGCTGACCAACTGTCGAACTTGGGGTGCTGTTTCCGTCCTGCTACTTCAAAATAAAATGAAAAACTAATCATTCCAATCACTTTGAAATGAAAAGCCCTCCCCAAAGCCAACAACTCAACCCCAAACCAAACCTTTGTATAGCGCATGGCTTGAAAAAGCGACCAAATCACAATAAATTTATTGCACTGGTTAATTTATTGTGGGTGAGTTCTCCAGCACTGATCGGCTGTTCTTGTGAATTGCTGTGATTTAAAGATTCTGCAGCATGAAGTTCTATTGTAACAGCCAGCAGTCATGTAATGTTGGTTGCAGTGGGTTGATTTATGAAAGCCACGAAGCACAACATCCTGTGTGAGATAAGAAAAAGTTGAAGTTTGCTTTCTAGCCATCAGTGTTCCCTATTTTAGTGCTGTTGGGAGTGATTGGACTGCTATCTAGCATAAAATAACAATCCATAGTAACTCTAAACCCTTAATCCTGCTGATCCATAGTGCTAGTGCTCTAGATGTGCTAATCAATGATGTGCTGTTTGAAGAGGGTAGCAAGTTTGCACTTAGTTCCAGAACAATTATTCATGGTACAAGAATGCATATAAATGTTTTTAATGTGACTTTTCTCAACAGCTGCTCTGCATTAACTGGGGCTTAGGATTTGCCTGTTGGCAAAACTGATTGTGAATTTCCTTTTTTCCTGCTTTTTGCATGGATGTGGGTCATGGACAAGTTTTTACAGCTCTGCTCCACGTGCTTTGTAACCAGATTTTACCTAGGTTACAGTCTGCAGTGTGCAGAACACAGAAGCAGAGTTAACCTGGTGATTTGGTAGCTGGGTTGTGACTGCAGTGGGCATGGGATCTCAAACCATCAGGGTTTGCATCTTAACTGCCTTACAGCAGAAGAAACAGGCTGGAGGAGGCTGCAGCCTGTCTGAGGTGTGGTGCTGCGTCTTGGCTCCTTTCCCTGTGATGCTGCAGTGGATGAAATGGGGTGTCGGGAGGCATCTGTGCCATTGAAAGCCATTCCCTTTCAGGGAAGGGCAGAAAATCACCAGCCCTGGAACTGTTTTCTGAGGGGGTCTTTTAGTCTGGAGAGCAAGCAGGAGAGCTGTGCTGTGGAATGCTTTTAGCTGTCGGGTTTCTCAGGTGGTACCTTTTTCCAAACCAGGGGTTTGGGGCAAAAAGAAGTGTCACAGATCCGCACATCTAAAATGACACTGAAGGGTTTGGAGGTTTGTAGCAGTCAGGAATGTGGTACAATCAAATAACCTCCTGGGCTGGGACTGGGGGGAACCCCGATTGTTTTCCTCTGTCTATCATCTATGACCGTGACACTGGAGCGTGGTGTCACTTTTCCATGTTTAACTGTCCCAGCCTCTTGACATGTGCTTTCCCATGGAAAGTGCCAGAGAGGAGGAGCTCTGTGCCTGCCGTGCCCACTTGCACATGGTAACTGCTGAGTCTGCCTTTACCTGGTGATTGAGGTGGTGTTCCAGAAGGGTCACAGGGATACTGGCACAGCCAGGTACTAAGAGCCCATGCCATTCAGCTCAGGGTGCTGCTACCTCTGTTTGCCACGGCTAAGGGAGTACTGCGCACATTGAAACTAAACATACTGTGGTTTCGATGGAGCCAAAATGTGGGCAGGCGTCTGCTCTGGAGGAAGGGGGTTTAGCTGCTGGTGAAAGGATGGCTTGGGTTGCTGCAGGAAACGGGGAAGGAGCTTGGCTGGAGCCGCTCCGTGGCCAGTGGAGGTTGTGGAAAGAGGGGCAGCAGCCGAAGTGCCCGGGACCCTCCATCCTTGCAGATTCGCTGGGCAGCGGCTGGGTGGTGTTCTCTCTGCTGAGCACAATGCTCGTTGTGCTGATGTGTGCAGCGCAGTGAAGTGGATCTTTAAAGCAGTTTTGTGCTCTAAGGGGCTCCTGTTTCAGCAGGATTACTCAATAGTCCTCTCTGGCTTCTTAACAAAAGAAGGGCCGGATGGATGCTGGGTGGGAAGCGGCTGTGGCAGTTCGTGCACAGCTTGCTGGGGCAGAGCTGGCTGAGTGCTGGGTTGTTTGTATCGTGGTGTTTATTTCTCTGTGCCTGCGTTGGTTCCTGCCCCTTGAGGCTCCTCCTTTTCCCCGGAGGAGCCTTCCTGCACAATCTCCCGTTGTGCTGTGGATTGCAGGTAGCTATGGCAATGGCAGGCTCTGTCCTGCTGGGAAACCCACAGCGCTTCGTGTCGGGGGAGTCTCGGTCCTGTGGGATAAAAACGCACGAAGCAGGGAGGGTACAACGAGGAGGGGAGGAACAGTGGCACAGGAGCGTGTCTGGGTTAATCTGCATGGTTCGAGCCCTCCCAGGGAGGGCTGGGTGAGGTGGGTCTGTGTGCAAGGCAGGGTGGGAGCGCTCCTGCCCTGGGGAGCGCTGGAAGCGGCGAGCCCCTGGCTGGCCAGCCCATGTGCCCTGGTAGAAACAGCGCTAGAACAAGCTGTGTGTGGTTTATTCCCACTCCTGTGTTCCCGGGCTCTCCAGGTGGTGTTGCTGATGTGTGGCAGTGGCATTCCCAGGGAACCGTCTTGTCCTGGTGTGCGTGGTAGGACGGTGCTGAGCAGCTGCAGGGACACCTTTTGGTCCCCGCAGTAAGGCTGAAACCTCGGTCACCTTTCTCAGCAGCAGCACTGTTCTCCTGGCGCAGCTTTTCCCTCTCTGTGCCCGCAGCTGTTCTGGAAGCAGGTACAATCCCAGCTGCCATCGTCTCATTTAATGTGATTCCTATGAGAGGAAATCCATATACCACTAATGAGGATATTCCTCAGCCCACCTGGTCTTGCAGTGAGGTGTTCTGTTTGTGTAAGAAGCCCATGGGTGTCTTTATTGGGGTTTATCCCAGAGTTTTCTTTCTTCAGTGTGACAGTCCAGTGGTTTTTGCTTCTCCAGCCTCTTTTCCTTCACATCTACTCAAATTGAAGCACTTCTTGCTTTCAGCTTTCTCGACTGTGTGCTGATACCTCATCTTTGTTCTATTTCAGTTGCCAAGATGCTGCTTTCATCTGATACATCTCATTGTCTTAAATAAACTGTATCTTCTGCCTTGTCTTGCCCACCTTGTTTGCTTTAGTTTCATGTTACAGCTGTGTAGTTCTCACTGCTCGCGGACTGATTTCCAGTACCTCTGGATTCCTGCATATTGATACTCCATTTCATGCTCCGTTTGATTTTCTTTGAATCAGCATCAGGTGCTCAGCTTAAGAGAGTGCAGCCAATATTCTCGGAGTGCCTGCGGAGACATCTCCACAGTCCCAAGGAATTTCTGGGCACGTTGCGGCAGTTGCCAAGAAAAATACAGAAAGAAGCAACAAATGCCAGTGTGTTTATTTGGGGTTTTTCCTTGTAGTCATGCAGAGTATGCCTCGTTTCACCAACTCCTCATGTTCTTAAATGCTGACACTTCCTGTGTGTCCTTTGCTGCAGCGGAGATGCTGCCTGTATAAGCTCCTTTCTGAAGTGAAGTCATTGCTTTTCCTCCCTTCCAAGAGGGAAGTCAGAGGGGGTCAGGCGCTGTGCTGGTGGGTGCAGAGATTTCCTGGACTTGGATACCGCTGTGCGTGTTCTCAGAAACCTTGTTGCTTGTGCTGGAAAACAGCGTGGTTTACCCGGGGGCTTGAAGGCTATGAGAAAAGAAAGGGCTGACAGTACTGAAGGAGAATTGCTACCGGCAGAAGTGTTGTTGGCACGCTTCAGCCTCCAGGTCAGATCTGGTGCTGCTTGTTTATCTCCTGTCGTAGGAATTGGCTGAAAGTCCTAGAAACTGGGCCTGGGGAGGGGAATGACTTGGTTTCTAAGCTGATGCATGTTGGCTGATGGAGTTGTGTGTATGCTGCTGAGTGTGTGTGCTGAGAGCCCCCTCTCTGTGTGCTAGTAAGTCGTGGGGCTCTCCTTTTCCTCCGGTTGGACTGAAGAGAATTGTTTTCAAAGCAAACTCTGATAAATGTGGTTCTAAACCACAGAAACATAATCTGATGTCAGTGTGGCATCTGCCCACATGCCTGGGTATCCTGAAATGCAGTTCAGCTTTATGTTATGAGCTCTTTAGGGAGTCATTCCGAGTCTTTCCAGTGCCATAGCTGCATACAGACAGGATGAGAATCAGCTTTGTAGCTGGCGGTGTTGAGTAATTTCCTGGAGTGTTCTTGAAACAAGGAGGGATGGGCTTCCCTCCCTCCACATTTTATCAGTTCTTGTGTGGTTTATGGCTTCTGCAGCGTGGTTCTGGTTTTTCTTGTACTAAATGCATAAGACTAGAAGAGTGGTTAAAAACAGCGGTTAAAGGAAAAAAGGTCTTAAAACCCCCTAGCGCTGCGACCTGTGTGTGGTGCGCAGAGGCTGACATTCCCACCTGGCTGCTCTGTGATGCGTGTCTTGGAGCTGCTTTGTCCCTGGCAGCAAAGCAGCAGCCTTCAGGAATCAGAGGGACCTGGGCTTGGCTGGGACAAGACCTGGGCCTGGCTTCTGACTCTGCTCACTGCCTGGGACCTTTCCTTGTGGATTACCACACGTTTTGGGGCAATAAGCACTAAAACTCGCTCACCTTTTGCCTGTGTAATGGCTGTGTTAGTGAAGCTGCGGCCCACCACCAGGCCCTTGCTTTAAAATTTCTGGTCTTTAATTTGCAGAATGTTGGTGTGGATCGGTCGAGAGAAGAAGCTTTGAGGACAGTGCCCAACCACCTATAGCTCCAGTCCCCGGGAGGCCGCCCTTCCTCCAGCGAAAGAGCGGGAAGTAGCAGCTCAGGTCCAGGAGGATGGAGAAGGTTTTGCCGAGTGGGCTGGAACCAACGCACCTCCCCTTCACCTTAAGACATTTCGAATGTGATTCAGCTTCTTTGGAGCAAACTGTAGTTGTGGATAACTCCCAGTGCCCAAAGGTATCAGTGCAAAGAGTGATGGGACGCAGAGCAGAGTTGGGTTTAGACTTTGTGTATGTAGATTTGTGCCGTTTCAGTGTGGGGTTGCTCAGCTGTGGACACCGTGCGCTGGTTAATGCCCGTGTCAGTTTTGCTGTCAGATTTTAGTTAGATGCTACTTTCTTTAAGTGTTTTTCTAAGAGTTCCTCTTATTTTTACTGTGAATGATTGCCTGGAATTATGCAGAGAGATCTTGGATGGCGTATTTACCATAGGTGAAATTGTACATTTTGAGCATTGGAGGCTTTGTGTTGCAAAACTGCTTTGAATGGGAGAGCCTGTCAGCCCTGATAGCTTTGTGTGTTTTCAGCTGAGCTCCAGTTTGCCAACCACGGCTTATGTTTTCTGAAAGAGGCTTTCCCTTCAGGAAATAAAAGCATTAAAGCTGGATTTGCTGCCTGAAAGGTTCTGGTTTAGTGAGAAGTGAATGTTCTCCAGGGACCAGCTGTGTTGTGGAGGGCAGTGTTAAGGGAGGGACATGAGTGTGAGAACAGCTGGCAGCCTGGGAGTGAATCGAGAGAGCAATGTCCTTTCTGCTGCAGCTACAGGAGGGGACGAGGAGCCTTTCTGAGGCTGGAGGAGGGTTCAGGCTGCCAGGGGCTGGAGACACTGCTGCTTGTATCAGCGCTGTGATTTTTTTTTTTAGGCAATTTTTGGAACGAAATTCAACATAAAAGCCTGTGTTTCTCTTTTATAGCCACAGTTACTACGTACGTCAGGAAACAGTACAAAAGGTTAGGTGGAGTTTAACCATTCTAACAGCTCCTGCAAGGAAAGCACCAGGTAAATTCTGACATGACTTTTAATGTGGCACACCTGCCTTGGGCTTTTAAACGTTGCTTTTAGGCATCTTCTGCCACCCCAGTTCTCTGCTGCTCCTTTATACCTTGTGAAACTCCAGTGCTAAAATGGGATTTCCTGTGTCTGTTGAGGCTGAGACCTTTTACCTGTCCTGCGTCAAGGTGTATTTTGTACATGTGTTACAGACAAGTGAGCTGCCAGCACCACTGATGGCTCTTAGTTCTGAACTGAGATTTGTTCTTTGGTAGTTGGGCTGTGTTTTTAGTAAGGACTTCAATTAACTGAGCTTTTACCATGAATGTCGTTGGGGTTGTTTTGTAGTTTCTTTTCCTTGAGTCTCAGTTTCTGTGTGAAGCACCGGGCCCTGGTAATGTGGTGTTGCAGGCAAGGGTTAAATGGTCTTTTGTTTGTGCAGGGTTTATAAAGTAACGTGCTGCTGTTGTGATTTTACTTTAATAAGCTGAATTCAGCAATATATTCTGCTCTGGAAGTAAGCCATGCTGTAGTGCTGGGTTCTGTTGCAGAAGAGGAATGTGTAGGGTACAGAATGACCCGGAACACTTGCTTCTAGTGCTGCTGTCTAAAGCTTTGAGAGTGTGATCCCTTTGCAGATCTTTATTAATTCAGCTGTGTCTGTTATTGAGTGAGGAGAGAGACCACACAGTGCTGCTTGGAGAAGTTAATTTATTGGTGTGTAGTTAATGAGGCAGAAGTGTAGGATTTCCCCTCCTGATTTGATGTGTGTTCCGCCTGGGAAAGCTGGGCTGTGCTCCAGGCAGCCCTTACACTCCCCCAGACCTCCACTGTCCAGCCATGGCCAGGAGCTGTTAAACAGTTGTTAAATTGAGAAACAGTTTATCGTAGTTACAGAGGGCAAGGCCCAGGAGCTGCCTTAGGAATGTAGGTTTTACCTGCAGACTGGGGTGGTATTTACTTGAGCTGGGACCTGACTGAAGAGATGCTTTGGGAGGAAAAGGTTTCCCCTGATGACAGCTGAGCCCATGGCCCACTTCTTTTCTCTGGCAAGCACAGCTTGAGGTGTCTTCCCTCTTCCCCTGTCTTTATTTTTACTTCTCTCAACTCCCAGAGGTGCTGTAAAATTCCTTGAGGCTAAATGTTTTATGTATGGTAGGTATTTTTATAGCCTGCTTTTGAATATACTGTGATGAGTGTTTTACTAAGCTGGGTGTTCAGTAAAAAAGAATGGTGTGCAACTGTAAATAAACTGTTATGCTGATACTTGAAGAGGAAAAAAAATTAATGAAGTTGTCTGTTGTACTTTAGGAAGGTGTTAAATCACTGGCTGCATCTGACCCTTTCTAGCTGGCAGGAACAAGCATAGACAGTGAAGGTAGGTTAGAAGTGAATGGTGGATCTCCCCGGGCCATAATAACCACCTTTTTGGAGAGGCACTGGTAGGAACTGGAGATTACTGTCACTTGTCTGAAAGCAGAGTATGTCCCCCCTCCTGACGGGGGAGGAGCAAACCCTTGTCCTGACCTTGTGTATTTGTACCCGTGTTTATTTTACTGCCTTCTGACTGTTAATGCCTTTGCTAGCTCAGATGCAGTCCTTTCAAACAGGACTGAACTGTCTTTTCCTACATTGTTGGCCTCTGTCGTAACCTTTCAGACAAATGTAATCATTTGACCTTTGATCCAAGTAATAAAGATCAAATGCTGTGACATGTGCTGATGTGGGTTTCTTTCCATGTTCCTTTGTGGTAGCTGAAGTGCCAGGTGAATGTTCCTGCAGGTCAGCAGGTTTCCACAGCTTTGGAAGAAGGAACTGTAGCCTGGTTAAGAGAGCCTACACGTAAGACCTAAGAATGAAGTTCACTTACCCCATTGGTTGCTTTACTCTGACAAATAATTTAAGTAACAGATTGGTAACTGAGGAATAAGTTGAGAATGGTGTTGAGAAGCAAGGGACCTTGCTTCAGCCTCGATTTTAGGAGCTGACTGCAGAAGGGTTCTGCAGTAATTAATTACTTTTTCTTTCTTATTAATGGTTAGAAATCAAAAGTCACAAGTCGATACTGCAGTGAAGCAGGATGTAGTTCTGTGCCTTTTTTACAGCAAGTAGAAGGAGCCACAGCTGCTGTGCTCGAAACAAGCAAACAAGGCTGGAACAAAGATTCTGTGCTTGGCAGTTGAGCAATTCTCCCCTCTGTCAGACTTGGAAAGTGGCAGCGCAAGGTTGTTACCTGACTATTTTCTCCTGGTAAGATGCTGTGATCACAGGGCATGTTCCTATTAACAGGAGGAACATTTCACAGTGTAAAGCCATGTTCACAGGCAGCACGCTCTGCCTGCTGTGGGTACTCACGCTTACACTGCCTTAGTATAAACGTGTAGCACAATCAGTGACTCCTGACTCCACGCACTGACTGCTCGCAGCGAGACAGGCTTTACAAACAGGACCAGGGGTGGCACTGAGCTGTTCCCATACCATTTTCAGTAGTTCTCCTAAAACATTTGTGTTACTTTTGTATGTGATCAGGGCTTGCAAATTATTACTTTTTACTGTAATTTAAAGACAAGTGGAGTTTAATTCTGTATTTCTAGAAAGAAACAAATATCATAAAACCATGAATGAAAGTTTGATGTGACTTTCTTTTAATTGGAGACAAATAAAAGAACTGAGGGCTAAAACACTTTTTAAAAAGACATCTTCTGTTCCCCAGTGTCTTCTCTCGAGCAAAATATACAGCATATATATTATATATAACATAACTACATTCAAGTACCAAACACAATTTACATTTTCCCCAAATGGAGAAGATAATGCACATGATTCACATACCTTAAACCCAACCATGCATAAAGGAACACTGCCAATAAATCAGGAGTTGGACATAGTTGATCACACAGCTGTGTATTATTCTGAAGTATCGACAACGTTGGAATGCACAACACTGAGCACTTGGGAGTCTTCGGTTTATAACCTTCAAATCTGCTTCAGAGTCCGGCTGTTCAGAGACTTAGTTGTCTAAGATCTGTTCAAATTTAGGGTTAATAAAAGAGAATCCATCAAATGCAGACTGATCCATGGACTCGATCAGGTTTTTGTCACTGTAAGACAGTTTTGGTTTCTCACTCAGAAATTCTCTGTCAAAGTTGCTGTAGTCACTCGGTGACTTCTGTTAAACAGAGGGAAGATAGATAGATAGTTTGAGACAAACTCTGAATTTCCTCCCAGAACAAACTGCTTAAATAAGAAAGGGATGGAAGCTGTTTCGTGAGTTTCCCCCTCTTTCCTCTCTGCCTTAATAGGAAAAAAAGTTTCCTTTTGGCTATTCTAACACCACTGTAAGATTGTAACTGCGCCATTGCTGATTGTGAGTTGAAAATAAATGGCAGCAGGTCAATCTGGGGAAGAACCACCTGGACTTGTGATAATACCTATTTCACAGAATTACCTGAAGATTCTTTATTGAACAAAGCAATGCAGCAGTTAAGCGCAAGCCCAACGCTCCTCACCACAAACCCACATTCTCAAATTTCCCAAAGCATTTTCTCTGCAGTTGGTCAGAGAACAGAAGTGATGCCCCACAGCAGCTGCTTGTGTCTGGATAAAAACATTTGTGCATGTTTTATTAAAGCTCATGTTACTAAAGACCATGTTTTACACTCTGAATCTCCAGGGGTTACTGGCTGTGGCATCCATATGTTTCCAGAGTTCCCATTCCTGTGGGAATATGCCACATGAAGCCCTATGGGACAGCAATCCTCCACTGAGTGTGTAAGTATGTTTTTAAAGACATTGTGTAACATTCTACCAGTAACAGGTTGGAGGGAAACTGGTTTGGATTTTAGCCAGATGAGATGAAGCAGCAGCATCCAATGATGATACAGACTACGAGTAACACACAATCTGCTCTCAGAATGTTTTCTCAGGTAACATTAGTTGTGTACATTACAAGTAATTCCAAGTTCAGTACAAAGTGTGTTTTGCCCATTTGGAGACTCTTGGATGAGTTAGAAACAGCACAGAATTAATGCTTGTACAAAACAGCTGCAGGCAGTTACCACCTGATGAGCCTCAGGTTACTGGGTCCTTCTCCTTTGTGGCATCACAGCAGAGAAAAGCACAAAAAACTACCAACACTTCTAACATGGAGGAGAACGGCTATCGGAGCTATTAGTTGATTTTCCTGAAGAAATTATATTAGTAAAGATGCTCCTTGACAAAAGACAGGAAGACAACCTTAGTAGGAACACTGCAGGGCAGACAGAGAAATATAGTGCACCTTTTTGTAACTGAACCATCCAAAACCAGTGGGGTTTGAGATACATACTTAACCATCTCTGACAAAATGTGAGGTGAAAACTGTAATAGGATAGGTTAAGCAAGGTTAAGCAAGTTGGAGAAATCATCCCTTAACTCATGGCTGACATTTAAGATACTGCTGTGGCACAGAGAACCCCACCACGTACCACTTTGGGCCTGAAAGGTGGGTCCACCTCCCTCTTCTCTAGCACTGCCCAGTTGATTGTTTTGAAGAAAGGATGGTCTCTGATGTTCCCAGTGACCCCAAGTCGTCTCGTTGGATCCCTTTCAAATAGCTGCAAGAGAAGATACCAGATAATTTTCAATGAGAAAATGAATATGAGCCAGCAGTGTGCGCTCGCAGCCCAGAAAGCCAACCGTGTCCTGGGCTGCATCAAAAGGAGCGTGACCAGCAGGTTGAGGGAGGTGATCCTGCCCCTTTACTCTGCTCTCGTGAGACCTCACTTGGTGTGTGCAGTTCTGGTGTCCTCAACATAAAAAGGACATGGAACTGTTGGAACAAGTCCAGAGGAGGGCCATGAGGATGATCAGGGGACTGGAGCACCTCCCGTGTGAAGACAGGATGAGAAAGTTGGGGCTGTTCAGCCTGGAGAAGAGAAGGCTGCGTGGAGACCTCATAGCAGCCTTCCAGTATCTGAAGGGGGCCTATAGGGATATTGGGGAGGGACTCTTCATGAGGGACTGTAGTGAGAGGACAAGGGGTAACGGGTTCAAACTTAAACAGGGGAAGTTTAGATTGGATATAAGGAGGAAGTTCTTTACTGTAAGGGTGGTGAGGCACTGGAATGGGTTGCCCAGGGAAGTTGTGAATGCTCCATTGCTGGCAGTGTTCAAGGCCAGGTTGGGCAGAGCCTTGGACGGCATGGTTTAGTGGGAGGTGTCGCTGCCCATGGCAGGGGGGTTGGAACTAGATGATCTTAAGGTCCTTTCCAACCCTAACTATTCTATGATTCCATAAAGCATCATGTCTGCTCAAGAGGTAAGTGGCAGTGGAAGAATAATGGTTGTACTGCTAGAAGAGCAAAAGTTGCTCACAATAAACAGAGCACTAGTAATTAATCTTCCCTTTGTAAAAGTAATTTGCTTGCTGTTGAACAGCTCCTTTTAAAAGCCTACATTTGTCCCTCCCTGGACACACAGCACTGTCACTACTTGCTGATCATTAGTCCTACCTTTTCTAATATATCTTTTGATTCCTTAGTAATCCAGCGTGGGTAGTGAGGGGTGTCCACACGGATGGACTCAAACAGTTCATCTTCATCATCCCCATGGAAAGGGGATTGCCCAATAAGCATCTCATACAGCAGGACCCCGAATGACCACCAGTCCACAGAGAATGTGTACCTCAAACCCTGCAGGATCTTGTTCCACAGAGGAAGAAATACAAGTAATGAGTAAAAGGCAGAGATATATGAAAAAATAGCCAGAAAGGGGCTTTTAAGAGAGAGTCTTTAATAACGGAGGTATTTCAGGGGGAGGGGGAAATCCAGCAATTAGACAAATTGTTGACACTGATGCACATCTGTAGTATTATCCTTGCCTGCTCTTTGTGCAGACATGGACAGCTCAATGGACAGGTCTGCTCTCATGCAGACATCTTCTCCATTAAATAACTGTATACTTGGAAAACATCTCTAGTTTCTTTACAAGATTAAGGGAGAAGCAAGTAGTAATGAAAAGTGGATTATTACCAAACAGACTTTGACATAATTTATAGCTTTAAAAGCTAACTACCGTATTTGGACTACTTTGCAAATTAGACATAAAACCCCAACTATAACATAGAGAAATTAACTTGGTGATATTCCCCTTAGATGCTGCTTTGATTTTGGAGTTTGGTTGTTTGCATAGGCACAAGTCTGTTCACCATCTGTAGTGCAGGTAGATTCATTTTGGGAGCCCTTGTGTGTATTATGTCTGTAGAGGCATAAGCGAAAACCAGCTGTTTAAAATCTGAACGTTGTAACATTTCAAAACCATGTTTCTTTAAACTTGCAGTTATAGAATATTTACAAACCTTTGGTACCTTCTATAGAGAACCCTGATTTAATGTGTTGGGTTTTTTTTCTTTTTGTGTGCTAATTAGACTTACATTTATGAACTATTGGTCTACAAAGAGGGAATTTATCCCATCAGTGCATTAAATCCATCCTGGCAGTGACATACTGACCTCTGGAGCAATGTAGTCTGGGGTCCCACAGAAAGTACTGGCCTTATGCTCACCAACAGCATTTTCTTTGCACATTCCAAAATCAGCTATTTTGATGTGGCCTTCTTTATCAAGCATCACATTGTCCAGTTTTAGGTCTCTGCAAAAAGTGTTTAAGAATAAGTGAGCAATTTTTGTATTCAGATGCATGCAGCTTCTTAACTGATAAACACCTCCCCTCCATCATACAAAGAAGCTTTTCAGTAAAATAATCATCCATCAGCACAACACATACAAACCAGTACTTTTGTACTTTGAAGGTGGTAGGGAGAAGGAAAGAATTCTCTCTTGTCAGGATAAGTAAGAGGTGTATGTATAGCACGTAACCTTATAATGCTCCATATTTGCTTTTAGATCCAGAAGTGCACCCTGTGCTTCTGTTGCTTCTAGAAGGAGGCGAGTTAATGCCCCACCAGGTGACAGCTCAAAAGAAGGATTGTTGGATTTTTAGGGCCTTTGGCAGGAGTGTGAATGTTTCAGTTTGCCCAGCTGTTAATGCTACCTGTGACTTGTTCCTCCTTGCAACACAAGGGGCTTCACGTGTTGTGGCTGTGGTGTGTGAAATGTCCTATTCATCTCTCTTTACAGAATAACACTATTCAATCAAGAAAGAGCTTTTTAACAGCAGTTTCCAAAAGCTACATTCCCTCCCTTTGACCCTGATACATTTCTTTTTGTCCATCTGGCTGCAAAAGCACATACCAAGGAGGGCAGGCTGAGGAGAAACTGAACAGCCCTTCTGCTTACCAAGAAAGACTTGAATAGAGCAGATAATTTTACATGAGAACAGGGCTGTCTTTTCTCCTTGCTCACCGAAGTTCCCAGTATTGGCTACTTACACTGCTGAGACGGTGAGCTGGATCTCGAACCAAGAGTCCCTGACCTAATGCAACACACCATAACTCCTTCCATGTTTGGACATCAGCTGCTGTTCGCCTGAGTAAATTGAATATATTTGAGATGGGGAAGACTCATGGTAGCTTAGGGCAGTGCACTTCCCTAGCTACAGTTCTAAAATGACCTGCATGAATGTGCACTTACATGCAACACCTGCCTAAAACTGCTCCAAGTCAGGTTCTGTGATTATACTGACAAACATCCTGTCTGAGACAGAGGGGAAAAAAAAAAGAGTATAGGTACCTTTGGTTTTGCTGGTGTTGTGTGGAAAACAGTATTTTCTCTGAAAATATTTCATGCTATGAAATTACTTCCAGGAACATTCTAATTTAATATAGGAAATTTAACCACAAGCCTGAAAATGCTCTAGAAAAGCTGGGATGGATGGGTTTTGTGCTGATGACAACATATCTTGGAGTTCGACCCTTTCCTGTATAAGAATCTGCAGGAGGCAGTGGGAATACAGTTGGGTACATGAAGCACCTCCCTGGGTTACAGCTGTCATCTCTGATGGGCAGACAGGCTTGTAAGAACTGTCTTTCCTCACCAAGGAAGATTCCTATAGTGTTCATCCTCCTTACAAAAAAAACCCTTTTTTAGTAGTCTCTAACTTCAGAAAATTGCTTTAAAGGATGATGCTCTGACAGATGTTTCCTGTTTCTATGAAGATGGACAATACCAGAGGTTCTGGGACACCTTTACCTCAGGCCTTGTGTAACTTGCTCAGAAGCACGCAGCCAGTTCTTTGAACCTGTCTGTAACAGAGGTAAGAGCTACCTGAGGAAGCAGTTACTAAATGGTGCTTTGAAGATGGGGTGGGGTGAAAAGGCTGGAGAAAGGAAACTGCGAGACAAACTAAATGAAAATAAACTTCTGATTTCTTGTAGTGCAGGTATTTACAGTAACAAGCAGTTGATCAGGATCTGGCTCCTGATGTTTCAACCTGGTGAGGCAGAAGCATTAATATTGTGGTTCCAGACAACCACAAGGTTTTCACATGGCAGCAGGAATGGACAGTCTCAAGGACCCTCACCCTTGCCTCCAAACTAAATAGATTCATGATTTGAAAGCAGTGTTTAAAAATAACTGAAACAAAAGGGCTTCTGTGTAACATAAATAACACGCCATCATTCTAGTTGCCAAGGAAGACATACAGATACAGATTAGTCTCAGGCACGTTAATGCCCTTGGAATTGCATCAGATATCTGACAGGCAGCTTTTACTTGTTACATCAATCAGTAATTCAAAGATGCATGAAGTGCTAAGATAATTCACAGTCAGTACTCACCTATAAATAATGCCTTTGCTGTGAAGAAACTGTAGCCCACACAAAATTTCAGCTCCGTAAAACCTGAAAAGACCAAAATGTCTTTCAATCTGGCTTGCTCAGTTAAACACAGTCAATGCAGCTGCCAGAAGAGCTGCTGTAAGTATCTCTTCATGGAGTGAGAAGTACTGTATGCTTTTAAATACTATATACCTGTACTTGGATAGCTGGATGCTGCAATCTGCAAGTTAATCACTTCAGCACAGATCTGTAGTATCTGATACCAAACAGTAGAGGGGACACGACAGCAACTTGCCTTAATGCTTTCTTCCACTTCCATTAGGGAACACTTTCCCTGTTCTACTCTTTAATAGTCTTCATGTGTTTTTCAGTGATACGCACGTGCCTTTTGAAAGACTGGGAGCTCAGTACTCAGGATTGCTTTAGGAGGGACTGGGCACTAATGACTAAGGTGGAAACGGACCTCACCCATCTCCGTCTGTGAAAATAGCATTGCTTCAGGGGCATTCTCAGAAAATGAGGTGATAATCCAGAGGATATGAAGGAAATAGTTGGGATGCTAAAAGGATGCTTCTCCAAAAATGAATTTAAAGTTTGGGGCTTTTTAACTGAACAAACACAAAACTATTTCTATTTCTGTACAGCAGAATGAATGTTAACCCCTAACTTCAGGAATAGCTGCAGAGGATGCCAGGAGAGGCTGCTAGATGCACAGATGATTGCTGGAATGCAGGTAAACTGCAGGGTGTTATCAGATTTTTGCTGGGGAGGGTGGGAAGGGAGCTTGCCCTGACCTACAAAGCTGGCTGCTACCCAGCCACTGTTTGTGCCAGATGCCTGATCTGATCCTGTCCTGTCAGTGTTCCTTAGCAGACTGTACACTAACAAAAGTAATTTTCCAGTCTGGCTATACAACAGCACTGGTGGGTACTGGTACCCTGTACTGTTACTTTTAAGGTCTTGCATGCACCTGTTGAATGAATCAATTAAAACCCTCATGCTTTGGGATGAGAGTGTTAGAAATTGACCTAAAAAAATATGATAGAAAAAGTAACAATAATACAGTATTTTTGCATCTTTTGAATCTTCAGCTCCAGTGATCTTTAAGCCATAAGTAGCTGACACAATTGCACTTGCTGAAAAAGTGCTTACCCAAGTTACTAGCATCCTGTGGGACATACAGGTTACCCCTCTGTACTGTGACATCAAGTTAGCAATACTAGTAAGTAATATAAAAGCGTTGTTTGTCTTTTTTCCTGTGCTGTTTTCAGATTTTTTCTTTCCTAAAGGATGCTGAAACCATCCCTTTTGTTTTTTGTTGCTGCCTTACGTTGCAGTTCAGTTAGCATCTCTAGGTACAAACATCCCATAAAGTAAAATATCACACTGCATGTAAATTAAGAAACTCTGCATGTCGTCAAGTGAGTTTCTTCACTGTGTTAAACAAGTGCTTGGAAATACCTTTTCAACCATCAGACACTGAAACCTGAGGGCAGGTAGGTGGTGCAGAACTAGAAGCAGTAAAAGCAGAGATTAACATCATACATGGAGCTAGGAAAGTAAAGGTTATGGACTTACGTTGCTCTGTAGAGATCAAAACGCCCCTTGTCTTGTATGTGGAACATCAGGTCTCCCCCATTCAGGAACTCCATAACAAAGAACAGATGATCCTGTTTGCAAATAACCAGGGAATGGAAAAATTACTGCTCGTATTGCAGTCATGTATGAAGTAGAGATGTGTGTTCTGAGGACCAAGCTGCCACTTTGCTCCCTCCAGAGGTATTTATTTCATGCACCCTATAGAGAGTGAGAGCTTCCTATAGAGTTGAGTAGCCTGGTCTTGTCTTGTAAAACTCAATAGCTGATCCTGTATTCTGTGCAATTCTAGACTTAATAGACATTTAAACAGACTTCCTGACTTCTACATGTGACAGGCATCTTTTCTTCCTCTCACTGAGGGAAAAGCTCAGATCAAGGATTTAAGTTAAACTGCCTCTTATTCCAAATTGCACAGATGTTTTTCTGATCTTACTCTGTTTTCACCAATGCATGTGGGGCTCATGCTCGTATTTCCACAAGGCCTCAACTATTGCACAGAGCACAAGAAAGCAGAATTTAATTCTCACATCACTAAGACACACTCACTTGACTGCTGGTGACAGCATCCATTACAAGGCTAAATCTGTTGTGTTGCTGTCACCAGTGGGTTTTTCCTTACCTTTGTCTGAAAAGTGCAGTAGAGATGGGTGAGAAACGGATTTTCCCATGCAAGTGCAAGGACCCGCTTTTCCACCATGGTACATTCCACATCATCATCAATTAGCACCACATCTTTTTTCAGAGCTTTGATAGCAAAGAATTCATTCTTCCCTTTCAGCTCAGCGAGCAGAACCTACAACAGAAAAGCCCAAGATGAGATTATAGCACATGTAGGAAACACTGTTGCTAATGGTATCAATAAGGGAAAGTCAAAGGTGTTTATAGCAGGTGAAGTAACAATTAAAAAACCATTTAAATGGGAAAGATGAGTGAGATTTGGGAAGCTGAAGTTACGGGGTATAGAGGAGATGGAGCTCAAGGGCCGTGCAGCTCTAGCACAGCAGCTTTCAGGGCACTTTTTCTGTTGGTGTCTTTGTGACTGTGTAACAGAAAACATGTAAAGCCTGTTCCTTCATCAGAGCTGTAGTTTCATAAACAACAGTAGATGGACTCTGGGGAGGTCACGCTGCTCTCTCCCACCTCCCCCTGCCACTGCAGCAGAGCATCACAAGGCTGTTTCTACACAGCTTGTATGAATACAAAATGACTTTTTGCACTGTGGTGCACAAAGGGCAATTCCTCTGCCTTGATACTAAACAACTGAAAAACTGTTGTGCACTATGAATCACTTTTGGGTTCAGACAACACTCAGGTAAGGAATTTCTTGTGTCTTTGACAAAAATGGGTACATTCAGTTCTGTTTAAAGATCATCTATACAAGCAGCTGTAAGACCTGTCTGGTTAATGGGAAGAGCCCGCCGTATTCCAGAAATCAAGCAAGGCTCTCACCAAAAGGTCTGTAAGTTTGTCACATACCTTTCCAAAACTTCCTTTCCCTAGTACTTTATGGAAGACAAAGCTGTCTATGTTGAATTTTCTCCTCCTTGCAATTCGAGACGCTGTCTTGGCTGTGCTTCCCTCCCAGAGTTTATCATACTCGCTGCAATCTGCCGATTGAAACAGGGAGTTTAAAGTTCAATATGTGCAGCAATACTGTGTGACTCAGATCCCTCAGTGAGAACTAAGTATCGACATGTATTTCAGTGCATCTGGTGCTGGAATACTGGTGAATCTGAACATAAAGGTCAGCTCCTGTTGTTTGTAACAAAGTTTAAATCATTTTAGCACATTTGATAGCTGGATTTGAATTGACTCTGTGACTGTTTCTCAGGCTTGGTTTAAGCAATATTTCAGCATTATAAAAATCAAAGGCACTATGACTGAGACACAGCATACTCTGGAGAAAAAGATACAAGAACTGCTTGTAAGCAAATTATTTATATTCTGTTAGCAGAATGGGATATTTCTCTGAGCAGATTGGCCATGAAAAGATCTGATTTCTGCCCAGTGCTGGCTAAGCAGCATGATCATACAGGTTAATCCTGATTATACCCTAAAATTAATAACTGTACTTTATTTTGACCTCCACTGCATTGATCTGCTGGGGCACTAAGATGACACTGATGACAATCATGAGGTGATACCATAAGCTGCCCAGCATCTGCAATAACCCAGGGAACAGTAACAGTAGCTGCACCCTGACTTAGTACTAAACCAAACCACCTTGGCAAGAGGTTGTTTGGTTTTTTCCTCTGTTCTAGCAAACTGGAAGAAGTAATATCAAAATCAAAATAAACTTCTTACTGGGCATTTGAACAGAATTGGTGCAATATATGGATGAATATATAAAATCCTGCACCACTCCAAAACCACCCATTATCTCTTACTGAGCCTGGTGATTTCCATCTGGTAAAAAAGTTACTTTGACTGTTACATTTATATTTGCATAAATTATCTTAGGTTAACAGTTATGAAAATAAGGCTTATACAATGCTAGAACTCTTTGGCAATAGTAAAAAGTCCGATAACAACCCAAAACCCCCAAACCTTACTCTGAACCTGCAGAGACAGGATCCCAGGCACTACTTAAACTACTCCAAGTAGTATTTTGGCTAAAATCCTAAACCAGACAGCACTTGTGGTTGGTTTCTAATGTTAATTATATTGGTTTGTTCATAAACCAACATGCATGACATTTCAGGTCCAAGAGGGAGGGAAGCATCCTCCAGTTTCATCATGTGGAACTGCGCTGCCTCATGTAAAAGCAAGCATTTTGCAGAAAGGTGGATATGCTCACGGACTAAAAACTACAGCTATTTGTCAATAGTTAAGAAAGCATTTTGTGTGGCTATGAGGAAGTAAATATATGATTCAGTATTTTTCAACATGCTTATTAAAAAAATAATCGTATTGCAATGCAAGGATGAATAACTACTTAAATTGTTAGCTTGTGCAGTCTGGTAGTTAAATTGCTACATTAAACCTGTGCAGTTTGTCTCACCTGTTGCATCTCCTCCTGGAGCTCTGGATTTCTTATCAAAATCTTGATAAATACCAACACTTTCTACAGATCCAGAATCAGACCTTCGTGTGTATTTCTGAGGAGAAGGGAAACACTTGAAATTACATTTGTACTATTACTTTAGAAACGCTTATAGCAATTGCCATTAAATGTAACATGATGGCATTTAAAAACTTCTAGTTTTAATTATTAATTCCTAGGACATGTATTTTCTCAAGAAATCTGGTTCATAGACTATTTAGCCACATTCTTTACAGCTTCAGATCAGCCAATTGCTTGACTTCCTTCACTGCAAGAAAACAAGTCACTGAAATTCCTGAACAGTCTATGTCGTGCTGTTCTTTGCAAAATTATTAAAGATATAATGGTCTGAATCCACACTGGGGGAGAATTTCAACTGTGGGAAAATGTCCCCTTGGACATAAGTTCATGTTGAAGCGGAGATGGGAATCGCTCTCATACTGGACCTGCTTAAGTCACAGCTGTGTGTGACATCTGTCTTTTGCACACAGAAACAAATTTTATGTATGGAAGATCCCAGAGATCAAAATTTAGTAATTAGAAGATCAAACTCTTCTGTGCCATGAAAGAGCTGGTGAAAGAGCTCTCGCTGCTTTCAAAGTCAATATCCTGTGAAAGCTTAAGAACACCCAGCTCCGAGGCAATGCTGTTGGATTTTGTGATAGAATCGTAGAATAGTTAGGGCTGGAAAGGACCTTAAGATCATTGAGTTCCAACCCCCCTGACATGGGCAGGGACACCTCACACTAAACCATGCCATCCAAGGCTATGTCCAACCCCACCTTGAACATCACCACAGATGGAGCATTCACAACTTCCCTGGGCAACCCATTCCAGGGCCTCACCACCCTCACAGTAAAGAATTTCTTCCTTATATCCAATCTAAACTTCCCCTGTTTAAGTTTGAACCCATTACCCCTTGTCCTCTCACTACAGTCCCTAATGAAGAGTGTCTCCCCAGCATCCGTATAGGCCCCCTTCAGATACTGAAAGGTTGCTATGAGGTGATACATTTTCCTGTTTTATTTCAGAGCTTTCAGATCTTCATTTGCAAGTCAGAAGTTGACCACAAGAGACAGTCGTGCTGCAGCAGGAGATGAATGACGTAAACTATGGGGCCAGTGTTAATTCCAGAGTTTTCTGTGTCTATACACCAGATTAATAAAACTTGAGAATATATGGTGTGTATTTCCCCTCATTTACGTAAGTTTAGCATTCAAGTGGAATTCTAAAGTTGAAGCATGGAAAAAAACAGACTTCAATGTTATAATTCCACTGTTTACACCATTAAACAGAAAGTGGGAGAAAAACCTTGAAACCACAGAACAACAGAGTTGGATTTCAGGAAATCATACCCACTCCCTGGTTTTAACTTTAGGCTATTGATGTCTCTGTTAGTCTCTTTAAGGGTCAAATTAGAGAAACCTGTTTGCATTTCTTCCCTTCCAAACTCAGTTCCCCATAAAAGTGATATGGAAAAGATGATGTAAAGACCTCCAAATGCTCTGAAAACAATTAATTACCTGAGGAATGGCAATAAGGCATACCTGGCTAACTTGATTTAAAGCTTCAGCTAGCAACTTCTGGTTTATTCCACATAAGTTTGCCACCTTCTTCTGGCATTTATGATGCACATTCATCCCACATTCTAAAAGAAATGTAAGGAAAGTTATACAAGCATTGGGAAAATATTGTCTGATGTTACATCAAAAGGGGCTGCTTCTCTGTGCAGTTCAGAAACATTGTTTTAAGACCAGACTAGACATGGATCTATCATTGGTATTTTAATCCTTAAATCACTGAAGGCTACAAAAATTGCTCGAAAGGAAAAAAACCTTCATTATTTTGTTCTTAAAATCTGTTACAATAAAGATCATCTTGCCTTTTTGTGGGAGAATTATAAAAGTGTTATTTACAGTCAACACTTTGAATACACTTTTAAGTACTACCTTGAGTCAGACTCACCAAATTTCAGCTATTCCCAAAGTAGTAATTTTGATTATACGCACAAGTACACCTCTGCAGCACGTTTTCTGACTCCATTAGCAGCTCACCTTGCATGAGCTGTCACGTGAGCCAAGTGCCAATTTGTCTCTCTCTAGTGTAAAAGCATTTTCCACCACACATGGATGAGACACAACCCATTCTATGTAACACAAACAAGAATACAGAGCGTGTAGCAATAGCTAATCTCTAGTTGGGGCCGATCACTGAAAAGTGCGGAATGTTCCCAGCTGCCCTCCCTCCTCCTCTGTACCTTCACATTTGAGTCCTTGTTTGACCAGCCCCCAGAGCAGGCTGCCACAGTGGTCACAGAAGGTAGGGCTCATGTAGTTGTAAACTCTGAAGCGATGAGGCATGTCAATGTTGAAACGTTCCTTTTGAAACTGAGGACAAGGAGAGGGGTGAGGCATCCTACCCACAACAGGACCAGCTTCTCACAGAAAAACTGCTTGGATGTTACAAAGCTGCAATTGTTTTATCTTGAATACCCTGGTCTCAACATCCTTCATCAAGCAGGGATAGAACCTGCTCAGCAACAACTACCCAACCCCTTGCAGGGCTTTTCACTTCTTTTCTTGCTTTAGAGTTTTATCCTCTGCACATCATGTACAATCTTCAGGAGAAGGCAGCACCTTAGGTTGTACAGCCATGCACCTCTCATATGGACTTGGCTGTTTCTGGACAAGGTTTTGTTACTTCAGAGTGTTTTTAATTACATTCTAAATATATTGTTCCAGCTCTTACCATTGTGTCCCTGCTGTTGGCTGCTGTACCAGTACACCTCCCAATGATCTTATCAATACATTTCTTATGAATAGCAGCATTGCATTCTTCAAGACATGCACAAGAAAAAAGAAAGATTCCTTCAGATAATAAATATGTGGGAAAAGGCATTTGCATTTCATAGCATAATGTGAAAACCATACTCCTTTCCATCATCCTATCTAGACCGAACCCTTTCTTTTCTATAAAGATGATGATTTTTAAAGCTGATTCCCCACATTTTCTTTTAACATAAACTCAGTTGCTAAACTAAATCTGCTCCCATTAGGCAATGCCATCAGCATTTGATAACAGAAAGATAATATCATGCTTTTGAGTTTTGCCCTTTGGTATCTTCCCTACTGTTTGGAAAATGCTAAGTCAAAAATGCTTTTCAATTCAGCTGTAAAACCCCTCAGTAGTTGCAACTCATTTTAGCAAAGGTTTCACAAAAACTTCTGTCATAACTGAGTGCAACTTTTCAACAAAATTACACACTTTCGAGAAGAATAGCTAAGTCTAAAGCTTGATACTAAGAATCTCAGCTAGAAATTGTAATTAGACAGCCTTAGGTTATTATGCAAAACTGATGTTCAAGATCTACTGCTACCTATGTGGATGATGCATTGTGGCATGCATATTAACAGAAGTTTCCAACAGTAACTATTAGATCTACAGATTCAGGTGGAAAGTCATACAAGAAAAAGGTAAAAAGTCAACTTACGCCTACATTTGTACCCCTGCTTGTTGAGTCCCCTGAAAAACAAATGACAAAGAAGCAAATAAAAACCCCGTATGTTTGCTGGAATAAAAGGTCATGTCAACCAATCAATCCTTTGGCTATGGGAATACTTGGTCCAATTAATGAACTGGTCTGAATTTTGCTATTCAGAATCCTCTGTCTTCAGAAAGCAAGGTTTAGAAGATAAGACAGTGTGTTTTGAGAGTCTAGCAAATTAGGATGGAAACCTAATGGGGGTAAGGGAAGCTTCGTGTTTCCTTCTTACCATACAAAGTCTTTGCAGACAGAGCAAAACGTGGGTTGTCCAAAGAAGGTAGCAATAAATTCATGATTTTTGATGTAGTGGATTTTGGCTTGCTTGATAGCTCCCCTCCTGTTCATAGTCACTGTCCCCTCCGCTTCCCTCATTGATTGTTTGCAGTCTAGGGGGGAGACAAGAAGACACGTTTAATACTTTAAGGCATTACAAAGATTAATATTTGCTTCTCTAGTAAGTTCAGTTTGGTTTTCTGTTTCAGACTTGTGTTTTTATTTTACACCTGTATTCTTCAGACCTTCAGTCCAACAAGGGTAGGACACATGCACGCACTGCTTCCTAAGGGGTCTCCGTGCCTTGTTTGCAAGCACTTCCCTCTCCTCATTCCAAAGAAGCCTTAAGCAAATAAGTCAAGAGGTAGAAGCAGAAATGCAGCTCAGTCTTGCTAGAGAAATGACAACTACAGTTGTTTCTTGAAAAAAATATATGCTCCTATATGTTAGGTGATTTTTGTGCAAGAGAAGTAAATGCTTCATTGGAAGCAGGAGGGACTTCTCCTTCAGCAGAAGCCTCCAGGATCATTACGGACTGAGGACAAATGAGATTTTCACTTAGACATTTCCATTATGCTATCTCAAAATGCTGATGCTATGTCTGTCAACACATCTCAGCCTCACTCCTTTCCCCTCCTCACCCTCAAGGGGTTACAGTATCTAGCACTATACAATGCTATGGTAGTAACAGTACACGCTACCATATAATTCCATAGCATCTAATACTGTATTACATAGAAAGAATATACAGTATTAGCCAAGAAATAGAACATCAATGAAAAATAAACCTCACTGGCTCATATAGGTTCTTCATTACAAGTATGGTTATTTCCACTCATTTCTAAGTTTCTCTTACAAAAATGAGTATTTTGAGTCTCAATCTTTCAGCTGCAAATAAGACTATATAGTCTTACTTACACGTTTTGAAAATAATAGGCATTTGTAACAGAGGTAACCCCATGAAGGTGTATTAAGGGAGACTGGATAACCCCAGGACATTGTTTATTGTCAATAGAGAGGAGCTGTTGAGGGACAATCCCATCCAGCAGGAAAAGATAAAAGCTTGAATCTGCAAAGAGGAGCTGATCAGCTGCTGACTGCATCAGCTCTGGCCAGCAGCTTGTGGGTCTCCATCAGCAAGAAATGTAGACACGGTTCATAGATCTGAAGTGCTACAAAGTTTAGGGTAAGTGCAGTAAAATTTAGGCTAACAGGAAATTGCTGCCTGCAGGGTGGGAGTTTCCACAACAACAGAGTAAGAAGAAAGCCAGAAGAGCATTTTTACCACTGTCAATACCATCGGGTTTTATTTGCTCCATTGCATTGCTGTCTTCTGTCAGTATCAGTGGGAGCTTTGCTTTTTTTATACCAATAGAAAGAGATCTGCTTCCTTTGCCAAGTCACACTAACTGCAATGCCTGAACTTACTCCAAAGTTACCCAGGATCTCTGCTTCTCTTGTTGCTAGCTGCACTTGGTTTTTGTCATTACCTGCCTGCCACTGCTTCTATTCCAACAGACCACTGAACCTGGAATACAATCTCATTTGATACCATTTTGAGTGTCCTGAACTAATTTAACAGGCACGGCCAACAGCAGCATGTATGGTCTTACAAAAGGAAGGACGTCAGCTCAGAGATTAAGGAAAGATTAAGGTTATTAATGAAAAGAAAACTCAGGAAAGGTCCGTGGGTTTTGCTACGAGGTATTAATGCAGTTTTCTGAGAAACTGGCCATCTGGTTCAGAGAAAAACCCATCCTGCCTCCCCCTGAAGAGAGCTCACAACATGTACTTCAACACCCTGACACCATGTACACCACTGAATTACCTCTTCCCCTCCAGGAACAGGATTCATTTCTGTTCAAACAAGCTGCTGAGTTCACCCAACAAAAACTCCCATCAGCTGCTGCACTTCAGCTTGTCCAAGTCTGCAAATAGTACTATCTCTTTGTTCAATCCTGCTGAGCAAATACACAGACCTCACCCACTGTTTCTCACATGCTTCAAAGAAACCACACTGAAACCTGTGTGCAAAGGAAACAAGTTGCTAAGAGTCTTCATACTGTTTGCTGCACAAAATGATGTCTTCCTAAGGGTGGCTTAATCAGTAACAGGAACAAAGCAGAGAAAGGCGTGTTGCTTTATAGCATGTAGTCTGAGGAGATAACCTGTGATGGAGCAGATTAAGAGACAAAAGGCTCCCTAAAGTCTGTGATCAAGTGTTCATTAAGCAACTAACAGGGTTCACCAGGTGAACAGGACCCATGCCGAAATACCAGCAGCAATTTCGCATTGCTGACACTGTGCGCAAAAGTCTTTGACAAAACTTGATCAGGATATGTTAAACTCTGGTGTTTCCTCCATCCGGAACACTGATATCAAACTTAATAGAAATATGCGAGACTGGAATCTATTTTTTGAGAGTCATTAAGAAACTAATCAGTTTGTACAAAAAAAGGAAAAAAAAAAAATAAAGGAGGAAACCCCCACTTTCCTTACACACACTTTAACAGTGAAGAATCTTTGAGCACAGCAAAACTTCAACATCTGCACGCGAGAACACACAGCCTTCACAACCAGCTTCTTTATTAAATATCTTTCCCAAACCCAACCAATATATCAAAGTATAGCTGAAAACATTTTTGTGTGTTTCAGAAGAAGCAGAGAGGTTTGGACAGCAGCTGCAAGTCAAGCGCACCTGAGCTGAGATGGCTCTGAAATGATAACGTAGTTAATTTCAATTTACTATGGGCATGTTAACAAGTTATCATTAATGTGTAAATTACCTTTAATGTGTATCACTCTAGAGAGGTTTTTTTTTAAGTTCAGGGTAGAGATGGTGGGTAGAGAGGTGTAGGAAGAAACACAAAGGGAAAGCCTTTGCTTTTCCCTCCAAGCAAGCCAGTATTTCCACAGATAAAAAGCTTGTTAGGGCTGGCACACAGAAAACAGTCGTGTACAAAGCAGCTGAATCAGCAAGTAAAATCCAGGTGACCTCTGCAGCCTGGCCCTGAAATTAATCATTTTGGACCCAGCACACACCATTAAACATAATCTATTTCCTCTGTTGAGAGCTGTGGTTAATATTTATCACTGACACACTGATCATGTATTTTGAGGTCCCTTGTCAAAATGTGCAGCTGATCCGACAAAAGCACACAGAACTCCTCTGTGCTGTATATTCGTTAAGAAACCATTAAGCATTCCTGTGAAGTGACAGCGCAGTTCTCCAGAAGTGCTGTAATACACCACCATATACACTATGTAATTGCAGCACCATCCTCCTGAATATTTCACAGCCTTCACAGCCACTAACATAACATGCAACCCATCGTCTGGAAGACATTTGCTAAAACAACATTGCTAGGACTCTGCTGAACTGCAATAAACCTCAAGGTGAGATGTCAAATTGTCTCAGTTGAACCTCAGAAGTTCAAGGACAAAAGCAAACCATCTCCAGAATAACCCTACTAGGCTTTTTTTTAAAGAAAGAACAGAAAAAATATTTGCTATGCTCACAGTTCATTTTTCACATTAACTTGCTCATTTCACAGTTGTGTTTGTGAACAGAGAAAAGATAACACTGCCATTGTAGGAAACTGAGAAATGGGACTTTAGAGTCAGGCAAAACATATTCTGAGCTAACTGGCTACTCAAAGCTGAGATTTGCCTGAAACTTTATAATAAATTACAAACCCCACTAACATTTCTGCTCAGTGTTCCCTTGTGCTGTTCTCCAGCCTTGCACTTGGATTTGCCTGTAAGTTAAGTGCACCTTCAGGTCAAGAAAATATTAACCTCACAGAGCAATCATTAAAAAGGAAAGCTCATCCCTCACAAAGGAGACTTTCCTGGTATGAACTGTCTCAGAGGAAAACTGCTCTGTAACCTTATCCCAGAGAGGACTGCTTTACAGATCCGCTGTACAAAATCACCCCAAACCCCAATAATCCATTTACAGGAATACAAGTTTCCCAAAAGACTACGTTTCTGTGACATGAACTTGCTATCTTAAATCATTTTGGGTTCTGTGATCATCACATTTCATTTACAAGCAAAGTATTAATATTCCTACATATTTCTGACTCTCTTAAAAATCATCTCCTCCATTCTCAGCACTTGTGGATTTTACATTGCTGACAATAAGTAGCAATACTAATAGTTTGCTATCGTAGAAGCCAATACTATTTGCTCTCAAAGCTGGCACACAATAAATCACCCATCTTGGCCCCAAGAAGTTATACTACCAGCTTTAGCACAAGTGGTCAAAAATAGCATTACAAACTCTTAGTACCACCTTTATGAAAAGTTAGTATACTGCATGTGACAGTATATGTGTTTCTATCATAAGACTACAAGTACGTTCAGGAGACTGGAGCACCCCCCTTATGAAGACAGGCTGAGAAAGCCTGGAGAAGAGAAGGCTGCATGGAGACCTCATAGCAGCCTTCCAGTATCTGAAGGGGGCCTACAAGGATGCTGGGGAGGGACTCTTCATTAGGGACTGTAGTGAGAGGACAAGGGGTAACGGGTTCAAACTTAAACAGGGGAAGTTTAGATTGGATATAAGGAGGAAGTTCTTTACTGTAAGGGTGGTGAGGCACTGGAATGAGTTGCCCAAGGAAGTTATGAATGCTCCATCGCTGGCACGGTTCAAGGCCAGGTTGGACAAAGCCTTGGGTGACATGGTTCAGCGTGAGATGTCTGGCAGGGGCGTTGGAACTAGATGGTCTTAAGGTCTTTTCCAACCCTAACTATTCCATGATTCTATGTTACGCTTAGTTCTGCACAGAGACTGGGACACGCACAGGAGGTGGACTTCTTGCCTGCTTCTCAAAGGAAACGAGTTAAGCCCTGCCTTGGGTACCAAGACAGCACCTACTACTGGTTTGACTGGCATTCAGCAGTGCACTGAGGTGGACTGCTCTGAAGCTGCTTTTACTGTGTCTCTACTGAACTAGCCTTTCATAGGCATTAATGAAATCAATGGTCTTTTATAGAAGTGCTAAAACAAAAAAAACAGAGTTTTAACAAGCCCTGCCTTTCAATCCAGGAGAAAAAAAATCCCATGTCCACACTACAGCCTTTGTGGTGCTCACAGCATCTGCAGAGACACTGTACTAACACAGACTGTGCTCAGCCCCACAGAGTACTTTTTATTTTAAATTTCAACGAGTGCTTTGGTTAAAACTTCAGCACCGATACCTGATATCTCATTTCTTGTGGTAAAACACGGAATAAACTAGAAAATTAGGTTAATCTTTTCCCATTTTTAAATTACACAAGCACAGTAAAACCAGCCTTTAAAAATACAACATGTAAGTCAAATTTCTTGTGAACATACAAGCTATATAGAATTTTCTCTGCTCTACACAACACGTTGGCTACCTTACCAACCAAATACACTGCTGACTGCTTTATGAAATTACTACATCTGCAAATGTTTGATTTTCTTAAAATTAAGGCAGAAAATGTTTTCATTAAAATCAAACAATCACACTTCCAGATGCAGATTAAAGCAGATGCAATGTGTCACTGAATAACTATCACATCTACCACATTTCTAGAAATAGTTAAATCTAGAAATCAGTTAAATGATTAAATCATGCCAACTTTTACAATTCTAAGGCCCAGTTCTGCCTTTTCAGCCCTTATCATCATTATTTACTAATAATATGACAATCCTTCCCCAACATATCTCATCCACAGAGAAGCTTTCTTCAAACCTTCAATCTTACAATATGCAGATTGTGACAGCAAATGTTATTCACTCTAATATTCTTCACAGATGCCTCAGGAAAATTCAGAAGTCTCATGTTTCCCCAACACTCAACATACAAAGCAACACATATTCAAAACATGCAGCTCTGTTGTTCACATTCCTCTCCCAAAAGTCAGATACTTGAGATATCAAAAGTTCACATGCAAATTATTCACCTTCTGATACATGCAATAGCATTTTAAGGGAAGAATTCACTAGCCCTTTCTCCAGGAAGCTGAAGCCAGCACAACAGCAATTCAGAATTCAAAACCAAGACACACACACACATACTTCCAAAGCCTCCAAAGCTGCTAACACTGCACAAGACTCTCAGCAGTACAGTGAGCCACCTCTGTGATCCTGGGTTTTCTTACTCGATAAGGTCATTAACTACATTTGAATAAACGAAGACCAGGCAAAGCATTAAACCTATTGCAACTCCCACCTATTAAAACTAAAGCTGCTGTACAGAATTATAACCTAGGTTTCAATACTACAATGAGAGAAAGAGGGGCAAAGAGAAAATAATATTCTAAAATGAAAATGGACGTCAACACCCGGTTCTCACGTCTCACGCATCACAAGGAAAACTTAAATTTCCAGCACTAACTTCTTTTCAAATCCCAGGACAGAAGACAAAAAAAGTTCTTAGACAGCTCTATGCCAGGGATCTGCAGTCCCTGTTTAAGGGGGTCTAAAAAGAAAAACCCTCAAAGACTGGGAAGACTTTTCGTATATAGCCCTCAACTAACTGCCCAGGCCCCAGTCTGCAAAAAGAATATACAAATGAAAAGTCTCAGTGTAGCCTACCCCAGAGCAGATTTGAATAGCAGTTTACTCACTGAATATTTTCCTCCAATAATAAATCTGATAATGGAGCAATAACACACTTACTTCTCAATGCTGCTGCTACCACTGAAGCAGAGGAAAGTTGTTTTCTCTTAAGATGGCACAATGTTTGCTACTTAGAAGGAAGATTTGAAAAACAACAGCGTTAGTTTGCAAAAGAAGCTGAAGAAAGAATCAGTCACTTTTGCAAAGTGCTTGGAGACTTTCAAACAAAAGGTAGCACCTATAACTCAAGGATACTAATGGTAGCAATACCTTCAAATAAACCAGAGAAGTGAAATACCAGCTTCAGAACAAGCCTTTTTTAGTATTTTAGAAACACAGCTACCATACAGTTCTGTATGGAGAGGTACATCAGAGAGAAAACAAAATGGTATGTGCATAGGAAGGAATGTGAGCTGTCTTGGAGCTTTCAACTATTAACACAGAGTTTTAGCATTGTGAAGAATGGAAGTTAATAATACAAACATCCTTGTAATGCACTAGCTTCTCTGCTCTAACACTAGTAACTGCTAATTTAACTAGAGAAAACACAGCAGTGCAATGAGTCAAAAATCATTCGATGTTTGCCTGTTTAGCAGTATACAGACAGTGATGTGATGGAGGTCTATGACTTTGAGGAGGATTAGTGTGTTAAAATGTATTGACATTCGATGCAACCTCTGCAAATATCAGATTGAGTGACTTTCCTTTATAAAATGTACATGTATAGATGTCTTGAAAAGGAGTTTCCACTGACTCTGTTTCAGTTATCAAAAAGGTATCAGTAACTCATTTTCAATAAAGCAGAAGGTAAATAGGAAGTTGTTGCAAAATAGAAGGTCTAACAAGTGCATAACACTCGACACTTAACTTGCCAATTAAAGTATGATTGCATGCCTTTATGATCTGTTCAGTATTTAGGCTTCATCCATTGCCTAAATAATAATCTGCAATCCCTAATAAAGGCAATGAAAAGAACTGCAAGAACACTATATCTGTTTTTTAAGTATTTCAATTAAAAACTAAGTACAATTATTTCAGTACTTATGGGACGTGTATTACCCTCCTACTAACAGCTAATAGCAAATCATTACAGGTTTTCACTGAAGTCATCTCTACCATTCCTCTTGTCTATGTGGAGAGGAGGAAATACACTTCAGCCTCATCAAATAAGCAACTGAGAATACTGAAGGTGGTTTTGTAGAGTTTTGGTTGAGAAACTTTAACACTTCCTGAACAAATGGATTTCTGTATGTCTCAACAAATAGATCAGATTCTTATAAAACCACTGCCCCATGAAACTGCCTGGCACAGGAAAACCGTGACAAAGAACCAAGATGAAGATTTTATAATAAAATGGCTCACAACAGTTGGAATGCAAACCAGAATAAACACAGAGCATAAACAGAGAGCTGATGACCTTTACAGAAACGCTCTTACAGGCTCCTCACTCACACAGCTTTTTGAAATTTTGGTTGAAAGTGTTAACTTTTCATAAAGGAGAGCAAACCAATGTGTGTAGCTGGGGTTTTTTTTGCCATTACAAATATAAAATTTCAGCTCTGAGATATCACCTACTGCATGTCACATTCTATCTTTAGAAGCTTTTCTAGTAACCGCTACACAGATTGCACACAGGTACAAGAACGTATGGTACCTTCACAATTATCTTGTTCAATGAGTGCAGAACTATGTTCCCTGTGTACTTCTGTGGGAAAAAGAAACCCACACCACCATTACATTAAAACTTACTACTTACTCTTTTCACTCATTACTCACAAACACACAATCGTGTTAAACCATGTAAAACCAATAGGCTAATATAGCAAACCAGTTCAATTCTCAAGTAATAATGGTCTCATGACTTCTGGTATGGGAAAGTTTTAACCACTAGCTAAGCAAGTTGTGAGGTTTACATCATTTCCTTCAGGAAAGGATTCCACAGACACTCAAATCCCTGCCAAAATATTTGGTTTTATTGTACTTAAAGCTTCTCCTCTCATAATCACCCACCTTCTCTTACCTCCTAATTTGTTTTCCAAATAGTCAGTAGATTTCTGACGTAGACAGGTTGCTCACATTTTAAACTGGTACGGCAGAACATTGACTAGATTTGCATTTTAACACTTAACCATTCACTCATTGCTACAATCAGTTTCCATGATTAGTGAATGACATCTGAATCCCACAAAACTCAAGACTCACTTCCCCAATCCACCAAAAAAAAGCTTTCCACATATGCTAGAACAAGAAATTTGACTCCTTTGCACCTAAAAAGGAACTGACATCTTTTCTATCACACCAAAATGTGAGGACAGACATATTAAGGACCTAAAAGCAGCTAAATGCAACAGCAATACAAAGCACAAAGGCATTTATAAATCAACCAGTGCAGCCACGAAGCCATATAACAAGGAAAACCTACAAAGCACATTAATAAAATTAAAAAATTCTATTCAGTAAAACAGGTGATTGTTTGTTTTTTTATACTCTCCATCCTGTGTTCTACAAAAGGAATGTGAAAAAGAAAAGTTTTATTTTTACATAACTGACAGGAAATAAACAGTTGGCATTACCTGCATCTTCCAAAAAATACTGCACAGCCATCAGCACCTTCCCCTGAGGTTGTAGGTCAAGCTATGGAAAGAAAGATACCAAAAGTGAAGTAAGTGGCTGAAACTCTCAAGAATTTAATCAGTTCTTTCCAGGAAACCAAAGTATAATAATATTCAATAACTATGATTACAACCCTCTTCCATATCTCACTGCTGCAGCTGAATCGGGCTTTTATTCTATTGCTTTTACTAGTGAGCTGCATTGCTTTGATGTCTACCCAAAGGTTCAGCACAGTCGAAGTTCACATTGTTTTTACATGTCCCTTTCCCGTTTCTGCAACGAAGTTTGTTGGCTTCAGCTTTTACTATTAATAAGCTCAATTTGCACTGCCTTAATAAAGGGTAAGAAGCTATTAAGCATGGAAGAGCCTGATTCAATCTTCACTTCAGCACAGAGCAAAGTATCCCTGAGTTTACAGTAAACACAACTTGGGAATCAAAAAAAACCAAAACAACAAACCCAACCCAAGCCCACAGTTACATCAGATACGCATGTAATATCATAAACATTCCCAGATAGATATGAATATCCCCACAAATCCCATTATCCTACTTGGATATCTTTAAGACAATGTGTAACAGAACACATTTGTCCAACAAAGCTTACTGAAGGCAAAGACCTCAGTTACAGCTGCTACCGACAGGCTGTCTCTCCACACACAAAAATAACCTTATAGGCTATGACAAGTGAACTAATGTCTCTTTGCTGGGCATAATGGTCTGTCCAAGTCATGACAGAGGTCATACAGAGGAAGTATAACACTGATGATGTCTACATGGTACCTGTTCTACAGACAATAAGCAGAGGATTTTGGACCACTAAATTGGCTAAAACTGATCACTAAAACCAAAACAGATACTAGGAACTAACTAACTAAGCAGGAACTATCTGTTACTACCTGCTTATCCTGCTTTAGCCCACCCAATAAAAAGGTCTTCCGTAGGGTTCCTATTCTGAGCAAGTTCAGCAAAACTGCAGCCCAGAAGGCTTTGAATACAGGACTATGTGTGATATTTTGAGGAAACTGGCTCTCATGTAGCAAATGTTTCCTTAGCACTAACTGTACTTCAAATACAGAGATATGCAGTTCCTGTATTAGCAAAACCACATAATTTCTGGGCAAGCTGTCTGGAGTGCAGCTTTATGTGCAACTGCATGAGAGGCAAGACCATTTATAGCATCTATCCATCTAGCTAGACAGCTCTCACCCAAATTATAGGATATTCTGATATGCCCCTTTGAATCTTATTTCTGCATATATTCATAGAATAGTTAGGGTTGGAAAGGACCTTAAGATCATCAAGTTCCAACCTCCCTGCCATGGGCAGGGACACCTCCCACTAAATCATGCCACCCAAGGCAACAGAGAATTGTTGAATATTCAGGACACTAATTAGGGTTGCTTCAAGATGTTACAGAGTTCTCTGAGACAATAATGCCTGTTCACATTCTCACAATCCTTTTTGTTGGACCAGGATCTCAGCAACTTCAGTTGAATCTGAAAGTTGAAAGCTAGAGAACAGAATTTTATAAAGATTACATAATTAAACCCTTAATTAATTAAAAATTACTTACAACACCGTAGCTAAATGAATGAGATAACATGCTCAGCAACTCTGATTTTTGGGCTCAAGGGTTTGATCCTCCCCTGCCTCTCACTTTCCCTTCTTTATTTTTTCAAAATAAAAAATATTGTTTATATAGTTCAACAACTAATAATAACTACTGGCATTTAAAGTAAATGTGTACTTCTAAATTTAAAGCTACACTAAACCCCAACGTTACCTCCCCTGTCACATTTATGAGATCCATACTCAGAACTGTACTTAGCATGATACAGGAGCAAATGACACTGCAAGATGCCATATCCCTTGACTGCACATACAAACAATTGGGACACAGGGGCGAGAAAAGATACCAGGGTAACAAAAATGGGGATTAAAAGATCCCCATTACAGCACCATCAAGCCAACTAAAATTTATTGGAAAAAAAAAAAAGAAATAATAAGGGGAAATGTCTTAGAATAAGCTTCACCTTATTCTCTAGATGAATTACAATGATCAGATCGAATTTAAATGTCTGCTATTTGCTATAAAAAACTACTAAGCTTTATAAAACAGGCACTCAATATGTGCCATTTTTTCAACTACTAATGCCATAGATTTTATTGTCAATTTCTTGAAGTTTGACTGTACTTCTAAGGCAGATAATTCTGCTTTAGAAATGCTGCTAAAATAATTGTCTTACAAGCCCTGCCACACATGCTAAAGGGATTGAGCACTCAAAGCTTCAAAGGCATAAGGCATCAGTTCTGCTTGAAAGAAACATAACCAGGTCAGACGGTTTAAGGAATTAATCTTCTTCCTTACCCAGAATTCTGCTTTGCCGCTGCCTTTCTTGCACCGCTCTGCCAGGACTGACACACCTACAGTCACTTCAGATAATGGCTCTTCTGCTGCTTTCATGAGAACAATCTGAATCACCCGTCCTTCGTATATGTGGGCGTCAAAAGTTGATTTCCATTCTGGATACATGGTAGGTTTCTTCTGAACTAGAGTTTTTCCTCTCTCTGAAAGCCACAAAAAGGGCAGAAACTGTAAAATCTAATAATGTAGATTTAGTACATAATAGGATAAAATAAAAAAAGAGAATGCTTGTACTAGAACCCAAAGCAGGCTTATTACACACTTCATACTGTGGTTGGATCAAAGTTAAACTCTTCAGTTCAAACACTCATGGAAAGCAAAGCTCACCCTGATGAACAAGGCACACAGAGGCAGTAAGAGTGTCAACATGCAGCCAGAATGGCCAAGAGGGACAACAAATCACATTCTGGATTCAGAAGCTGGCTTAGTCAATCACAACTTGACAGGGCATATTTGCATAGCTCCTTTCTGGTATAGATCTCCATGACGTGTTCTCGGATAATAGTGGATAGCTACTACCACAAGATAAATTAAGATACGGCTTCCACTGATCCAGTTTAAACTGAAACCAGTCAGTGAGAGATTAAAGGCTCCACATTTCATTAATCTACTTCCAAGTTATCCCAACATTTCACTTCTACCCGTACGTCACTTCCCTTAGCACTGTACTCTCTCTCTGCCACGACTGCTTAATATCCTTTTTAAAGGACATTACGATGTCTTGTCTGTCCTCTCTTGCACCTGCAGACCTTGTGTAGTTACATGAGGAAAAAGCTAAAAGGAGCTCAAATAAACTCTTTTTTTATATTTACCCAGCCTTCCATAAGAGCATCTCTGCAGACTCCTTCCTTCAGAGTTTTACAGTGTTTCACTATTCTTACTAGGTGGATTTTTTAACTTTTTGCCAAAAGATTGGACCAGATGATCCTTTAGGTCCCTTCCAACCTGGTGTTTTATAATTCTAATACACAGCTTCAGTCTCTCTTGCTACCAGTTAAGCTGATTTCTTCCCATCCTTACCTCCAGCACAGAAAACAGCTGCGAGAACAAGTTTTAGCATATTTCTAGATCTGGGTCTCTTAGTAATCTCATCAACACATCCAAAATGATACTGCCTCCTAAGCACCCACATCCAGCTCTCCACTGGAACTCTGGCATGCAATGCCACTTCCCCAGTTTTCCTCTGCTATTTGCTGCTGAGCCATTTATTCCCCATTTGTGCTCAGGTAACCGAATATAATTTTCTACATTCCTCACAATTTCTGCTATTTATCATGATCATTTGCTGTAATAAAAGTGCTTTCTAAGTGCCTCTCCAGCTCTGAATGATCCACTTTTCCCCTAAGTGTGTAATTTGTTCTTATGATAGCAAAGTAAATAAAGTACTTGGACCCCTCCCCAAGAAGCTGCAGCGTGGTCTGTCTCCTAAAATTAGCAATAGAATTTACATTCAGTTCAATGAAGGAAGAATCAGATACTAATTATTTTAAAATCTTTCTGGAAAAACAAGGCAAAGTTTGTGTTCATTCATTAATGACTTGCTCAATACACTCAGTTGTGCTGATCTATCCAAACAAGAGCAACAAATAGTGCTCTTATACTTCTTTATTAGGGAATGCCTGCCAACAACAGCATTACAAATTACTTCTTTGACAAGCAGACCTAAGCCTGCTGCCAAAGGGCATGCTGAAATGCACAGAAATGCCCAGAAACAGCCACCTGAGGACTTCCTCCATTTCAAAGCAAACTTGAGCTTTCCTCCTCAGTCAAATGCTTTCCTCTTGAATTTGGGGAACTCTGCAGACAGGAAAACTCGAATTCTTTGCAGTGCAAACCTACTGCCAGAGCCCTGTATGTGGTATATTTAACCATGGCAAAATTTGGAAATATTATAGTGAAAATATATAAGGAAAGCTCAAACAAAAGGGGATTTAGAGATTATTAGGATGGACAACAAATGTTGTCCGGGAAGCTAGGTACCAGGTTAGGAAAGCTAAGGCCCACTTAGAATTAAACTTGGCTAGGGATGTTAAGGATAACAGGAAGGGATTTTATAGGTACATTGCCGATAAGAGACAGGTTAGGGACACCGTGGGCCCTCTCCAGAAGCTATCGGGAGAACTGGCTACCCTGGATTTGGAGAAGGCTGAGGTTCTTAATGACTTCTTTGCCTCAGTCTTTACCGGCAAATGCTCTGACCACACCACCCAAGTCTTGGAAGCCAGACGCGGGGACGGTGAGGGTGGGGACCCTGGGCCCACTGTGGGGGAGGATCTTGTTCGGGACCACCTTAGGAACCTGAATGTATACAAGTCCATGGGACCGGATGAAATCCATCCACGGGTCCTGAAGGAGCTGGCAAATGAAGTTGCTAAGCCACTGTCCATCATATTTGAAAAATCATGGCAGTCAGGTGAAGTTCCCGATGACTGGAAAAAGGGAAATATAACCCCCATTTTTAAGAAGGGAAAAATGGATGAGCCGGGGAATTACAGACCAGTCAGTCTCACCTCTGTGCCTGGCAAAATCTTGGAGCGGATTATCCTGGAAGCCATGCTAAGGCACATGAAAACCAACAAGGTTGTTGGTGACAGCCAGCATGGCTTCACTAAGGGGAAATCCTGCCTGACCAATCTGGTGACCTTCTATGAAGGGGCTACGGAACTGATGGACAGGGGTAAAGCAGTTGATGTCATCTACCTGGACTTGTGTAAAGCCTTTGACACTGTCTCCCATGACATCCTTCTCTCTAAGTTGGAGAGACATCAATTTGATAGGTGGACCACTGGGTGGATAAAGAACTGGCTGGATGGCCGCATGCAAAGAGTAGTGCTCAGTGGCTCAGTGTCCAGCTGGAGTCCGGTAACGAGTGGTGTCCCCCAGGGATCGGTGTTGGGACCGGTCTTGTTCAACATCTTTGTGGGTGACATGGACAGTGGGATTGAGTGCGCCCTCAGCAAGTTTGCTGATGACACCAAGCTGTGTGGTTCGGTTGATACATTGGAGGGAAGGAATGCCATCCAGAGGGACCTTGACACGCTTGTGAGGTGGGCTGATGCCAACCTAATGAAGTTCAACCATGCTAAGTGCAAAGTCCTCCACCTGGGTCGGAGCAATGCCAGGCACAGCTACAGGTTGGGTGGGGAGGAGATTGAAAGCAGCCCTGCAGAGAAGGACTTGGGGGTGTGGGTTGATGAAAAAATGAACATGAGCCGGCAGTGTGCGCTTGCAGCCCAGAAGGCCAACCGTATCCTGGGCTGCATCAAAAGGAGTGTGACCAGCAGGTCGAGGGAGGTGATCCTGCCCCTCTACTCTGCTCTCGTGAGACCTCACTTGGAGTATTGTGTGCAGTTCTGGTGTCCTCAACATAAAAAGGACATGGAAGTGTTAGAACAAGTCCAGAGGAGGGCCACGAAAATGATCAGGGGACTGGAGCACCTCTCGTATGAAGATAGGCTGAGAAAATTGGGGCTGTTCAGCCTGGAGAAGAGAAGGCTGCGTGGAGACCTCATAGCAGCCTTCCAATACCTGAAGGGGGCCTATAGGGATGCTGGGGAGGGACTCTTCACGAGGGACTGTGGTGAGAGGACAAGGGGTAATGGGTTTAAACTTAAACAGGGGAGGTTTAGATTGGATCTGAGGAAGAAATTCTTTACTGTGAGGGTGGTGGGGCCCTGGAATGGGTTGCCCAGGGAAGTTGTGAATGCTTCATCCCTGGCGGCGTTCAAGGTGGGGTTGGACATAGCCTTAGATGGCATGGTTTAGTGGGAGGTGTCCCTGCCCATGGCGGGGGGGTTGGAACTCGATGATCTGAAGGTCCTTTCCAGCCCTTACTATTCTGTGATTCTGTGATTCTGTGACAACAAAGGTGAGGGGGGATTAAAAACAGACTATCTGCACAGCAAAGCTTTTACACTAGCCTTCTTTTTGGCTTGCTAAAGCCAAAAAGCCTATTTCAACCGAAAGAGACAGTTCAGGAGGCATCCTTGGGAATATGAGAAATTGCATTCCGAGCTGCAGAACCTCTGATAGCAATTCAACGTTTGCAGAAACAGCAGCAGTTTATAGAAGAGTTGGTAATACACTTTGTATGATTCTTACAGGGGAAAAGAACTATTTCACAGGACTCTCCCTATTCCCATGTCCCAATTAACACCTGCTTTGATCAGCTACTACATACATTTTTACCCCACATAAAACTTAAAGTAGTCATCTGAATTGTTGGCAATGACTTCCAGACTGACCATGCTGCTTTTGTAATTAAGAACATTAATTACAATTATAAATCATTAAAATCAAGATTTGTCATGAATCATGCTGCCTGCCTGCAAAGCATCAGCAAAGAAAAGCCTTTAAGAACACTGTTCTTACCCCTCCTTTCTTTTTCTGCTAACATTACAGGCTTCCAAACATTTTACATATTTTCAAAATGGCTTAATGCCTAATCATTAGGCAAATTATTTTTGTCTTCCTATACACTAAGATCTTCCTTATCATGTTTCAGCACACAAATCCAAGACAAAGTTATCAGTTTGGCAAGATCTAGAGTAACAGGAGCATCAGTTTCTTTTCCTGATTACCCAAACCAGTCACTGCTCCAAGGTTCGCTGCACTATCCTCTTCTATTTTTGAGTACTTCAAAGACACATGCAAGCAAAGACGAGAAACGCTGGGACAATTCTGCTTCTCAAAAGCAGACAGCTGGGGGGGGATGGAGGGAAGTGGATTTATTTAGACTACTTCCACCCCTTCACACATTCTGGCAGCTCCAACACTTTCAACACCATTTCTTCAGAGGTTCTCCCAACAGACTAGGAAACTGCTTCTTTGGAGCTTAACACATTTGCTTGATGACAACGCTTTCTGAAAGGGGCACCGCACCTTGTGTTTAAAGTCTAAATGCAGCTTTTACCTCAGCAATAAGCGGAAAGCCCAATTGTGTTGCAAGGAAGAAGAAAATTCACTCTTTTCTGCACTCTTTGATGTTTTCTGAAGCCCTAGAGCCGCAATGCAGAATTAGATGGCTGCAGTCTAACCCAGTACAGCAACTCCCTCTCATCCTGTTTGGCTACAGAGCTGCATTCTAGCTAAATGTCACAAAATATTAGAAACCTTTGGACCAGTTCCTGTAAAGAAGTGGTCTTTGAAGACCGAGGGCCTGCTGAATAGGGAAGTGCTAACAAGACCTTGGGTGCAAGTCATTCCAAGCGAATAATTCTGCCAAAATGCCTCAGTTACTACAAACCCAAACTATTCTTCTCATTATTACCTATCCTCCAAGTCAAGAAAGATCATTTACTACCCTGTGCTTGCGAATGGCTCTCTCAAACCTGCTGCAGTTCACATTCCTCTCTACAGTATCTGTCTACACCACTCTCTCCAATGAAGACCTTTTGCAAGCACAGTCTTGAACAGGAGTACTCACTACCATTCACAGACTAAGAAGGACTACAGTATTTCTCAAAAACTTACATTCAGAAAAGCATCAACATTTGTAACCTCACCTGTAGTCAATGCTTCCTTCATCTTGATAGCACAGAAAGGCTGTAGTTGTTCCCCGTAATTCTGCATAGGTCCCAGCTCGAACGAGTTGAAAGATATCCGTAAGAAGGGGGCCATTGCTCACAGTGACACACAACCTAAGTGGAAAGAAGTAAATAAAAAAACATAGCATGAAAGACCTGCTCTGAGACTTGCAAGAAAGTGAGACACATTTCTCTGCAGCCATCACAGCTGACAGGATCAATACTCTAAAGCTTGCAAATCTTGAATGTGGCTTTGACACCATAAGAATGAAGTAAACCTGGCATGTACTGAAACAAAAAATGTAACATGCACAGTCAAAGACTGAGTTTACGACACCCTTTTAACCATATCCTGTTAAAAGTAAGTAACAGTTATGTCTTGGACATAGACCCTGCTCAATTTTCAAACACAGAGACCACTTTCATTAACACACAAATATTAAGCATTCTTATAAAATACACATATCTTTTTAATAACTTTTTTTCCTTACATCTGGACTGAAAGGTGAGCTGGGGAGAAAAGAGGGAGAAGAGCGTTGGCTGTTTCAGATATTCCTTTCTCAGTATTTCTCACAATGCAAGGAGGAAGAGCTAAAACCAAAACTAACCATCTAAAACTCACATTACTTTGTTGCTCTTTAGGTACACATAATTTTCCTTTTTAATTCCTACGGAGCCTCAGAAATTCCCAGAGTTCTCGGCATCTCAGTGGACAATCAAATAATATAAAGAACACCTTAAATTGATTTTATCTGTAAAGATTATCTGAGAAACTACTGAACCTCCATACAGTTTCTGGACACTGCAGCAAAAAACACTACCAGATGTGCAGTAAGGGTAACATATCTTTAAGCATGATCAAGTAACTGCAATTTACATGAGTTACATGAGTTTATCAACACTCACAACCTCAGTAATACTTCAATTCAAGCATTGCTTTCAGGTGCAACGTATTACTCCTAGGAAGCATCACAGAGCTAGTGACTCAAACTGTAAGCCTCCACACCTGAACATACAGGCAAAGGGAAGAGGGAGAGGTAGAAAAAACTCCAGCATTACTGTGTCACCTGGTTTAAACTGTCAGGAATTGCAAGAATCCAAACCACCTGTAATTTCTAAGTCAACAAACTGGTCTTTCACTACAGTCTTCCCTCATTCCTAACTGCTCTTGAACTTAGAGCAGATTTCAGTTTACAATTCCCAGCACCTTCCACCGTGGAGTTAGCCCTGGAGCTTGAATGTCAACACTGCTTTGTGAATTCAAACTGCTTATTCAAAAGGTAAGAGAAAACAGACATTCAATAGCAAGGGAATGCTACTGCAGTAAGGAAATGAGGGATACAGAGAAGTAGGGACTAGAAGAAAAGAGTTAACATGGTAACAGGAAGAGATTATGAGAAAAAACAACCATAAACTGAAGCTGGGCTGAGCTGGCCTTTTGACTGTAGAGTGTTAGCCAGCTCGGTCAAGCAGCACTAGGAAGAACATCTCAAGTAATCCTGCATATGCTGCATTTTTTCGTGTAAAGACATTGACCTGAGAAGCAATTAACATTCCTCTTGCATCTCTTGAGGCCCAGAGCAGCCATTTAGATAAAAGACTGTGAAATCAGTGTCTTGCAGCAAGACAGCATACAACCTCTGACACCATTATTTTACATCATGCAATCTCCCTATGCAGAGACCACTCTCAATAAATGGAAGAAATTTGTGACTCCAACATTTATTGAGCTAGTTTTTATTAACTGCCTGTTTTTCCCTTCTGCAGAGTAAGACAAAGTTAGAAAGCAGGTTTAGGATTACTTGGCACTACTGCTTATCCCACTAAAAGCCATGACTATAATTCACATTCATGCAGATGGTCATCCAGACTCACAATGAAGTTAACAATCCTCCCACACTAATTCAGTGGTTATTGCAGCTTGGAGCACCATTTGATGAGAATGGAGACTGAGGTGACTTCACAAAGAAGGAAGAATAGACAGCTTTTGTAAAGATTAACACATACCATCTGATACCTCACTTTCACAAATGCAATGTGAACACAGTGCTCATCAAGAGTTTTAACAAGGAACATATTTTTGCTGCTCAAGAGACCTTGCACTCAATATGCTTGGAACTACCCTCAAGTGACCAGCTACATGACTCGCCAACACCAGATCACATATGGTTACTACTCAGTATGGATGTTCATCTTTCACCTCTGGGGAAACAGCTTTAAGACCCAATTAGGCCATAGGTAGAAACAAGCTGTGTAGGTCAGCATGTAGCTCCCACTGGAAAATTTGTCTGACAGAATCACAGGACTGCAGGATAATTCTGGCTGGAAGGGTCAGCCTAGCTAAAAGCCACAATTTCCAGTAAAGTCTGGGACTACATTAATGAAAAACTGGAAAGTACAGACAAAACTAAACTAACAATTTGAGGGAGGTGCTCCTGCCCCTTTACTCTGCTCTCGTGAGACCTCACTTAGAGTACTGTGTGCAGTTCTGGTGTCCTCAACATAAAAAGGACATGGAACTGTTGGAACAAGTGCAGAGGAGGGCCACGAAGATGATCAGGGGACTGGAGCACCTCCTGTATGAAGATAGGCTGAGAAAACTGGGGCTGTTCAGCCTGGAGAAGAGAAGGCTGCGTGGAGACCTCATAGCAGCCTTCCAATACCTGAAGGGGGCCTATAGGGATGCTGGGGAGGGACTCTTCATTAGGGACTGTGGTGAGAGGACAAGGGGTAATGGGTTTAAACTTAAACAGGGGAGGTTTAGATTGGATCTGAGGAAGAAATTCTTTACTGTGAGGGTGGTGGGGCACTGGAATGGGTTGCCCAGGGAAGTTGTGAATGCTTCATCCCTGGCGGCGTTCAAGGTGGGGTTGGACATAGCCTTGGATGGCATGGTTTAGTGTGAGGTGTCCCTGCCCATGGCAGGGGGGTTGGAACTCGATGATCTTGAGGTCCTTTCCAACCCTTACTATTCTATGATTCTATGATTCTAATTGCACTGATTTCACTTAGACCATATGACTCAAGCCAGTGTTAGTCCTGAAACAGAACAGAAGGCTTTGACATTTACTTCTTTAACCCCACATTAACAGATACCATAGAAACAGGTACAGTGCATATGCATTTTAAATAATCCCACAATATTTCTGATTTCTAATGGCCAAATACATGCAAAAGCCACAATTTCAGCTCTGCTTCTTTGTTCTGGATCTGGTTATTTGTTTTCGTTTCATTGTACTTGGCTTCAGTGTGATCTCAGATACTCACTCAGAAATGCTACATACAAGCAATTTAGCAGTCAGAAGAAAACACCAATATCCCAGAATTTCTGAAGATGCTCAAACGCATTTAATTCAAAGTCATTGTGAAAAACTGAAGGCAACTTATTGCTTTTCTATTTAACAATAGCTTAAAAAACCTGCAACAAACTCAACAGCTTACTTTCACATAACACATACCTGTTCTTGCGAAGTTTCTCTACCCTTACACATTATGCTTTTTTCACAGAAGTAGAGGTTTTAAATGACTTAATGCAAAATCTCAGTATATATTACATACTATACTGTGATGCAGGGAGGTTAATTGAGAAAGGAGGGCTTGGATTTACCTCTCAGACATTTTCCAGCCCTTGTCTACACTAAGATACACAGTGAGATCCCTGACATGTATCAGCTGTACTATAAATAAAAACATACCCCACTGAAACTGTTTTTGCCAGTGAAACTGATTAAATATATTAATTTTAATTCAAAACAGTTTCTCAAAAACCCTGCTGAATACACTCATCCAAAGTTGTCTCATTTGAAAAGCAAAAACATTGAAAGCAATACATATGCACTGCTTGTTGCATTTTAGACAAGAACTCCTCTTTAGTCTATTTCAGAAGTGACAGAACAAGCACTGATTCTTGTTCTAAAAGTTGTATCTGTCAAGAACTGAAACTGCTATAAAACACCAGCTACAAACTGAGGGAGATTTTACAATCTACTCGCACAATCTGTACTGCTGCTATGAAGTATTAAAGCCAAACTCTTTTCCCTAAGGGTATGATTTTATCCAAACCAAATGGTGGAAAAACTGAGATGTGAACTCCCAAAATACTGCAAGTCTAAATGACAGGTTCAATATCTCAAACAGTTTCAAAGTCACGTGCAAGGGTAAAAAATCATCTAGTAACATTGTTCTGTATGAAGTACATGGTGATGGCCATGCTGATTCAGAATTCACCACCAGATGCTGTCCAGCACGTTTGTCTAGCCAAGGATCCCTGATCTGCCCTGTTGCAAGCTAAAACCATGTGCTATGTTATCCGGGGTAGATTCTGCAAAATCCACGGTAACTTCTATGAAGCTTTAAGATTGAGAGCTTTTGACTATTTGATATGGAAAGAAAATCAACTGTGTTACTACCAACTACAGTGCGCACAGAATGGGGGGGGAAGGAAACTGAAACAACTTCACATTGTCAATGTCAACATCTGCTGGTGGAGCAAATATTCAGTTTTCACATGGATGTGTTTGTAACATGCAGGTTCAAAGAAATCTTCAAAATAAATTAAAATCTTACACATTTCAGGGAGTATTTTATCAAGATTTGCTGGCACAAAATTCGTATCAGATGAAAAATCTTCTCCACACAGATAAAAGGGACAAGGGACAAATCTGTAATTTCTCTCCTTCCAACAGCACACAGCAGCCATCAGGGACTCATGCTGCAACTGGAGGCACTACTATCAGGGTTCTTTTGTTGCTGTAATTCTGCCTTGTCATAAACAGTGAGGACAAGCCACCTCTAACACAATCCAGAAACAATGACATGGTTGTGACTTTTACACAAAGCAGAAAAATAACATCAAAGCAGTGGATCATCTGGAGGAAACACTGACACTGGCCAACAACAGAGCACTGAAAAGACTTAAAAATTAATGGGCCCAAGCAGAGCACAGACTGTTCCACCACTCATATGGGACTATATCCCCAAGAGAAATACAAATGAGAAACCCCTGCCTGCTGATTGAAGCCTCTGATTTCCCTATAGCAGTCTGTAAAACATTTTGCAAACAAACATAAAGCTGCACACACAGGTCATGGCTTTTCCATGCTGCCTCACAAAAATGCTCTGGATGGCAGGAGGTGACCGCTTTCTGCTTAGCTCCTTACTGAGCTGCTTCCAAGGCCACACAGATGCTTTGAGGAACACCAACACCAGTAGCCAGAACTGCACGTTGCTGATCAGTTGTTGTGCTTCCCTGAAAAGATAGAGCAGTAACATTTTTAAGTTGCAAAAATATAGATTATTTCCACCTTGCAGGTATCCTTTTTTACAGTTTCCTGTCCTCCATTCTGGCAATGGACAAGATATTCAAGAAAGATAGCAACAAACTATTGCCCAACTTATTGCCCCCATGGCATTTTCAAAAGCATGAACAATGACCTCCTTCTTTGTGTATGGCCTACAAAGGTGATGGTGCTACTTTTGTGGCGACAATATAAGAAAGCCTGCAAGTAGAGATGCTAGGGGTGTGATTAGCATCCTTCACCTGTGCACACCATTAAAATGTGCACATTGTGTTTTTATTGTTCCCCTGCATGCTGCTTTATGCTTCCATTACAGAAAAACTCACACAAAGCAGACAGGTTGACTATGGCTTTTAAAGAACTCCCTTCACAGCTATTCGTTCAGCTTATGATCAAGAGAGAGAAGAAACAATGCAAGAGAGAAGAAACAATACCTACGTTGTAGGACAATTCGCTGAACCAAAGTAATGATGATTAGTCTACAGAGAATTTTAGCAGGTTCTGTTGCAAGCCCTGCCCTCTATTTGATGCTCTGCGAGAAGATGAGAGTCTAAAAATGAAGTCAGTTTAAAAGAAGCTTATTATATTTGCTGTTATCAACCTTGGCAAGAAGATGCACTGCAGCATTCTTTATCAATTGGCCTTCCCTAGGCACTATCAACTACTGCACAACTGCTACCCAACTAAAGCCTGAAAAACATACTCACAATCAACACCAAATTACTATGCATCATGATGATGAATGCTTATAGCTGCCAGAGATGGCAAAAAACATTATCTGCAGGTGCTGCATTGAAAGCTTAAAATCCACAGAGGGTTTGAAATGCATGCTCCAAAAAAACTGAGCTAAACTCGCACTTTGCATGTAGGTCCCTGCAGCAAAAAGGGAATTCTGATGCCCGTGCATCAGCATTGCTTTTGCTTTTACTTAGGTTCAGCCATTAAGGTGTAACCATCTGTCCTGGTTTCAGCTGCAAGTTATTTTTTTTCCTTCCCAGTAGCTGGTGCAGCACTATGTTTCAGCTTGAGTCCCAGAACAATGCTGATAACAACAACTAAAACATTGGTGTGTTAAGTAATGTTTGCTCTGATCAAGGATTTCCCAGTCTCATGCTCTGCCAGTGAGGAGGGACACAAGGAGCCTAAAGGAAGCAGAGACAGGACACGTGACCCAAACTAGCCAAAGGGGTATTCCATACCACAGCACGTCATGACCAGTATATAAACTGGGGGGAGGTACCTGGGAGGGACCAGTCGCTGCCCAGGTCGGGCTGGGTATCGGTCAGTGAGTGGTGAGCAGTCATATTGTGCATCAGTTGTGTTTATTGCTCTTTTTCCTTTTCCCCTTGTTATTTCCCATATCATTATTATTAGTAGTAGTAGTAGTAGAAGTAGTACATTGTACTTTACACTGTTCTTACCTCAGCCAGTGGGGTTTAGATTCTTTTGATTCTCCTCCCCATCCTGCCCTGGTAAGGAGGGAGGTGAGCAAACAGCTGTGTGGTGTTGAGTTATGGCTGGGTCCACACCACAACACCATCTCTTATGAATGGTTTAAATTATTCCAGCTATTTATTTGTTTTATCTCTTTATGGAATCAAAAAATGGTAATTAGAAACATGAAACTTCTCAGCAACTATTCTGATAACTTTCCCATGGAAGAGATTTTACAAACAAAATAAAATTTAAAATTAGAACTGTGGGACTATGCACTTATGAAAGCAAAATATATCCATTAGGTAATATTTGACAAAACGCAGTTACCTTCATGAAGTCAAACATGAAAAGAGCACCTTTAAAACAGCCCAACAGCCCGATTACCTCCAATTTCTGCAGTAACATTTCTAAAACTGTATCTTCATAAACTGTTTTGAAATAATTACAGAACAGGACAATGAAATTGAGAAAAGATGACAAGAAATTTAACACGCCAATTCAGTTTACTTGCTGTTAAATTTATTGTCAAATGAAATTCTTTTCTGGTTCATAATTTCAAAACAACAATCATATTCAGTAAATTCCAGGGTGAAAGATGTAAGTTCTGGAGTTTGTTTTTTTTTTAAATAGTACATGTAGAGTGGGTCAAGAAGTCCTACAAATCTAGCTTGGAAAAAACAGTTACCATTTTCTTCTTCCTCCCCAGTATTTTCTTTCAGATACTTCTGCTTTTGTTGGGCTCGGACAAGGCTAGAAACAGAAACAATGACATAATAAAACCTGTCGCTGTTTGTGTTGCAAGAGTTTGGAGAAAATCCATATAGACAAGCCATGTAGCAAGAGATGTGCCTCGTTTTCATCCCACTCAGGCAGAAGCATGGGTATTTCCAAGTTTCCACACCTGCTCTGCATGCTTAGGAGTCCCCAGATTGCCTGAATTTAAGCTGCAGTACAAACGGTTTATATTTCCCAACACTCTCAAGGCCAAAAAAAAGGCTTGATGTTTTCCCTATTGTTATGATGAAAACCTCTCAAAATACGAGTATCAGAAACCTTCTTCTGAAGAGGCCAACTTTCAGTCTTGGCAGTGAAGCCAAGAGAAGCTTGAAGGAATACAGATAGCAAGCAAGCAAGCAAGAGCTAGAGCAGATCTGATTTTGAGTTTCGTGGAAGACATGCAGCCCAATTTATTTGAGCATATGGTAACATATGATTAGCTCAGTAACAACAGCTGACTGTTCTTAAAGTAGTTTCCAGTGCATTGAGGAAGACAAAATTGGGTTTTACACCAAAAGATCACTAGTTGAGGAAATTTTGGACTCAAATAGGACAGGCTGTTACGCAGCGTATGCTGCAAGATAAAAAAAGCATTTTACACTGAATGTCCTTTTTTGGAACGGGAAAAAGAACATTTGGAGCAACAGAGTTGGCTTTCTCAATATTCCACAACTACTTCTTGGTGGGGAGAGGGAAGAAGTACCATCAGCTGCTTTTTCTTTAGAAGTGCATCAGAAATAACCATTTAAATAGGTTTTTGGTTTGGTTTTTTTTTTTACTTCTGAGTTGCTCTTCCTCCTTGAAGGCACAGGACTAACCAGTAACTGAAAGTGCTGTAAGCACACTGGTTTTCACTATTCCTAAAATCAACCTGGAAACAAAAGTGCAAATGAATCCTCTTTATTAACTTCAAACCCAAACATCAGACATAAAAAACACCCAAGAGAAGAAACACTGCCTGAAGCCCAAAGACTTTGTCCATTATTTTGATAGCACAAGCTGATATCATTTGATAAGTAGCAACTGCAACAATATGGAAGGATTAATCCAACAGGGCTGGCTAGCCAGATCCTTATAGAGCCCTCTGTGAGCAAACAATTCATCAATACCAAATCACATTTTAAAATGGGAACATGTCCAAAATATTGGCTAAATCATGCATGCATGATTTAAGACTTATTAGGAAGCTTTATTTTATTTTTCTTTCGATACAAGGAGTAAGTAGAGGTTGTGTTGTTTTGTTTTGTTTTTCCTGCAATTAAATAATACAATCCCCTCTGTGTGAGGGGAAAAAACTTGTCAGGTGAAAGGGATGAAGCTACACCTCCTGTTCCTACACTCTGGAGCCAAGCTATATAACAGTTCTGGTTCGATGTCACTAAACAGAGCACTGATTGCCTTCTGCAAGCCTGAGCCCCCGACTAGTTCCAAGCTCCCACTTCCTCAACGATGTTCAAGAAATTTGTCCAGTATTTAGTCAGCACAACTAAATTGCAAAACTGTACATCAAGTCTATCATGTGAACATGAGTTCTCCAAAGGAAGCATGACATCCTACAGACATTTTTGTACCAACCAGTACACTAGGAAAGCTGAGATACTCATTCAGCTTTCAGAAGTATCAAACAAAAGGAAAATAGCCACAGAAAAGTCAGTATTTCTTACACTATCTGTTTAGGTAGCACCATAAATAATGGTGGGCACAGATCCACGTTTAGGCATACTCCATTAGCATCCTTTAATAGAGGAGCTACACTCCAAGCCCATCTCTTGCCAAGTTGCACACCAAACCTTGCTCTTGCTGAGTATTTTTATCTAGGGATTCGGTGTAGCATTCAAGATACATAATTACACGCACAAAGCTTCTTATTTTCTGTGCTATTATGTTTCTTGGAAATTGAGATATATTTCCCAGAGAGAATAACACAAAATGCCAATAATGTATTTTCAAACGAACAGAAAACATGACAACATTTCAGCTAGACTTTTACAACCCAGTATACATCACCTTTCTCTTCACAACACTGGAGAGGGTTTTGTTGGTTTGGGTTGGATTTCTTTGTTTTGCTTTACTTTCCGCTGAAGAAAAGCTCTTTCCACTTAACACTGAAATAGCCAAATACCATAAAGACAGTGTGTCACTTACATTTTAAGAAAAAAAGGAAATACGAAATGTATCTTATTTCAAAGGTACTGGGTTAATGTCTCTATATGAAGAATGAAGGAGCAAAAAAAATGAAGTAGGGAAACCGAGCATCCAACAAATACAAAAAATACCTTCTATACCATTCCAATTAGAGAACGGTTTTACTTTGCACTTTTGAAAACATCAGCAGATTATGCAGTCTAAGTGCCTCTCACAAAGCACAAGCCTCCAAGAAACTTTAACTACTGCCAGCACTATGACCTAACCCTCCAAGTATCTGGAAAGCTAGAATGTTCATTAGCCGAGAGAACTGTATCATTCATACACACTGGAAATCTGCTGCTCAGATAACCTCACCAGAGGAAACACAATTCAACCCATGAATGCATGATTTTGATCAAGGCTTTCAAGTTAAAAGGACACAAGAGTCATGAACCAAACATTTTGCTCATTAACTGTGTATTGAGCTGTAGGAACAGTTCCAGCCCTGCCCCCATTGCATCTGGCATTACTGGAGCCGTTTTGATTGTTTTCTTGAGAAGCCATTTTTCCCTGAGGGACACAAACATACTTAGTCACTTCAGTCAGACACTAGGCAGCAAGATGGGCTGAATCTGCCCTCCTCCTTGCTATTTCCTGGTACTCAAAGGCTGCTCAGGGTAGGTGCAATCATCCTTTTCATCCTTTTCATCCTTTTACCCTGCCCTCCTCCCCTTTTTTTAATTAGTAGAAGGTAAAGGCCAAAACCAACAAAATAAATGTAAATAATCAATAAAAGGTTAATCAAGACTTTTTCTATGGTTTAATAACTGAAAATAGAGCGAAGCCATACATACATCACTACCTGCAAAAGCATCTCACTTTTGCAAAGTGATCAAGTAAGCACAACTGAGTTACAATGAGGGATGGATAGGATGATGCTAAATAATGGATGGTCACAGGGATCAATAAGGAGAAACTGGAAAAAAGCAAACATAACTGAAATTTATTTGTAATTAAAAACATTTGCTGCTATTGCAATTTCAAAGTCCAGGCACAGATGTCCAAAACAGATAGGCAAAAGGAATCACAAATGATTTTTAACTGTCCCCTCTCCTCTGAATCACTTTCTAGAGGAAATCAACATTTAAATCTCTACAGTAGATCTAGCATTCCCAAACATATAGAAGAAACAGGCACAGCTCATTAAAATCAAGCTTTTATTATCTATAGTAAAGCATGAGAAGGACTTGGGGGTGTTGGTCGATGAAAAAATGAACATGAGCCAGCAGTGTGCGCTTGCAGCCCAGAAAACCAACCGTGTCCTGGGCTGCATCAAAAGGAGTGTGACCAGCAGGTCGAGGGAGGTGATCCTGCTTCTCTACTCTGCTCTCGTGAGACCTCACTTGGAGTATTGTGTGCAGTTCTGGTGTCCTCAACATAAAAAGGACATGGAACTGTTGGAACAAGTGCGGAGGAGGGCCACGAGGATGATCAGGGGACTGGAGCACCTCCTGTATGAAGATAGGCTGAGAAAATTGGGGCTGTTCAGCCTGCAGAAGAGAAGGCTGCGTGGAGACCTCATAGCAGCCTTCCAATACCTGAAGGGGGCCTATAGGGATGCTGGGGAGGGACTCTTCATGAGGGACTGTAGTGATAGGACAAGGGGTAATGGGTTCAAACTTAAAACGGGTAGTTTAGATTGGATATAAGGAAGAAATTCTTTACTGTAAGGGTGGTGAGGCACTGGAATGGGTTACCCAGAGAAGTTGTGAATGCTTCATCCCTGGCTGCATTCAAGTTGGGGTTGGACATAGCCTTGGATGGCATGGTTTAGTGGGAGGTGTCCCTGCCCATGGCAGGGGGGTTGGAACTCGATGATCTTGAGGTCCTTTCCAACCATAACTATTCTATGATTCTATGATTCTAATGTAAATTCAGGGTGAGATGTACTATTTAATACCATTTTTAATTCCTTCCTTTTTAATCTTCCAGAAAAGAAGATAACAACAAACCTTTATTTTTTTACCTCTTCCAGAATTTTGTGGCTTAAACATATAAACCCTGCACTCTCTGATGACACAGACACCGTGTCTAAACACCATGATATGTGTCTGCTAATAGCCATATTAAATCATTCTCCACTAAATGAATAAAACCATAGCATTTTAGTAGACTTACTGGGGAAGAAAACCTTTAAGCATTGACATGTCTGGGATACAATGCAGTTAACAAGAAAGAAAAAACTAAACAAAAATCCCTGGAGCTTTAGATAAGCCAGGATCTTATTTGTAGAGGTAACTTGGCCGGGACATGCTCAAATATTCTGGGTTTTGAAAGAGTGCGAAGTCCTGTGGACTGGCTGCTGTCAAGAATACCCTCTGGCCACCTTCCCAAAATGCTATTCCTGCTACTTGAAAGAGTCCAACTTCTGGAGGATGAGTGCAGATCAAATTATTGATGTACTGTCTGTCATGGATTTTCCCAGCTTCCACTCCAATGTTCATCTTGCTCAAAACTGGAGAATCATTTTAAAATGAAATATTTGGTTTGCATAGGTGAAACAATACACACAAATATAAACTGTATACCCAAGAACTTCACTTTAACACTGCTGCAAGACTCTGTTGCAAGCATCTGTTTTATTACTTTATTGGGTCACTAACGATCATACTGATAAATAACACAAATTTCATTCCTTGTTTAAAAATGCTTTCAGGAAGAGAACACATGTGCAACTGACTTGCCTGGAAACCTATAGATTACCCAAGAAAGTAACTGAACACAAGCTCTGCTTACAGTTGTACTCCCATGTCCCAGTTAGCCCACAGAAGCAATTCAATGATTTTCCTACAGACAAGCTTTCCTGGCTCATTATGGACTATCATTTCCTCCATCACTAAATGGATGAGTTAAAGCCTTGGTTACTTGCCCTGCACCTTCCACTTATTTCTGACTTTTTGCTGTACATGTTTCTTTTGCCATAAAAGTGCTTTTTTAGTACAGTTTTTATAGCAATCTTTTGATAGCAGATCACAAACTGCTATCACCGAATAGTACCTCCTGTATCATGTCACGGTTGGGAAGCAGACCATTAGGACATGTCATTTCTCTCAGATCATTAAGTTAAAAAGGACGGTGTAGGGCTGCTACTGGCACAGAAAAACTCAGGAGGAAAACCCAACAGCTGTAAACCACAATGCTCAGAAGGCAGTAGCATACGCTGTGTGTACAATGCTCTTCCCAATCTTTATAATGCAATCATACTTTTAAAAGGGACAGGCAGCTAATGGATGGCAAATACAAGAGTGAAGCACACAGGAAACAAAATGCTCCTAAGGAGTTTCAAATTGAAATGTTCCCACTTTCAATTAGAGAAGATTCCTTTCTTAACTCTCAGCATGGAAATACTGCATGCCCCGAGTGGGAAATTCTGTTTCCACATGGAGTAAATTTGTTGGAGTGTTATCTACCCTTAGTCGTCTGCCCAGTCTTGCCTCCAAATCTTTCCTCTGTGTATCAGCTCTATCCACACTGCCTTGATTCTTTCCTCCCCTCGAATGCCAAGCAGCTCTTTCACACCGTTTACTATGCAGCTTGCCTAACCACAGCTCATTTAATCACCCTAGTGCTTTGTATCTCTGAAATACCCCTCACTTGCATGCAGCAGTAGCCATATCCTCTGTCTCACACTCAACATGGCTCAAGTGAGTGAGCAGGGGGTGCTGGCAAGGAGTTCTCCTGTTACTTACAAGCCATATCCCCAGCACAAGTTAGCCCAAAAGACTCCCTTCTGCCTTACGGTTTACAGCACTCAGCACTCCGCACTCCGCAGGCCACAGGATGCTGGCATTCCCCCACAGGTCTGAATATTTGCTTCCACTACAGCACTTAAAGTACATAAATGCTGTTCTAATACTACTTTTTCCATGTTAGTAATTACTGCCGAACCCACAGACATGTTATGTGACCAGGACTGAGAGGCAATTCACACAACTAAAAAGGGGTAAGCAGATGCTTGTAACCCACTTCGTATGCAAAGTTAGTCCACATCAAGGAGAATTTGAGAGTCCCCTGTACTGAGTAAACAGAAGTTAAATCAACTTCAGCCCAATGAATTTCAGCTCTGTGGGAAAGAGCTGTAGACAGCTACATTTTCAGCCTGTAATAGTCAACCCCATTCTGCCTCTGGGGGACTATTAAAAAGAAAAAATAATAATAAAACAACAAAACCAAAAAACCCAAAAAAAAACCCAAAACTTACTCAGACCTGAAACACAGCTATACTGAAAAAATGTATTTGCTTGCATTGTGAAAACCCTTAATTAAAAAGTTTCATAAATATAATTTTTATCCTCCCATATCTCCTTGTCCAAGACGCAGTTTTCCAATTAGAGCACTGGGGTTTTCTTAACTGTTCTAAAACTAAATCCACCTCTAAAAATAAAGCTACAAAATCTATTTCTGACAGAAAATGTCAGAGTTATAAAAAACCCAGCACTTAAAATTCATCTGAAGAAATGTGAAGGGAGAAAAGAACGTCCCCTGCAGCTGTCAGTGCCCTCTCCTCATCTGAGATGTGTACTGAGAAGCACCAATTATTGGCAAGATATGTAAATATATATCATGTGCACAAAGATAAGAGATCCTGAGAAAGAAACTAATTTTCATAATTATCTCCCCATACTAACATTTTGTTCTACTGAAGATCAACTTTTTTTCTGGTTTAAAAAGTTATGAGAAAAGTATTTGCATAAAGCAATGATTATATTCAACATACATTTACTGAATATATTAAAAGAATTACATAAGCTTGTGTACCAAACATATACAAATATCCGTAACAGCTCCTTGCCTGACAAAAGGCAAACCTGAACTTCATATCTACTTGCTTAAGTGAAAATGAGGAAAATGTTTCCAACATTACTGATGGAAATACTGTCATGCAGAATTTGCTCAGTGGCTTTATAGAGATATATCCCCTGTTTTGTTTGGATTATAGTATAAAAAAATTGCATGTGGTAAAAACTTACAAATCTCAAGCAAATGATATACTGTTCAAGCTGCTTTTATTTCCTTTTCTAGAGGAACAGTGAAAAAGGAAAACAGAGAATAAACCCTGTGTTGCTGACTTCAGACATTACCCACAAAAACTATGCAGATAAGTCTAGAACAAAAAAGCCTGCATCTCCCCTACCATTCTTTATAGGACAAAAGGATACTTAGAATAGCAACAGCATTCATTTACAGTGGAAGACAGATAGATACAGACACACAACTAGCACAAGCAAATTAAGAGAAATTGCAAATAGTTCCTTTATATTCTTATCAGCCAACATTAATGCACTATATTAATCACACAGCAAGCTGGATTTGCACACTGACCTTTCTCAAAATGTTTAGCATTAACTAAAAGGCGCAGTGTGGTATAGATAAACATTATTATACTATATAAATCAGAGCATTAGAAGTTACAAGAGTTTAAATTCCTAGTTAGTCCGGACTTGGTTCAGATTTCCCAAGACTGTTACCTCTGAAAGGCTCCAGTACACCAAGTAACAAGTATTTAGTACTGTTCTGGAGCAATGATGTGTAGTATAGCTATTGAGAAGAATCTACAAGAAATAGATTCTTCACCCACCTTGAAAGTAGATCTGAGCAGTTCTAGAGTTTTACTTTGAGTCTGAACAAAAAATTAAAGTAGAAGCATTTCAAGCATTCATCTCTACTGCTGCTGAAGACAAAAGCAGCTTAAGAGACTCAACCAGAACTGGGGAAGAGTTGCTTCCACAGTCACTGTTTAGAACTCCCAACACCATGTTGAAATTTAGGACAAGCAAGTATAATAAACTCTGCCTACGGAAGAGAAAACACTGTTCAGTTTGGTTTTGCTTGTCAGTAAATATTTTTGGGCTCTTGCTTAATTCAAAATAAACCTTCAGTATACTATGCAATGGAAACATTACCTTCTGCTCCCCAAACAGAAAATGGTGATATTTTCTAAGCAATTTGCAGTACCAAGTTTCAAACATGCAGTTAAAGTTCTTCCAGCATCACCTAGTGAAGTTACAACATCTATACAAAGAAATGATTATTCCAGATACTTGTGCAGAGTCAGAGCTCAGTGCAACACAGCATTACATTTATGATCTTGGCACGAGAGTGGCAAAAGAACAAAGTTGATGTTTCTGATCTATTTACTGCTGATCTCTATGCCTCCATTCCTGTTTATTATCACCATCTACCTACTAGAAAATGAAGCTGACCGAATGGGTATAGAAAGGCTTGTCTAGTAGTAAAAAGATGTCACAATATCTAAGGATTATACTCTAACACCTTTCAAGTCAGAGTTTTACTATTTCTTTCCAAAACAATCAACAGGAAGAGTCAATATTATACTTGAAGCAAGGTGTCAGGTTGGTCAGACACAGTCTCCTGACAGCAATTCTATCTGCTTTCAGAGGCAATGCATTACTGCAGTTAGATTCAGAATTTTTCATTCTGTCTCCTACAGCACAGGGAATCCACAATCTTTCTGTAATTTTGGGAAGATGCATTACACACACAGGTTAATTAATTCACTTCCATGATCAGACAGAGGAGAAGAGTATTACGATCCTTCTTTGATGTGAGTCATTCTGCGGAAACTCCCAACTTCCTCAGTTACTCATAAACCGAGGACTAAGAGTCCTGAGTAAGTAGATAGCTCAAAATTGCAGGGGCAGGTAATCTATGGTTACAAATACTTACTTTTGTAATTTTGTAACTTACTTTTGTAAGTTTGATTCCTCTTCCAAAGCCCTTTTTCAGATCTGAAACAAAATCATCCAACTTAACTTCCAGGGGGTATCTCAAGCTGTCTGTAGACTGTCTACTCAGCTTCGAGATATGTATTTATAAAATTATAACCAAGGATAATACATGTTTTTTCCAAAAGCTGTTCCTTTCAAGGGTCCTGCAACAAATTAGTTCTAAATGAACAAAAAAGAATGAAGAAATTGTGAAAGTGATTTTATGATTATGGCAAAAGTAAAAAAAATAAAAAATAAATCTTCCTACCAAGTCAAGAGCTGTAGGTTCTGCTTCAATTTTTCTAATAGATTTTAAATGCAAGCCCATGAAAAGCACTTTGTAATAATATTGTTGGGAACTAATGTGGCTCCAAATGTTTCCTGAGAAAAATATGAATGACGTCCTTTGAAGCCTAGAACAACGGTAAGGAGCTGTACATGGGCTTGGCAGGTGGCTGGATATTGGAACCAACTAAAAGAACAATCCGTTGAAGAGCCGAAGGGCACATGAACAAACTGCATATCAGGTTTGAACGCAAAGACTTTAGGCCAGGCTTGATGTAGTTATGAATATCACCTTAACTGGCAAGTTCTTAGTTTATATCTTACATAGTGTTAAGTAAAGCCTATTTACCCTACAAAACTGCTACGCTGCAAACCCCTATGTTTCCCCTACCAGTACCTTCACCATAAATAATGCTAAATGAACCAAGCTAAACAGTATGGGAATACCCAGAAGTGGAAAAAGAGAACTTAAAATACAAAGATAAATCTATTTTATGATATTATTTTCCCTGTGTATTAACCAGCATGGGCAAACTACATTTTAGCAAAAGTCTCCTATGTTATCTACTCAACTACTTGAGTAGATACTGAGTTGAGTACCTATTCAGCTTCAGATAGAAGTTATCCAAAGACAGTTGTAATTCAGAATGGAAAAAAGGTAAGACTAGACTTAAACCACACTCATTCTTTTATCCATTTCATTACACACACGAGAAGAATTATTTTGATACAAGTTTCACAACACCTTATCTAAACTTTTTCCCTTGAGGAACACCGCAGCTAAGGTTCCTGTGTTACATCCTTGTAACTTAGCTCCCTTAGCTTCAGCAAACACCTCTCAAACAGGAAATCAAAGTAGCATTTTTTCAGTGTTCAACATTTGTTGGACTCACTACAAAACCTGAAACCTCATCATCACGTCCAAGAATAAACAGGAATGGAGAAAGATTAGATTACATAGCAGCAGTGACTTCTGTTACTACAGGAGGGGTTAGTATCCATAAAAGTAGAAAAGGTCCCAAGCTACATTGTACTGTTTTCCTTCAATTTTGTCCTTGTATGCATCATGACCTTGAGAAACCCTTTAACTTCTCTGTTCTTTAGTTTGCTCTAATAAAACAAGATATATATACTTGTCAAAGTGCATTAATTATGAAGACTGGTGACAGTGTCACAAAACAGAATTTAACACCAACTCTCAGCTTAATTTGGAACTAAGAGCTGAATTTACAGCTTCCATTTAGAGATGATAGCAAAATTACTTGGGCTGAACCAATCCCACAGACAACAGTTACATGGAAGAGCCTACATTTTCAAATCCAGATTGTCAATCAGAGCCTTGTCTCCAGAACAACTATCACATGTCATCTAGCTGCTGCAGCAATCGCAGTGAGAGAGCAGTCAGCAGTGGAGGCTTTGTGGCATTAACCAGCTGTCAAAATACAGCTCAGCTCTATGGGAACGCACCAAACATTCCCAGACACTGCCTCTAAGTTTACAAACACTCCATAAATAATGTTTAAACATCTAACAGGAGAGAAATGCTCAAATGTTACATTGAGAGCCAATGGCACATGGAATACAAAACATGACTTAAGATCATCTAATAGAGATAACCAGAGCTCCTTAACAAATCAAGATTGCTTCCTTTTCGGTATCTAGTAGGTGAAATGTATGTTTTAGGCCACACGGTGCGCAGAGAGAAGTCAGTAACAGCCAACCCACAGAGCAAAGAGGAGAGATGTAGATGCATAATAAATGACTCAAACATGTTCGAAAGCCAAAAGCTTTTAGACAATTTAGAAAACTGCATGACAACTGTATCTAGCAGGGCTGGAAAACAAAAAAGGCAGCAGGTAGGAGAGAAAGATGGAGAGGAACTTTAAAATTACTACTTCTGTTGCTGGCTTTCACCTATGTCTTAATCATCCAGGGGAAGGCCAACCGTATCCTGGGCTGCATCAAAAGGAGTGTGATCAGCAGGTCGAAGGAGGTGATCCTGCCCCTCTACTCTGCTCTCGTGAGACCTCGCTTGGAGTATTGCGTGCAGTTCTGGTGTCCTCAACATAAAAAGGACATGGAAGTGTTAGAACAAGTGCAGAGGAGGGCCACAAAAATGATCAGGGGACTGGAGCACCTCTCGTATGAAGATAGGCTGAGAAAGTTGGGGCTGTTCAGCCTGGAGAAGAGAAGGCTGCGTGGAGACCTCATAGCAGCCTTCCAATACCTGAAGGGGGCCTATAGGGATGCTGGGGAGGGACTCTTCATTAGGGACTGTGGTGAGAGGACAAGGGGTAATGGGTTTAAACTTAAACAGGGGAGGTTTAGATTGGATCTGAGGAAGAAATTCTTTACTGTGAGGGTGGTGGGGCCCTGGAATGGGTTGCCCAGGGAGGTTGTGAATGCTTCATCCCTGGCGGCGTTCAAGGTGGGGTTGGACATAGCCTTGGATGGCATGGTTTAGTGGGAGGTGTCCCTGCCCATGGCGGGGGGGTTGGAACTCGATGATCTTGAGGTCCTTTCCAGCCCTTACTATTCTGTGATTCTGTGACCCGGATTTTGAGATACAGACAGCACGTGTAAGATTTTTCTAGCAAACTAATAGATACAAAGTTCTGGATTATTGGAGATAATATATAAGAGATTTTAGTCTGCTTATCTTTCAAAAGTGACAAGCTCTAATTATATTTCAAAGAATGATTTCCCCTCATCGTACCTCAGCTCCTATAGCTTCTGGATGGTTTAGCCACTGCTTTTGGCATAGCCTAGAGACATAAATATCCCTGCTCCAGCAACCTATGGGAGTAAATGGGAACACACAGTTTATTAAAACCAACATATTAAAGAACAAGTAGCAACAAGACCATGAGTGGACTAATACAATACTGAAAACTTTTACCTAAAAATTCATAGTTTCAAGACCTAGGAATTAAATAGCCTGGGAAATAATTAATAGTTTTCCTAAAACTGGGGAAACAAGCACTCTACAATTTAAGGGGATAAAGAGCTCATGTGTGTTTGGACCATAAGATAACACCAACTTCATTTCCTCCTTTGAGGTGGCCAAATCCCTGTCACGATGCATTCCAGGTACCATGACCAGCTGCTTCAGCTGAGCTCCTAAGTAATTTTGTCCTAGGAGGAGGCACATGCCAAAACACATGCCAGGCACAGGTATGATGGGTACAACAGCCCTGACTAGAATTCCAGCTCCTCAGCAGGTTAAGCAAAACCAAACTGTATCACCTGTAAGCTTAGGGACTGGTGTGATGGCTCATTCCTGCCGTACTAAGGGAGATGAAGGAAAGGATTGGTCTGGGTTTGCAGAGACAGGGAGAGCTCCCGAGAACTGGGCTGTTATGCACCCAATTCTCCCCAAACCAGGAAGTAAGACTTTCCTGGTACCAGTCAGGCTAACTTTATATGTGCACAGTAGGCAGCAAACTGTGTCTGTATCAGTAACCCAGCAGTCTGCTGCTCCAGGCCGCTACCAGCTTCACTAAGGACCCTTGCAGCCTTTGAACCTATATCAGTCCCAATCGCAGCAGCTGCAGAAATACAGAGGGTGCTTTCTTTTTATTTTCTTCTTCATTTTTGTTCAAAGAAATTAGTAGCGAAGTTTCTCTTTTACCTTTCATCACTCATACTCATGAGACTCTTGCCTGCCAAGCCTTGCTGTCTGCGTTCTTTCCCAATCTCCAAAACCCAAACCTGTGGCATCTAGACACACTTCTAAGCAAGGAAAAATAAACTAAGATTTAAAAAAAAAAAAAAAAAAGAAAAAGTAAATAATACTAAAAAAAAAAATAGAAAAATCATCAAAACAGCAGATTACTTTTGCTGTGGCCCAAAGACTTCTATAAAGACTTAAAACTTCTGGAGCTTGAAGCTCATTTAATTAACTAAGTTGACGCTGTCTTTATGCTGAACATGTTTTACATGCAACCCACAAGACTACACTTTCAAAAGAAAAGCTTAAAATCAAAGGTTCTCAATGGAAGAGGCTTTTTTTTGTTTGTTTTTTATTTGCTGAGGCAAGGCCAAGTTTGTTTGTTTGTTTTTTAGGCAATTAAAACACATTTCTGGCTAAAATGGTTTAGTTAGAATAAAACTCAGTAATACTGAGGCTTTTGTGGAGTATGTCAGGAATATGCACAGAGCTACAGTCATTCTCACTACATTTGGAGTCTGTTGCTAATGCAAGATTTCTGCATGGGCAAGATAACTTCAGCACAGCATGTCTTTCAGCTGATCTTTTTCTTTCATAAATGCACTATTTCACATTAATCAAGGCCTTTTTTTTTCTTTTCTTCCTTTTCTACTTCTTCATCTCTTTCTGAGGGCAGCTGGGTTGGTTGGATTTTGTTTGTTTCAGAAGGAACAAAACCTAAAAGCAGCAAACCAGACACTTGCAGTATTTTTTAATCCCGCACTGGGTGCTGATAATTGTTCGAGCCACAGAATTTCATCAGATGGATCGCTGGCTCATTTCCAAACAGCAGTTCCTCTTTTGCCAGGAAGCTGAAGGATGGTGTCTTCTGAGAAAACACTGAGCAACTTTTCTGGAAGCTTACACACACTTGGTTGTGTCTATTCCACATGCATTATTTAAATATTATATAAATAGTTCAGAGTGGCGTTAAAAAAGATGAAGATCCATTTGAATATATGCATTTTAACCTGTATTAGCACATGCTTCTTTCAAATTGCTTCTCTTCCTTTGAAAATACATTTTTGAATGATGAGACAGTTAAGATACTACAATGCAGAAGTAGCTAATAGCTTGCTCCCATGTTCTGTATACTCATGTACACAATTACAAATTATGACCTCTGTTAGCCAAATGATTCATTCAAAATAGCAATAATAGCCTCTGACATGCATTGCAGGCATGACTACTAGCAAGCTCCATCGAAGTTGCTTAACATGTCTTCTAATCAGAGATGTTTTCAGTTACTTACTGAATTAACTAGTTTCAACCACCCAACTCAAGTTCCACAGACTCTGCAGGTTTTCTGCCTCAAACGGATACAGGAGTTTTTAAGTTTCATAAAAAAAAAAAGAAAAAAACAAAAAAACCCAGTTTTTTATTAGGACATGGTTAGAAATCTCCTGGAATGTACTTTAGAGACATAGGTGTGGTTAAAAGCAAAATATGAGATTAGCATCTTAAATAGGTGTGAAGCTTTTACTTTTCCTTTAACAATTTCTCTCCTTTGAAATTAGGGCAATTCCATCCCTCAGTGACACTGTGAAAATTCTCTGAAAAAATCTGAGCAACTCTAATCACAAACACATACAAAGGACAAGAAAATTACTGAAACTGTTTTCAGAGCAGTTTAAGCAAACAAACAACAAAACCAAGATATGTTTCCCAGAGAATTAAAGGACAAGAACAACAAATACACCCACCCACCCCACCTTCCTCTAGCCTTTACACATTTGAGGAAGCTACCACATAACTATAGACTGGCCTAGCTGTATTTTGATTATTAATCTTTGCATTTTCCAACATTTCAAAAACTCATTTTTCTGGCAGGCAACTGGAGACACGATATACACACCGTGTCTGGAACTGGCACAATTTCAGCCCAGTGGGTTCCTCCATGAAACAAAAGGACCTGTTCTGCCAAAGGACAGGACCAATTTCTATCCCACTGCATTCCTTGTTCCCAGTAGCCTTGTTAGGCAATCATCTTTCTTTGTAAGTGGAAAACTTGAAGCTTCTCACTTCAAGTGACTGCATAATAAATGAAATTATCTGCCAGAAGTACTCACCTGTCATACCTGCCTTTCGTATTTGGCAAGAATTTCATTGTGTCTTCTAAAACTCTTGGATATGGACCACATCCAACTACACTCAGGCCAGACAGAAACAATCACATCATCAGTACAGTATCTGGGATTTTTCCTTGAATACACAAGGTAGTAGATGAGTAATGTGCTAAACCCAACAAGTCACCAGGTTTGTCATTCTCAGGAAGCCCAGTGCAACAGTCTATGTTTCCTACCTGTTCCTAGTACAGCCTAGCAATGAAAATTCAATTCTATTGAGCTAAATACTATTAACTCCATTTAACTCAAACAATAAATAACACAATAAATATTTTGCAGACTCACTGTTTACCTCCTTTTCTGATTTTTTAATCAGTAGTATCTACCCAGACATACAAATTTTCCTGTAGATAGCCTACAACTTCTAAGATCCAGGGTACGGCAAATCTAAGCCATAGCAACAGAGTCCTGCAGGGAATAGATGCAGAGCTTGCACCTGCCAGGAAATAAAAGACGACAACCAAGCAAAACTGAGAAGAATCCATCTAAATGAGCCTCATAGCTTGAAAGCTTCTCCTGCTTTTCCAGACAAACTGGGCAGAGGTGCAGGAGACAAGCTTTCCATGTTACAAATGGAGCAGAAATCAAACTGAACTGCATGATCCTCATTCTTTAGAGCACTCACACTGAAGTCAAGAATAATTATTTGAAATAATACATGTGTCTCTTTACAAGGAGGCACGAGATTGCAACTGCTCTAACACACCTAAATATTCTGAACTTTGACACTAACTAGAATATGAACAACAGAAAATAAGTCAGACGGCAGACAAGACAGTAAGCCTTATGTTTCATACAAAGCACCATGAGGAACCTTTTTCTTGTTCACAAAGAGTTAGCTTGGAGGCAGAAAACAAAAATTATTAAAGTGTGGAGATGGAAGACATAGACTCTGGCAAGGTGATAGCCAAAGACAACTTTACTACTGATTACACAGTTTATATAGGTTATACATGTGTACATGCGCATAAGCTCTAAGCATAATTGGTTAACCATGACTGTTCACGTGAACATTATTGTCTTTCCGTTGGCTAGCTTATTAACTTGTCGCCTTTTTCATAGAATCATAGAACAGTTAGGGTTGGAAAGGACCTTAAGATCACCCAGTTCCAACCGCCCTGCCATGCGCAGGGACACCTCCCACTAAACCAAGGCTCTGTCACTCAAGGCTCTGTCCAACCTGGCCTTGAACACTGCCAGGGATAGAGCATTCACAACTTCCCTGGGCAACCCATTCCAGTGCCTCACCACCCTTACAGTAAAGAATTTCTTCCTTACATCCAACCTAAACTTTTTATTGGGTAGCTATCAATTCTCTCTCCTTACTTCTTTCTTTTCTTGCCAGCTTCCCTTCACACATACTGCATATACTGTTTTCTTTCTTGTGGTTCCTCTTTATCTTCTCAAGGCCAATTCACCAGACCAACAAGGCCATTCTCCATGCTTCGGTCAATCTCAAAGTCCTCAATCTCAAAGTCCTCTACACGTACATTAAAGCTGTACCTTCACAGAGAAGAGTTAAGGTTTAGAAATAAATACAACTTTCCAGAATGAAGTAAAGCATGTGTATGTTTGCACTAATATATCAGAGACCTCTTTCAATTTCATCCCACAAAAACTTATATTAGTCCCTGAAAATAATCAGGACTTCGAATGTTTCAACAAGCAGTGTGGAAAAAAAAACCTAAACCAAAACAACAGAAATGTAGATCAAAGCATACAGTAAAGCATCAGCCATAAAACTCTGGAGCCATAACAAAGGCTTTATAATCTAAAAAAGATTAAATGGTTGCCATTTTAGAGTGTTTCTGTGAGTGAGAGATGAGAACATGGTAAAGGTCCAAAATACACCAGCTGAATAAAACCCGATCTGTTACAATTTCCAAGACAACAGTCTGCTACATGAGCTTTATCAGAAAAAGCATGGGGAGTCAAGCCAATTTTGCTCTGACCAGGAAAACCTCAGCCCTGCATCACAATGGCAAGAAGAGCCAAAGAGTGCGACAAAGACCCTTTCAAACATGGAAAAATCTAACTAAGAAACAAGGACAAAACAGCTACTGTGAAAGACCCAAAACTTCTATACCCTAATACATTTCCAGATGTGGGCTTTTCTAGGAAAAGATGACTTTATTTGTATACCCTTACACTTCACAGTAATGTCATATCAGCTCTTTTAAAGTACTTTTACTAAATAAAACAAATGCAATCTGCACCAGGCTCAACTGTACATGCTTGTAGAATTGCTTGATCACAGTACAGCTGTTCCGAATTTTACTCAGTGTCCACAGTTCTATTGACTTTACAAAGCATTTTGAAGGGGAAAAGCCTCCAGCTATAAGCAAGTTTTGAATGTCAGCTCACTGTACTACCTCCTGTACTGCAGCTATAAACACTCCCAGGAATGTTAATACCGAACTTCAGTAATTAAAAGGAAAATCTTTAAAGTTGCTCCTTTGAAGAGATTCAGACAGCAAGCTAATTACTGTGACAGAGCCTGGAAACACCTGATTGCAAACTGCAGAGGACTTGACAACAGCACAATGGATTTTGTTCAGAAGAAAAAACGGGGAAAAAAACAAACGCTTCCATTCCTTGAGGGTGACCGAGAGACTTAATTTTGGTCAAAATATATTTCACTATATCACTTTTTTTCCCCCCTCTGGAGTTTTACCACCCATTTCTAAATAAACACTAATGTTGAACACATTTTCGAAGACCATACTTGGTTTCTGCTCCAAACCTGGGACACCCGTAAAACCAGCAATACTGTAAAAACAATAAATTAAGGATACAGAAAAATGACTGATCTCAGAAATTCATTATACTGCAGTATACTGCTTCCTGATAATATTACTATTGGTTACTTGTTTTAACAATGGACTCCCTGTGGCAAGCGCTACGTTTCCTAGGAGCTGGAGCAAATTACCAACAGTCTCCCAGAGGAATAAAGTAAGAGAATCAAAATAACCCAGCAAAGTTTCTTAAAAATCAGCTTCTGTTTCTTACTTATGCAGCCCACGTATCACAGAAACCACAGGTCAAGGAATGAGCCAGCTGAGCAACAGGAAAACAAAACTTTTTGCTATTTTGTGATTTAAAAGGTTTCACTGCAGACCTTCTTGGTATAAAATGTCTTTCAAAGATGAAAGTACTGAACTGCAGCTGGCTTCTCTGTAAAACACTCAAATAAAAGGCATAGAATAAGAAAGTGAGGCACAGTAATACAAAATGAAAAAGTGAAAGATGAGTTTTGAAACAGTCCTCACAAACATGCCCTATCAAGACTGATGTAACCAGAAAATGTGTTTCAGAGTGCAGAATTCGAGGTCTCAATTTCTCTCTTGGTCAAAATTAGGTCTTGCTATTTGCAGACTTTAACAACAAAGGGGTCAAAGGGTTTGGGTTTTTTTTTGTTTTGAGGTTTTTTTTGGTTTTGAGGTGTTTTTTTTTGAGAGGTTTCTTTTTTTGAGGGTAAGTGGGACAAGGGGACATAGCCCTTAACAACTACAATGGTTAAAACAATTGTAGCAGAAGGGAAGATATACTGCCTTCATTAATATTTAAATCAAATGGGCTGTCTGGATAACGTCAGGGAAATTTCCTTCTTGAAATACAAGATTGTAGCACAAATGCGAGAGTTTACTTATGTCTATGTTCATGATGTTGCTACTGTGCCAGATAAATTACAACCATATTGAGATCTTTGTGAGCAAATTCTTCTGTTTCTGATCTACAGCAACAGAGAAACTGGTTTAACTGCTTTCAATCTGTTTCAACAAAATATTGGTCAAAGTCTGGAGAGCCCAAGTAACTCAAGTCACTAGCTAATCCCTTCCTGATATGATGGGCTGTACAGTATTTGAATATGTGTAGGCAAACCAAAGTCTAACAGCAACGGACAAACTGGCTGCCTTTGCAATAGGAAAAGGCTCTAGGCAAAGTGAAGTACAGATTTTTCTGCCTTTTGGTTGGGCTACGAAGTAAACTTTCCCTGCTGGGTTATTTCTGGCACTGTTAGCACTGGACGTAACCAACAGGATAAAGATCATTTATGATCCCATCTTGGGCCCCTTGACATCTCTCATCAGCACCTTATGCTCCTGTGAGATCCCTGGCCACATCACTGCTACCAATTCAACCCTTTCTACTGACCTATAAAGAATGCAATGTTTTCATCTGCACAGTTGGAACACATAATCTCAAAAACTGTTTCAAAGTCAAAGCTTACATTATTTTTTTTTTTAGTATTTGGCAACACCTGAAAATTCAGAGCCTGCCCAGAGTGCTAGTGTTGCGCTTCGAGAGGCAGAACTTCAACACATGTATCATGTGAGAACAAGCTTAGAAGTACATTTATCAAATGCATAGTCAGAGACTACCCGCCTCTGGATTCCAGGATCCACATTAAAAGAACAGAAGCAACCAGCCTACTCCCTCTCAACATGTTTCTTGCTAGGGACATTACCACTGACTTTAGCTGTTATCACTCAGCTGTACGAGCAAACATTTTCACCACAGGTTATTTATGAATCTCATAGGTACCTAATGTCATATGGCACTACACATTTGCAGGGAAAAAAAAAAAAGGCAGCTGTACTGTTTGGCTTTGCAAGGAGATAAAACTAATGGACACAAGGTGCTCTTTAGGCAACCCCTCCAGCTATCCAACTCAAGCTGAACACAACTTACAAGTGTGCTAATTCTATATAACATGGTAATGTTGAGAAGTTTGAGAAAAACTGCTGCGACAGCTGAAGTCATTGCACTGCATATAAATACTCAGAGGCTGAGAGGGCAGGCTTACACCTCCCATTCTTTGATCTACGACTTGTGACTTCAAGTGGCAATTGCACCAAACACGCAACAGGGGCTCTCCATAGCTTACGCCTTCCCTGTTAGGATGTTCCTTCTCCAATGGGAAAGGGTTCTGCTCACTGATAACCAGAATATGCCTTTGTTGCAGTTTATCTGATCAGCATTCAGTAGATTTGAAAAGAGAAATCTGGTTAAGTGTGAAGATTTGTAAGCTCAGCCACTCATAACCTCAGGTAAACAGAAGGATGACATGATGCTGCTATTCTGGTTTTCCACAATTGCTTCCAGGGAGAAGCAGAACATGGCTCCAAGACATACCAAGCAAGAGTCTAACGAATCAATGGAAAGATAAAACGAACAAAAAAAGCTTTTCCAGCTTCTTTTCCGAGACGACAAACCCCTCTCCGTTAGTCCACCCATATTTTCCCTCATCTTATTAACACACCTGCATAGGCACACAAGATATGAATTCTTCACATAAAACATAATTTCAAGGAAAAAGAATTTCTCAGAAATTTTATAACACATCATGAAGTCCAAAAGAACATACAAGAAAACTCACATAGTCTCAAGGCTTTTCCCCTGAGATATTGGCAGAGACATTTACCTTGCCTTTGTTCCAGCCTTGATGCAATACTGTAGCCTGTCACTTACATGGAAATTTTTCCAGTTTCCAACTGAAAACTGCTCAGGCTGAGTGGCACACACAGCTGAGCTCAGCACGGTCCGTCTTACGATGCTGGATGAGATCTAAGGAAAGTAGCCAAGCCAGGTGGCTCAGCACTTGCCCTGTGTGTGATGCGGCTGGCAGCAGACTGTGCAAGATGACAACCCACAGCAGGATCCTCCAATAAGGCACTGCACTCAGGCTATTGCAATAGGAAAAACAAGCAAACAACTGAAGAAGACATGATGCATTACCCACATCCTGGGCAATCAATTTACTCAAACTACAAACTACATGAGGAGTCAAGCAGAAACAGAACAATTTTGCTGTCCAGTACAAAAGAACTGCTGCTGTCATATCTCTTCAAAGTCCTACATCCAGCTCCAGTCATTTCCCCTGCCCTGCTTTCCTCTATTGCTTCATGCATTGAGCACAGATGGTAGAGAGCCATGCTATGGCATTTATACACAGGCTTTAAAAGACTTCCAAAGTATAGAAACTGATGTATTGCAACATATAACTTACTTGCAGCATTGCAAATTGCCTAACAAATTAATCTGGGAGATTTAACAGTTAAGGAATTTAGTAGGGGTATTAAGCAGACTTTAGAAAATAAGACCCTGATCAGAAGATGACAAGCATGCTCTTCTTCATTTCCTTGCTGCAACTCCATCCACTAGAACTCCAAATAAGAACTAAAGGACCCCAGGAATAATACTAAAAGCATGCAGACACAAACAGGCATGTTTTTAAGTTGCCTTTGACTCTTATTAGGCAGCAGGGTGTTCTTAATAACTAAAGCAAAACTAAATGCAGCAGAACAAAGATACATTCTTCCATCTTGGTCTGCCGGGGCACCTTGCTGATAACAAATGTTTTCAATTACATGCGTCTGGAATCCTTTTTTGTGCTTTTAAGAAAATAAAACACTAGATATGGCTTTCTTTGAAGTATCTGAACGCTCATTCCACTGCCTCACCATAGTGTCTGAGAAGTGTTAAGTGTGCAGCCTAGCTTGGAGAGCTGTTAATTCAAAACAGAGCCCTGTAACTCTCATGGTTTGTTTAAAGCAAACAAAGAAAACTTCCCTCTGTTGAGACTCACTCAAAAATGTTTTTAGTATTAGGATCAGCTTACCCATTGGAAAGCAGCATGAAGTAGTAGTAAGAAAGTCAGATTAATGAAAAAACCAAACCAAACAACAAACCACCAACCAACAACAAAGACCAAAACCATAATACAAATAGGTAGTTTTTAAAATCTAAACTAGAAATAATGCCAAAATCCTTCCACAGCCCCCAAAATAAGATGTTTGTCAATGGGATGTCTTCTAGAGAGTAAAAAACCCTCAAGAACTCAAGCACACCATCACATCAGTGTGTGGGTATCATAGAATCAGCCAGGCTGGAAAAGACCTTTAAGCTTTTATCCCGTCCAACCCTTACCCCAGCACTGCCAAGGCCACCACTAACCCATGGCACTGAGGACCTCGCCTACACGGTCTGTGAATGCTTCCAGGGACAGTGTCTCCAGCACTGCCCTGGGCAGCCTGTTCCAATGCCTGAGCACCGTCTGGAAAAGGAATTGTTCCTCAGCTCCATCTAAACCTCCCCTGGTGCAGCTTGAGGCCATTTCCTCTTGTCCCATCCCTTGTTCCTTGGAAGCAGAGCCCAGCCCCCTCCTGGCTCCATCCTGTCAGGCAGTTGTAGGCAACGATCAGGTCCCCCCTGAGCCTTCTCTTCTCCAGACTGAACCCCCCAGGTCCCTCAGCCGCTCCCCATCACACTGTGCTCCAGGCCCTGCACCAGCTCCATTGCTCTTCTCTGGCCCCGCTCCAGCGCCTCAATGTCTCTCTTGTAGTGAGAGGTCCAGAGCTGAACACAGGATTCGAGGTGAGGCCTCACCAGCGCCCAGTGCAGGGTCACAACCACTGCCCTGGCCCTGCTGCCACACTGGCGCTGGTACAGGCCAGGATGCTGGTGGCAAAACAGTCTAAGTGAATTTAGAGCCTGTCTGTAGAAGCATACAGCAATTTTTCCAGCAAATGACAATCCAGTTGTCAGTTAAATTTAAGGAACTGAAAATAAATGATTGTTTTTTCCCAACTTACATCACAGATGTTATTATAAAGTCTTGTAAAAAAAACATAAAAATAAAAAAAAATAAAGTCATTTTCTGTTTGACTACGTCCCTTTGACAAAACTGAATACATGCTATGTCATGGCTTTCAGAGTATTTTTAGCTTAATAAAAGATTTCCATTTTAGGTCATTAGAGACAGAATACTACTGATAAGTAAAATCAGTTTTGTTATCAAACAGATGAAGTTCAGCTCCTTGCTGCTCTGGCAATTAATTTCTCATCATTTATTTAATGTGGTCAGACATGGTAGAAAGGTCTCCTCCTGGATATTTTTCCATCTAGAGTTCTAAATAATTTTACAAGTTTCATCTATCAATCAAGTTCAACTTTGCTCTAACAGCAGCAGAACTTGTATCCACCCAAGTATAAATCAGTTTATAAACATTTAGAATGATTGTGTTTACTTAAGCTTTTACACTTAACTGCATCAAAGAACAGACTTAAAGTGGAATGCCACATAGGCTTAGACAAAGGTCAGCTATGAGAAGCTGAGTCAATTTGGACACTGCAAACTGCTGAAATGCAGTTATAACAATGTTATTAATTTTAACTAAATATATTTTGGCCTAGCTACATGAAATAAATACAAAAATCCTCATTTTCTTCTGAAAGAAAATGGGGATTATGCAGTAAGTTAGCTGTAGTCACATATTACAGTAGATAAACTGCTCGCTCATCCCTAAGAATTAGAAGACTTCTTCCACTTTTTATACAGCGTTAAGTATTTACTCACAATATATAAAGCACTGGAAAGTGTTGGAAAAAGCCCTATCACTGCTTTAACAGCTTGGAAAGAAAAAAAAAAGGAAAAGAAAAAAAGTGAAATTTCATTCTTTTTAAAGTACATCAAACTATGCTCCATGATCCAAGAACAATTTTCAACCTGTCATTTGGTTACAGCACCAATATACACACTTCTTATAATTTTTAATGATAGATTTAACCTAATCCCTACTACAGTTACAAACGTGATTTATATAATTTATACTTAAAAATATGTTTGTATTCCCATATACACATACTTGATGTTTTACTTATACAGTCATTAAATGCACTAATGTGTGCTTCAGTTCAGCAGTACTTGGAATCTCATATGCTATTTTAATACATGCTTAAAACTCAGCTGTGAATAAGATCTGCACTAACTCCATACAAGAAATGTGCATGAAAGTACTTCTCAGTCAGAATCTGGCCCCTCAAGCGAATAGGTTCTAGGGTTATAAAAAAATTAAGTATTTAATAATGAGTATTGAAGACTTCTTGTCAAGATTTGCTTTTTAAAAGGAAAAGGGAATGCTACAACACATTACATTCAAAATCAAAATGCAGATCTGAGAAGCTGAACACATTGCTGCAAGAAGTTGGTAGCTCCCAGCTTCAAAGTTTTGAAATTAGGCTTACACAATGCAAAGCTCTACAGACGGAAAAAATGGTCTCACAGTTGTTAACTAGTAAGAGAATAAGGAAACAAGCAACAGAACAACACACGAAAAGTTGAGGAGGTTGAAACTAAAAGCGGATTTTGGTCACAAGAGGTCCTTTGATTTGTTCTTTTCTCTAGCTAGGAGATGCAACAACAAAAACAATTCAACATAAGGAGAGACAATAAAGAGCTGTCCTGTTTTGGCTTCTCTTCCCATTCCTTAAATACATACCTATATAAACTTCCAAGCAAATAAACATTTCTCTTTGCCTCAACTGCCACCCACTGGAAAAGGAAAGCAACATTAATTCTGAATTGCAATACCCTAAATAGGTCAGAAAACCAACCTGACAGATACTAGTACACATTACATTAAAGATCTGGGATGCTTGAAAATCTTAATGGCGCTGCTAGAAATCAGCAAGCTTGCAAATTAAACTGAAAAAGAGAATACAGCAGCAAACCACAGCTTTGCTTCCCTTCCCTGTCCCAGCCCCTGCCAGGTAGGCATTTGTGTTGTATTGCAGAAGCTTTAGAGAGGAGCTGGAGTATGGGAGGATGAAATGAGAATGATGGTGCTGACAAACGTGGTGCCACAAGGACAAGCCGCGTTGCACAGCCTGGCAGTACTCATCGTGCTAGACTGTGCTGCTCCTGCTACACTACAGGTCTCTATCTGTGCCCATATTGCTGCTCTCTCTCCCACTTGTTCTTGCCTTAAACCAGTAATCCACCAATTTTCTTGCCTAAATGGCAGCTTTGGCATTCCAGCTTTCCCTCACTGTCAACTCCCATATTCCCTTTAATGGGCACATGGAGCGCCTGTGGTGCAGGAATTTGCTGTGCAGATCCAATAACTTTATCTTTTAAGTAATGGAGCAATGTGGAAAGGCTTGCTGAAAAAAAACAGTACAGGCTGAAACAGAGCATTATCATCCACTTCACATATGTTCTAATTTTAGATAAAATAAACATATACTTACACCAAAAGTGCTTACCTATGACAGTAATATGAAGTTTGCATGCAAAAACATGCACATCATGCAGTGACAGCAGTATAACAGCATGTTGCACAAATGCAACAAACCTCACCCTTCACTGGAGCAGACTATCCTGCAGACATGCAATTGTGGTGAAACTGCACTTAGGCTGTGATGGCTCTGCCAGGGAAGTCAGCATCACAGCTGGGACCATTGGGTGAGCAAACCTGAATGGTACAGACACATCCTGACTTCCTGGAGAGGAAAGCCAACCTCTATTAAAATGAGACCCAAAATATGGGGAGAATTAGATTTCAGAGAACCTTCCATATTTAATATATTCTCAAGCACATATGCAATGAAGCAAGTTTTGCCAACAGAATAGCTACTCTGCAAATTTCTATGTACCAAGAGGTATGAATTGATTGCAGATTCCCTCACTTTAAGGGTCTAAGGAAACTGGAGAAAAGGAAAAAAAGCCAAAGAACCTAACACAAGCCCTGTGAGGATTAACAAACAGACCTATAAATCCTTTGGTCCAGATCACATTTCTTCAAAAAGGCCTGTAGAAAAAAACAAGTTGTACCAGGAAAAAATATCTGGGAAAAATCTCTGTTACAAAATCTCTCCCCTGCTATTGTAAAGGTGGGGAGTCTCACAGCAGAACAACTTCCCTGGACTTGCACAACAAGAGATGCTTCTTTCACAGGGCAGAGGGTCAGGGCCAAGATACCTGCCAAAGTTGTAATACTGCTTCAAGCTGTATCTTCCGGCTCTCTAGCTCCCCAACACGATTTTTTCAAGGCAGAAGTGCTGTCTACTGACCTCTGGTTTTACCTGTGCTTCCCTAACCTTTGTACTTAGGGTTGAAAGAATTAGGTAACTGGGTGTGCTGGCATCTCCTTTTTCCCTGAGAGAATGAGAGAAGACATGTTCTAGCACCAATGGCTCACTGCATTCAGATCAAACAAAAACTGGATGCATTTCAGCTCTTAAATTACATGGAAGAATTCAGGCCCATATTAAGAAGCTCTTGGCCCTGGGATACTGCTTCTTAGATAAACCTGTCAAACTGAAATCCTGTCAGCTTCTGTCAGTTATCAAGGAACACAAACAAATGTAGCACATGAGAGCTTGTAGGATTTCCTGATAGACAAATCTGCTCTGGCTATTTGGCAATCAGCATCCCCAAGTCATTAGTAAAGAATATTTTAGTTCAGTGAAGGCCAGTCATCGGCCAACAGACACATCAGGAAACAGCTAAACTCTTGTTGAGCAATTCACAGCTCAGCACGAACACAGCATCAACAGACCAGCACACTGGATGTGAAGAAATGCAATCACCATTGTTCAGTGAGCGCAAAAACCAGACAATTGAAAAAAAAAAAAAGTTTCTTCAAAAAATCCCAAACCAGTTATCTACCAATACTGAAAGCATCTATAACTAAATCTACTCCTTCACATGCAGAAGTACTTGTATGACTGAGGGGTTGAGATACAGGTTTTATTTCATCTATAAAAAGAACAGAGTTTGTTATCAAAATGAAAGATCCTGGCAGCACCTACCTGATTTAAGACAGCCATCTGTTCTCTCACAGGAATATATATTAAGTACATTTTTTAAAATAAGCAAGAATAAATCTTACTTTTCCTAAAATATTCTGACACACAACTGTGTTCTTTAGCAAGTCAAGTATTTTCTTCAGTTCAACAGGCACTAACAAAATCAGAAAGGTACAAAATACTCATTTGGGTTACAGTCATGCCAACCACCCAAAAGCACTATAAAACCTACCATAAAAATCTCAAGATAACATACAGGACAGTCAGTGTCATGTTTCAAACATGACAGTCTTTCAAAGTTACTGCTCTATGTATACTTATCTTAATTTTTCTTGAGAATACAAGTTAAGAGCATATAACAGGCCTTAATTACTACTGGCTGGACTGTATCTTCCTACCAAATTTTCACAGGGCATTTTGAAAAGTAGGGACTGTTTCTTTTAAGAAAGTAATACAAGATTCCTCTTTTGTGCAGACAAGAATCAAATACAGTCTCCTCCTAGAAAAGCGTAATTCAGCCATCAATGTGTAAGCAATAGTTTAGCTACACTGCCTTTGTACTCACCGGGGAATTTCCCAGAAAAAGGCAGACTGCAGAAGCCAAGCTTAACCTCGAGTTTGGCTGCTAGGCATTTCTGATCATCTTTTCCAGTATCTCTCTACATGTTCAAGTATCTAAATCTTGAAAAATCTGGCTATAAGTTAAAGAAAAAAATCTTTAACATCAGAAAGAAAAATATGGTTATCACAACCAAAAATCCTTCTTCCCTTCAGCTATTCTTCATATTGAATATCGATGTATTTGATGCACTGAAGTAAATTAGGCATCACTGGTATGATGAGAAACAAAGTGGTGGTGACAAACACTTGGATTTCTTTAGCTCCTTAAGCAGAAAAAACATGGCAAAGCTTAAACTTCACTTCCTCAAGAAACCAGAGAACATGATAAAGAATCAAATACACAAATAGTAATAGTACATAAATATATATAATAGTAAGAAAAATAGGTGTTGATATGAGGAAAAAAAAATTTCAAACACTCAGAAAGTAACTTAAGACTTGAGTACTAAAAAAACATTCCGTTTTCTTTCTTTACCATCTCATTTGTCACACAACAAATAACTAGGTCTAGGCTTTCAGCTCCAAATCAGTAGCACACACGACTTCATAGCGCAGGGGTGAGAAAAAAAACTGAGGCTGAAGTTTAGGTTTACTGCATATGTTTCAAGATACACTGTATTTATAGCAGATAGCCAGGATTAAACCTAGTCTATAAATACTTAAATCATTTATGAGACTGCAAAAGACTAAACATAACACAAACCAAAACCACTCATGTACAAACATACATCCTATTTTAGAGGTTTTCAGTCACCCAAGAGATGAGAAACAAGACAATGATTCAGACAACTCCTCCGAGCCCCGTAAGGCAGAAGCGACTTCAGCCCACATGCACCTCTTCAGAAAACAGAGAGGCACCCTTAATAAGCTGTTTGGGAAGAGCTTGTTTTAGTAGGGTCTCTTTGCCACAGACACATAAAATACCTAGTGCAATGATACCCTGATCTATTAACCAGTCTTCCAGGAGCTATGCCAATGCCACTCTCACTCCAAATGGGTAAAACCAAAACCACTTGGGTACATTTCAACCAAACAATACCATAGTTTGCTCACAGCTCTAAGTATTAGAAATAGCAGGACAGGAATATAGATTGCATATCTGTTTTGTTCTCAAAAGTAGCACTTTGGAATTCGAAATAATCTTGTTCAGGGGCATACAGAGAGGTGCTGTTTTGTTGGGTTTTTGTTTTGCCTTTTTTTTTTTAACAAGTTTGATGATTGGCTGATCAAACGGGAGGAGATGGCAAGCACACAAACCCTCCTCCCTTAGCAGTCAGGCAAGTATCATACAAGGCTTAAAAGCTTAATGTGCATCAGTTTCATGAAGTTCTCTGGGATGGTCATTCTCAGACTTTATGGATCATGATTATTATCATATGAATACCAACTATGCTTAAATGTCCTTCAGTAGTTTTCCAGATAGTGCATTACACTCAGTGGCAAAGAAACTACCAGGAAGCCCATTAATTTCAGTAAGAGGAAAGATTTCTGTGGTTTTATGCACTTTGTTAGCATGAGAAATACTTTTAAAGGACTGATTTTATGGCCCACTTCTTTGATTTGCAGCTATTGATATACATCTGTGCTGCATCACTTACATCTTTGAGTTAGAAACTCAGAAATTGCTGAATCTATTGTCAATCAGAAAGGAGCAATAGCCAATTTAATAGCTTCAAAACGTATCATCATGGATGACAGGTCACTTTTCTGCCACTGAAAGGCAGACATTATGTTTCACTTGCATATATTTTAATTTAAGAAAAGCTAACATAAAATAATCTGAAACACAGATACATACATCAGATTCCCATTCTCTGTAAATCTCTTGCCAAGGACAGGTTTGTGAGGTCCCCAGCACTCCTGTGCCAGACCTCTCATTTCTCTGCCTTTCCTGGTGTCTCTGGTAACAGAAGCAGCATACTGGTGCAGCTTCCACTCATAAAGGCACTACCTTTAATTTTGGTGGCCCTATATAGCTAGAGTCAGTACATCACTTCCTACAGAGTAGACTTTTGCAGAATTATTTACACACCATAAAAAGCTAACAGGGTAGCTCTGGTGTAGAGAAGTAATGCATCTTAAAGAATGTGTAAAAACTCTTGCAGGTAGAAACAGCTGTCTTTTAAATGAGAACATAATACAAGCCATTTCAGCATTATTTTACCAAGGCCGTAAAGAGCTCTCCCAGCCTCATCTCTGCTAATTGCATCTTTGCAAGGCACAGCCAAGCAGATGCAGAATGACTACTTTTAAGTGCTACTCAAATAGCTCTGAATGGGCCCAGGTAACTTTCCTCCTTTCCCTGTTCCTCCTTACTGTTCTTTGACTTCACATATAGCTCTAAAGAGCCAAAGTCTCCAGTCAGTTTATGCAGGTAAAGGAAGATTCAAAGAAAGATGATGAGGTTTGTCATGGAGCAAGGAAAACAGTTTCAAAAACTACTGGAACACAAGCTGGTTTGGTGCTTTTTGGCAGCTTTTGGACAGAGCCTGATAACTGCGACGGAGAGGCTGCATTTAATGCAGGGATAATTTCAGAGTAAAAATTGCATAACCTTTCTCATCAGTGAATGATTAATAGAGGAATTTGGCTCCTAATGAAGTCAGCAAGCCCCCAGACTCCTCTGGTAAATCCCTTCTTGTCATCTTTCACATTCAGCTCTGACTCATCTGCAGCAAACACTTCAGTCCCTGGCCTATTCCCTTTTAACGCCATTCTTTTTACAGTAGGTTAAGTACATACTTCATAAATGCAATGAAGTGGATGGTGGACTATAGATACATAACACATTTGAACTGCATCATGAAGAGACACACCTGAGTTAGCTTCAGGGAACTTAAATACCAGTGTCAATGAATGCAATACAGGCACATACCTCAGCACTGGCTAACACCTGTAAAGTATTTACATTTTACAGCCTGCACCAAGGCTTGCGCCACTGCGGCTTCACCGTGGATTAGCTCGACTGACTGAACTTGGATACATCATGATGTGCTACAGTCCCACCTCCAGTCACAGTGCAGCTGCAGAGCCAGAGGTGATGAAAGGGCTCCTCTTTTTGGGGGCAGCAGCCAGAGCTGAGCTCCAGCCACAGAAGGGCAATGCATCCACAGTGCAGAGGGTCTGTGCCTCTGTACAGAGACAGGGTGACAGTGAAGCCCTTCAGATGGAAACAAGGACTGATGGTTACTATTAGGCCCTGAAGCACTTGATTTGACATGAACTGTAACTGAAATGACCGTGGCTTTTAGACACCAAAATAGACTCAGAGTCCTGAAAGCTTCTATGCATTTCCCAGTTATCTGCATAAAAGATGTCATCTTCCCAGGTTTTATTGCTGTATCTGGATCTATATAGCATCAAACAGCCAAGTCGTCTATGAGAGATTCTTTTAAAGAGTTCGCTTTAACAAAAGTACCTACAAAATTTCTTAAGTGTTCTAGTCGAGAAACAGTTTACTCTTAAAAAAAAAAGTCCTTCTTCACAAAGCATCTTTTCAACTATATTTAACACTGATACAGACAATGGAAATCTGATGTGTGTATCTGTTACAGATTATTTGATCTGATTTGATTAAAAAGTCAAAACTATGATAGCATTTCAGTGTTCCATGCAATAAGAAAATTATGACCCTACTGTATAATTATGCCTAATGCAAAGGCAGGTTATAATTAATGATATACAAAATGGAAAAAAGCTTGAGAATGAGCTTTTGTCTGGTGAGAATACAAGCATCTTCCTGATCAATTATCTCATGCACATTCAACCAAACAGAATTGCCTCATGGCATACTCATTAACCACACGTACGTCACAGCTGTGTAACAGAACATAGTTTTCTATAGGTTTGTACCAGCCACTGAGTGGCAGCAATTCCTTCATACCTAAATCTGAATTATGAGACGTAGGATGAAAGTTTCAAAGTACTGCTAACTCTTAGTTCTTTTACTCTACCTCTAAATTCTTCTATGCTTAGCATTCCGCACAACCATATAAATAATTCCTAGTGAAATACCTTGTTACATGTTTCAATTTTTAGACTATCAAAGTTTCAAAAGCTATGTAGTTTATTCTGCTAATCATACCAGAAAATCTAAATCTATGTTTTGCAGCCTTTTTTTGCTTCTTTCCTCAGTATTTGAAGGCTCAATATTGGCATGACTGAAATCTACCAGTTCAAAGACAAATATCTGATTTTTTTTAATACAGCCATTTTCAGAAACTAAACTAAATAGGAAATGCTGCGTATATGCATCTTGAAAAAATGCTTATGAATTATTGGTTAACCACTTAATAAGCATTTCACAGTATCTTGTTCAGAAAGCTGTATTGATTACAGCTCCCTATTTGATCAGTACAATGGTGCACAGCATTATTTGACAGATGGAAAGCCAAGAGGTTATTTGCTGGCTTACTACATTGTTCATGGACTAATGACTGTACTAGGCCTGGGCCCAAATAAGATTTAAATGAAATTACACACAAGTCCACCTAGGATTTCGACACCAACTATATGTAGAAATGTTAAATGCTTTAATTCAAGCTTTAAACAAGTTTCTAAAACTAGGAAATTATCTAGCATGAGAACTGATTATAACCACACCTGCCTTCACTGAAGATTCAGTTCTGTCCTTCCAAGCATCCAACTGCCAAGAGATGGGATAGAGAGCACTATCGCCCTTGCACATAAATCGCCTGAAAGAGTTCCAAGGTCCAGACTGACACACTAGTCTGCACTGCTTGAACAAACTAGAAGCGAAGCGGTGCAACAGTCAGAGCACACAAGTAAACAAATGTCAGATGTAACCACAGAAAGCCATAATTCAATTATGTTAATATTTCATACCCTAATGCAAATGTGGAATTTTCTAGCGGTGAACTGAAAACTGTTTTTTACGAGATGCACGCCTGGTATGTACACAAAAGCAACAGGCACTCCTACCCCTTCATTTCGTATTGTCCGTCGCCATTCAGCTGGAAACATGACCACTTTAAAAAGATGCGACCCAAAGCCACCGCCGTGCGGGGGACTGCAAGAGGACCAACGCCGCTGGGCGGAAAAAACCAAAACCAAAGAAGTTGGTACTATCAGACTTGGCATTTCTGCTGTAAGGAAACTCCGTGTCTCTGTGAAGCACCGCAGGGACCTCGCTACCTCCTCGCACGGGGCACAACCAGCTCCCTCCCCCAGAGGTTCTCGCCGTGCCCGCCCGTTCCTCGCCTGGGGGCTGACAGACTTTCTCGGCTCAACGTCGCGCCACCCCGCGGAGCGAACAAGCCAGCCCCATCCCCGAACCCGGCGGCGGGGAGGTGCCGGCGGACAAAGTCCGCGTCCGGGCAGGCCCGAGGGGCTCCCGTAGCAGTCCCCCACTCCGGGGTGAGGAGACCAACATGGAGGCGCGCCTGAGAACGAAGCCCCGCAGCAGCCGGCGCCCCGCGGCCGAAGCAGCCCCACCACCTCCCGCCGGGCAGCCCCACGGGAGTCGCTGCCCTCCGCCCGCCCTTCTGAGACACACACCGGAGCGGTGGGCTGAGCTCAGCCGCCACCCCTCTCTCCACCAAGAACCCCACGGAAGGCGGCCGGGCCGGAGGGAGCCGAAGCCCGTATCGCTTCCTCATTCACCCCGCGCCAGGCGGGGCAGCAACTGCCGAGCAGAGAGAGTCCCGCACAAGGGGCAGGTACCAGCACTCACTCACTTCCAAGGGGGGTCGGGGCCGCTGCCACGCCGAGTTTCGAGCGCCGTCCCGGGAAAAAAGCAACAGAATGACAGAAGGAGGGAGGGAGGGAGCCCGCGAGTTCCCTCTGCCACGGCCCGGCCCAGCCCGGCGCTCCCCGCCCCGTACTCCCGCTCCGCCCACGGGGCCCAGCTGCGGGCCCCGCGCTCACCTGCTGCAGCCGCTGGGCCGCCGGCCCCGCCCCGGAGGCCCTGAGGGGGGCGGAGGCACCGCCCGCGCCCCCCTTCCTTTTCTCTTTCTTTCCCTCCCTCTCTTGGTGGAGGGGGTTGCTGCTGGGAGGATCTGTGTTCGTGTGTCCCCGGCCCCGCAGAGGGCCGGGGGTAGCCGGGAGCATACGCCGCATGCTTTGGTTGGGCTAAAGGGCCCCGCCGCTCCCTGGCGCGGTTGAGCTGGGGAGGCTGCGGCCGGAGCGGTGTGAGTGCCGCGTTTGAGACGAGGAAATGAGTTTTGGTTTTTTACTGTTGTGGGTTTTGGGTTTTTGTTTGGTCGCTGAGACTCGAGGGGCCGGAACTCGGCTGGTGAGCGTCGGTGTGTGCTCCTGCGGGGGGGGGGGGGGGGAGCAGCACCCGGGTTTCCTTACTCATTTGTCATGCTCTCCCAGGTTTTTATTTGAAGTGTTACTTGCTGGTTTAAAAGCCATGGATGTAGCTTTAATAACGGGGCAAAGCTGGGTAAGCTGTAGTCCTGTGAGCACAGGCGTTACCTCAGTGATGTATCTCCGGGGGAGGCCTGTGCTGGTGTGCCCGAAGCCAGGGCCCTTCATAGGGCTTCCACGTCTCGCCCAGGGCTTTTCCCCAGCCTGTTCTCATCTCCAGTTAATGGGGTTTTCCTTCAAGCCTTTGGTGCTGCAACCACTGATGTTAAATAAGGTGTTTCAGGGATGAGTGGCAACGTAGGAATGTGTGAAGTATAAGCAGCAGAGAAAACACCATTGCATACCTGTAGGAATCCAAAGCAGACCTTTGTCATCATTCTGTAACTCATACAGGCCAGGTGTAATTACTCTCCTGCTTTCAGCTTAAATGATGGCATTCTGCAACCTGTGGGGAAACTCCTGGTGGTTTTTCATGACCCTGTGGTGACTGTGGGTGTTTCTCCAGGCAGGTGCCAGAGCATTCCCAGGAGCTGTGGCCCAGCTGCTACAGGGCTGCAGAGTCATCTCAAAAAGAGGCAACTTCCACCTGTTTGGCATCCAGTTTCTTTCCAGAGTATTTCACTTGATATCTATGAGGTTAATGTGGAAGTTTCTCAGTTTTTGTGTCTGACCTCGAAGCTGAAGGGCTATAACGCATGCAAAATCATTCCTGTTAATAGGTTTTTTTATATGTAAAGAGTTTAATTTGAAGAAACTTATTTTAAAGCCAGATTACCCTAGAGCTGAGAGATCTAGTGGATGTAGTGATCATCACGGTTTGGGTGAAAGCAGTGGAGCAGAGTCATCTTGGGTCATCTTGTTTTTAGTTCTGCTGCAAATTAAACTAGTCTTGTGTACAGATACATGTCCTTACTTTTAAGTGTAATTAAAAGAAAAGGAAAATAAAGTGTTTTTCTTCTTTGGATCAGGTCAATCATCTCATTGACTGCAATACTACAATAAATTGCATGAGGATGCTCATTTAAAATTATGTAGGTTGTTGTTACACTGGAATCTGAGGAGCGTTATATGCATGAGCAGTTCATGAACATTGTGTTATAAAAGCAAAACTAAAACTAGTTTGAGTGAGACGGGAAAAGCAGAAGTTAACTGGCCAAGCAGTTTTCCTCATTTCAATACTTCCAGTGAAGTTTGGCAAAACAAAAACTGCTTTAAAATGTGTTTTATTTAGTTTCATGTTCTTCGGGTATTAAATGTAAGTGGTCAGAAAGAGTCCATTTTGGTTTGTGACTTTATCATATAATGTTGCAGCAAGCCATTTGTTAACTACATCTGCATTTCGGTTATTTAGGTAATCACGTTAGTGCAAGTCTTTTTGAAACAAGTAGTCTTTTCTTGTTTGAACTGTGGAAAATTTTGCAAGGCCTAAAGAGATTTGTGTCTTGTGTCTTTGTTTAATCATCTGATGGGTTTGAGTTGAATTAGGACTGAGTAAAGATGTAAAAATTTGATCCACAGGAAATAAAATGGAGAATCTTCTCAACTAACACAGAAATGTGGCTTTAGAGATGTGAGGTGTTTCCTGGTACTGAGACTTTCTTGCTGGCTGATTATCCTCTGTAATTTTGCTTTTAAAACTCTGCAGTGCAAAGTGTGTGATAATGCACTTACAGTTGGAGATTGTCTTTCATCAGAGTACATTCTAATGCAGCTCAGAGCGTTATTAACACATTTTACAGGCAGTGGAGTTGCAAATGGGAGGAAAATCAGTTCTTATTGAATAGCTTTTAGCAGTGCTCTGTGTCAGCTTCTAGGTAAGTGATAAGGCATGCTGGATTTCATTGAGATTACAGCATAACTATTGGAAGTTAAAAGGTCAGTCACAAAAACAGGGATGGGGAAGGGCGTAGAGCCACAGAGATGTGGACGTTACTTTCCGTGATCCATATTTCTGAAATGTGCCTTTAGATATTTTGTTTTAAACAATTTCAGACTGTTTTATTTTCAGATTTCACCCCTGGGGTCGCTGGACAGATAGTCCAGTACCTCCCAAACTAACGGTAAAGCACAGCTTTGGTAAGAAAAGCTTTCAGATGGAGATAAACTACTGGGGCCTCCTGCAGCTGTTTCTTTTTCTTGGACTTTTCCATGCAGAAAAACTTCATTTTCCTGGGGACACTAATTTTCTGCCATGTGATGTGATGATGGTAGGGGGTGACGTGACTTTGAGCCCTTTCATGTGTATAGGTAAGAAAAAAAAAAAGACAGAGAAAACTTTCTGCAGCAACTCTGAGTGAAAAATTTGTAGTGGAAGTTAAGAACTTGTTCCCTGAAGACTTCAGAGCTAGGTGGTACAAAACATGTTTCCAAAAGCGTGTAATCACCTTTTGTGAGCTGAACTACTATGACTATAGTACCTGCTACCTCGAGCAGGCAACCCTGGTTTTCATTTGGATGGCAGATACTTGATTTATACCACAATGATTACTTACGCGGAAGTGTCATTTCAGAACCGAAAACAATCGTGTCAGTTATTGCCAAGTTCTTTTTCACAGCCTTGCTCTTTTACAGGACTTCATTGGTCTCTTTCCCAAGCCTAACAACCAAATGCTTGTTCTCATTTCCTGTTTTCTGGTAGTAATTGGGGTGTGAAGAGTCTGATGGTTATAGGAGTTTCCACCCATTACCTTTTATATGGGCCTGTGGTCTACTGTGTAGATTCACTTTTCGAAGTGTTATGAGCATTATGTGTTGTCCTTTATTCAGCTTTTCTTTAAAGTTGTGTTAAAAGGCTTGTATTCTCTATAATGCTTTTCTCCTCCAGTTTTTCATACTTTTCTCCTTGAAGGACATGAGCTCCTTACGGATTAGCAATGACATAGATACTGAATTTGGTCATAAGAAGGTCCAGCTGTCATATACATTCAGATTGTTGTTCAAGTGAAAGAGAAATTGTCCTTTCTTTTCTGAAGTCTTGCAACTTTAGAGTCTTTTGATAATGATATAGATTGATTTCTACTGCTTATCTTTGCAGTGTTTGTATTGACTAAGGAAGGGTTTGTTCTTTATATTAGTATTAGTCACCAGGCTGTTTATTGTGACTTGCAGCTGAGTTGGTCTTTCCTCCTTTTCAGGGTTTGCTTCTGTGCATGTTGCAAGTGAGCAAGCTGCTGTGCCTCTGTAGAGCTGTAACTGGGTCAGGAAGACTATCTGCAGGTGAGGCACTGTGGTTAGGCATTACATCTAGGAGGAGCTATCATAGCTCTTTAAATGTGTTTTAGAACTTGCAGTTGCATAATGTTCAGAGTTTTAAGTAAAAATTATGGATTTATTTTGTTTTTCCTGATGGATGAGATGTAGAAGTTAGTCAACAATTCTGGGGAAGATTCTGATGTCAGATGTGAGCATTTGAATTTTTACATATTTGTGTAAGGAATTTACTGCAGAGTGGTTTTTGTTATCAGATGTAAGCTTTAAGAATTTGAGATTAAAACTGAGATATGCTTTGTGTCCCAACCATTCTGCAGTTTCACTCATCTGAAGGAACACTTATATATAATTCACTTATAAACCAGGTAAGAAAATAGTTTCCTGACAGTTTTGGTGACGCACCTGCCTGTCAAACGTTGCAAATTCTTCTGATGTTTGATATTTTAGAGCCTTACTTCCTGACAAAGTAATTACGTTAGTATCTTGGACACTTTTCACTCTTTCTTAAATGAAATATATTTTGCATGTTTGTGTGGAAGATTTGCAAATGTAATCTTGGAATTCCTAAAAGATTGAAAATCTGGACTATGTATAAAAAGAACCCAAAAATCTCCCAAGGCCTTAAAAATAGTCCCCTGCTGCCTTCCTTTGTTGAGGGTAGGAAACAGTTTCCTGCATTTTGAACATTTGAGAATGTAGTAGCCTTTGTTTCGTTCATGTTTTTTGAAAGAATTAAAAAAAAAATCATAGAATCACAGGCTGGGTTGGGCTGGAAGGGACCTTAAAGCTCATCCAGTTCCAACCCCCTGCCACAGGTAGGGACACCTTCCACTAGAGCGGGCTGTGCCAAGCCCCATCCAACCTAGCCATGAACACTGCCAGGGATGGAGCAGGCGCCGCTTCTCTGGACAACCTGTGCCAGTGTCTCACCCTGCTCACAGGGAAGAGCTTCTTCCTAAAATCTAATCTAAATCTACCCAGCATATGATTGGCTTTCTGGGCTGCAAGCTCGTATTGCCAAGTCATGCTGAGGTTCTCCTCAGCTAACCACCCCCAAGTCCGCCTGCTCAGGGCTTTTCTCAATCCATTCTCTGCCTAGCCTGTATTTGTGCTTGGGATTGCCCAGACACAGGTGCAGGACCTTGCACTTGGCCTTGTTGAACTTCATGAAATTTGCATGGTGCAGTCAACATGCCAGAGGAAAGGGATGCTGGCCAGAGGCACCTTGAAGGCTTGAGAGGTGGGCCTGTGCAAACCTCATGAAGTTCAACAAGACCAAGTGCAAGGTCTTATATTTTATGGTGCACACACACATTTACATTGTGTTTCAACATGCTAGCTACCAGTGTTGATTTTGAGCAATGTAAGTGTTCTGCTTCCCCTTGTGATAGCTTTACGTTGCAAAGTCAATATAATGGTAGAACGAAGGAGTGCAATTGATGCAATTTTCTTGCTCACCACAGTTCTAGTCATAGTTAGTTTTATATTCCTGTTAGTATTGGAGAAAAGTGTGCTGTGAAAGAATGTGAATTTCTGATTTCTTGGTTTGTTTTTAAGCTCTCTTTTGAAACAGTTCTATTTAATTTTTGGTATTCATGTAAGCTTCAGGAGGTTGAGATTCTATTCCTGCAGAGAATAGAGGCACCACAGAGGGAGACAATTCACAGTTCTGTGCACTGGCTTGGGCAAGGGGGAGTGATGGTTCAGTGTTTTTTGTTTGTTTTTTTTTTTTTTCTGAAATCTCTTGATTTGTGGCTGATGTTGTCTCATCAGTCAGTAAGAACAAGGTGGAGGCCATCAAGTCAACAAATTTAGGCCATCACATGACTTGAGCTGGCAGTACCTTATGCTTTTGCTGCTCAGCTGAGAGGAATGAAGAATCTAAGCAACTACCATGCAGTCACCTGAGGCATGCAAATCTCCTGAGTATGGTTTTTGCTTTAAAGGTGAAGTTTCAAGGGTGTCAGGTATTAAGGGCTCCAACATTCAGGAAATTACCAAATGATAGTATTTAATGAAATTGTAAGATGTTAGGATAATGCACATAGGTTTTGTTTTGATTTTAACCCTGTCTCATTTGTAGATGTTTCCAAGGACTACAGTTGTGCTGTGTTCACTGTGAATCTTGGAGCATTAGAGCAGGCTGTTAAGGCCTGCTGCGCTGTCACTCATAGTGGCAGCAAGGTATGGCTGTTGGGTGAGAGCATGTGAGTGTGGCTCTGCCTCTGTTGTGCTTTAGCCCATGTCCTCTGCTGTTGGCAGTGGGCAGCCAGGAGAGGAAGGACTGCTCTGTCCTGTGTTCTCTGCAGTGAGTGAGCAGGGCTTGCAAGGCACTGTAATGAGAGCTGTGGAACCTGGAGCCCCTGCCCCTGGGACAAGGGGCTAGGGTTATTTTTCAGATTACTGTCAGAAGTTATTAATGAAAGTGTTTTGTGGTTTTTGTTTTTGTTTGTTTTTTTTTGGTGTGTTTGTTTTTGTTGTTGTTGTTTTTTTTTTAATCAGTGTAAATTGTTATCCAGAAATGCAAACTGCAGTGGAATTAGTGTGTGTATGGCAGGGGTTTGTTTGCTAAACATGCTTGAGTTATACTATCAGACTGTGCAAACAATAACATGAAGCAGTACCACACTGTGACTGGAATGAGGCTTTCTTTGCAGAAAGAAAAATATGTCCTATTGTAACCTAGTGTGAGGATATGGAAGTACCTGAATCCTGATTTCATTGGTCAGCTGTGCAGTTTTAAAGCATAGTTTGGCTATGGCAAATTAACAGCTTTTGGCAGCTAGTGCTACTAACTAACATTTCGTTCTCAAGTATTAATTCTTTTTTACTTAGGCTGTAAGTTTGGGTATTTTTCCTTCTTAAAGTTATGATTGATAATTTTGTTTTTTTTTGTCTTCCAAGCTATCCATCTTAATCAATCTACTTGGCTGTACTTAGGCGTTTATTAATTAGACCGTTTTTGTGTTATGATAGTCATTTAGTAGGATTCATTTTTATTGGTGCAGCATGTGCTGCTGTCGAAAGCTGAGCATAGTATCAGTGAAAGAAGATAATATACAAGGTAAATCCCAGTAAAACTTTAAAATGAAAGCAAATATCAATAATGAAACTTCAGACTGTGTGCATTTGCACAGGAGGAGGGTGGAAGATTGATGTCACCTGCCCCAGGCATGTCACAGTTTTGTTGACCCACACGGAGAATTTGGTGTAGTTAATATCTGGAGTCATGGCATAGATGTTGAGTCATGCAACCTGAGATATTGACGTGCCTCTCTTCCCCACATTGTATAGTGGCTAGAAAGAGTGGTGGAAATAGTTTTTCTGCTTTGCATTTGCCAAACTCCTATTGTGTGTTCTTGGTTACTGCTGTTGGTAGCAGTGTGAAGGTCAGGATTTGACATGACCGTTTAAACTACGGTAAAATAATAAAGCCACTGAGAATATTTAGTTTTTAGTAACAGAGTAAAAATCTATTATCTCCCTAGGAACTTAACTTATAAAAATAAATCGAGGCTGCTAGCAGCAGAATTAAAGAGGAAAAGCCCATCTGCAGCAGAGCTACTTTGCAAGCATGTTTCTGAAGATAGGTTATATTGTTAGAGGCACTAGAGCCAGTATTCCAGACATACTTCCTGAATATTTTTTGCTGCATGTCTGATCTCTGCAGCTGGGGCATTGGTGTAACTCAGCAGTCTGTTAAATCTCGTCAGAAAGTTAATTTTGGGGGTGTTATTCAAAAGGGACTGTAGATTTGCTGCTTGTTGATATAAGTATGGTGTCTTGTGTCTGTTGAAACCTTATGTGTAGCCTTCCTCTTCTGCACTTTTGAAGTGTTTATGGGGTCACACCCATATTTCTGATTAGTGTTGATTTGACCCTATGTGTGTTTGAAGGTAATGCTCCTTGGAAGTGTTTTTAAGTATATGCAATTTCAAGTCAGTTGGTCTGTGATCCCTTTTATTTTTGTAAAGCAATTGTTTTATGCATAATTATTTTTATTTGCATAATGTATAATGCAGTATTTTATTGTTTACATATTTTGACACCATACAGAATTCACAGAATGGTTTGTGTTGGTACCTGAATGTGTAAGATCGATCGTATCTGCATGACCTACAACACGCCTGAATGTGTAGGGTTCTAGTAGGCTTCATGTCCTAGACCCCCATAGGTACTTTTTGTCCAGTCTGGTATTAAATATGATTTGCTGTCTGTCATTCTCATGATTAAAAAGGTGCCTGTGGTTTTTTCCTGACAGAAAGGTAAATGGAAGAATGATTCAGATATCCGTATATTACCTGGCCGTGTCTCATGCTGTCAATACAGTGAACTCTTGCTAAGGACAAATAGGTGCTATTCTTCTTTATTGGTCACACTTCCCCAGTGGTTTTAATTTGCTTGCAAACAAGAACAGAACTGTTTAGAAACAGGTTTGCCATATTTCCAACTGTCTTTACTGTGCAAAAGTTGTAGGAATGTGTTTGGAGGCCATTTTTTTTTCCTAATGTTTCTTTACTTCCCGCTGTAGGAAAGGATATATTGTACATGCAGATTTAGAACTGTAGGGAAGCTTTTATTATAAAGAGGATGCCAGTAATATAAATAATTTGGAGGAGGAAGAGGTGAGAGAGGAGGTAATAGTTCCCTTATGTTTACCCAAACTTTCTGTTTTCAGATAGGCCCAGAGTAGAAGAGAGGAAGTAATTTCTGGTCTAGTTAAATATGTGGTTTTTCCTGCTCATGCTTTTAGGAAAAAATATAGGTTCAGAACAACTCTGGAGCAATTTAAGGACTTCAGAACCATTGTTTGTTCTCTGCTAATGTTTTTATATCTTCCTCCTTAGCAGTGGATATTTTAAAGCAGTAGGGTGAACTCAGGTTGACTGAAGGCCTTATACTCTTTGTTTAAATGTAGATGAAGGCCTTATACTTTTTGTTTAAATGTAGATGAATGTGCTCTACAGAAGAAGCAACAAGTGCCACAGTTTGTGAAAGAAGTGTAAGTATCACTATTTGTGAAAAAGAACAGACTAAATTAGTGGTGTGTCTGGGTTCCTCTGCCAGCACTTCAGAGCACCTGACTCAGACCCCTGTTCTGAGTTGCCCTATGGAGGACAGTGTTTCTTTGCATTAGCTAGAGGAGAAGCATGTTGCTTCATTAAAACAAATGGTCAGAATGCCTCTGTAAGTCTCCCCTGAAAAGAAAATCTCTCTTTCTCTCTCTGACTACAACATTGACTTGAATTGTTTGATAACAAATACATATATATAAAATCAGTTGCATCCAACTTATTTCAGAATAGCCAGAAAGTCTGAGCAGAGCTGTTTCTGGGTACACATATACTTGTTTGTACACAGAATTTATAAAGGTGAATGTGAGGTGAATCTTGTGTAGGTGCTGTTTTCTGTTGTGGCTGCTTAAGCATCTTGAGTGTGACTTAGCTGGTTGAGTGCTTTAGTGAAGTTAAAGAAAAACTGCTCGATATCTGCCTGCTATCTGTGTGGCTACTGCATGCTTACTATCTGAACTAACCCTGCTTATAAGGAAAAAGTTCTTTACTGTAAGGGTGGTGAGACACTGGAACAGGCTGCCCGAAGACGTGGTAAATGCTCCATCCCTGGCAGTGTTCAAGGCCAGGCTGGACAGAGCCTTGGGCAACATGGTCTAGTGTGAGGTGGCCCTGCTCATGGCAGGACCTAGATGATCTTAAGGTCCTTTATAACCTTAACTGTTCTATGATTCTGTGGTTCCCAACAGAGGTGAACAGACTTAATTGCTCAGTGCTGGGGGGGTGTCATATAATCCCCCATCTACTTGTTTTTGTCTTCCTGCCTACTTGTTCTCACTAAGTACCTCATGCCAGCTTTGATGCTTGCTGGAATACTCCATGCTTTAACTCATTAAAATGTCATCAATCTGTCTCAGCAAAAAGCCCTTAAAACCCACAAACAAACATGGTCAATTTTCTGCCTCTTTATTAAGTAACAGGCTCAGTGAAGGTTTTCTGTGCATCTGTGAGGGAGATGTAGTTTGGTGGAGAACGCAATAGGAGGAAGGCAGAAGAATTCCTCCTTTTTGGCAGCTGGAGCTGTTATGATGATTCTGGCATGTATGAAAGTATCCAGCCTACAATGATTTCATTAAATTAGATTTCAGTCACATGTGAAGTTCAAGTGGTTAGATTGCATTTGGTCCCTGACTTTTTGGATGCATGCAAGTAAGCATGAATTTTAAGTGTGATGTATGTAAGTATATACTAAAGAGCAGAGCCACGCATGTAGTCACACACTGCAGTTGGTTCTTCGAAGTTAAGTGCGTCTGTGTGTCTAGGAGTGGGTCTTTAAGCTGATCAGAGGGCTGACTGCTGCATTTCATCCATCCAGCTGTAAATACCGAACTTAATAGTAAATGTTTTCAGGATCCAGCTTGCTTTTCTCATGAATTGAGTTCTGACTCCAGATATGTGGGGATAAAAAGAAGAAAGGATTTCAAAGTGCTGTTCCCATTCAGAAGCATTTAAATCTTGAATTTAAAAATAGTGCTTTAGGAAATGGTCATGGCCATGTTGTGTCTCTCACTGAAGATTTCATTCCTGAATTCTAATTCATGTGTCAGGTATACCAAGAATTCACCTTTTGAAATTGAGGGCTTGTTTGATAGATGAGTGATACTGCAGCAAATTATGGAAGTATAATAACATAGCAGAAAGGCTGGATGTAATCCTAGTCTGAATTCAAACCTATTTTGTTTCAAGGCAATAATAGTCAAAGGTCCGCTCCGAGGCAGAGCCATGTGCTTTCAACTACCTTCATTTGTACATGGGTCCAAATGTTCCTGTTTGGATTTGTCTGTTCTTTACCTCCTTTTCTTCTGAGACTTTCCCTGATAGTTTTGTCCTCATGAGAATATTGTTCTGTTGGATACTTCTTATGGCGTTACTGTTTGCATGCTTCTGTGTTCTTCCTTCTTCTCTGTCTTTTGCTTTTATTCTGTTCCTCTTTGCTGCTTCTTTTACAGTTATTTCTTCATGTACAATATGTCATGAGCTTTAGTCTGGCTTCTGGTGGACAAATGGTCACAAGACAGAAATTTGTAAGATGGCTTAAACAGCTGTTCCCATCAGAGTCAAAATATTTAACTCTTGAATTACTGCTAGACATAATGCTTCTAGAGCTGAGGAATATGGTCACTGGTTTGTGGTTGGGGTTTTTTTACCTCCATACCAAAAATGAAGATGAAATGTCAAGATATTCAGAGAAGAAATTGTGTGTACTCTGGGGCATGTTATTTGAATGTGAACTCATTGTTTATGCAAGTTATTCTTCAAATGTTTCAATACCATGATGCCTAAATCATAATATTTTTCATAAAGTTGTGATTTTAGTTATCCATTATTTAATCAGGTGTCCTGGGTTCAGCAGCAGCAGTCATTTTTCTCCTTCTTGGTAGCTGGTGCAGCGCTGTGTTTTTGACTTTTGGCCTAGGAACAGTGCTGATAACACCAGTGTTTTCAGTTACTGCTTGGTGATGTTTTGGTCTGACCAAGGACTTGCTGAGTCTCATGCTCTGCTGGGGAGGAGGGGAAGCCAGGAAGGAGACAGGACACCTGACCCAGACTAACCAAAGAGGTTATTCCATACCACAGCACGTCATGTCCAGGATGAAAAAACGGAGAGCAGAGACCTGGAAGGGTGGGGGGTGCACTGTGGGGGGTGCACTGTGGGGGGTGCACTGCTTGGTCGGGCTGGGTGGTGAGCAGTTGTATCCTTTCCTTGTATTTGCCTTGTCATTATTATTATTGGGGGGAGGTGCATGGCTTGGTGGGGTTGGGATTGATGGTGAGCTATTGTATTCTCTTTCCTTGTATCTGCCTTGTCATTATTGTTATTGGTGGTAGCAGTAGTGGTTTGTGTTACACCTTAGTTACTAAACTGTTCTTATCTCAACTTGTGGGAGTTGCATCCTTTCGATTCTCCTTCCCGTCCCTCCAGGAGTGGAGGGAAGAAAGAGGGGGAAGTGAGTGAGCGAGCAAAACTGCCTGGCTGAGAAGCTTAAACCACGACAATCAGGGAAGGTATACAAATAATTGGTAACTGACAAAATGTCCTAAAATGGAAGCATGGGAGTGCAGTCATCACAAACTAAAAATGCAACAATATGACTGATTCTTCTGAAGTGAATTCCTTGTTAGGTGCTTATCAAGCTTTAGAAGATGTAAGATTTTGGAGTTCACATGGTTTAGAAGAAGTGTTAAATACTTGGCATGAACTAAACTGTAGGCGCAAGAGGAACTTGATGGTATAGTAGGTGGCAGGATTCATTTATGATAATTTATAATGGAATTCCCCTGGAACTATGTATTCCACCTACTTGAATGCACAGTAATGAAAAAGATTATCAGTATGCAACAAATGTTAAGACATGAAAAAATTTGACAGGTTATTGTAAGACATGAAACAAAGTGTATGACTAAGCTACTGTTTGTAGCTAGCTCTTAGTACTTCTGGTGTGCATTGTGGTCTATATATATTGAACTTCCGTGGTTCACCTCTTATCTAATAGCTGTCCATTTAAACATTTTTATTTGTCCAGAATACTGAGCCTGTGTATATTCCAATTTAAAGCCTACAGGCTGCCCGTAACAGGAAGTGCTACGTAAGGTTTTTGAGATGGAGTCACCTTTATTGTACCTGGTAACTGAGTGTGGTTATGTGTTTGAATGGTGTTTTCAAAATTACTGTGAGTTTTGGTTTTGGTTGTTTGTTTTTAGGCAAAAATTCTGGAAATGTTCCAAGTGGTTGGGATGTTGGAGGATCAGGGAGAAAGTAGTGGTTGGTTTGTGCTGCTTTGAACAAACTTCCTGTTATTACTGGAATTTTAGTACAGCGTTCAGTGTGCACATTGAGAGTGTTTGGTTGACTTTTTACCTGTGTTTACCTGAAGTGAACATAGTGGAAAAACATGTAAAATGTGATTGCAGGTTTCTGAAGCAATAATGTCTGTTGGTTTTGAAGGGCTTATTTCTTGTATCTCCAGGATATTCTGTCTATGAGAAACAGGTGATAGCATTTGTCAGTATGATGCAATTTGTTATTAGCAGTGAACTTGATATTTCAACAAATCGTTTGTCAACTGAAATTGGTGCATTCTGAAATGGGTGTCTTTGAAAAACGTACAAAGGTTTTCTTCTTAGGGAGTTAGTAATGCATTATCTGCAATGACATAAGAAAGTGGCGTGGAAGAATTCTCTTTGGTTTGTTATGCTAACCAGTAACATTGAAAAGTGCTAACAGTATCTGGTAGTGTGACCCAATTCACTTCATTACATATAAAAAACCCCAAATTGTTTAAATTAGTGTACAAAGAGAGAACTTTTTAACAGCATAAGTTTTTCTGACAAATCTTTAATTTTTTCTATATGCAAGACTTGCTTAAGGAGTTATAAAGGAGCTCATAAAACTGTCCCAGAAATGCATTTTTAGTAATATTGGGGAGGGTGGAGTAATCTGGTTTAAGCAAATTAGTGATGATTACAAGAAAGTCAATTGGAATGTTGTCCCATTCAGGACATCCTGACTGACTGCTTTCTCGGCTATTCGCTGTCTCTGCAGATTGAGGGACACTTCTTTGGGCATTAGGAATAATTATCATTTTAATTTAATTCCCTTTTTAAGACTGGTAACATTCTGGTTTTGGCAAAATGCACCGTGTGCATTTTTGTTACAGCAATTGAAAATACCACAGTAAATAGAGTCTTACCAGGTAGTGATTTGTTGCAGGAAATGTGCTCTGCTTTCTTTCTTATAGCTTCATGAAATGAAAGATACGAAAATATTTTATTGAAGATATTTTAGGAACATGAAAATATTAAACCAAACAAACACAATAAAACCCCCTAAAGAAACTCGTGGCTGAAACATTTTCCTCTTGACAGTGTGCAGTTACAATTTTATACCTTAGATTGCACTGTGGTTGACAGAGTCGTTCCAGGTCATTTGCTTTTCTTGTTTTGACCTGAGTACAAAGCTGGTGTTGAGATCCTGGGAATATTAGATGGGCTACAGGTCTTGGCTCAGGTTTCAGTAGCAGGTATGTTTTTCTGTGAAGCTTGATAGATCAGTGATAATGAAATACGTGATGTAGATGTTAATACAGCTAATTAGAAGTGTATTGACAGCCACAATAGAGTATTATTGTGAGGGGGAACTAATGTAGACTGATAAATCTACTTTGTAGAGAGGCTTATAATTGATATTTTTAAGAATTTATTATACCACAGCACAGTTATCCCAATCTTATTATAAAGATTTCTATTGAAAATCTGCCATATTTCCAGATGTGTGAATGTACACTAATGATGGTTATTACTTTTCAGAGTTGTGTGCTTAAAACTGTACATCATTTCTCCAGTTTCCAGTTTTACTCTGCAAGCTATTGAAAGCTTCACTGTGATCCAGAGAAGCGCATCAGCTTTCTTTCTGAGGTTCAGTGCATCTCTGAATTGAGCACCATTTTGTTCTGCTTTACAGCACTGCTTGATGTGTGTAGCTGGTGTAGTAGGTAATTGAATTGTCTTATTTCTGGCATAAGCTGGTAGAAGGAAGTTTTCTAGTCATCACATAGAATAGACTGAAAAGGTTGGGCTCATCTTTTAACTCTCCAGGTAAGTAATGAGCAAGCGGTCCACTTGAGTACAGGTGACTGCAGGTGTTTTTATCAAAGCACATATTAGTGTACATATACATATTGGGGATAGGATTTCGGGGGTGAAAATGTAACATCAGTGTAAGAATCATGGTGCAGCTAAACTGTTTGAGAGGAATGGCTTGTACTGCTGTCCTCTGGGACTAGTTGTGGCTGACTGATACACCCACATCAAGCCCTAAACATGAAAGAGTATTTTTAACAGATTATTTCACAGAGTATTTTCTCCAGAGTGTAAGACCAATAGATGTAGTTTTGCGTGTTCCTAACCACTCTGACTTGAAGGGTTAGAAAAGTTGGAGGATCCGACTTTGGTAGGATTAAGACTCTTAATTAACTTGTCCAAAGTAGCAGTTTAATTGGTGTTCTTGTGCTGGCTTCCTGTGTCTTTGTATCGTGTTTCTGCCCTGTTTTGGAGAAGTTTTTGGTACTTCAGAACATACTTAAGAGAAGCATACAGTTATTTGAGGTCCTGATTCTTGTTTTAACAGCAGATGAGGAAATGCTGATTGTACTAATATTGTACCTGATTTGGGAGAAATTGTCTTCTGTGAGCCCAATAAAATGCAGTGTGTTTTAGAGGATAAGGTATCTGGAAACCTGGAGAGGTGTTATGTGATCACTTGCTTTCTCTGTAAGATTAAAATAATACCAGTCACTTTTTGTTTTAAGTGCATTGCTGTCTCTGGAGGAAATCTTTCCTTGTTATATATGAATAGATTTAAGTTCAGCTGTAGGGCAAATAGAATGAAATCCAAAGATAAAGAAACCACACCCGAGTCTCCAATGGCTGAAATTGCTTCGGGTTTGAGGTTCTGCTGTTCTGAAGTGTTCATCCCTAGAGCCCATGCTTGCTGAATGTGCTAGACAAACTGCTGGTAAACTTGCATTTCAGAATAGCTTGCTACATGTAGAGTCTTTACATATATATAGTGTAAAGTAATTTGATGTTTTCCAATTAAATTTTCATTAAAAAGATTATGTATATTTATTTATAAGGATTGTATTTTGGTTATATTAGTGAAAACTGTTAGGTATGGTATAGAGGGCAAGAATGGAGTGGGTACTTGACTCTCTGCACTCTCAAGGTTTTGTCCTCTGTTTATTACTGGTAGATGATCTGTCACTTATAACCTTGGTCATTTCAAACTCTGTTCAGGAACACTTACTCTCTTAAAACAAGTTCTGATGAAATTCATTCAGTGTTAAGTGAGGTCCTGTAATACCAGGGTTTCCCGGCTTGGAAGCTGGGAGCTGCAAGATGGAGGAGAGGGTCTGTAAAGCACACTTTTAAGGAAGGAAACTTGCTGTTATGGAGGTATCTAAGTCCTGTTTTGGACAACATTGTGTGGCACTTGGGTGAAACAGGGTGTGTGATCAGGCTTAGCTTTCAGGGTGATTGTTCCTCAGTGAGGAACAACAATGTTCTTTGCTGAGGAAAATTGTGATGAAGAGCAATTAGAATTGAGAGCAGTGAGATGGTATCGATGGCCAGTTCTGCTTGAAACTTTATTTCAAAGTATTGAAATCTAGAGTAACTAAGCTGTAGTATTTTGTTAGCTTAGATGTACATGAAGTGTAGGTAAAGAACTTCAAATGCAAAATCATTCATGTAAATAGTTTCCCAAGGGATACAAGGGAATGCAGTTCTTGGGGAAGGCAAACAGCATCTCTGGACAAAAGGTCATATGTTGGTGACCTTTTCCTGTTGCTTATTTGCATTGTAAATGAAGCATCTAAATTGAGACAGTGGTGCTCAGGCACATATTAAAATGCATTTGATACTTTTATCCACAAGGAAGTTTTAAGCTGAATGAAAATACAGTGCAGAGTTTACTTCTACAGTGTTGAAACTTGTTTTCTGTGTCAGATCTGGTTGTCCAGGGTGTTAGGCTTCATCACTTGGCTTGTGACTCTTTACAAATCATCAATTGGAAAATCAGAATGATTTCCATCATGAAGCAGAAGCTGCTTATCTTTGCCTCACAGAATGACTTAGGCTTACAATTCTGCTGTTTTCCCTGAAGGAAAAGCTGTCTTGTATAGCAAAAGTAGCTGTAGGGGGGAAAACATCAAATTTGTCTTTAACAGCAGCAGTGTAATAGAAGGACTTGTGTTTGTGTCCCACTTATTGGACATCAGTTATTAGACATTGTGAAATAAGTTGTCCTTGTGACATGCATATCTTGATGTATCAGGAGGTTGAATCTCATTTACATGGGAAAATGATTTTGTGTCCATGTTGCTGCGCTTTCTTTCCTTGTCCTTTGGTCTAACCTTTCTGTGATTCCGTCTGCTACTGTGTTGTGTTTGGGTTGTTTGTTAGTTTTTCTTTGGTTGTTGAATAAGATTTTGGAAAATGGGATGGATTCTTTTCCTTTAGTGATTCTGCAATAACAGTTCAGGCATTGCTCTCTTCTTTCAATAGCTTACAGAAGAGATCAAGGGAGTTCACTGGTCCTTCTTGCAGTTAGGGCATGTTTTACGTATCCTTGTGTTCCACAGCTTCCACTTGTGATCAGATGCTGTTCTGTAAGACGCTTTCCTGAATAGTTCAAGTAAACCCAAAACCTCGTAAATAGGGAGCAAGGTAACTGTTTAACAAGAAATGCTACTGTTTTCCTAATCCTATTATGTTCTTTGCAAAGCAAGCTTGGTTTCCTGACCGTTTGTGTGGACCATTTTATTTTGTTTGTGCTTTACTGTAAGCAGAAGAAATGCATTTGAAATAGCAAAGGAAAAATAAAAATCTGGACATTACACGTTGTACTCAAACCACTCAGACATACGGTTGAACAGTTTTATTATGTGATTTTTCTCTATGGCATTTGCTATCACAGTTATTGCCAAGTGACTGCTAAATTTCAGCTTGAAACAGGCACGGCATGACAGCTGATAATTTCACTGTTCAAATATTGGAAACCAAGACAAAAAAAGACACATAGCAAATATGAAAAGCAGGGATTTCTTTATGTCCTGGGTTCAGCAGTAGCAGTCATTTTTCTCCTTCTTAGTAGCTGGTGCAGTGCTGTGGTTTTGATTTTTGGCCTGGGAACAGCGCTGGCAACACCGATGTTTTTAGTTGCTGCTCAGTAATGTTTACTCTGACCAAGGATTTTCTGAGTCTCACGCTGAGCCAGGGAGGAGGGGAAGCCGGGGGGAAGCAGAGACAGGACACCTGACCCAAACTGACCAAAGAGGTATTTCGTACACATCATGCCCATTATATAAACTGGGGGCAGTTACCTGGAAGGATTAGATCACTGCTGGGTCAGGCTGGGTATCGGTTGGTGGGTGGTGAGCAGTTGTATTCTCTTGCCTTGTTATTTCCCTTATCGTTATTATTATTGGTGGTAGCTGCAGTGGTTTGTGTTATACCTTAGTGACTGGACTGTTCTTATCCCAACCCATGGGAGTTACGTTCTTTCGATTCTCCTCCCCATCCCTCTAGGAGCTGGGCGGGGAGTGAGCAAGAGGCTGCGTGATACTGAGTTACCAGGTGGGCTTAAACCACAACACTTTATTTTTCTGACCCTTTGGAGTGTGTTTGGGTCAGCTTTAAGTTTTTGTCCTCTGGATGTGGTAGCTAGAAAGTTCTTCTCAATGACATTCTCATGTGATCATTTAAATTTGACACCTAAGTTTTCAGGAGGAAAAAGCTTCAGTTATTAATGTTGGTTTCTGTAGTTGTGCCTGAAGGAGTCCTTTAAACCCAACCGTGTGTAAATTCAGAAAATTCATGATTTGAAAAGTCACAACAATTGTAAGGGGGAGGGTGGGGGTGGGAAGAGTAGAATATATGGCTGAGTGACCAAGATAACAAATGGCATGGAATGCCAGTATAGCTGCTTCAGTTTGAGATGTAAATTTATCTAGGAGAGATCACATAGAAAGGGAAGGAAGCCTTTCGATAAGGAAACTGCTGAACAACCATAATGGGTGAGGGATATGGGGAGAGATTTGGGATAAATCTGTAGACTAGGCCAGAGAAAAATACAGCTCAAACTGGAGCAGTCTGAGACTGTCTTTGTGCCTCTTCAATGGATTTTGCTGGCTGGAGATGTGAAATGTTTACTTCCAGGCAAGCAAGAAGTTTCTTTCAGAGGAAAATATAAAGCGTGGAGGATCTTGCAGTAACATCATAGGCCAGGTCACGACTGATGCAGGTCTTTGGGCCTCTTCCTTGGGAAGGCTTTTAAAAGGAACTAGGCGCTCCTTTATTTCTTTACATTACCTGTGATCTGTCCATTTGCGTACTTTAGACTCCTTAGTACTGAAAATGCCAGCTCTAAGATTCTTCGAGAATAAATTGAGTGGGAATTATAGTTATTTCTCATACTTCCATTTCAAGGGCAAAGGTTTGAAGTAACAAAACCTTTTTTGTCATAAGTATTACCTAGGCAAAATTTATTTCATGTTGCACAAATATCTGGACTGAGTCACTGAAAATCTCTTTTCTTCTTGCTCATACACTTTTCAAAGAATGCTAAATTATTATTTTTATAGTCCTTCACTTGCTACAGAGTCTGCCAGAAATGTTTGATTGGGCTTGTGATTATAAAACCCAGTGTTTTCATCTGGTTCCCATATCCTGTTGAAGCAGAAGTCAGTAGGGAAATTGGTTATTCTTTTCCTTGAGTGCTTAGGGTTGGCAGGAATGCTTTATGACCTTCAGTCAAATTAAAATTAATAACTATATTTTCTCTACCCTGTCTGTCCAAATTGCCATAAAAGCTTTATATTGTCTTCCATTCCTGTGAATAGACATCCTTTTCCAAAAGGGATTAATGTGTTTGATTAAGGATACTTAATTTTAATGAAACTAACTCAGTAGCGTTGAAAATTACTTTTAATTATTACTATTAAAACCTAGTAGCAAAGTGTCATGACCAAATGGAGATTTCCTAATGTGTAGAACTGGAGCCCTGCACAGTACTGTGCAGTGGGTTACCAGAGACCAAGCCGTAGATTTAAGGAGCTAAAGACAACAGATGAGTTTCAGTACTGTTAGTGACAGTTCCATCCTTTGCTTCCAGTGATGCAGAGTGACTTCCTTCAAAAATCACTATGGCTGTAGGAGAGTCAAGTGCTGAGCCAAGAGGGTGACCTGCTGAGCTGAAGAGTGAAGAAAATCCCTGAGCTGAGTGTGTGTTTTAGCTGGTCTAAAAGGATAAGCAAAGACTGATAAATTTAGCCATAATTATGGCAATTTGGATTAGAATCATTCTGCTTTCATAGTAAAGAATAGTGTAAACTATAATGCAAGTTGTGTGGCCGAACAGATAACTGCAGTGTTGCTGTCTTGATTTCCCTTTCTTGTGATTTCACCAGGCTGGATCATTCTGTCTCCAGCTTCAGTACTTGTGCAGTACTGTTTTGCCTGCTACACTGGCTATGTGCTGTCCTCCACACCAGTAGTAAAATAGACACCTTCATGTTAGTGTGCATTGGGCACCTTTGAAGTTGCAAATCATCATACCTTGAGCAGTTAAGTCTGTATTATCTGCATTGAAATTTTTCTTTATGAGTTAAGTTTTTCTTACTTTGCAAAAACTACAGATTGCTTACTGTGAACAAGAAAATAATGTGATGCCATGGATGCTGGGCAAACTGACCTAGCTATCTGTGTTCATAAATGCATTGTCATGTATCAGACAAGTATGAAAGTGTTTCTGTTGCTGTATATGTCAACAGTCAAGAGACTGGATTTAGAGGGCATTGTCATTTACTACTGTTAATATTATACCTAACTTTGGAGGATATTTTATTTTCCATCAGTCTTCCCTTAATCAGTTTTTGCAATAAAAGTGGATTTAAAGTGTCTCAAGTTATATTAAAGAGGAAACTCCCAATCGAAATACCTGTGATACAGAGTTTCCCAACTTCCTTGTTTGTCTGACAGTGATTCAGTCTGATCAGTTGTTGATGCTGACTCAGGTGTAACTCCTGGTTTTCTTTTTTTTTTTTTTTTTTTCCCCTTGTGTGTTCCCAGTTTCATGTGACTCAGGTGCACTGCAAACAACGTGACAGTTACAGGAAAATGCCTGTTAGTATCAGGTTAGTTGGTATTTACAATTTGTTTATACCTTCAGCTGAGAAAGAAGTAAGATTTACCAAGTGTTAAGCCTTGTAAGTCTTCAAGCTTTTCTGTCACCTCGAAAACAGCCACTTGAGATGAAATGGAGCACATACGTGAATGAGGAGTATTCAGAGACCTTATCTGGGCAGCAGTTGTTGCTGCACCCAAAAGCAGTTTTATCCCTGCAGTGTTTCCCTTCCTGCTGCTTGCTTTGTCTAGAATTGTCTGGCTGTGGACACTGTGGACACTGTGGACATGTCCTTGGAACTGAAGAAAGCTGCCAGAGCCTGTCACTGCTGCTGGCTGATTCAGGCTGCTGTTGATATCTCAAGGTGTGCTGCGGTAACTCTTGCTAGTGGCTAACAGACCATGGAGTCACAGTCCTGTGCTGTAAATATGTTCTTGTCTTTTGCATCAACCTCAGTTTGTAAGACTGACTGCATTCTCATAAATTGTCCTGCACTTATTTTAATGGAAGGCAGCAAAATATTTTTGCTCCAGTTCTGTTGATTCCTGTAGTCTAGTTCACAGACAATCAGGTATTTAAAGTAAAATAAGAAGGACAAGTTTGGCTTGTATTCAGATGGCTGAAAAATCCCTTCCATTAATTGCAGACCCCTTTAGGCAATTGGTTTCCAAATTAATTGTGATGTAGGCCAAATGTTAAAACACATCACTGATGAATGACCCTGACCCAGGCAAGCTGGGATCTTTTCTGGTCTTGCCTGTTTTTAACACATCGGCTGTTTTATTACCAATGAACCAGGCACTGAAGGGAGTCATATAAGGAAGAAGTTCTTTACTGTGACGGTGGTGAGGCACTGGAATGGGTTGCCCAAAGAAATGGTAAATGCTCCACCCCTGGCAGTGTTCAAGGCCAGGTTGGACAGAGCTTTGGGTGACATGGTCTAGTGTGAGGCATCCCTGCCCATGGCAGGGGGATTGGAACTGGATGATCTTAAGGTCCTGTCCAACCTTAACCATTCTATGATTTTTGCACTAAATGAGTTACTTCTGTTTCCATTTATTTAATGAGTTCTTTTCCCTTGTACACCAAATGCAGACAGAGCTTCAGCCCTCTGGGTTACACCTTTCTGTATTTCTGCTCTGAATCGCTGTTGGAGAGAAGTTGCGGAGTGAGTTCTGGCAGATGGTGGTAGCTGTGCTATTCTGCAGCACAGGGAAGCCTGCATGACATTGCTGTCCTGGAGCTGTGTCAAACAAGCCATGGGTACTTTATAATTTGAATGCTAAAACTGAGATCTGCCCAAGTATTTGTAAGCGAGAGCCAAGAGGTAGAAAATCAGAAAACAAAACAAACCCAGCCTTTTAAGCAGTGTCAAGAGGTTTTGTAAAATTTGCCTCAGGCAAAATCTGACTTCTTCATTTTACAAGATGTTTTGCTTTCCTGTGAAGTCGGATGCTGGAGCGCTCTGCCTTTGATTTTTCTTGGAAGCAGAGAGGGAGACTTTATATATGATGGCTTCAGAAGATTAGGACCCAGGCATTTCACTGTCCTGCATAAACCTGGCATTGAAAATATGTTTGTACAGCTGTCACCTTTGTCCCTTAAGCTATTCTCTTCTGTGGTCAGTGGGTGTTTCTCATGTGTCTGTCGATGACAGCTTGGGAAGGGACACACCTTGTGGGAGAAGATTCTTTAAGTCTGTGCCCTTTTGACGGTGTTGAGTGGAGCAATGTCCAGAAAACCTTTCTGAGAGAGTTCTTTGCTGGATAAAATTTTTTTTGTCAGGCAGCATCTAAAATTCAAATGCGCAGATCAAAATCAAGAAGCAGGAAGAGGTTTGGTTTAAAAAAATGAATCTATAAAATGCGTTTAAGTACGTGCATGCTAGAAAAGGATTCAAAATTGTATTTATGTTGTCTGGACCTTGTGCACAGTTGCAAATTCAGTGCAACAACCTTCCCGCTTGGTCGTTGATGAAAATAAATGCTTAAAAGTGGATTCTCAAACCTTCCTTATAAATGATGATTATGTCAACTTCATCTGTCAGCAGTTTGGCCATTAAGGAACAAAATCAGAACTAATGCCCAGAATGCAGAGGCTTTGCCTATTTATATTCTTATTCTGTTTCTCTTTCCATTTGAGGTGATGTGCAAGGAAATTTATTTTGGATACTAACTATGTGCCTTTCTAGTGTTCTATCACCCTATCCTGCTTTCTTTATGTATAACAGAAGTTAAACGCAGAACTCTTTATCTTGGGAATTTCTGCAAAGATACTCTTTGCAGAAAACAGTATGTAGGAAAAGGATTGAGGTGCTTTGGGACTATCTTTAGTTAAACTGTCTGTTTTTTCACTCCATTGTCCTGGTTTAAAGCTGTTCTACAGTACCACGGTGTGGAATTAGTGGTTCCATAACTAGAGGTGCTTAGAATAAGTCATTTTTCTCTAATACTACTGCTGCTTTGGTTCTATTTTAATATTTTTCTAGAGCATGACAAGCAAACAAATGTGAATATTTCTGATAAATAGGTGAAGAGTCTGTCTGCCTTTTCCTTTATGTAGTTTGGGGTTTTTCTTTCTTCCTTTTCCTCATGATGCTCTTGGATGCTCTTTATCCGTTGGCACAGAAACAGAAGAAGGAGAGGCAGTCATAACAGGATGCAGAGCATTTATTCTCAAGATGATTCTGGGCAGCTGAAATCACAGTTAATTGCAGCTGAGCAGTGGAACTTTCAATACCATGGTGCATAAATTTTTACAAAAGCTGCGATCTGTGTTCTGCATTTTCCACTGACAAAGAAAGAAATGGGTATTAGGCAGGGGATTAAATGGCATAATTCTCTTCGTATGTGTTTTGGCTGTTCATTTGCGAATGCCCCAGCAGTGATTTATTGGAAATCTCATCATGATGTACCCTTTCAAAGAACAGTGGAAAGCCCAGATTAATGCAGTCTGTGCTGTCAACAAGCTGGGAAGTTCCACATGAGTTTTATAAAAAAACCTTAAAAATGGGGGTTGAGGGTTTTAGTAGATGGGCTTTTTGATTTGTGGTGATTCTATCGATTCTCCCCTCCCACCCCTCCTTCTCCTTAAGCCCTGTTATTCTGCTGAACCCTGGCTTGGTAAATGATTCCATGTACAACTCAGGATGCATTATCTTTTGAAGTTTAATTTTGGAACATTTTACCAGGTGTGAAACCTGCTGCCGTTTGTTTGAAGCAAGGGTCAAGTTTCACTTTCTTTTTGAAGAAAGCAAAGACATTTTCTGCAGTTCTGGCTGGATGAATACATAGAATTAACTGATACAAAGGCTTCCAATTTGACACTTCCTTCTAAGAATTTGTTTTGCATGACTTGCTGTGTGTTGGAAGGGCTGAGAAAGCAGCTTTGTCAATTGCTCTTGTCAGCAGGAGCTGACAGGTTGTTTAGAGTCAAGGGTTATAGAGATTAATCATGTAATCATTAGCTGTGCTCAGGGTGAGTAGTTAAGGAGTTCTCAGATATCACCGGGTAAATAACTGCAGGGAAACCCTGAGCTCATAGAAGGTCTCTGCTGTGGGGAGCAGTACTACCTCACTCACCAAACTTGGATCAAGAGTCCTTAACAGTCTTCTGTTTTCAGCCCTTAACAGAGGGGTGTGTCCATCCTCACACGCTGATAACTAAACCTTTTGGAATGCTTTGTGAGGCTATAAATACTGAGTGCACTATTTTGGTTGCAGCACCTGTGAAACGGAACTGGGAGAGGGTGAGGGAGGGAGCAGTTCTCTGCCATTAAGGGCAATATTCCTGCCTGACACCTGCTTGGAGGTTGACAGCATGTCACATGTGCTGTGCTACTGAGCTGCAGTTATCTGCAGTTCAGTGCTGCAGAGGCAGCCAAGGCTGCTTTGATTTTTAAACTGTTACTTCTAAGGCAAATGTTTGCCAGTGAGAGTTTCTCAAGGACTTGGGCGCAATCTGGAGGCAGTGTTCCTAACCGTTCTTTATTTCAAATAGAACAGCCCTACAACAAAGAACATCACTGTTCTCTGCACTGGGTCTTAATTGCTGTGGAATACCAATTCGTTTTTGCAAGCTTGTAAAGTGTAGGGTGGCACAATAGGCAAATCCTTTTCAGAAGGAGGATTGTCCCTGCAGATTGAAAAGTGTTAAGTGAACATTATAGATGAGTAAACCTAGTTAACTTCATACTCAGGAGAAGCACTCCAGAGCTGTTGAGGGTATGTGTGATTTTATGATCCATGCTCTTATCTGGTAATATTCCCTTACCACCCCCACCCCCCCATCCCCACCTTCCTCACTCACCCCCCCTTAAATTTAGCCCATCTGTATTCATGTTCTTAACCTTTTACTAGACTGACTGCTTATGTGAGTGCAGTCAAGCAAAAGGCACACTGGAGATAACTGGCCTGCAGGGCTTTTTTGTCTTACTGCTGCCTTTAATGAGGTACAGTTTTATTATGGGGTGGATACTGCAAAGCTGTGAGCATTGACAGGATAAACATACTGAATGTTGCCAAGGAGAGCCAAGAAAAATGTTCTCTTTGTAGGTGTTGAGCCTTGTTCTGATACTCTCAGCTTTGTGAAGGAACTTCTAAAAGTTCCCAACATAGATCCTGGGGAGCAGCTTCGAAGTTCAAGGCACGTGTACCCATCTGCTGCTTTGAGCAGATCATGTACACCTTTGACAGCTTCTGGATCCTGAAATAGAAAAAGCAGCAGAGAAAAGTTCATGTTTTTGACTTGATCCCTGTGCTCTGTTGGGTTCTCTTTGGGGATGTTGCTTAGCAGGAGCTATAGCAACTGCAAGATGGGAGAATCATTTGAAGTCTTCAAGGTAGGGGTTATGTCACTGTTTTGGGGACTAATATGAGGATTCTACAGTTATCCTTAAAGGTATTTGAACTATGGGACATTTGAGCAAAGAGCCAAGGGAACAGTGGTGGGAACAGGGTTCTGGCAAGCACAGCTGCAAAAACATGAAGCTGTTTCTCCCTAAAGATTTGGAGGAAAATATCGGTGTTTCCTTTCACAGTGAATCTTGGGATGTGTAAATGGAAAAGAGAATGACAAGGGAGCCTTTACTGCCCAACAATATTTCTGAAGGCAGTTTGTTAAAGCTTGTGAGTCATATGATGTTAGCATGGATTCTTTTTTCTTTGATTTCTTCTGTTCATTTCAATTCTGACAGCTTAAGTCCGGGTGGGAGAGATTCTCTCTGGCTCCCACCTTTTCTCGTGTTCTGCAGTAGCTGAAACAAAACACTTGAAACTCTTAATGTTCGTAATATGTGAAAGAAAGACTTCCCTGTCATTTCTGCTGAAGGCCTGTACTTCAGGATTCTAAGAAGAGTTATTTCTGTGCTATCATTATCTTTAAGATTCATGGTACCCTCTTCTCTTCCCTGTATCTCTTTGTAGGGATACCTTTTGTGATAAGACAACTGCTTTCAGTCTTTCCCTCTTTATATTTTGGTAGCAAAGTACTGTAACAGGTATGTACAGTAAAGAAGGGGAGGAAATTAGCCCTGCCTGAAGGGGGGAGTAGGGCAGGACCAGCCCGAAACTTTCAGATTAGTGAATGGCTTTACTTGAGTGCCATAAGCTCTATTTTTTTTTTTTATTTTATTTTTTTTTGGCCCTAAACCTGTCTGAGTAACAAAATGACAGCAGTTTTTAGTTCTGCTTTCTACAGAATCCATTTCTAGAGGAGGAAAGGAAATGAAAAACACAAGTGTGTTTTTAAATTACAGTTCTCTGAGGTGAAGTGCCCGTGTCACTAGCCACATTCGACAACATTATTAGCTGGAGTAGCAGAGGTAAAAGCAAAATAAAAGGGAAGCATTATGCCTTTTGCCCCTCAGACCACACAATTATTGAAATGGTTAGTTTGGGACATTTTAAAGCTAGGAATTAAGGAATGATTGGAGTGTTGGTAACTTTCCATAATACCAAAGTCACAGGGGCTGGTTTGTCAGTGACTGAGATGGAGCCTGTCATTTCCAGAGATCTAGTCTGAATGTAGGGGTGAGACGGTGGTTTTCGTCTCATTCTCTGGTGAGAATATTGTTTCTCATAAAACCAAACATGACATCTAGCAAGTTTAGTACCTTCTGATCAGGTGAGGCTGTGGACTTGAGCAGTAGAGATCACAAGGTTTGTTATAAAATGAGGTACTTTGCTGTGCCTGTACTTACTCCCTTAAATCAGGTTTCTGCTGTTTAGTATGGCAAATCATGTGCAACTACAATCAGAAGATTAACTTTTGCTAAGATGGGTAGAGTTGTTACTTTGTGAGCTCCTGACTTGGTTGACAGACCTGCCCTAACAGCTTTCTTGTTCTCAGTTCAGTGACTATTGTTGCATTGTTTGTGTAGTATTACTCTATACCAGACTGTGAAACCACTGCAAAAAATACTTGTGTGAGGTATATGTGTGTGGTTTTCTTTGAGTGGTTTGTTTTGTGTTGTTTTGATGGTTTTTTGTTTGGGTTTGGGTGCATTTTTTGTTGTTTATTTCTTTTATCTCTGATCCTTTCACTGATCCCCTTTACAGCACAGCTCTCTGAATACTTATTCTGGTTTAAGTGACAAGTTCTGTCTCTTGCCACACATAGGCACAACAGATAGCCCATTTCTAGCTACTTAAATTGACTTTGCTGCTAATATGTCATGAAACTGTGTGCGGCCTTACTGAGGGTTCATGGTATTGTTTCAGTTTCCATTTTTCACAGAAGATTCTTTCAGTTTCTTCATTCAGTCACTGGATAACTATCTCCATAAATGCTAAAAAGCATCTGGAAATCATGGTAATTAGGTCCATCACAACATCCTTTTGTACTGGACTGAATTTTAAGAGTCCTTTCTGTATTTAGAAAGTAGAGCTTTGAGTTCTACTTTTTGAAGACTGATATTGTGTCTGTCAGAATAGTACAGATTCAAATATCCTAGAAGGAAAACTTAAGTCACCTCAGGTAAAGTATAAATGAAAAAGTAATACAGCTATTTGGAATCTGATACTACAGAAAACATTAAAATATATTAACATTTTTCATACTGAGATAAGGGGGGTCAGTGTATTAGCTAAACTGACATGTTAGTGTACAAGGTGTGCTCATGACCAACTGTAGTCTTTAAGTGTTTGGGGTTTTTTTGTTGTTGGTTTTCAAGTTGTTGCTCCTTAAAAGTTGGGAACTAAGTTGTGCATCAGAGTGAATTTTTGGAAGAGATTAACTGTTCGTAGTGAATACTGTTCTGTTTCTTGTATCATTTGATGTGTTGCAGCTGTATTGTATTATCAGGGAGGGACAGTTCCTGTTGGGAATTAGAAGTGTTTTATTATAACAGAGTGAGAGCAAATTGACAGAAGCTAGATTAACCCTTGTTCTGAAGCACCCTCTAGAAGGCCACCTTGGAAATGCTAAGGAAGGCTTAACTCCTCATTCTTTGCAGACTAATCTTTTTAAGATTCTTTTGTAGGAAAGGAAGTTCTTTGGGGATTTCAGGTATTTTTGTATGCCACAATGTATTTCACCATGGTGTTCTTCTACTTCTGTTAATCTATCCCTGCTGTCCTGACAGAGTGGAGAGCCGTAAAGCATGAGTCATATTAGTAGAAGTTTTGATCTGAAAATGTGGATTAATCTGTGCTCTTCCAAAGGTATGAATTTGGAGTATGTGGGCTGAAGCTGTTAACACTGCAGCATTGAGCCGAACACTGAGTGCAGAACTTGGGCTACAGTTTCTGCTTAGTAATGTACTTTTGTTTCCTGTTGAGCCTGAATGATGAATACTTTTATCTCTAATATGATCCTTTTTTTCTTATCTCAGCATTTGTGTAGGCAGTCTTCCTTAAGTAGAAGGCAGGTAGGTAGAATACAAAATAGCCTGAGGTGCACAAGCAAAATACTTCTTGTTTTCAAAGCCTTGGCATCTCTTCTTTTCTGAGAGAGTGTTCTATTTCAGGAGCACTATGGAGAGTCTTAATGGCTATTTGCTGCTTCTCTGTTGTATGGCCATATAGGTCTTCCCTTCCTATGGTATTATTCCCTTTTCCCCTGGTATTAGAGAACAGCTTCCTGCTGTTTGCAGAGGTCCTAATCAGTGGGTTACGTTAGCACAGCATTTTTTTATATACAATGGGAACATTTCACGATGCGTGTTCTGTTTTACGACACAGTGCATCAGAGTCTGTCTGCTTAAAATCCAGTTAAGGTCTGTAAAGCCTGAATAGATCAACTGCCTGGGGAAACCAAGTTTACTTTGTTAAGAAGCAAAGTAAGAACATTGTGAGTGGTGTGTTCAAAGTGAGGATTTTTTTGTTGGTGTGGTGTTTTTTTTTTTGTTGTTGGTTGGTTGGTTGTTTTTTTTTTCTTTATGAAGAAATAAGTTAACTTTTAGTACAGTTGAACACCTGCCTAGCAGAACTGTTCTCACTCATTTTGAATGTTATCAACCGCTGTTAGGGTATTGTAGATATCCAGCACTTAAGTAGTGTTTAGAATCTGATTTAGGGCCATAAACATATACAAATTGATGGTGGTACTTTACAAACTATAGTGTAACTTTAAAGGTTTACTGTTATCTACTAATGACCAGAATTACCCACCCTTCATTTTGTGGTATGCTTACATTTCCACTGGAATAAGCTTTACTATTCTCGTTGTCTGTCTTTCCCTCCCTCCCCTGAAAGAAATTGCTTGCATATATTTTATGGTGTTGACATCCTCTTCCTTCTGCAAGAAATTATTGGTTTTTTTTTTTTCCTTAACAGACTTTGTATACTTGTTTATGATCATAGGAAATAATGTGGCAAATCTACTTGGCTTGTAACTCTGATGATACTGTCAGCCACTTTCCATGAACGTTAGAGGAAAAGAAAATCCAATTCAGTTTTCTTGTCTGCCCTGTGTTAACACTGATAATTCTACTGTTCATATTTCTTGTATTTCTTATAAAAAAAATATAGCTTTCTTTGAGAGATGGCAGTAACAGGCACAAAAGATTCCTGGGAATACTTGAGTAGTTGCTGCAAGTGTTTTATTATATGCTTAGAGGAGAAAAAAGGTATTACTGCTAAACCATTAATATATCACAAACATTTTGCATGTTTTGGATGGAAGATTGCCTTATAGTTCAGTGATCTTGATTATAACATGATAGAGAGCAGATCTGAGATACTGAGGTTATTAGAAACTAAATACTTTATCCAGCTTTGGATGCTTTTGGTCATGTTATAGGTGTTTTTAGCAAGCTGGGACAAAGCTTGTAACAATTTTCTGACTAAAGTCTACTTTAATGATGTTGGTACAGCACAGAGTGAGATTTATGGATTTTTTTTTTTCTACCTTTTCAAAAACTGTTTGTTCCAGCAGACTTTTTTTCTTAATGTCTGAACTTCCCTTCATAAATTCTGCCTTAAATTGGGCCTTTCTGCCTGATTAATTTCCTCAGTTAAGATAGCCATGCATTTTTTGAGCATTATTGTAGTTTCCTTGTAGGGTCACTTAACTACACCATTTTTTATTTGCTTAGGGCAGTCATACAGTAGAGAAGGATGAAAAATACTAAAAATGAAAGAATTTTGGACAGTTTTTAGCTTTGGTTTAACAGTATTACCTTTATTTGTCCTATATATTTGATGGCCGGGGGTGGAACTTTTATGCAGTCTGTGCTTACTTTTAGCTGCCAACATCTTCAACCACTTTTCCAAAGTTTGAAGAAACGTGATAGCAAATAAAGAGGAAAATAGACAGTTGTAATCATGGATGAATAGAAGGATGTGTGATTGGAAGGTCATTAATTTGCTTTTTGAAACAGGAATCATCCCTAGGTACATTTAAATTGCTCTCCATTACTTATTTCGATTGCTTAATTACTTGTCTTATTTACTTCATTACTTTTTTCTATTACTTTAAAAAGCATCTTGAATTAGTTATGAAACCTGTTCTATGAGAAAAGTCTGTGTTTAGCTTTCAGCTAAGTATTTCTAGCAATCATGGTAATGGTTTTGCTGAATGAAATGTCTAAATGTTTTAGAACTACACTTCCTTTAAAGTAGCGAAGCCCCTGTCATATTAAGCAGTCCCAGGAACTATATTACATAGCAGGACGTAGACAAGGCCATATTTAAATGCAGAATAACTGAGGAGGAAGCATGTCTTTTCTGCAGAGTTGAGAGCACACGATTAATGAGGTGGAAGATTTGCTGGAGCTGAGCTCTGCCAGAAGGCTTTCTTATTCCTGCTGTACGTTACTGTTTTTATTCGCTCCGCTTTATTGCCATGTATGAAACACCTAAGCATGGTGCCATCGCACCCCTTCTACTATACCAGGATTGTTTCTACCACAAATTACAGGGTTATGACTGACCGAGAAGGGCAGGGCTTGGTCTCTTGTACCTCTTTATGGCATTGCAAATAGCTATGCAATCATCCTGGAGTAACAGTGGAAGGATACAAATTACAGACTAACCCAGTCTGCTGGTGTTTCAGTGCAAGTGCCTGTTTATGTCAGCTGGTTGTTCCAGAAAAAGCGCATGGACATAAAGGGAATGCTGAAGGGTCAAGAAGGTCTTGCATAGGCATAAGGTGCATTCAGTAGGTATTACTGAAGTTACTAGTGAAATAAGCTACCTGAGAATAAACTATTGGTGTGCAGCAGTTGAAAGACTGTAGAAAGCTTTCTTCAATTTGAACTGCGGATGAGTATGGGGAAGCAGACAGTAATTAATGGAAGTGAAATTTAGTCAGAAGAATCATCCATATTCAGAAAATGCCAGCAAAGCTGTGTCTCTGGTTTCTGATACAGTGCAAAAGTATCGCTTATTAGGTCCTTAAGCAGTTATTACAGAGGTGGGAAGGAGAGGAATGCAGATCCATACATGAAGGGTCACATAAGCATTGAGGTCTGCTTGGTAAGGGTAAGAGGTTAAACAAAAACAGAGTCTGTCACAAAACACTACATACAGTACCAATCTTAAAGGAAACTGCTTTCTAAGATGGTATTAGTAGTCTTGGTCTTCTGATATTTGGTGTAATAACAATTGTACATCTCTATATAAACATTACTAGCATACACTGTATAGGAAGGTTGAATTTAATTCTCTTAAGGCTAGTTGGGATAAGAAGATGTTCTTTTCTATCCCCCAAGGTAGAAACAGAAGGCCTGATTTTTCTTCAAGCACTTTGAAAATCAGAAGCCTGCAGATGAAGGTCAGGTAGAATAGCTAGCACCAGTTTGATCCCCCTGTGAATGGTGGAAGGCTCCAACTCAAATATATTTACTGAGACTCTGGCAGGGATGACAATCCTTTTGAAGTCTGAAGCATCACAGCCCAAACAAGCACTTGAAGAAAAGTGTCAGTTTGGAACAATAGAAGTATTTAGAGTAGAATTGCAGAGTCATAGAATAGTTAGTGTTGGAAAGGACCTTAAGATCATCAAGTTCCAACCCCCCTGCCATGGGCAGGGACACCTCCCACTAAACTGTGTCACCCAAGCGTCTGTCCAACCTGGCCTTGAGCACTGCCAAGGATGGAGCATTCACAACTTCCCTGGGCAACCCATCCTAGTGCCTCACCACCCTTACAGTAAAGAATTTCTTCCTTATATCCAATCTAAACTTCCCCTGTTTCAGTTTGAACCCGTTACCCCTTGTCCTCTCACTACAGTCCCTAATGAAGAGTCCCTCCCCAGCATCCCTATAGGCCCCCTTCAGATACTGGAAGGCTGCTATGAGGTCTCCACGCAGCCTTCTCTTCTCCAGGCTGAACAGCCCCAACTTTATCAGCCTGTCTTCATATGAGAGGTGCTCAGCCCCCTGATCATCCTCATGGCCCTCCTCTGCACTTGTTCCAACCGTTCCATGTCCTTTTTATGTTGAGGACACCAGAACTGCACACAATACTCCAAGTGAGGTCTCACAGAGCAGAGTAGAGGGGCAGGAGCACCTCCCTCGACCTGCTGGTCAAGCTCCTTTTGATGCAGCCCAGGATACGGTTGGCTTTCTGGGCTGCAAGCGCACACTGCCGGCTCATGTTCATTTTCTCATCAACCAACACCCCCAAGTCCTTCTGCACAGGGCTGCTCTGAATCTCCTCTCAGCCCAACCTGTAGCTGTGCCTGGGATTGCTCCGACCCAGGTGTAGGAGCTTGCAGTTGACATGGTTAAACTTCATCAGGTTGGCATCAGCCCACCTCACAAGTGTGTCAAGGTCCCTCTGGATGGCATTCCTTCCCTCCAGTGTGTCAACTGAACCACACAGCTTGGTGTCATGGGCAAACTTGCTGAGGGCGCACTCAATCCCACTGTCCATGTCACCAACAGAGATGTTCAACAAGACCCATCCCAACACCGATCCCTGAGGGACAGCACTCGTTACTGGTCTCCAGCTGGACACTGAGCTGTTGACCACAACTCTTTGCATGCAGCCATCCATTTCAAACGATTCTGCATTGAGTCTGCCAGTGAGTTCCATCTCCTGTCATAAGACTGCAAGCTGTTAAAATATGTGCTATTTATTTTTAGGATTAATACAGCACAAAGGTTTGAAGCATTAAAAGTTTCATACATGGGTTTAAAATCTGGGGGGAAAAAAAAATTGTCTCCTCCAGTTTGTTAATAAAACTTTGGCTTCGAGAACGTACAAGTAGATAACGGTATATGGACAGGAGTGTGGAGTTACTTCTGCTTTTGTTTAGCTGTATGATAGAAATGAATGTTATCTTTTCATTTGCATATTTGATCTTCCTGCACCATAATGGACTTGCACACACAGAACAATGGGATTTTGCCCGTTTCTCGTGTAACCTGAAGCCTTGGAAGTTGGAAAGAATAGCTCTTATTCTGTAAAGTATCAGTGCATGAAACATTATACAAAGCAATTCATAAAGGAATTGGGATTAACTGGAATTTGCCGTTAGAAGCTACTAACTCAACTCTGTGTTTAAAATCTCTAAGAATTGGAGAGGGAGTGAAAAAGATGGGTAACTTAAACACAATTGAGAAAAATAAAGCCATTTACTGCTAGGATTTTGTAAAAATGTTCTTCTTCTCAAAGGTATAGATCTATTAATTTTCAAAGCTGTGCATACAAAAATCATCTAGATCAGAAGCTTTCCTGGAGCTTATGTTGTCTTTGCCTATATAGAGCTTCTGGAATGGGTGTAGGGAATTGTATGTGTGTTGAGAAAGCTGTTGGTGTTACTCAGAAGCACACTTAATTCTGATGTGCTCTGTGCTGTTCTTTCCTGCTTATGTATGAATATTTGAAAGAACTTAATGTTAATTATCCTTTTTGTAAGGAGTCAGCATTGGTTACTCCGAACTTGAGAGTGGATTGGCATTCTACTTTGAGCCTTCAAGTTGGCTGTAGTCGCACCTAATTCTGAGTTGGTTTTTGCTATGGTACTTCAGGAGTGTTCCAGTTTCTTGAAATTACACAGAGATGTGAATTCATAATTCTGATGACTCCAACAGTAAATGTTTCATTTGTATAGCTTGGGGGAAGATAGGAAACAAAAATTCCCGACAGAAATGTAGCCAAGCAGAGAAGTCTGAAAACTGCAGTGATTTATAGCCTTGCTAGAACAAAATTATGTGAGGCTGCATGGCCCTTAATAATATCAGATATATTGCTTCGACTGTGACATGATTGTTTTAGATATCTCAGTCCCTGATTTCTCTAAAAATCTATGGGTGTATTGTCAGCAGTGTAGTCTGTTCTGGTTACACTGGAACACTGTAGCAAGATTTCAGCAATCACTACCATGGGAAATGGTCCATTTTAGCTCTCAGCTCAGTTATTTCTGAGAACAATCAACCTTCTTTAAAACACAGGTTTTACGCCTTGTTACCATTCCTAAATACTGGTTTTCATAGACATCTCTTTGGGGCTATACAAGTGCTAGTTCAAATTCTCAGTAACTTCTCTACTAATTCTGAACTAAAGATTTGTGGCAAGACTAGGTTTTTTTAGGAGCAAGTGCACATCTTTCCTTAAAATCAGCCCTTTGGCTGCTGTGTGTGAGTTGAGCTGGCCCAAGCTAATCTGGGTGAGGTGTGGCCTCTGCACATGTCCTGTGTTTGATCACTTCAGTCCAAGTTCTTTGGATGTTTACAGCTATTACAGGACTGGGGCTCAAAGCCCATCCAGTCTGGCATTGAACACTTCAGTGGGGCATCCACAGCTTCACTGAGAAACCTGTTCCAGCCTCTTCAGTTTTGAGAAAAGGATGTTATGTGGGACAGTGACAAATGCCTTGCACAAGTCCAGTGCATCGTCTGAGAAGATGTATGTATTCCATAGACAGTTTCTATACTCTGTCAGAGTTGGGAAGTTCAGGTCCAAATGATTAAGTAAGCAGTTAGATGAGTGCAGTCAGAACCATGGTAGTTACCAAATTAGCCCTGCTTCCTTTGAGAAAAAAAAAAAAAAAAAGGGAAGAAAAAAGATGGTGTTACGGTTCTTGACTGATCTCTGATGTTTTCAAGCTCCACAAATGAAATATGACTGTAATGCAAATTTAAACTTTGTCAATCAGCCCAAACCCTGGAGAGAAAAAGGAAGGTCTTGTGCTTCATTTACACTCCATCCATCACCAGTGCCATTGCTTCACTTCCCATTTGTTTCATGAAGGCACCTCCTCAAGAGTAAAAGTTGGAAAAGGAGTTTAAGGCAATGATTGACAGCATGGGGTGAAACCTTTACCAACGGAGGCCCACTTGTCCTTTCCAAATCCATACTTCAAGACCAAAAATCTTTATGCTACTTCTAGACTGCAAAATATGTACTGTATCCTGTGCTAGGCTTTATCATGATACACAGGATGACTTTTTATTGTTTTTCTCATAACAGCCATGCTTTAAAAAAACTCAGAAATAAATGTTTTCTTATCGATCATAAAATCCAACCCTTCATAATAGCCATCAAACTCTTAATTCTTCCATGAAGCAGTTAGCCAAGAACTGTGGTTTCTGTTTAAGGGGGGGGGGGGGGGGGGGGAAGGGCATTTTTCCCAAAAGTAATGGAGAAAAGCAGCAGGTTCAGTAGTAGAATACACCCACCAACATATTTTTTTAAGTCAGTAAAATATAAAGCAATACTAAATTTGCTTGGCATATTTGTATTTATATAAGTCAGATTATTTTTTTGCTTTCCTAACTTGAAGGCTGTGGGATTGTTTCCAAACAGTCTGATGCTTTAAGGGTCAGGAGCCTTATAAAGAACAAACAAGAGACTAAATTTTGCTTTTGCTTATACTGAGTTCATGCCAGAATAACTGAACTGATGTTACTGGAGTTAGTTATCCTTGTGCAAATCCAGAGTAATAGAATAAACTGAGCTTTCTTATCTTGCTGTAAGGAGGTCTGAAAAATAAGAAATGTATTTCTGTCAGGTGACTTTACTTTTGTTAAGACAGGCAACAATGAAACTACTCTTACCTGCTGGTTTTATTCTATTTTTAACTGTAGTTGTCCTTCTGAATTTGTATTGGTATTCCTTGTGAATGCCAAGGCCTTGGAGTTTAAGGAAAGGCTCTAGAAAGGGGCGCTGGCACAACTAAGCTTTTTCAATATTGTGGGAAAACATCCCTAATGAACACATAATCTTTGACAATTGCTTGTTTGCTGTTTGCTCACATCTGTTTTCTTTGACAGTGTGATCCTGAACAGAGGAGGCTCTTTCTCAGCAAGTGTATCTTTGTTGTGGCGCTTTGTCTAGGATTTTAAGCAGTGGTTCATCTCATGGTGCAAGTATTTCCAGCTTGGGACTGGTTTGTAGGTTAGTGTTCACTATTTCATCATGACTCCTTGAGGCAGGGTCCCACTTGGCTGCCCGCTGTAGTTGCTATCCCACAATGTGGCTTCTGCTGCTACCCCATTTCTAGAGGAGAATCTGAATGAACAAAATTAAATTGTAAAGTTATGAAACAAATAAACTTCTCACTGTTGGAAAGGAGCTATAGTCATGTGAATCCTTTCTTACCCTGCAGTTTCTAGCCATTTTCAAGTGCATTGCTGAAGGGATTAGAATTGGAATGATTAGATTGGTAGAGAGATAAAGTCTGATCTCCCATGTGAAGCAGGGCTGACCTCAGGTATCTAGGGTGTGGGGGGAAATCCACTGGTTTTTCCATTCCTGAGTTGAGGGTGCGGGGAAGCATATGTAAACTTGGATGGTTTGTTAGAACGATGACATCCACTTTTACTGTTTTCCCCTCTTGCATTTAATCTCATGTTCAAAGTGTGTTACTGTTCCTGACATCAAAGATGATGTTCCATTGCAACTGTCTAGATTGCCAAAACTTTTTTCATTTCTACGCTAATAGAAACTGTTAGTGAGAGGGACTAGGACTAAAGACTTTAATGTTGTTTTTTTTTATTTCCCATGTTCTCAAACCAGTGCATTTAAGGAAGCATGAGTTTTAATTATTATGTAAACATTAACAGTGGAAAAAAGTTCCAATTTCATTATGTAAATAGCAGAAGTTGTAGGAAACTTTAAGAATGACACTGATGTCCTGTATGCTTTCACAGCACCCTTGGCATTTTCCCAATTCACAGCTGACTATAAAATTCAGTCAGTACGGCTTAGAAAATATATGCAGCATATTCAGCAGCCGTGAGGAATCCAAGCTGACAATGTACATTTACATAGGTTAATAGTTCTTAAAACCAATTTCAGTGCAGTGGTTCTGGAATTAACTTTCTAATAATTGTACAGATGCCTGGGCACCTGGAAAATTTGACTGGTATGTTTAGACTAACAGTGGAATATGTCTGAGAAGCAGAGCAACAGATATTTGTCATTTCAAAGTTTTAGTTGGATCAGGGACAGACCTAAAAGTTTGGACCTGTTTAATGTCAAAGTTACCCTAGCACAGAAAGCAATCCAGCCCTCCTGGAGATGTCAAAGAGCATCAGGAAGAAATAGCAAACCAAGTCATTTTTGCTGAAGGTGCTGCATGGTCTTTAAAGAGTTACTTTCGTGACAGTTCTGCAGTAATGAACTTGTCTCTTACCGCAGGCTGAGCTTATTTGTTTAGTCAAACTGGGTATGAGTGTACATGCAGAGATCTTGCCATTATACAAAAAAGAAGTCCTTAACTTTGGCCATATGCAACCTGAAAAATGAGTTAGCTGTCATTAACCTTACTGGCCCTCCCTCTAAAATGGTTTCTATCTAAAGCTGACAGGCTCACATCAGTAGGCAGTAGTACCAAGGCAGGAGCAAGGCTGTGGGTGTCAAAAACAGATGCAGCCTGCAAAAATATTTTATTAATGTTTTTAATTTTGCATGGGGGCTGGCTACATATTTGTATTGTATCTTGGGAGCAAAGGAGAACCCCAGGCTCCCACCCACACTTCTTTATCATAAACCCCTTTAATATTCTCCCCATAACAAGGGAGCGGGGGGATTTCTGTGGGGCTGAGGCAGAACTCTAAGCAGCATCTTAAAGCAATGATGCAGGTGAGGGGCCTGCTAAGCCTCAAAGAGTACTTTTTGCCACATCTAGAGTGTGTCTGTATCTGTACGGATTATAAAACAGTAAAGAGGGAGAGAAAGGGAAGGCTGTCTTCAGAGTCCTCAAGAACTTGTTTAACCAGTAAATCTAAGATTCTGGTAAGTTTTGTGGACACTAAAACAACTCTAAAAGGAGCTGTGGAGGAGCAGGTAGATGAGATTCTGAAGGGATTTCTCACTGGTCAAACCTCAGGTCAAACCCAGATGCCAACAGCATCCTTGTGGCCAAGCAAGCAGAGAATGTAGTTCTGTGTACCATTTCCTTACTTTCAAAGCTCATGATCATTTATGGTTATATAAAAGGGGTTTTAATGCTAGTGACACTGCCAAGAATATCTAAACCCTGATAATTTTGAGAATAGAGTCTAATCTACAGTTCTTACTATCTTTTTCTTTCTGATATGCTAATTTAATGTGCCATTGTTTTTGGTGGTGTGCCATCAAATAAGGGATGGTGCATTTGAAAGTACATAGTGCGCAGGCAACCTGTTTCATAGTACTTAAGGGATTTTCTAGCCTGCCCTGAATTAGAAAGCATAAATTTCAGTTGTATCTAAGCTCTGTCAAATGTATACATGGTTCTGTCTTGGTTCTGTTACTTGGTTGTTTTTTATTTAAAAATCTGAACAGAAAGAAAGGTTTGTTTTCTCCCAGGAGCTGTCTTGGAAAAATTAATAACAGATGCGCTTTTAGCTGGAAGCAGAAGCTGTATGGGGTAGGATGAGTAACTCTAGAACAGTGTAATGTAATCAGCTGTTCTGAGCATTTGGAGTTTCTCCATGTGGATCAGACAAAGTCTTATGGCTTTTAGTTCAGTGCCTTGTGTATAGCTGCCAATCAAGACTGAAAATACATGATATGTATTTGTCCATAGGCAGGATTAATGTTAATCTTACAGGCTTGATGGATCTATGTATGATACTAGGAAAAACTTTAATTTCAAGTGCTCCACAAATGGTACTTGTACTCTTCCGAATGAGAGTGTTATTTTGGTTATGAAAGTGTGCTATATTCTACAGGAAACTATTACCTGCTAATTCCAACCATACGCTCCCCGAATGGAGCAATTTCAGTCTGCCATTTGCCAGCATTGCCTGCTGTATGGCTAGAGTTAATTCAGTGTCTTCTGTTCTTTGATCACAGATTAATCTCTCAAATGCTAGATTGATAGTCTGTGTTTGCAAATCCAAAGCAGTCACCAGTTTTAGGTGCTGTTTACAATATTACAGTGTCTGGGTCATTTATGTTCTATCATTAGGATGAAAGATGTCACTTTCTTAACTGACTTAGAGCTATACAGTCCTTGAAAGTAGACCAGTCTTCAGAGTTTTAAGATACCACAAAGAACAACAGATGAAAAATGTGCAGTCTTTCAGCAGCCAGCAGCAGAAGTGGGGGGGGGGGGGCGGGGGTAGGATTGCAACTGGGAAAAGATAAGGAAATTGTCGCTGTGTGATTATTATTTATTAGGAAACCATTCATTCTACTGAATTGCTGTCATCTAAACTCTTCCCACCTCAACTGGGCACAGCAGTCAATTCCATGCCACTCAAGTATTTGCAGTGGCTGGAACCAGCATGTCAGTTAAAGGTCATAGAATTTTGCATGAAAAAAGAGCTTGATGGATCACAATATTGGGTTGAAAGATTAAAGATGTTTAAAGGCTTCCATCTGGGATTCCTAAATCCATGAAAACTATGGACTGAACTGTTTTAAAGACTTAATGAACTATAAATGAGAAACCTCATTCATTAATTGTAAATGCATGCTCAATCGTGGATGCCGGTACTCAAGCTTATGCTACAAAAGGAGTGTTATAAATGTGTGGTAGAGCTACAAATATCACTCATATACCACTTCTGGTGGGGAAAAAGGCGTAGCCAGACTGTGAAAGATGGGAAGGCTAAAATTTCATAATGGTGATGTGAGTTGGAAAGTTGGGAAACTATGAACAAGTTAACAAAAATAAATAGCTGCTCTGGTGTTGAGCTTGATTCTCAGAGCCGTGATCAGCAATGTTCTGAGAGTTCAGACACTGGCAGTCAATCAAATATTTCTTCCTCCTCCAGCACCAGTAGTCCTAACATGCCCCTTTGGGGAAGAAGTGTTTTTTCGCTTTGAACATATGGCATTATCTTGAGCTAACTGACTGCTTTCTGAACATTTCCAAAAGGACAAGTCTTATGTTGCAGAAGGCCGAGAATGCAGCTTCCTCTTTCAATGTTTAATCTAAAAAAGTTTTTTGCTCCTTTTGTACAGATTTAATTTGGAGCACATATGTCCAACATATGTAACATCATCAAACAGTTACCTGATGCTCTTCAAAGCAATATCTTCAAGGTATGTATGGGTAACTGTACAGACTGGTATGAATTTGCATCCAGAGCTGCTGGGTTTCAATTTTGTAACAGTAGTCTCTGTTAAGAGAAATAGCCTTTAGAATGGAGGCCTAGATTTTGTGAATATATGTCTCACTTTTGTGTATGGCGTATAGTATAAGCATTTGAAACTTTACAGCTTCATTTTCATAGCAGCTGATTCCCTGCATCCCAGACTTCTGTAAGATTCACTGTATTTACTTGGAATCTTTAATTTAAAATTACATGAAGAAAGTAAAAAAAAATTCCTTTCCTTTTGCAGAGCATCTTTTTAGGAGCAGACATTTTCATCTTTCTTTGGCAGTGTTCTGAGTGCTTTGTTTTACTGTTACTGTGGTAAGTCAAAGTAAATTTTTCAGACTCACAGGCTCAGATATCTGAAATATGATCATCTGTCAGAAGCCCTCATTGAGACAATTACAGCCCCCACATCCTCCCACAGCAAACATGATTATGGGAGAAGAATGCTTGAGGTCTGCAACTGAGATTAGTAAATGTGAAGTGCTCTTGCTTCAGTCTTCACAAAATCACCTGCTACAAGTCTTAGTAATGAGATAGGTGAGATTGAATGTATGTTCTACATTAGTACTGACTTTAGATATTTTGAAATTTTTTCAGCATCTGTCTTGATGATGTCTGTTTAAACTATATATATCCACATCTCTTATTTGGTTTTATGTTCTTTACAGAGCAAATATCACAGAATCACAGAAAGGTTTGGTTTAGAAAGGACCTTAAGATCACCTAGTTCCAACCCCCCTGCTATGAGCAGGGACATCTCACACCAGACCATGTAACCCAAGGCCCTGTCCACCTGAACAAGGATGGGGCATCTACCACTTCTCTGGGCAACCTATTCCAGTGCCTCAGCACCCTCACAGTAAAGAATTTCTTCCTTGTATCTTATGATATATCCTTATGTCTTCCTTATATCTTATACCTGAACTTCCCCTGTTTCAGTTTAAACCCATTATCCCTTGTCCTATCACTACAGTCCCTCATGAAGAGTCCCTCCCCAGCATCCCTATAGGCCCCCTTCAGATATTGGAAGGCTGCTAGGAGGTCGCCACGCAGCCTTCTCTTCTCCAGGCTGAACAGACCCAACTTTCTCAGTCTGTCTGAGAAAGGGAGGGTGGTACTCCAGCCGCCTGGTCATCCCCGTAGCCTTGAATCCGTGCGCTCTGAACAGGGAAAGCAGAACCACCGCCTGCCCTGCCCATTCAGCGCACACATCCCCTCGGGGCGGCGGGGGCGCAGCCCGCGAGATAAAGGCGCAACCAACGGCCGTCAGGAGCCCATGATGGGCGCGAAAAATCCGCCCCGGTCCCGGCTCCGTCCCGTCCCCAGCCCTGGCATACTCCTTTGATGTGAAATACAGTGCATATCCAATACCTGCTCCTCATTGAGTGCTCTCAGCATCGCTTTTCTACCTGATTCTTGTTTTCTTTCCTTCCCAATAGTTTTCTTACTTCTTGAAAGCAAAAAAGACCCCTGTTGTCATCATTCCTTCCTTATGTTTTTCAGCAGTTCTTCCTTCTTACCTCTATTTCCACAGCTGATTTGAGGATCTTTTTTTCACGTGAGACACACTTTATTGTCACTTACATGTATGTAAAGCAAGGGTAAAATAGGTCTAAGATATCACTCTGATTTGAACTAGGAGCATTGTGATTTGTTAATGCTCTGCACAGATTGCAGAGCCCTAAGGTGCCTGAGGGGAAAAAGATCCTCAACAGCAAGTGACCAAGTCCAGAATCTTGCTGTGCCATGCACAGACCAGGCAGTCTAGTGATGGTGCTTTACAGGAAATACTTCATGGGGAGCCTGAGCTCTGAATCAGGTTCTTCTTTGTTAGTTTAGAAATTAATTCACAAAGGTGTATGTAAGAGGCTAACAATTGTTTGTTGGGTACAATAATATTACTAATAATGTTAGAATCCTCAGGCGCTTCAGTGAGGAAATGCATGTATTTATTCCTTTGAGTCTTAAGTACCTCAGATGAAAATTTAAGCTGTAGATGTGTTACAGGGAAAACCATATGGCTCAGTTCATGCTTGGAAAGATGTCTGACTTGGCTAAATTCATTTCTCAGCAAGCTTGTCCTTGCTGACTGCAGGATTTTGGGGATTATAACAGGAATGCAGACAAGGCTGTCATGTCCTTCGACATTTTTAGCATGATCTAGGTATGAGCACAGGTGGGCAATTAAACTCTTTGTGCTTCATTTCCCACTGGGTGTCAGTTGTCATTTCACTCCCACAATTGGAAATAAATATCAGTGCTGATGAAGCACTCTCTTCTACGTTCTGTAGTCAAATGGAGGCATAGCAACATCTGAAAATGTGGCTTATTGTGTCAGGGATGCTTTTGTCACTTCTTTTCCTAGCTGTCATGGGTTAACTTAAACCATGATACTAGCCCAAAGGTAAAGAATATGTAATCTTTGCTTTTTGATATGGATTTTTTTCTTAGAGCTGCCTGCCACATCTCTGGTGATGTGGTTAGTGTATTTGTTGTTGCTGCTGGCTTGGAGAAACAAAGGGATCAAGAATAACGTGTTGTCCTGTTGTGGAAGTGGATGCCTGAAGTCTCTGCGGAGAGTAGTGGAAAGTAGCAAATGGTGCTGAGTAATATCGCTTTCGTTCACAGAAAAGAGTACAGGAAGAAAAACTATTTAGAACTATAAATGAATTCTAGTACAATAGGGAATAATCTTGATAGGAAAAAAGAAAGGAACAGGAAAGATGTGACATTTTGGGGGATCACATAGATTAGACTTTTGGTTTTGTTTTATGGAAATTATGGATGCTGTTTTATGGAGTTTTGTTTTAATATCAAGTATTGTTTGTAGTAGAATCACACACATCTTGTGCATTCTGCATCTAAATTTTCATTTATAAGCCACAATTGCATACAATATCTGAGGGACTAATTTTCCATGTACAGCACAGATAATTTCCTTGCTGTGTGACATAGAACATAAAGGATAGTGAAGTCATGGTTTGCTTATGACTCAGGCACAGAGTCTCCAGGCTGACCTTTCAGTGTCCATTAATTTGGCTTCAAGAAGCTGACGGTTTTTTTTTTTTTATCATCCCCTCATTTTTGTAAAGGCAGCCTGAAATAAGGTTCTGAAAGTAAGAGCAATGTTGCTCTTCCCAGAAGAGCTCATTCTCCTGCTTTGGTATTACCCAATATAACTTAGCTCTTGTCTGGCAAGGTTTGGTGGGTGGAGGAAGGGAATAGGTCTTATTTTGAGATTTTAAAAGGAGCTGAATTTTATATTAGCTTCACAGTTTATTTGTTTTATTCCTGTCCAATAAAAAGCTGCTTTTCCATGGGAGCCTGGGGAGAACTCTTTCAAGATGAAAGGAAGTGGAATGCATCTGAAAGAGCAGCCAAATTTTGATGGCTTTTTCTTGCTGATGGTATGAGCAGTTAATTCTTTTAAAAGACAGTGTTGCTTTCCTTTTAGTCCTATTGGTTGTACAACTCTTACCCATCTTTTGTGAATGTATCATACTTCATCATTTGCCAAAACCCGTTTGCTTAATTAAATTCTTTTAAGAACATACCACTCTTCTATGAAGTCTGAAGGATTACATGCAGCTTGGGTTTCCCCTGCTACTTTCAAGTTGGTTTAGATCGTTGCCTTAATATACTGGATTACATTTCGTTTATGTGTTGCTTCGTGACACAAAGAGGGTATGGCAGCCTTGTGTGGCTAGTATAATATTCATGCTTTATTACATAGAGAAACATTTATTGCTGTTGAATAGCCTGATGGACCTATGGTATTGTTTTTCCTCTTAAATCAGTCAGTTGGCTCCATGTGCTTGAGGTGCATAGTGTCTCCTGTTTGTTTGAGTGATTTAGAATAGGAAACATGGCAGGGGGGTTGGAACTAGATGATCTTAAGGTCCTTTCCAGCCCTAACTATTCTATGATTCTATAAGAATACAGGGATGTTGTCCGGGAAGCTAGGGACTAGGTTAGGAAAGCTAAGGTCCACTTAGAATTAAACTTGACTAGGGATGTTAAGGATAACAGGAAGGGATTCTATAGGTACATTGCAAATAAAAGACAGACTAGGGACAACGTGGGCACTCTCCAGAAGTTATCGGGAGAACTGGCTACACTGGATTTAGAGAAGGCTGAGGTTCTTAATGACTTCTTTGCCTCAGTCTTCACTGGCAAATGCTCTGACCACACCACCCAAGTCTTGGAAGGCAGACGCAGGGACAGTGAGAATGAAGACCCTGGGCCCGCTGTAGGAGAGGATCTGGTTCGAGACCATCTTAGGAACCTGAACGTATACAAGTCCATGGGACCTGATGAAATCCATCCGCGGGTCCTGAAGGAGCTGGCAAATGAAGTTGCTAAGCCACTGTCCATCGTATTTGAAAAATCATGGCAGTCAGGTGAAGTTCCCGATGACTGGAAAAAGGGAAATATAACCCCGATTTTCAAGAAGAGGAAAATGGATGAGCTGGGGAATTACAGACCAGTCAGCCTCACCTCTGTGCCTGGCAAAATCTTGGAGCGGATTCTCCTGGAAGGCATGCTGAGGCACATGAAAACCAACAAGGTGCTTGGTGACAGCCAGCATGGCTTCACTAAGGGGAAATCCTGCCTAACCAATCTGGTGGCCTTCTATGAAGGGGCTATGGAACTGATGGACAGGGGTAGAGCAGTTGATGTCACCTACCTGGACTTGTGCAAAGCGTTTGACACTGTCTCACATGGCATCCTTCTCTCTAAGTTGGAGAGACATCAATTTGATAGGTGGACCACTCGGTGGATAAAGAACTGGCTGGATGGCCACACGCAAAGAGTTGTGCTCAATGGCTCAATGTCCAGCTGGAGACCAGTAACAAGTGGTGTCCCCAGGGATCGGTGTTGGGACCGGTCTTGTTGAACATCTTTGTCGGTGACATGGACAGTGGGATTGAGTGCGCCCTCAGCAAGTTTGCCAATGACACCAAGCTGTGTGGTTCGGTTGATACATTGGAGGGAAGGAATGCCATCCAGAGGGACCTTGACATGCTTGTGAGGTGGGCTGATGCCAACCTAATGAAGTTTAACCATGCTAAGTGCAAGGTCCTCCACCTGGGTCGGAGCAATCCCAGGCACAGCTACAGGTTGGGCTGAGAGGAGATTCAGAGCAGCCCTGTGCAGAAGGACTTGGGGGTGTTGGTTGATGAGAAAATGAACATGAGCCGGCAGTGTGCGCTTGCAGCCCAGAAAGCCAACCGTGTCCTGGGCTGCATCAAAAGGAGCGTGACCAGCAGGTCGAGGGAGGTGATCCTGCTTCTCTACTCTGCTCTCGTGAGACCTCACTTGGAGTATTGTGTGCAGTTCTGGTGTCCTCAACATAAAAAGGACATGGAACTGTTGGAACAAGTGCAGAGGAGGGCCACGAGGACGAGCAGGGGACTTGAGCACCTCCCGTATGAAGATAGGCTGAGAAAATCGGGGCTGTTCAGCCTGCAGAAGAGAAGGCTGTGTGGAGACCTCATAGCAGCCTTCCAGTATCTGAAGGGGGCCTATAGGGATGCAGGGGAGGGACTCTTCATGAGGGACTGTAGTGATAGGACAAGGGGTAATGGGTTCAAACTGAAACAGGGGAAGTTTAGATTGGATATGAGGAAGAAATTCTTTACTGTAAGGGTGGTGAGGCACTGGGATGGGTTGCCCAGGGAAGCTGTGGATGCTCCGTCCCTGGTGGTGTTCAAGGTGGGGTTGGACAGAAGCTTGGGTGATACAGTTTAGTGGGAGGTGTCCCTGCCCATGGCAGGAGGGTTGGCACTAGATGGTCTTAAGGTCCTTTCCAGCCCTAACTATTCTATGATTCTGAAAGAATACACGACTATGTGCCACTCAGTTTGCAAGGCATTACTGAAATCCAGCTCATGCTGATAGGAATTACAAAACTGAAAGTGTTGCACTTCCCAAGTACATTTCTAATGAACATCATGTGCTGCTACAATGTCTGCTCATGTTAGTAATGCTTCTTGCCCTTTAGAACCTGTTGGCCTATGCCGAGTTCTGGACTGCTATGCCTGACCAGTTCTGGTGCCTGTCTTGAGGGCTTGTGTGGAAAAGCTCCTCTCAGTGTAGCATTGGAATGTGTAGTCTCTGTATCCCTTCACTGGTAGGCAGCTCAGTTTGCCTCCAAAAGATACTGCCACACTGTAAATGAAGCATGTAGTTGCCACTCAGTCCTCTTGAGGTGTGAGCAGAATGGTTGTTTTCATCTTTGTGGCAGTTTAACTATCATCACTTCCTGGTAATCTTCCTGCTTTAACTCCATGGACAGTAATTTCAGCACAGTAACACAACTGAATGTGTCTTTTGTTAAAACTTAAAACTCGGGGAAGTGATCAGTTCTGGTAGTTAGCACAAAACGTAGGAGTTTGCCTTGGTACTGTGGCCAATTATCACTTCTTATCAGAACTTCATCATTTCATAGAATACTTCATGACATACATTGCACAGAACATTCTTCTCAGTGGAAGAGTTGAGCAGTTTCAACAGTGTTGGAAAAGAGGTTGAATTTTTAAGTAGCAAATGTATTACATCTGCTTTAGTTTTATTCCTAGGTTGCTCAGCATCAGAAATTGTTTATCACTTAGTTTTTCAGGAAGCTTCTTGCTCTTTGTTGTTCACATTTCTAGTTCTTCAGAGGCATATTTCTAGTTCTTCAGAGGTTGCAGACTTCAGGGTCAGGACCTTTTTTCTTTTTCCTTTGGCGGTTATTTTTTCCAGTTTTCTTCTTTTCTAGTCATGTTGCATTGTATTTTTACCCAGCAATAATTTTTGCATTTTCTACAGTCAAAACTCTTGCTGTCACGTCTATATGTTAACATTGAGAGGAGCTAATCTGAGCGCCAGCCAGAGAGTCCACTACTTTCTATCAGCAGCTATTTTTATGAAGTGATCCCAATTGCCCTTTACTAGGAAGGTGTGGAAAGCTATTTACACCTAACACAGTTAGCTAATTTTCATACTTTGTGTTTTGTATCAAGGGAGCTACTTTTCTGTTGCAGTACTGTCATTTAGCTATGTATCTGAATTCTTTCAGACTGTGCTGTCAATTCATAAGCTTATAATGGTCATTTATTGCCTGCAAGTCTTAATTAGTTTTTTTGTTTTCCTTCATTTTAACATTTCAAATATGTGATGATTTATTCTATTTTGCTTCATTTGTGTGGAATAAGCATATATCTTGTTTATATTTTAACCACTCTGTATCTTGTTTTTCACACAAATGGATTTTATTTGTTCTCTCCATTTCATATTATCAACTGGAATTCTTAATTATTGAAATGTCTCCTCAAAATCTAACCCTCCACATAGTTATACTTTATATCTCTCCCTGCTTTTGCAATGGACTCAGCAAGTGTATGAGTACTGCTTCAGGTTTTCATTGCTTTGCTCTATGGTAGCAACAGATCGTCTCCATCCAAAGTTATCATGCAGAAATTCCAAATGTAAAACCAGAATGAATTTCTGTACGTGTAATTACACATGCAGAGTATTCATGCACAATTTGAAGCATTTATGTACAGCAAAGTCTGTAATTGGTAGTAATTTTTCAGCTTTATGGTGGATTTGTTTTGGTGATTTCATCATCTTTGCCAAAGATAAAGTATTGTTTCATTTGGAGTGATGGAGAAAGGGTTTCTTGTCTTTGATGCTGGAGCTGTGATCAGTAGTGGGCATTTAAACTTCAGATGGCAGAGGAATCTTAATTGGACCCCATGTAATAAGGTCAAGTTGACTGTCAGTGCTGTGTAACTGAAGGAATTAATTTTCTCCAATACTTGATTTGTCTTTCATTACAGTTGTGTAATTCCAAGTTGCAAAGATGAGAAGTCATGCAGAAAATCTGTGACAGAATTTTTAGACCGCTTCTGAAGCCTTGCACAACGAGGTTCTATAATGTTACTAAATTAATGAGTAAAGGGAATTTCATGGAGTATTGATAACAAAATGACATTATCATTCTTTTGTGTTTTTATGCAGGACAGTTATACAGAGTGAATGAGAGTATGAAATGGGAAGACCTAATTGATTAAAACCTTTGTGCAGTAAGTGGGAACTTCAGTTTGAGCTATATGCCATTAAAAACTGAACTTTTGATTGCTGTTCAACAAAACCAATACAGAACAGAAGTCTCTAGTGAATCTTGTGCTGCAGCAGTAATGCAGTTTAACAATAAAAATCAATGCCGGCTCCCAAAGTCTAGCATTTAATATAATATACGTGGTTCATGTCTTTCATTGATTCCTATGGTCCCTTAGGCCATCTGTTAATTCACTACCTCTGCCTGAATATGGAGAGGTCAGTAACTTAAAGAAATATATTATTTTCTGCTTGTTCTGTATTGTGTGTGGCTTACAGCAACTAAAATCCATAACTTGCTTGTGAAAATGTTGCTTGAGGTATTAAACCCATATACATCTCGAGACAAAATGAGACTACCCAAGTAGTGAATAGGCGGGAGTGTTCCTTTCAGAAAACCAAGCAGAGTATTCCGCAGTCTATTTTTTTTTTTTTTTTTGTAAAATCTCCTTACAGTAACAAACACAAGTTGTTGGGGGTATTATTATTATTATTATTACTATTATTATTATTATTATTATTCCTTTTTAAGTCTAGTGGACTCTGTTAAAATGCAGTTTTCATACAACTAACTTTATTCAATTTTTATAGATCTTGTAGAAATATCAGGACTGGAGGCTGGTTACAAATAGAACCTCTGTCATTTTAAACTACTTAACAGCAATGGATGAAACGTGTGACTTTCACTAATTCATAATTTAGTAATCAGGCATTTTATAATTTGCCTAAGAAGAAATTGCATCTTATCTTCATCCATCAGTGAAGATTTGAAAGCTGTGTACCCTGCACTTTCATTTCAGCAACAGTTCTTTCCCAAAACACAGCCCCATGCATATTTATGAGTGTTTTATAGAATAGAAGCATAACTCGGTTCTTAGGATTTCACAGCAAGTCTCAAAAGTTTTTCCTAGTAACTGGTTGGGGTTTTTTTGCATATGCACACAGTACATTTTGTCTTCTGCTATATTATCCTTGTGAAGTATTTGTATGTAATGGAAAATAAAATACTCAAATGCAGCCGAGTGCTTGAATTTGCAGGTCTTGAATGCTACTGGGAGTCCAGCCTTGTGTTTTGGCTCACAGCCTTCTCTCTACTACTAATAGTTCTTGATCGGTGAACTACTAAACCCAAACTGAAATCACCAATCATTTGGAAAACTAGAATACAGTTCACTTTCAGGTTGCACCAGAAATCTTTCATTTGGTAAGTTGCTGTGCATGCTCCAAAAAAAAAAAAAAAAAAAAGGGGTGGGGGGAGAAGTTTCTGTGTCCAAACATGGTAAAGAATTTATGAGAATTGTTTTGGAATTACTGCTGAATCACTCTTAAAATACTTGGGAGAGAGCTCTGAAAAATACGCAATGATGTGAAGCAAATTAGCTGCCAATATCTGTCCTGCTACCAACATGTTTGTCTTTAAGAAAGACAATAATTAATGCATATAATTTTCCTGCTGTAACTTTTACAGAGCAGTCACAACTTCCGTTGTGAGATAGAAAGACATGTATCTATCGTTTATTTAACTGTAAAAACTGCAGCAGCAATATCCAATAGTGTGCAAGGGTTGTCCCATACAAAATTACATCATTTTACTGCTTTTGTTTTGGTGTAATCTTAAACGATGACAATTTAGCTATGGCCGGTGAAGTATACCACACACAAACAAACAAGAGCTTATTTTGTGTAGTTACATTAGAAAAAGAAATATTCCTGATGTTACAGCTTATTTTGGTGGTTCCAGTGATGACAGAAGTGGGACAGAATTTTGAAAATGGGACTTTTATGTGTTTTTATTAGGCCAGTTTGTTTCTCTTTGTAATCAAAGAGAGTATTATACCTCACCCTTAAATTCCTGCCTTGCCTATTCACAGATTAACCTGAACAGCTCTTGCCTGTGTCGTCTGTCCCTTCAGAATTTTTCTGCATAGCCTGTTACAGCAAACCATGAGACACGTACACAAGCCTACAGGGGTATATCTGTGGCAAGTGGTACCTAATTCTGTCTGCAGCTCTTAATTTGATCAACGAGTAAACAGGAGTTCCCCAAACATAACTGGATTATCAGCACAGTCAAGTTTCTAAACAGTCACTGTTTAAAATGAATCATGTTACAAGGCCACTTTTACATTGTAGGGTTATACAGGGAAACCCTACAAAGGCAAGGTGCTGCTGCATAGTCTGTAGCCTGGATAAACCTCCGAAGTTCATAGGCTCTCATATTCTAACAAGCTCTTTCACTTGGATTATTTTTTTTACCCCTCAATAGAATGTCAGTCATGCTGAAGGACTCTGTTGCAATCCACCAGCTTCTGTTTAGAAAATAATTACACATTTTATAATTTTCAGCAGCCTCTTGGTAGTGGCATTAGAATAAAAATGAAGTTTTTGAAGAGAAGAACTATCTTTCAGACCTCAGATATACACTTCATCGTGGTATCTTCCAGTGAGGAATGAGAGGTCATCAAAGAGGGGAGTGAGTTTAACTCTGCTACCTTACTAACATATTCAGGCTGCTGACTTGGCTAGTGTCAAATATGTCAAGTTCAGACATGAGTTACCTCATCTTTAAGCAATTGCCTCAGAACAGTACTTTTATATATTACCATGCAGAGCTGAACTTGAGTAGAGGTAGTGCAGTCTCCACGTTGGTTTTGCAGCATTAGTACTGATGCTCAGAACACAATGCAGGTGTTCCTGTACAAGCAAAACAAAATCTAGTAACCTAACTAAGTCAGAGTTGGTAGTTCAGTTTTACAAAATATATTTTCCAGACATTTGAAGCCTCTGCAGGTACCGAAAAATCAGCTTAATAACTGTGTAACTGGAAAGTTATGATGCATGCTGATTTAACACTGTTAATGAAAAAGCTTCCTGAATCTTTTCCAGGAATTGCATCCGAATACTGAGGGCCTTCAGCCCTTAAGATCTGCTATGTCTACACCACTTAACTCCTACACAGTAATGGATGGTTTTGGCTTTGTCAGTGTGTCAGTAGTGACACTAAAACAAACTTGTAGAGTTCTTGGTGAAGGCTTCAAGTAGCAGAGGCTTAATTGTGCTCTCAACAAAATCAACATAGTATGTTACTGGATTAGAATCCGTTTAATGCTTTCAAAGTTGAAGTCCACAGCTATACTAGGGTGAATTTGATTGCTTGGTTGACTGGAAAAAGTCAACCAACTTGAGGCAGTATATGGGGCTGCAGTTTTAACTTCTTAAAGAACTTTGTATCTTTATTAATTGACCATGCTTCAGTCCATATATACTACAACTTCTGAATACTCCAGTTTAAAAAGCCTGTAGACATGCTAATTTTAAACTCCCATTTTGGAAGTGTGGTTTTAACTGTGAACTGATCTCTTTCCTAAACAGTGAGTCTTAGTTAACATAGATTCACTAATGCCAGATCTTGGGCAATCTCCAAGTGATGATGAGATGCAGATCCTCGCAAAGTGTCTGATGGTTCATCAGACATTTGCAGAAGGCTTGTTTTTCCAGACACGGGTAAGTTTCTGTTAGTACCAGCAACTTTGCTGATATCTGTATCTACTCAGAAGCTTACATGAAGTCGTTGGCTCTTGCAAGGGCTAAGATGACTTATTGTCCCTCATGAGCAGTGACAGCAGACTTTTCTGCAGCTCTCAGGGCTGACAGAAGCTCAGGGAGGGGTCCCTGGTTCTGAGAATTGAGCCTAAAAATCAAACCACAGTGGATTGCACCTCTAAAATACACGGTGGCTCCTAAAAATGCCCTAGGTACAGGGAGTGGATGTGAGTGCACTGGTGACTCTCTGTGGTCTGCCCAACTGGATGTGGACAGGTTTTGTGTAGAACTGCTAGCCCATGTGGTTAGCCGTAAGAGGGAAACATCTGTTTCTGAATAGCAGTGCACACCTGAATGTGACTCAGCTTGTGGCAGTAGCTACTGATGCCCCATCACTAATGAAAACATACCACTATTAACAGAGATGTGACAGAAATGCAGGAAGAAGGACTAGGAAAGTACTGTCTGCATGCAAAAGATGCTTTTGAATTTACTGTTATCACTCCTGAAGAATTTGATGAAAAGAGAGGCAGAAAGCCAGTGAGATAAAAAATCAGCTCTTCCTGTGCACTGTTCATTCTTTTACAGTTGTCTGGTTTTTACCACACATTATTATCACGTGCTTAATAATCAGTACTAAATCTAATTCTGGGATAACTTCTGAGAAATTGTTACAGCATTAGCAGCTGGAAGAATGTGCTGCCTGCTAATTATTTACATTATCTGGCTTCCAGAATAACAGCTGGCAACCAACACAATCTAGAACAATAGCCAGTACCCAGATAAATGCCACATTTATGTAGGTGTAGGAGAGCACTATGTAATCTCTTAAAGCCAGTGCCTTCAGAAGTCATTAGCATGTGACGTAGGGACTAATTTGGAGTACATCCTGTACTGATGTGTCTTAAGTAAATGCTTGCAGTTGTATAATGTGACAGAAAAGAGTTAAAGAGTCACTGCATGGGTAGCTAGTCTAAAAGTCAGCCAAGACAGCTGTCATCTTTGAAACATGACTGTCATGGCTAATTTTGAGAAGAATAATATAAAGGTATTAGTTGTGAAATCTCTGTTGGTGTTCTGACATGTGCATATTTGTTCCCCATTTCTTCAAAGGTGTTTGAATGCAGATAGCTAAGCAACACCACCCTCATTCCAGGTAGTGGGAGTATGACTTACTACCAGAACTGCTTTCAGTTCTGGACAACTTGTGATTGCGCAGGCAAAACTGTAAACTTAAACCATATATTGCATCCTTTCAGAGTGTAACCTTGTTCAGTCTGTTTTCCAGGGTGGCAGGTTTTCAGTCTGTTTCCCAATTTCCCCTTGATTCCTTCAGTATGTATCTTCCCATGGAAGTATTGTGAGGAGTTCTGCATGTGTTCACTCTGCCTGGGGATGCAGCATTAGTGGGTCCTGTGAGGTCTTGATCCATAATGAGTCATTTGACCCCTTTCATATTTTGCCTTAGAGAATGGAAGGATCACGCAGACATCCTTTTAAGGAGCCAGCATGCTCCTTCAGTGACGAAAAGGAAGATGCTGACAAGCTGTGGCTCTTAAAGTCTTTATGCAAATTTTTTTTTAAGAGGAGGACATTCACTCTTAGACTCTTTGCATTATTTCAGTCTAAATGCAACTTGCAGTTTCACTTGGTTAAGTGTGCTGTATGTGCTCCTCTGCCCTTCCAAGTTGTAATGCTTGAACAGTGGAAATGCTGTTTTCCCTGAAGGCAAATATAGTCTTGTGAAGGACAAAGTACCTGAGAAACACTGGGATGGAAAGGAAGTTTAGGAATTGTATGGCCTGATTTTCAAATAAAAATCCCAAAATGTTTTTTAATCTTGCAGAGGAATGGTGAGCTCCATTCCCACCACCTCCCATGATTCATTTACTTTGCAACTTGTATTAGTGATGTAGACGTGTACTGTATTGTGTGCTTCTTGAGAATATGCAACTGAGTTTGCACTATACAGGCTGAAAATACAAGGGAAAAGCAATGATAATAAGATGATCTGATTGAATACAGTGCTGTTTGTGCCATCTGGCTGTCATATTTCTATTTGCTTGTCTCATACGAGCACTCTGACAATTAATCAATGTTGATATGATCCTCTGAATGTGCAAAAGATTGCACAGAGTAAGTGCCAACATGACCATATGCCTTTTGGCAGAACTGGATGGGCACAAAAAAAGAATGTTTGGCTTTTTAAGTTGTACGGATTTTCACTAGGTGTAATCTTTCCTCAAAAAGGAAGGAACTAATAATGAAGTAATATTTTGAGGGCTCTGAGCACGACCTTTTTTGATATTCTTGCTGTGCATATTCAGAAGAAAGTGGTAACAATGCATGTTCAGGCCATTAATTTTTATCTGTGTTAACAATATAGTCAAAAATTTTCTACTGTTTGCAGCAATATTCTGGCTGACATGCACTGCTTATTGACTGTAAAAATCCCTCATGCACTTCCAAGGGAAGATTGGGAAGTCTTGCCCTTCCACCTACTGTCTATTCATCTCAAAAATTGCATTGGAATTTTGACTGAAACTTCTTATTTATTCACAAACCAGCAGAGATTGGGCAGTTACACTGGACACTGTCCCAAAATTGTCCAACTAGTTCTGGTGCTGCCAGCGTAAGTCAGCCTCTATAGCAGTGCAGTGCTGCCAGTTTTTGCATACTGCTAGTGATAGTTACAAAGGAGAGTTGTGTGAAACATTCCCACCCTACACTGGTGTTTCAGGGTGGGTTTAAAAAAAATAGTAATTCTTGGCCCCATAGTGCCTTGGCAATCCCATCCAGTTTTCCCTTTAATGTTTTCCACATATGGTTGTAAAATCCAGTGTCTGACTTCTTTTCTAAATATAGAATCATCAGTCTTTTAAAAATGAGTGATGCTGTAAGTCTCATTTGTTTTCATTGTATTGCAAAAGGAGAAAGAAAGGTCTTGAAGTATTGAGCATTATTCTGTTGTCCCTTCCACAGTCACTTTTGAAGTTTCTTTATTCTCCTTCTTTTGTTTTACTGTATCTTGGGAAGTATCTCCTTTTCAGTTTTGAAACAAGAAGCATATAGCAAAGGGTACTTTACCAGTGGAAGAGTAGCCATGCACGAGCAGCCTGTGTCCCACTGTTAACAGAGCTTGGGTTTTGCACAGCTGTGGTTATTACCATGTTAGCATTTGTAGGACAAAAGCAGAGATGATGGTATTAGTAAAGAGCAAGCTTACTGTTTCTTAGTTGAATTTTGAGCTTTTGTCTCTTCCACTGCATTACCCAGCTGCAACCTCCTTATATGCTTCCACTTTATTAGGTGATCAAAAGGAATTGCCTTTAAATTAATGATGGAGCAAGATTTTGATGATACAAGATTGTGTCTGAGAGATGAAAAGTGACTGAAGGTAAGTCTGGATTGTGAAAAACCAAGTGATGTGACTCTGATTCCTCCCTGCCATGAACCTTCATGTATTTGTTATCTACGCTAAAAGCAGGAAACAACCTGTGGCTTTAGTAATATGCTTTGAACAAAATCAGAGGTTTTGAACAGTGTTCACCACTTTGGCAGAGTTTGCCATTGCCAAATTCACAGTAACTTACACCTCTTCAGAAGGAATTCCACCAGTGCAGATTTCAGTTTTAGTGAAACTGCTCCACTTCTTTTGGTACAGAAAAGAAAGTGTAATGTCATGTTAAGGAAGCAAACCAGTAAATGGCACTTTAAAGCAAACAGTTTTATTCAGACAGAGAAGCAATTATAGAAATCTGCAATGAGCAGTCCCAATTGATGACGGTCTCTAAAAAGCAGAGCCCTTGTTGGGCAGTGGGGGGAAGATACAAAAATATGAAGTTCTTTTAAAACTGCCCGTTTCTTTAAGTCAAACTCAATGGGTTCCGTCCTGCTAATGTGTATGTTCTTTTGAGTAACTTAAAAGGATGTTAGAAAAACAAATATGCAAGGACAAGAGCTAATTCCGGTAGATGATGAAAAATACGTAAATACGTAATGAAAAAGGATTTTTCACTTTCTGTCATGGATTACTGAGGCACCTCAGATTTTGGGCCCGATTTGTGGCAAATAATATATTCTGTATCTGTAGAATGGAATTAATGGCATTGTTTAGTATCATGGTTAGAAGAGCTCTCTTCTTTTTGTCAATAATCACATGCAATTAGTGACATAAAGGTCGGGAAAATTGACAGAATGACAGTAACAAAATAAGGCTAATTTCTTACATAGTTTCCTGACTAGCACTTTCCCAGGCTGCAGTAAGCCTCAAAAACATTAACAATATTGGAGAACGAAACCCAGTAGGATTTCGTATCTGAGAGAGTATGAAGTGATTGAAGTCAGTCTGAGGATACAGTGTCAGTGGAATCAGGAAGAGCATGTATTCCTAAATATTTCTATAGGAACGCTACAAGGCACTGTGTCTATGATGAAGAGGATTTCAAGAGTTAGTTTGCCACTAATGCTTTGCCACTAACGATTTCTTGCTTTTTCTACTGAACTCTCAGCAAGACTGATAGCATGAAACAGTGAGTGTTCTTGCAGATGGAAAGAGACTTGTTTCATAACAGACATGAAGCTTTTGAAGCATGGTGTGGGTAGAAGATGATATGCATTACTGGTTTAGTCTGACATATGGTTAGATCCTTTTGTTTGAACCTCCCCACATTCTTCAGAATGTGAGTGGGAGTATTCTACCATACATGAAAACCTTAAATGACTCCTGTAACATCTCTTTCAATGAGCTTCTGATATTGTTGGTTTCTAAGAAAAGAATTTTCAATTTATGTTTAGGTAGGGTGGACATGAAGATTGGAGATGTAAAAATGCATGGTGGAGTGCACAGTGCTTTTGAAATCTGCTGATGGAAGAGCTGTGCTGTGAGCCATGACCTGTAAGCTGCAGAACAGCAAGTCAAAGTAATAGTTATGGTAAGGGCAAAAGATTTTCTCGAGAATTTTGAACTTATGTAAACCTAGGAAGGCTTACTTTTGGTTTTTGATTGGGTTACTTTAGCTCTTTTATGGGCTATAGAGTTGACTGTTTTCAAACTCTTTCAACTGGGCAAGAAGCCAAACCATGACTCATGATAGAGATGCTGACTTTTTGGTAAAACGGAATATCTGGTAGGATATACAGCTCTTTTCATAACATAAATTCTTAGGAACATAGGAAGTATAGTGAACATAAAGATACCAGCATCAAGCTGCTCATGTGGTCCTCAGGGAGGAAGCAGAGCCCACTGAATGTGTCTAGAGCACCTTCCTCCCTCATGGCGTTAAAGCCATACCTCCCATATTTGAGTAAGGTGCCTAATAATTTATCCCCAAGTGTCTTGGCAGTACCGCAACCACTCTTTTCACCAGGATGGAGATGTGGTCAGGAGTGCAGTAATGGATGACAGCATCTTCTGTCGTAACAGGCAAATTCTTACCCTCTGCAGCTAAAGCATGAATCTGCATGGGGAGGCAAGAATGCTTGAGGCAATAGCTGATTGCTGCTGGTATATTTAGGTGGTTTAGTCCAATTGTGAATTTAGCTCATTATACCTGTTGCTTAAAAGAAGCCCAAAACCAAACAATGACCTGCTCAAACAAATTGTAGTAGTGAGAGTGGATGTTAATTTCTCTTTATTTTCAAGTTATAGACATGTGTTGACACATCATGGTTCAACTGTAATACAGTTACAACTTGGCTGAATGAAGGGAAGTATTTTTTTTCTACTTGGCTGCTCAGCACACAAGCACAGACTGATTGGCAAAGCTGGAAAAAGCTATGTCTTTAAGAAGAAATAGAGCAGCTTATTTAGCAGACAAGCAAGAGGTGAGTTTTACTTTACAATCTCCTTAAGGGACAAGGTTGAGGAAATCCCCTGACATTGTTAGCATGGCACGACATCTTGTGTTTGAAGACTTGCAGAAAGGTATCTCATGTGATGACTAATCTCACTTATCTTTTTCTATTTGTCCATCACCAGAGCTGTTGTGTCTGGGGACAGCTGGTGTCCTCAGGCCTAAGCCATCCTATGTTTGTTTATTCCATCCAGCTAGGGTGGCAGTGAAGCGAAACCTGGAGAGTAGTCTTGTTCCTAATGAGCTGAGAGCAGTAGGACTTGTCGAGGTGAGTTGTCTGATAACCTTGGACCTCCTTGAGGAGACAATAATTGTACTTTTGTCTGAACAGAAAGACTTGCGGTCAAGTCATGTTTTCAGTTCAAAAGGAGGCTCAGTTGCTTGACTATATGGACATCTGGGTTAGAGGCAGAGATCATTTTGACTCTCAACATTATCCCCCTATATTGAAAAGTTGGTTTTAGGTGACCTCCCACTGAAGATAAATAGGCCTTTTTGGAGCTCTCCTTTTACCTTATTTGTAGTTGAGGGAAGTCTGCTGGACAGTGGTAAGTGCTGCTTCCTGTATTGCTAGTGAGGTTTTTCCTAATTGGATTTCAGGGTTTTGTACTGAAAGTGAAGTTCAGCTGTTGAAGGATAATGTGGGAGATTCTGAAACTGAATAGGTAAACATACACTGGGACTGTTTTATTAGAGAGATCCTTGCTTGCCCCTAAGGAATAAGAGGAATCCAAAAAATGTATTTCACTTAGCTGTAGCTGTCATGAGTGCTAAAGGAGGTCCCATAAAGGGGGGAATATTTTATTCTATCAATTTGGCAGACTAATGACTGTCTTGCTCAGGGAGATTATTTCAATGAAGAATGTAAGTCAGCTCTCAAGGGAGATGGAAATGAATGACATGAAGAGATACTGATTCATAATTAATTCTGTTCAAGACATGATCGTGCACAATATTATATAATATTGCACAAATGTAATTTGAAAGCACTATATGGTGACTCACATTCTGTATTCCCACCATTATGAAGCATTCCATTAGGTGATTCTTTTCCTTATAGGTGCTGAATTAAAGTAGCAAAAGCATGCCATTTTGTGTCAGAGATCCTCTTGGTCGTTAAGTATAATTCCTGCATGTCTCCATCTACTTCAAAAGTAAGTCTCCAAGTGACTCAAGAAAAAGAAACTGGAATATTTTACAGAAATGTCTTGTATTCAGTGCATTCTCGGAATACAAACTCTTATAATCTATATATCAGACGCTCTTACCGGTTGAGTCCTTCCGCTGTGTGTTTTACCATCTTCATTGTTATTGTCACTGTTGATTTTAAAAGTCTTAAGGCAATTTCATGCAGAAGTGTGTCATGCTGAGGTCAAAGCAAGTTTAATAACACTTCTTATTGAATTCTAAAATACAAGAGGATCATTTTTCATGAGTATTCAGCTCTAACCTGTTTTAATTAACAAAGCCGTATTTCTGTATGACTATTAAAGCAAATAGTGTTTGTGAACATACGTGTTGGCATAGCGAGTACAAGTCTCTTTTGCAGGCTTTCTGCACCTCCGTGTCTTTTGAATACATTTTTCCTCAGGGGAAGTGGGCTGGAGCTCATGGCATGATTTTGTAATGCAATGATTCCAAGCACTAGCTAGTAGAGATTTTTCAAGTGTGAGTGCTCATGGCTGCAAAATCTGCTTCTGTGTCTTTTTTTATGGCTATTATGCTCCCAAAACACATATGTATTTTCACAAGTAATACGTTAGTTGAGACCAAACCTGCAGCAGCAAATACAAACTGAAGTGGTTTACAGAATGCATAGGAAGGAGAAAATATGTACATGTTTTGCCTCAGTACCTACTCATTATCACCTTTATAATTCAGGTTTATAGGTTAGAATTTGAGATGTGCAACCCTCCAGAAACAGTACTTGTCATAATGATAGTTCAAGTTGCATATGTCTGACACGAACAATAAATGAAGGCATTTCATATTTTAGATGGTAAAGAAGCAACACACAAGATAAATTCTTATTTGGGATTATCATAGAATCATAGAATAGTTTGAGTCGGAAAGGATCTTAAGATCATCTAGTTCCAACCTCCCTGCCACGGGCAGGGTTGCTGCCAGGGATGAACCATTCGCCAGTTCTTTGGACAACCTGTTCCAGTGCCTCAGCACCCTCACAGCAAAGAGCTGCTTCCTTATATTTAACCTGAACTTACCTTATTTAAGCTTAAACCCGTTCGTCCTTGTCCTGTCGCTACAGTCCCTGATGAAGAGTCCTCCAGCATCATTGTAGGCCCCCTTCAGATACTGGAAGGCTGCTCTAAGGTCTTCCAGTCAGTTTCCTTCCTCCGGGCTGAACAGCCGCAGCGTTTTTAGCCTGTCTTCGTACGGGATGTTTGCCATCTAGTGGCTTAGAGACATTAATGCCAAAAGGGTGGAAGCGGCAGAGCTGGTTCTTATTAGAAGCAGTTGAAGGTGCAGTTGTTTCTCTTCTTTTTCCACCTCCCCATGCTTTGCAGCTGTTTCTGTTTCAGCTTTACGAGGTGACAAGCCGAAATGTCCAACAAAAGATCACTAGCTATCATTTACTATTGCCCATGGCAGATGCCTGGAAAGGTCAGTTAGCACACTGTTTTTTCCTGTTTTATTCATTGAAGTTACCTTCTTTTGTCATGAAAATATTTGTATATGTGTAGAGTGAATAATATGAATCCTTACTGGAGTGTTGGTAGATGCTGCATGCTTTATGCTCCTTGACTGCGTTTTTGTTTTCCTGTTCATCTTATCTGGTAATTGATGTGTTTTAATCGCCACAGTTCAACTGCACCTGTTGACATCAGCACAAGCTATAACATACTAAAAGTCGTTTGATCTCTGCTGTCACCATTACTGCCACTCAGAAAAGCCCAGAGTCTGAGTTAGGATATTTTTAATTGCCTTTTCCATTTGAGAACTGGAAAACTGCCTGTAAGAAGAGGGAGATGGCAATATTTCATCCTCTCTAGCTAGAATAGCTTTCTGTAACCCCTCATCTGTGATCTTTTCTTGTCTCTGCTGTTACTAGACACAGATCAGTTGTTTTTCTTTCTGTCCCCGTCTTAACAATGGGATAATAACCTCTTTTTGATAGGTTTTTACAGATATACTCCTCTGCCATATAAACCACATCTATACACCACTTCCAGATTACTTAAGTAATGTTGTCAGGAAAAATTACCAAAGGAAGGAATCTGAAACACTTTACTCTGAACACGGAAAGAAGAAAGTGGTGCCTCAAAGGAGGAGGGGAGTTCATGTAGAGGACAAAATTGATGTAGGGATGGGTTCTCTGCATGAGCTTGAAGAACTTTGGTTGGTTACCTAGCTTCTCTCAAGATCCTAATCAAGTAGGGCTCAGATACTCTCTGGCTGGTCTTGTGAAGAGCTGTTAGATGTGATGGTTTAGTTCAACTGTAGCATTACTGTGAAAAATATAACTTCTGGGCTGGAAGTGCCATGGTTTTGAAGGGAATGTTCTGTAACATGGGAAGGTACAATCTCTTCATATATTGCTGGTTTTAACTCATAGTCTGAAATAGCCTGGACCTGCTGTGCTGATTTACACTGAGTCTGAAGTCTTACCTGTTTGGAAGACTTCAAGTCAGTGTATGAGTAAATTGAAGTCTTTTACAATTAACTTGTATTTTGCTATTTGAGGGTGTGCTTGGGAGGTTGTGTGGGGGGGTGGTTTTGTTTGTGTGGGTTTTGTTTTCCTTTGTTTTACTTATTTAGCTATTTTACACAAAATCAGGTAGGATTTCTTCTTCCTGCAGGGAGGATGTTTTACCCCAGGTTTCATTGTCTTTCTCCTTAAATCAGGGAAGACCTGGCCTGGACTGTTCTGAGCTGGGCTGGATTAAGCTAAACTGGGTGGGGCTCCATTGGGCTAAATTGAGCTGTTCTGGATTAAAGTGGGCTGGACTGGAGTAAACTCGGCTGGGCTAGGCTAAACTGGGCTGGCCTTGGCTCCATTGGGCTGAAGTGGGCTGAACCTGTCTGAGCCTGGCTGGACAAGTCTAAACTGAGCTGAACTGGGCTAAACTTGTCTGGACTGGGCTAAATGGACTGGCCTTCAGTGGGCTAAACTGGGCTAGCCTGAGCTGGGCTGGACTGGTCTGAGCTGGGCTAATCTGTGCTAAACTGAGCTGGGCTGGGCTGGACTGAGCTAAATTGGGCTAAAGTGGGCTGAACTGCTCTTGTCTGGGCTTAATTGGACTGGAGTGGGCTAAGATAGGCTGAACAGGTCTGAACTAGGCTAAAATGCACTGGACTGGGCTAAACTGTTTTTGGCTGGGCTTAATTGCGCTGGATTGGGCTAAACTGGGCTGGACTGGTCTGAATTGGGCCAAAGTAGGCAAAACGGGGCTAAAGGAGGCTGGGCTGTGCTGTACTGGGCTAAACCGGGCTGGACAAGGCTGAACTGTGAAGAACTGGGCTAAATAGGGCTGTTCTGGCTGAACTTGGCTAAAGCGGGCTAAACCAGGCAAAACTGGGTTGGTCTGGTCTGAAGAGAGCTAAACAGGGCTGAAGTGGGTTAAACTGATCTGGACTTTGCTTGGGTGGGCTGAAGTGGGCTGGACTGGGCTGAACTGGGATCAAATGGGGTAAACTGGTCTAAATGGGACTGAACTAGGCTAAAGCGGTGTGAACTGGGCTAAGCTGTGCTGAATTGGCTAAACTTAGCTGGGCTAAGATGGACTGGACTGGGCTGGGCTAAAATGGGCTGAGTTGGACTGGGAAGGACCAAAGTGGGCTGGACTGGGCTGAATGCCACTGAACTGGGCTGGAGTGGGCTGCATTGGGCTAAACTGGGCTGAACTGGGCTGGATAGGTCTGAACTCGTGTAAATGGGGCTGGACTGGGCTGAATTGGACTAAATTTTGCTGGGCTAGGCTGAACTGGGATAAACTGGGTTGGGTTGGGCTGAAGTGGGCTAAAGTGGGCTTGAATCTGCTAAACAGGTCTTGGCTGGCCTGGGCTGAGCTAAACGGGGTTGAGTTGTGCTAAACTGGACCTAATTGGGCTAAACTTGTCTGGGCTGAGCTGGAGTGGGCTGGCTGAACTGGGTTAAATTGAGCCTGAGACAGGTTGGACTGGGCTAAACTGGGCTGGACTGAGCTGGCCTAAACTGTGCTGCGTTGGGCTGGGAAGGGCTAAACTGGGCTGAACTGTACTGGGCTGGGCTGCATTGGGCTAAACTGGTCTGGACTGGTCTAAATTGGGCTTAACTGTGCTGAAGTGCTCTGGAGAGATGTGAATTGGGCTAAACTAGGCTGAAGTGGGCTCAAGAGGGTTAAGGTATGCTGGACTGGTCTGAATTGGACTAAACCCTGCTGAACTGTGCTGAAATGGTCTGGACAGGTCTGAATTGGGCTGAACTGGGCTGGGCTGAAGTGGGTTAAACTGGGCAGGTGTCCTGGGTTCAGCAGTAGCAGTCATTTTTCTGCTTCTTAGTAGCTGATGCAGTGCTGTGGTTTTGACTTTCAGCCTGGGAACAACGCTGATAACACCGATGTTTTCAGTTGCTGCTCAGTAATGTTTACTCTGACCACGGACTTTCTGAGTCTCACGCTGAGCCAGGGAGGAGGGGGGGCCGGGAGGAAGCAGAGACAGGACACCTGACCCAAACTGACCAAAGAGGTATTCCATACCACAGCATGTCATGCCCAGCGTATAAACTGGGGGCAGTTACCCGCAAGGGTTAGATCACTGCTGGGTCAGGCTGGGTATCGGTTGGTGGGTGGTGAGCGGTTGTATTCTCTTTCCTTGTTATTTCCCTTATCATTATTATTATTGGTGGTAGCAGCAGTGGTTTGTGTTATACCTTAGTTGCTGGACTGTTCTTATCTCAACCCGTGGGAGTTACGTTCTTTTGATTCTCCTCCCCATCCCTCCAGGAGCGGGGGGAAGAAGGCAGGGAAGCGGTGCCCACCTCCCCAGCCCCTGCCTCCTGGCTGCTGCCAGAGCCCCTTCTCCTGCCCCAGCACACCCTAGTCCTCGCCCACTGCCTGTACTGCACAACCCTCCAGATGCAGCTGCCTGTCTGGAAAGGGGAGCCCAGCTCTGGTGCTCTCCCTCTGTGGCTTCAGGGGCCATATCCCAGAGCCAAACCACAGGTCCCCAGGGAGGGGTCACCCCAAAGCCTCGGGGTCCTAAGGGGCAGGGGGTGGAGGGAGGGACCTTTTCTGAGGAGCGGTGAGTGCCCAGCAGCAGGGCAGCAGCAGCAGTGGATGTGGGGACCTGCCTGGCCACAGCACATTGCTGCGAGGGGCAAGGACAGGTGCCCCGTACCAACAGCTTTTCTCCTCCCAGCTCCTGCTGCCCTTCATCACTTCAGAGACAGCTGTGGTGCAGGAGAGGGCTGTGACACGGATTGCCCCGCTGGTCAGCTTCATCCGCACCTACCTCCTGTCACAGGTACTGAGCTCCTGGTCTGGGCAGCCCCAGTGCCCCAGCCCCGTGCCCATGAGCCCCAGCAGCACCTGGTCTGCAGGAGCTCAGGAGCAGAGGCCTGTCTGTGCTCTTTCCCAGAGCACAGGCAGCAGCCTGGGCCCAGCATCCCTGCCCTGCTTTGGGCTGCTGCATGGGTGCTCTGCGAGCGGCTGAGGCTCTCCTTGTGCCCAGGTGACCTTGTGCCCATCATCCCCCAGTTCTCCTACTCTGTGCACGTCCCAGGGCTCCAACATCAGTGGTGGAAGACTGTGGTGATGAAGCTGGTGGAGCACCTCACCCTCTGCTGCACCTGCAAGAACAAGCGGACCCGTAGTGAGGCTGCAGAAGCTCTCTTGCAGATGCACAGCTTCACCCTGCAGCACATAAGTAAGAGAAGCCGTGTGGGGCTGAGTTCCCCCCCAGGCATGGGCAGCCAGGGGCCACTCTTCTTGGCAAGAGAAAGCCAGATCCAACCTGCCTGCCTGCAGCTCAAAGAGCCATTTCCCCTCGCCCATACTTGCACTAGCCCTGGAGCTTCCCTGGGGATCTGTTTTCTGGCCCTGTGCGGGTCCAGGCCTCTCTTTGCCAGTGACTTCTCAGCCCAGCACTCTCAGCTGCACCTCCAGCTCTGCACCCTCTCTCTGAGCACCCTGGTTTTGCTGCTCCCCAGGCACGTACCCCCGTCTGCAGGAGAGAAGGCAGCAGCAGCTCCAGAAGAGCTGGCAACACAGGCACACATGGCAGCTGTTGGAAACCAGAGACACGAGACAGATGTTCTTGGTAAGAAGTGCCTTTGGCTTCTGGCCGCGGCTCAGCATGAGTGAAGGGACACCCGGTGCATGGGGGTGATGAGGCTCATGCTGTTGCTGAGCAGGGGCCAGGCAAAGGCCCCAGTGAGCTCGGGTTCCCCACAGGACCCTGAGCCGCACCGCTGCTCTCCTCCCAGCACAGCCTGGCTCTGCATCTCACTCTTGCTGCACAGCCAGGATGCTCTGGGTGACAAACCTCCCCTCCTTCATCCCGCAGATGTTCACAGAGTACCTCCGGCCCTCTGTGTGGACAGATGTCATCGTCATGGCCATGAAGGCCTTGACAACCCCTGGGGCCTACAGCATCAGCCTGGCTGCCCACATGGTGACCATCCTTGTGTCACACACTGACTTCTCGCCAGAGCAGGTGAGCAACCTGCGGTGGCACAGCTGATGCACCATCCCCCCAGGGACTGTTCTTGTCCCACCTCTGTGCCTGGCCAGCACTGACACCGTCTCAAGCTAGCATGTCACACTGGGAATGGAAGCAGCACCCAGGTGGCGCTGGGGAAACAGCCACGTTCACCCTACTGACATCACTCCCCACTGCCACCCATGTGTCCCTTGCAGGTGCTGAATATCATGTGGGCCATCTACAGAAACCTGTCCTCCATCAGCACAGAAAGAGGCCTCAACAGCCTGAAGGGGGCCCTGCTGGTGCTGACACACAAACAACCCAGCGAGGTGGTGGCCAGCATGCTGCAGTGCTCCCCGGCATGCTGCAGGTATGGGGCCCAGCAGCCTTTGGGGCTCCTCTCACATTGGGACAGGGGCCCCAAGACCCTCCTGAGGGCCTTCAGCCTGGTCATCCTTCAGGGTGTCCCCACTGACAGAGCCCTGTGTCCCTGCAGTGCTGCCATGGCCATGTGGAAGGCGATGCTCTCTGAGCCCAAAGCTGCAAGGAAGGTGCTGGGGGAGCTGCTCAGCACACTGATGAAGCAGTCGCTGTGCAAAATCTCCCGCGCCGCCATGGACAACCCACGCACCGTGTCCCTGACCGTGAGTTGCTTGATGAGGCCTTGCTGTCCCCCGGGGCTGCTCTCAGCTGTGCGGGGCCCCCCCTCCTCTTCTCTGTCCCCCACAAGCCGTGACCTCCTCAGGGATGAGAGCATGTCTCAGTTTCTGGCTGTCTTCTGCAGGCAGCCAGGACGATACACAAGATCCTTGGGCAGCCCCTCTGCCCAAAGGAGGTGGAGGAGGTTTTCCCTGAGCTTTTCCTTGCACTGCTGTGCCAAGTGTCATTCACAACAGAGCTGACGGCAAAGGAAATGTTCATTTTCTGGAAGGGGAACCAACAGGATCAGCTCACTCCCATCAGGTGCTCCATCCCTGTCCTCTCATCCCTGCTGGCCACCCGGAGCCAAGCCAGGGGTCCTGCTGGCAGCTGGACATCTCTCCTTGTGCAGGTCAGCAGGTGGGCTTTGGTTGGTACCGTGGAGAAGCAGGCAACTGACCGGTGCAGTGTGCAGTGGGTCACAGGGGCTCTCTGCAGTCCCTGCCACCTCCATCTGAGCTTGCTCTTGCCCCAGCGTCCTTGCCTTGAGCTGATGGCTGGAGCCAGCACCACACCTCACCAGCTTTTCGTGTGCATTTCAGGTGCTGAAGTGCACTGACATTGGTGATGCTGTGGACTGTGCTGTGGACATCTTCCCCACGTACCTGCAGAGTCAGTGTGTGGGGATGCCCAGACTGGTGCTTTAGACTCTCTATGGGATCTCCAAGAGGCCCGACATGGTGAGAAGGGGCAGCCGAGGAGATGGCGAGGAGCCCGTGCTGTCTGCCCTTCCCCTCTGTGCCCTGCTCTTCCCCTGGCCATGCCGGTGAGCCCAGTCTGCTGGGCTCATGCTCGCCCTCATAACCTGTGCTGCCTGCTGAGGAGCCAGCGGGGAGGCCGGTGTTTGCAGAGAGGGTTTTCACTCCTGCCATCCGTCACTGCATTATAAAAATGGGGAGGCACGTCTCACACAGGCAAGGAAGATCCTCACCCTGATGCCAAACATCGTGGCGTGCCTGGAGGATACTGGCAGCAATGCTGTGACCACGGCCGTCCTTGTGCTCAGCAATTTGCTACAGCTGCTGGAGGAGAAGACACTCAGCCTCAGTGCCCTTGACACTGCTCGCAAGCTCCGGCTGCTCTTTGACAGTGTAAGGATGGGGGAGAGCCTTGTGCCCCCCATATCAGGCACCTCCATTCACAGCCCTGTGCTCTGCAGGGGGATGCTTTACCCCACTGCCCCCAGGCTCCATCGCTGCCCTCAGCGGCTCTGTGCTGTCCCCCATCCCCTCCCCGCATGGACTAAGCCTGGCTTGGCCTCCCTGCTGCAAGAGTTGGTGGTGGCAGGATGGCAGCAGGGCTGCCTGCCCTGGCAGTATCCCCGAGCCTATCCAGGGTCTCCAGCTGTGTCCCCCAGCTCCGCTGGGCAGACATTCTGCATGCTGCAGCTTGCTCCCTTTTGGAGCAGGCTGTTTTGGGAACATCCATCTCCACGTCAGCCTCCTTTAAGGTAGTCGCAGAGAGAGAGAAGGTCCCCCCTGAGCCTTCTCTTCTCCAGACTAAACCCCTGCCAAGCTCCCTCAGCTGTTTCTCATCACACTTTGCTCCAGACCCTTCACCAGCTTTGGTGCCCTTCCCTGGACCCCCTCCAGCACCTCAATGAGCTGGAGGTACAGTAGTAGTGAAGGGCCCAGAACTGAATGCAGGATTCGAGGTGCAGCCTCACCAGCTCCCGGTACAGGGGGGACAATCACTGCCCTGGCCCTGCTGGCCACACTATTGCTGATAGAAGCCATGATGCCATTGGCCTTCTTGTCTGCTGGGGCACACACTAGCTCATATTCAGCTCTATCAATCAGCACCCCAAGGTCCTTTTCCATGAGCAACTTTCCAGCCACTCTTTCCCAGGCCTGGAGTGTTCCATGGGGTTGTTGTGACCCAAATGCAGGAGCTAGTACTTTGCCTTGTTGAACCTCATACCACTGGCCACAGCCCATCGATCCAGCTGGCCAGATCCCTCTGCAGGGCCTTCCTCTCCTCCAGCAGATCAACACTCCCACCCAACTTGGTGTCATCAGCAAACTGTCTGAGGGTGCCCTCGATCCCCTCATCCAGATCATCAGGCAAGATACTGAACAACACTGGCCCTAATGCCGAGCCCTGAGGGACACCTGGTGACCGCTCACCAACTGGATGCAACACCGTTTACCACCACTCTTTGGGCTCGGCCATCCAGCCAGTTTCCAACGCAGCAAAGAACGTCCCCATCCAGGCCATGAGCAGCCAGTGTCTCCAGGAGAGCGCTGTGGGAGGAGGCACTGTCAAATGCTTTATTAAACTCCAAAGGCACAATGTCTACAGCCTTTGCCTCATCCATCCGGTGGGTCACCTTGTCGTAGAAGGAGATCAGGTTGGTCAAGCAGGACCTGCCCTTTGTCAGCCCGTGCTGACTGCACCTGATCGCCCCGTTTTCCCACTTGTGCTGTGTGATCTCACTTAGGATCATCTGCTCCATGACCTTCCTGGCACCTAGCTCAGGTTCACTGGCCTGGAGGTTCAGGTCCTCTGGGACATGCCCACTAGACCAGGACTGCTGGCAGATGGTGGAAAGTGGCTTAGCAAGTTCCTCTGCCAGCTCCTTCAGCACTCTTGGGTGCAACCCATCTGGCCCTATAGACCTGTGTACATCTAAGTGGAGCAGGATGTCACTAACCATTCCTTTTTCAATTAATGGGGACTTCAATCAGCTTCCTATCTGTGCCATCCAACTCAGGGAACTGAGTACCCTGTTGTGACTGTTAATGGCGGTGGGACTATTAAAGAGTGAGGCAAAGGCAGCATGAAGTACCTCAGCTGTTCACTCATCCTCAGTCACTAGGTTTCTCCTGGTATCCAGTAGAGGACGGAGGTTCTCCTGGTCCCTCCTTTTATTGCTAGTGTATTTGTAGAAGGGTTTTTTATCATCTTTTATGGCAGTGGCCAGCTTGCTTGTCCTTCCCCCTGATCTTCACCCACAAACATTCAGCCTTCTCACTCACAACACTGAGCTGGAGGCAGTCCCTGACATACAACACAACCGCACCACCTCTTCTTCCTTGCCTATCCCTTCTGAAGAGCCTGCAGCCACCCACTGCAGCACCCCAGTTGTGCAAATCGTCCCACCACGTTCCTGTGATGGTGATGATGCCATGATTGCCCTGCTGCACAATGGCTTCCGGCTGCTCCTGGTTGCTGCCCATGCTGCGGGCATTGGCACAGATGCACTGAAGTTCCTCTGTGGATCTGGACTCCAACAGCAGTACGCTACCCGCTGGCTCATTTCCAGCGAGCCCGGGGTTATCCCTCCCCTGTATCCTACGTCCCATCCATCTGCCGAAATCTTCTAACCCGCATGATCCCCTATCCACTGCATCACCTTCCTCAGTCTGCTGACCCCCAGCTCCCAGGGCCTCCAAGCTGGGAACGTGACCGGAGCCGGGGGGGCTACGTCGCCGCTAGGTGGCGCGCGAACACCGTCAGCGCGCGGAGCCTCCACGCGCACACGCACCCCTCGGATGCTGAGCTCCGGCAGCGCTCCGGCTCCCGGCTCAAGCCGCCCGCCCGCTGCCCGAAACGGAACGCCATGGAAAAGAAAACCCGACAGCAACAGGCAGCAGCAGAGCCTAAGCAGGCTGTGGGAGATTGAGACTGAGAGGTGTCCGCTGCTTGCGCAGCGAGGTGCGTTAGCAATAGGAACTGAAACAGCCCAAGCTCTGCTATGGGGTTTCATCTCTGCTCTCCTCGGAAGCTGGGAGAGCTGGCCTCTGTCCTTCAGGAGCAGTGTGCTCCATATTTGAGGCCCAGACACATCTCAGACCTCCTAAGGAACGCCCCACACGGCAGCTCCTCAGGATTTAACTCACTCTGGATAGCTGAAACATCTCTTGGTCTTAACGTCCGCTGAGTTCCCGGGGCACAGCTTATGCTGTTCTGAACTCCTGACACCTACTGCTAGGCTGGATGGTTACAGCCTAAAGCAGATCTCTAACGACAGCTAGTTACTGTACACCAAAGGTGCTGTTTTGCTGACCCATTGAACTGCTTTTGCCTTCAACATCTTGATGTTTTTAGCTCAAGCTTACTTTTGTTGGTGTATCTGATAACCACAGTTCTTGCATTTTAGGATTGTGGGTGCTCCTGCCGCAGTTACAGAAGAAAAGGGCTGTGAAAAATGGATTCAGGAAGAAAACTGTGGAATTCAGTGTCTGTTTAACCTGCGCTTTGACTTTTCTATCACAGTGAAACGTCCATCCCCAGAAGAACCATTAGTTGACCACTGTAGACTTCACTTTTCTGCACCGGGGCCCTCTTAATTAAGAAGACAGCATAAGAAATAAGGAGCCATTTGTTATGAGTAATGTCAAACAGACAAGTATGGGCAGAACAAAAATGGAGGCCTTTCCCTATGAGGCCTTTTTCTTCCCAGCCTCCCTAGCCCCAGATGGTCAGAATATGCAAATGAACACAGTATTTTAAACACAACCAAGAATGTTAAGGTTAGGGTTAACTAAAAACTTCAATCAGTAGAGATTTAAATTAAGAACAGTCTAATTTCGTATTGAGAATGCCTTCACTTCCCAACTTGGTTGTCTTGCACAGACAAAGAAAAGGTCAGACATTCCAAAACACTTACCTACCCCATCCCCAGGGTGCTGATGTTTATGACAGTTACTGGGAAGTTCTTCAAGGTATGAAGCAATTCAGATAGGAAATTGGGATTAAAACATATCCATACTATCACCAATAGGTACGCACCTTAGGCAGAGGGCAGCTTCCACTCCAACAGCAAGAGAACAAATGCAGAAAGCAGCCAGTCACTCTTTCCCTGGGCATCTTCTGTTTGCTTTTAATCAGGCAGTGAGAAAGGAGTCTGGAAAAGCCTTGGCCAGTCAAACGTATGCTTCTAATGAAACAAACCCAAAATAATCCAGGGACATGGAGCAAAACCGGTAAAGGGTGGGAATGACAGCCTCAGTAATATTGATTATCTGGGAGAGAAGAGTTGGGAAAAATTCCTTGCTCCGCTATGAACTTCCTTTGCTAAAACAAAGGGACTTCAGGTCCCCAGCTCTAAAGCAAATGGCACCATCAAATCCCTAAAAGAGAGAAAGGAAACAATAAACATTAAAACTTGGAAGCAGCGTGCCTGTAATCACTGTGTAATTCCGTAATCACACAGTGTTTCTGTAATACCTACCGTCTGATTTTTGTTAATGTACAAGATGTTCTCGGGCTTCAGCCCTCGGTTCTTCAGGCTCTGTTTTGCACACAATAGTCTTTACAAAATCTGCAACCACAGTAACAAACCCAGGGCGCGAATCATTTACATTTATTAATAGCACCACTTCATTTGCCCGTGCTCCTGGGGGGAGCTGCCTGCTCTGGGAGCCCCAGGAGATGGGTCTTGTTTCTCCAGTGAGGCCAAAGCCCCTGTGAGTGTGCCCGTGCCAGGCGGGGGGGGGCCCTGCTGCTGTGGAGCCTTCCCCAGCACCTATGGGCAGCAGACAGCATGCTGCAGGCAGCATCGGAGACCTGGAGGAGCCTGGCTGGGAAGGGAGAGGGGCTGCAGGCCCCTCAGGAGCAGCACATGGCTCTGCCAAAGCCCAGACCTCCAGGGTACCCCATCCCTGGCACTGCTCCCCTCCTCACCTTCAGCAGCTTGTGGCCTCTGCACATGTCTATCAGGAAGAGGCTCTTGGCCAGGGTGGACTTCCCCAGCCCAGATTTATCTGGGGCCCAAGGGAGCAGCTGAAAGCAGGGGTGGCAGTGCCAGCCCAAGGTGGCATCGCCTGACTTGGCAAAACGAACCAATAGGCTGCAGGAGCCACAACATGCACCTAATGAGGGCAGGGATGGGAGAAGAAGGGGGACAGAGCCATCACCATGGGGACAGCTCAGGTGCACCGTCAGGGGAAGGGTCCCCTGAGCTATTTCAGGTGACTGAAAGGAAAAGGTCATGCAAGGGCAGGAGCTCTGGCACATGCAGCCTGCAGCTGCCCCATCCTGCCTGCACCTTGCCCCCAGCTTCCCCACCTGCCCTCTCCCAGCCTTACAGAGGATGCCACTGCCGTCCCTGGGCTTGGGGAGCACCCTAGGGGTTTCGTTCAGCCCATCCACCTCTGCTTGAGAGCGTAAAGATGCCTCTGGTTGCTGGTGCCAAGGCACTTCTCTGTCCTTGACCTTGTGCAAACTGGGTGCTGCAGCACCATGGGGAGCATCTTCAGTCAGAAGGGACACTTAGCGATGGGTCAAGCAGAGGGTGCTGGAAAGCAGCACCTGTGCCCTGGCTCAGGAATCAAACACAGGGAAGGCAGATGTGAACACAGTCTGTTTTATTTTAAGTGGGGGACATAAAAACAGGGGGTGGGGGATGGAGTAGGGGGAGTGGAATTTGTATATTGACAGTAAAAAATGATAAAATGATAGTAAAATTGCAGTAAAAATGCTAGTTTACTATTGTTAGAACAACGACGGAACAACAGTATAACAACAAAAAGCTACAATAAAACAACGAAACAACAAAACAACTACAGTATCAGAGCAAAGCAACAACAGGATAACAAGAATGTTAGAACAACTGTAGAACAAACATAGAACAATGAAAATCTTCAATAAACATCAGAGACGCCGACGTTTCGCTTCTGGTGGCCCAAAAGGCCACTTGGCATCTCTGCGGTCCTCCTCCTTTGGGAAGATAAAACCCAAAGAGAACAGGTTTAGTCACACCCGTGTACATCGCAATTTAGAAGGAAGGAGAGGCTGTAACAGCTCAAATAGAAAAAGTGTGATTTCATTAAAGAACGTTTCAATATCTATGGGTTTTGGGGTACTTTAGACTGCACCCAACACACACAATCACAGGGCTCAGAGAGTAAAAGACCCAGCAGTGAAGTCCTCCTGGGGGTGGTGAGGACCCCACGGGCAGGGGGAGCAGCTCTCGGGTGACCCCCGGCTCCAGCAGCCTCTGCCCCGCTCACACTGAAGGGCACCAGGGGAAACAGCACCGCAGCTCCCGGGAGTGGGTAAATCCCAAAAGGGAGGGGATGAGCCACAGATGAAAACCAATTGGGATTTGGGGAGGGGGAGGAGCCCAGTCTGCTCTGGACTCCCCCAGTGGCTCCAGAGCACCCCAACATGGGGAGGGGGATAAGAAGGGAGGGCAGAGACTGCCAGGGCTGGAGCAAAAGTTTACAGCTTAGGAAACGTGGCAAAATAAAGCCCGGACGGAAACGCTGCACAGGCACACAGAGGTTCATCAGCCTTGGCTGGGGAGCTTTTCCAGTAGGAGGAGATTCCCCGGTCCCACCCCAGGCGCTGCCGCCCTGCGCGGCTTCTTGCCGGCAGCAGAAACGGGGCCTGGCCCCATCACTCCGGTCCTGCCTCAGGGCTGCTCCGGACCGGAGCCCCAACGGCTGGGGGCCAGCAGCACTGGCCATTACTTATTGCAGGAGTGATGGATCCGTGCCTTGTGCCGCTTGCAGGCTCTGTTCTTGGATTGTACCCGGGTGGATGAACCTGGAAGCACAAATGTTGCTCAGGTCTCTGCAGCCGCACTCTGAGCTGGCACCGGGGCTACCACCATCCCCATCCCCGGGGGAATGGAAGGTTTTGCATCCCTGGAGCCCAGGAGCTACCACCCGAGCCGGCTGCTACAGCACAGCCTGGCCCTTCCGCCATCCCCCAGGCGCCGCGTTCCACCGCTCGTGGCCCTGTTCCACGGCACCGCCCTTCCACCGCCTTCTACTGACAGCCCTGTGCCACCCGCGCCCCTGACAGCGCTGTCCCTGTGCCACCCCTGTCCTTAGCCCACCCTCGCCTCGGTGCCTGCAGCTTCCATAGCCCTGCCCTGCTCTGCCGGGCGGGCACCATGGCAGGGACCATGACATGGACCACACAGAACACGGCTCCCCTGAGCATCTCCCGTGCCATGGCCCTGCCGTGGGGACTCCGCAGCCCAGCTGAGGAGGGCAGGGCTGTCTGCACGCCATCACCTCGCAGAGAGGGAGAGGGCTGGTGGGGCAGCCCCTGCTCCTCAGGACTCAGCAGGGGCCACATCGTGGTCACCAATTGACCCTCTATGAGATCCCCTGTCCCATCCCTGTGCTACGGGACAGGCAGAGTGGGGCTGGGGGAAACAGGCTTGTGCATTTTGGTGTGGGCTTGAGGACAGCCTGGCCAGAGGCACAGCTGCATAGCCAGGGTGCCTGGTGCTTCATCTCCACAACCAGAGCAGGGGGAATCTTTTCCTCCAGGGATGGCCTCACCTAGTGTGTGTCAGGAGGAACTCCTGCCCCCTCTCCTCTCCTCGGGCACCTACCTGCATGAGTGAGTGTCTTGTAGATGGGGCACATGTAGGAGCCGGTGGCTGGTGACATGCGGTGTGGGACAGGCAGCAGACAGATGACAGCCATCTCCAGGTACAGCTCCTTGGGGTGCCATTCCGCCAGCTGGAATGCAACCGGGTCCCAGCAGGCACCCTCCAGAGACAGGCCATGGATGGAGCAGCCTTCACTGGGAGAGCTGGGGAGCTCACCCACAGACCCCTTCATCACCTGCAGAGGAGTGTGGGCCCTGGGCCCTTATTAGTTCAGGGGTGTCCCTGGAGGCTCAGCCCCAACCAGCTCCTTCAGCTGCTCTTAGTTAATTCAGCACTGCCAAAGGGGAGCTTGCCCCAGATCTCAGCTGGGCTGGGCTGGGTTTTCTGGCATCTCACATCCTGAGGCCACAGGGCAGCCTGTGGAGGGGTATGGAAGCATGCCTGGAGAGGCAGAGAGGCCGCTGCTTGCCTTATGTATGTATCTGGCACTGTGGGTGGGTGTACCCGAGCACAAAGGGGATGATGGGTCCAAGGGCAGCAGAGCAGCCAGTGGCAAGTCAGGGCTAGAAATGCTGCTTTTGTGGCTTTGTAGCAGCAGATTCCAAAGAAATCCAGAAAAACCCAGAGCCTCACGCTGACTTACGGACTTTGAAGCTAAATGAGATGGTGTCGATGGAAATGACGGACTTCCTGGCAACGTTCTGCAGTGTCCCAGTGAAGAAAGCCTGGGGGAAGAAGACCCCACTGATCCAGAACACAGAGGGGATCCCGTGATTGATCCAATCCTTTAGGAATTCAATCTGCCGCAACAAGTCGCTCGCCCAGGATGCCGAGGGCTTCAGTGACGGGTAGGCCTGCAGAGGAACGTGCTGAATGCAATCAAAGACATCCTAGACCTTGTGCCCCAGTTGCTGACAGCTGCCCAGAGCCCAGGGATTCATCCAGCCCCAGACTGGGAACAACCATGAGCTGCACCAGGCTGGAGACATCTCCATGCCAGAGAAACACCAGCCAGCTCCCTGTGAGACAGCCCACGTCTTGCTCACCACCCACTGACCGATACCCAGCCAGACCTGAGCAGCCCTCTGGGTAAATCCCTGCAGTTTCGGTACTGGGCATGACGTGCTGGGGCATGGAATACCCCTTTGGCTAGTTTGGGCCAGGTGCCCTCTCCCTACTTCCTCCCGGTTTCCCGTGCCCCTCCCCACTGGCAGAGCACAAGACTGAAAAGTCCTTGGATCAGGGTAAGCATTCCTTAGCAACAACTGAAAACCGGTGTGTTATCAGTACTGTTCCCAGACTGAAGTCAAAACCACAGCACTGCATCAGCTACTAAGAAGGAGAAAAGTAACTGCTCCAGCTGAACCCAGGACAGTACAGTACAGCGGTGGTGGCTGATGACCCATTCCCCTGGTTCTGGGGAGCTCCCACGGGCAGCTGGGCAGGCTAGGGCACATACCTTGGCATTCCACACCTCAGGAAGAGTGCTGTTGTACAAACTGCTGGCCACCAGCTCCAGCTGAGAGGACATCACCACCAGGCCCTTGAGAGCTTTCAGCAAATCCTTTAGTGTCTGTGCAACCCCCTCCAGGAGCTTGCTGTACCTACAGAGAAAGAGAGCAGAGTGACTCAGTGCAGTGGTTTATCACCCATGTCTGCCCAGAGAGGGTCTGGATCTCTGTACAACATGCGAAGCTCCTCAATGTAATCCCCATCCTGATTCCTATTTGGTGGGGTCTCATAGCTGCCCCCCAGCCCTGAATCGCTGATGGTAGCAGATGGAGATACTGATCAGTTTCCACAGGACAGGGATCAGCTGGGACAACAAAATTGTTAGCATGGCTGCCAACCCCACTGCCATGCTCAGCAGTGAGGTTCCTCAAAGGTGGTTGGGAGCAGGGGCCTGAACATCTCTGCTGCTCCCCAGGGAAGCAGCCAGTTGCTGACCCAGGACATGATCCCATGGGGGTTGTACCTGATCACCTCCTGCACCAGCACTGTGTTCATGGACTCCTCATAGAGCAGTGGGGTTTGGGGATCACCTCCTGCAGGTTCATGGGGGCAGGCACCTTTTCCAGGATGTCCCTGGCAGTCTCCTCCCCAAGCTGGAAGGAAAGCAGCAAGTGGGTGAGCACCCTCCTGGCCATGGCTGCCGAGAAGGGGCGAGCTATGGCCTGGATGGCAGTGTCACTGCTGGCACCCAGCAGGCAGCTGCTGTTTGTGCTCGTTGCCTGTGCTAGGCACTGGCTGACAGAGCACTGATGGCATCAGGGCACCCACCTCTTCCCTGCTGCGGCCTCCCACGGTGAGGGCCTTGGGCTGCAGCTGCACAGTAGTCCTCAGCAGACCAAAGCTCTCGTTCTGAGCTAAAGTGATGCTGGCATTGTTGCGTTAACTGAAGATCTCTGGGCTGTCATTGAGTGGCAGGCTCCTCATGTACTGGAGGTAGCCCTGGAGAGGAATCCATACAGGTTGTGAGGCCAAGAGCACAAGGATAAAGCTGTGATGCCCCTCTGAGCTGTTATAGGTCTGGCCCAGGAGAAATGACTAAGCCAGGCTTGCTGGATAAGCTAAACCCAGCAGATCCCAGACTCAGCTGGGAGAATTCCTTGTCTTGGTGTTTGAGATTCACTCATCCAATTTCGACACAGCTCTTAGTCCCATCACAGCCAGGCAATGCAACTCGCGGCTTTGACTTCGGGGCAGCTTATGTGTGCCCAGAGCAATGCTTGCTGATGCAGGACCCAGGCTGCTGAGGAGGATGATGGGGTGGCAGTTCCTTTGAGCTAGGGCTGGTGGCTGAGTGGAGGCCATGGCCATGGTTTACGGTCTGGCTGGGGAGTGAAATTGCACTTCTACAGAAGCAAACATGTGCTATGAGAACAGGCAGCTTAGCTGTGAGCTTCCTGCTGTGTCTCCCGCAGAGCTCCTTGGCTACTTTAGGTATGTGACATCAAAATGACTCAGGGCACAAAAGCTTTCAGTTGGGGAACTGCAGTGATAGCTGCTACCACCTCCGGTGCACAGAGACAAGATTTTTGTCCCATTGCTTGAAGTTTTCTGAAGGCACCTGAAGATCCCCAGGTTCTTACAAACTTCTATTCCCCAAGGAAACTGGAATTGCACTGGGTTTCAGGGAGAAGTATATCCCCTTTGCTCTATGACAACCCCCCTGGATCTATGAGCTGCAATTTGTTACTCGAGTACTTACATCGAGGTCAGAATCGGTTCTGATCTGTCTGTAGATCCCTGATTCAGATAGGCAAACTCAGGAGTTAAAACCTCAGGCGTGCAGAAATCTTCCAGCACACCCATGATGCAGCGCTGGTCCCCGTTGTCAGTCAGTCGGCCGCTGTAGTTGATCTCCCCAGCTGTGTACTTCAGAACCTGGGAGGACCCCATCCGGCCTTTCTGACCTGCATTTGCACCATGAGCCTGTTCCCTGCACAGGGGGGGGCAGCCTCAGGCACTCACCTTGTATGGGATGTCTGCATATTCACTCAAGACCATCTGTAGCTGACTGATGCAGATGTGGAGGTCTCCATCTGTGAACTCGTAGGGGATGTTGAAACTCATGGCCCAAACTTTCTCCTCTCCAGCATGTTCCCATGGAAGAAGCAAAGTGACAGCAACAAGGATTTAAACTCCTTGACCTGTGGGCAGGGAAGCAGGGAGATGAGATGCTCAGCTTGGGAGAAGGCATCCTTGGATGGGGTCAGTTCCTGCTGGGACCTGGCAGATGAGATGTGCCAATTCAGCAGTGCCAGCTGGCTCAACTGGATCCTTGCTGTCTGGTGCAAGCTGTGTGGGAGGGTGAAGGGAATGCAAGAACTGGGGATGGACTTGGCAAGTCAGAGGGTGATATAGGGGAAACCGCTGCAGCCTCCCCACCGTACTGGCTTCTCCGGCTAGCAAAAGATTGGTGAGGAAAGGCCCAGAGGCAGGAGGGTGTTTGCACTGCGCTGCAAGGGTGTTTATTCTGCTTGGCGCTAGGTGAGATAGCTGGGAGTGCCAGCAAGACAGCGCTAACCCCAGATGGGCACCAGCAGCTTACCTGGCCTTGGCTCAGAGACATGGCAGAGAGCTGTTGGGAGAACTTCATTTCTTCAGCAAACATGTAGAGGTCGGCAGCAGGGTCAGTGCCCGGGGACAGCACAAACACCAGAGGGGTGGTAGCAGTGGACTCATTGAAGATGGCTGAGAGCTCAGTGGTCTGCAACACAGAAGGTTGCTCAGAGCAGAGGGGCTGCAGTGGCCCCGCTCAGCACCTCCATCCTGCCTGGCCCCTACCTCCTCTCCAAGGCACCGGCACATTTTTTGGGTGCCAAGGCCGGAAACATGTTCAATAAAGGCCTACTACAACTCTCCTCCTTATTACCATCAAGGCAGTAACCACTTTCCCATTTGTCATTCAAACTCTTCCCTCCTATGCCTGTGCTATCTGCCCATTCCCAGTGTTGTTTAATGGGTGGACATTAGGTAGGAGGTCCTTTGTGTAAGACCAGCGTTTCCCCAGCTGTGGGAACGCTGCAGCTGCAGAGAAGCATGAATACTCTCACTGCAGTTGGGACACGCTGACAGCCCATTTACAGCAAGCTCAAGGCTTCCTGCTCCACTCCTGGCCCCACCAGCACTTCCTGAAGGGTGGTTACCTGTGGCTCAATGAAGCGCCGACCCAGGTGCAGCACCACAAAGTCTGTATGGCGTTGGTGATCTCATCTCCCCGCAGACACTGCAGAACCAGCAGCTTCCGGAAGGCATCAAGCTCAGCTTCCCACTTCCTGGGCAGGGGTGCTCTGTAAAGCAATGAGGTGCATGTTGGGGGGATGGACCAGATCCTGCAGCTCCCCAGGAAGCACCCAAGTTGCCTGCAGGCAGCCACTGGGGTTTCAGAAGGAACAAGGACCTCCCAGTCACTCAGCTGAGGTTGTTGTCTGTAGCTTTGGAAACATCCTCAGTCAAAGCAGAGGTGCTTCCACTGGGGAAGTACCAAATACTGCTGTCTAAGGCACTGTGTGGCTCTGCCTTGGGTAAGCAACATGCACAGGCAAGCGCCACCCTTAAGGAGACAAGGCAATGCCTTGTCCTGTCCCTTGCATGGCACTGCACTGGGAGCAGAGCTGGTACTGGGGCTGTGTCTGCTCCTCCTGCTCTTCCAGGGGTGCCATTATCTGCTGGGTGCAGTACAGCTAAGCTGACAAAGTGGGGGGCACTTGCCTGTGAGGCTTGGGGCTGTCAAAAATGGCCCTGAACTCTTCAAGGCTGTCTACAAAATCATTGGCAAAGCTGGAGAAGTTCTTCAGGCTGTTCAAGGTCAGAATGTCTCCCCACACGCTCTCACACAGCCAGGCTGGACCTGGGTTGTCCTTCATCTCCTTTATGACCCCTCCTGACAGTAGGTACCTTCACTCATCCTGGGAACAGAATAAGACGTGGTCATGTATTATAGCCTTTCTGCCTGGGCCTGAGACCGTGGCTTTGTGCCATATACAACCAAAATCCTGTAACAACTTTCTGGCTGCCTCTCCTCTCAGGTGTGTGTCATGGAGTTAAGTGAACTGAACTGGAGGGTCTAGTGAGATCAACCTCACTGTTCAGCTACCATTAGCTTTTCTCTGTCTTCTAATCCGTGCCTGTTCCCTCTGAGCTTACTAACCTTTGCAGCCATCGGGCAGCAAACTGGCAAAAGCTGCAGGTTATCCACACTAGGCAGCTCTGCATGTAGATACAGGGAAAGATTTGAGAACTGAATGAAGAGAAGCCCTGGGTTCGCCCACCAGCCTGCCAAGCCTACCCCCAGCCCCAGGGAACAAGGCTCCTTTTCCACCCTGGCACACTATTCTGGAGAGCTTTTCTTGAGGTTCCTCAGGCTGGCAAGGGCAGCGTTCAGTGCTGAGAGGGCTTCAGCCAAGTCCCTCTGAGCATCATCTGCAGTGTCTTGGGCTGTCTGAGCTTTCACTTTGGCCTTCATCTCCTCAGCCTGCACAGCACTCCTTGTCCCTTTAGCCAGAGCTGTATCCACCTGCAACACCAGAGACAGCCTCAGCAGCATGCTGGAGCCAGAGCACCCTTTGGCACGGCTCAGCACTGCTAGGTAAGGATCACAGCTATCCTGGTAGATCATGTCTCTTTCAGCAGAGACATGGTGGGGCCTAACTGCTGGAGGGGATCCCATTTCCACATTATACCGGCAGCAGGTACTTCCTCAGCCTGTAGAGACCATCCACAAGCTGCAGCTCTAGCGGTGCCTGGATGTTAATAATGAACATCCTGCGAGATGATGAGCTATAGAAAGGTCTGTGTCCCCGAAGACTGGGGACCATCTCTCTTTTAGAGCTGTTACAGACTCTGACCTTCAGAAAGACTGGCTCTAGCAGAAGGCATAGCTCTCATTTGATTTAGCATCAGTGTTCTCCTGTTACACAGGAGATGTGCAGGGCATGTCTCTGCAACTATAAATACACTACTCAGAGTGGGTAAGGGGGGTCCAAAGTTCTCCTAGGTGCAAGGGACAAACCTTGTCCAGGCCACCTTTCATCCTCCTCTGGCCTTCTTCAGTTCCTGTTTCTTCTTTCCAATCAGGGAACTGAAGATGATGAGGAACTTGAGGTAGCTCTTGGGAGTGATGTGATACTCTGTGTATCTTACAACTTGACTACTGAGATCTGTCTTCCAGACACTTACTTGTCATTGCTAGGACTTCTGTCTGTCAGGCCCTTTGGTAAGCTACCCACTTGATGAACTTGGGTTACTTAATCATAGCATCAGTGATAGGTGGACCCCAGCAGGAGCTGGGATTTCCTTGGACTTTGTGAGCCCAAGCCTGAGAACCACTTGCGGTTGGCAGGGTTCAGAATGTGCTTTTCTGCCCTGCAGATAGCTCATGTTTTCCATTTGGAAGGCAGAGGCAGGAGGTTCCACATATGGGCTGAGAGCACAGTTCTTCTGCCTCCTGGGCCCCTCTTGACTTGCTTGCTGGTACATAAGGGAGCTGTTGGATTGCCTGTAGTGTGGATGGAAGGCTATCCATGGAGTAAAAAGTCCACAGAACTTCAAAGTCAGCATTAGACTTACAGATTGGAGAATGGCAGTTATGCTAGAAATAAATGTAACTGGTGGTTTGTAGGTCATAGTCGTAAAGAAGAGTGGCTTTGGTGAGGTATGGTGACTTCAGAGGAAAAAAGATCTCTTAGATCCTCCCTCTACACCATAAAGATACATCATCGCTCCCTCTGATTCTGGAGGAAAACATGTGAAGAAAGAAAACTGTACTGTAATATTCCAGCCACAAATGCAAGAAGCAGTCCCGCAGCCATCAGCATTACCTGCGTAACTTCAGACTGTTATTCCAGCAAATATTCTTCCCCCCTCATCGTGTATGTTCCAGTTAATTGTATAGATAACTTTGGAGGACCTGACAGAGTACTTCCAAAGCATTACGTGTTCTCTATGGAGAAACATCATGATGACAGGACAAGAACAGAAGATACCTTCACATTCCTCAATTTCAGGAGGTCTTGATGCACTGACAACCATCCCAAGTGTCCCCTCAGGTAAGGGGCACATCAGCGCCGGACCTGGCTGCTGTACAATTTAACCTATGCCTCTTCCATTCTGCAAGAACTAGGCTAAAATCTTTCCTTTGTCCAGCAGGAACAAGGGAAAACACCAAACTCATGACCAAGTCCTCTAAAACACCAAGCTCATGACCTGTCAGACAGTAGAAGGCCCTTCCACTGTTCACCTTTGACATGATGAACATGAGTAATCCCAAGCCCAGGGATGATTCTGAGTTTTCAGTTTATTATTGGCTCTTTTCTGTGGTAGCCACATGAATAAAATCCTGCAGGAATTCCTTTAGTTTTAAGCTGCCTTCTGGGCTCAGCCTTGCCTGCCTGCTTTAATAGTGTCCAAGGCACAGAGAAACCCTTCTCCTTTTCATCAGGCACTGTCAATTGCACTGAAAGAGGAGAGGGAAGGGCCAGTTCTTCCTTGGGAGGATTTAATGGGGGGTTCCTGACACATTTGTCAACTAATCAAATATCTGAAAGCTTTTGCCTTCCAAAAACAGAAATAAATTCCCTACCCCCAGGGCCATATTTCTTTCAGAGCTGATTCAATGGTTTATTCAAGGTCCACAGGTTTTCAGAGTTCAGATTCTCTCTAAAAAACGTTGGGGGAAAAAAGCTGATTTTTCTTCAAGGTAAATACAGAAATAAGCCTAACCAGCTCTATTTCAACATGCTAAGCAAGGGACAAATCCTTTTGCAAGAGCCAATCCACATACACATCAAAATAGATCTAATCAAGGCTCAGGGCATATTGAATGCCTGCTTTGGTCAGACATAATTTCAAAAGGCAGGTCAGTTACCAGCAAGAAAGCCAACCTTCCCACTGGAATGAAGAGCTAGAAGACAGACAGCATCGAGGTCCTTTTTCCTTCCTCAAACAGGTCTGCAATGATGGTAGGTGCTCTTGGGGAATAACTGGCCGCGCCAATGCCAACCGGTCCTCGGGAAAGAAAGAAGATCCAGCAATACTGCAGGGAAAAGACACACCGCAGTCCAAAAGCACCCATGCAAGAAAGAACGTTTGCCTTTAGAGAGATGTAATTCAGTGAATCAAGTGTACCACATGAAAGAACAATTAACTGCCTTTTGCATATCTGCATTCCCTGCACTCACACCTGCTTCCCACAGCACTGGGACAGCATCCCACTCCCGTCCTTTCCCCTTTCTTCGCTGTAGTGATTCCTTAGAGGGACACCCACAGGCAATGACAGGATATGGTCAATAGAACACAAGGCTGCTGAACAAGCTGCAACACTGTGAGGTCATGGTCAACAAGCATTCAGGACAAAACTGAGATCCCATCAACCGCAACAGTAATGGGTGGCTTCTCCATTGCCTAGGCTGGACTCCAGCACCCCATTAAGCTTTCCTGCACAAAGCCCCTTTAGTCCAGGCTTGGGGAGCAAGCACTCATTGATAGCTTTTCCAAATGTGATTAGAATAGAATCATATAATAGTTAGGGTTGGAATGGACCTTAAGATCATCCAGTTTCAACCCCCCTGCCATGGGCAGGGATGCCTCCCACTAAACCAGGTCACTCAAGAGACATTAAGATTAGATTAAGATTAGATAAAGACTTAGCTCCTACAAGACATACGCAGGTTATTTTCATAGGACTCTAGAAATGCAACTTAGCAATTCACTGATGAATGACCTGCTTAATGTGACACCAGACCAGAAGAAAACACCAGCTGCAAGGATGAACTCCCTATTGTACCGGTCACCAAGGTACCCAAAGATGGGGGCAGCCAGCAAGTAACACAGGATGAGGACTGGAAATCCAAGAAGGATCCAAGACAACATGGGTCAGATGATTTCCCTTCTATGGACTCCTCACTCTTCAAACAAACTCAGGTTATTTGGGAGGATAAAGCCTGAGTTTGTAGAACAAGGAGGTTGGTCAATATTTAGAAAAAGATGAATGTAGATTACAATATATACACACAAAAATGAAACGTGGGAATTGCTCAAGTCCTGTGTTTCTTGAGAAATTTCTTCATCTTTAATGATTCACATAGTGTGGAATTCCTGAAGCACCCAGCTCCAGTCTTCCCTGAACCCAAGACATTCAGGTGTGCACCAGAGTCAGCCTGCCCGCAAGTGGAAGTGAGCAACACCACACACAAGTAGGAACTAGAAGAAATAAGTAAGTAGACTGTGTTTTAGGAACGGGCCGCATAGATGCAAGGCAAAGCAAACTTTCCAAACTGAAGAGATTTTATTACCTGTTTGCAGCAGACCTCCATCCCCATCACTGAGCTTGAAGTATTTCTCTATGTCTAACAGGATCCCTGCAACAGACTCAAACACTGAATCATCCTGCTCATGCCTTGTAATTCCCTTCATTTGCCAACTGAAAGATTGCTTTCAAGAACAGGCCTTGCAAGAGCTGCTGCACAGAGATGTAAACCAGGACTCTACCACAAGTACAGATACACAGAGAATTAAAAATCCTGACCACTAGAGATAAAAGTCACCATCTTCCACTACGGAGGTCTTACAAGACTCACTTTAGCCACTGTTTCAATTACAGCTCTTCTGTTTCTTTTATACCAGGAGCACAGAAGCAGAGAAACAACTCCCAGTTCAAAGCTTGATAGACACAAGTGGAATGAAACAGTAGCAAAGTCTTGCAGCCAGCTATCGCCATACAGCTAATCCAAGAACATTATTATTGACCTGAAAATGTTAAGATGGTTTACAAGACGGTCACTCTGGATTACCCAGGATTTAAACACAGCCTTCCTGCCAAAAGCCTGACTCAACATCACCATAAGACTCTGACAGGATTTCCTGCAATTCCAGAGACTTCTTTACCATGACCATTCCTGTCAAGGTTGATTCGTATCAGGAGTCTTACCCAAAAGTCACGTCAAAACGCTTTGTTTAGGTGTCACCCTCCAGTGAACAACACAGTCTTCGACAACATGCCTTCTCTCTGGCTCAAGCAATCATTTTCCATGCTTCCTGCCACAAAACAATACCTTTATCTGTAGTCAGTGACTGAGGTGGAATCCTGCTGGATTTATCTAGGAATGACAGACAGATAGATACATGGTGAGTTTTGAACATTAAAGCCATTGTGATTTCATGTATCAGCAGTGGAAGACAGGACCAGCTCCTATTTCTGGATGCAGTACAAGCTTGCTCTGGTATGTTTAGCAGCATGGATTGCTTGCTACACACGTCCACCCTAACTTATTTAGGCTCTTAGGGAAGAATGGAGATTCTTACCTCTACAGGAGATTGTTAGGGATTACTGTTAACCCCGTGGGACTTTGATCTTAGTTGGAGAAGCTAAACATTTTTATAATACAAGTAAATATAAACATTTTCATCATACTCTGCATGCAGGTATGTTCTGAAGAGATGTGTCGTAGCAGCTGCAGCAATTCCCATACCAGGTTTCTCTCTGTTTGCCATGCTACTGATTCACTGGTTGATTTTTTCTGGGAAACCCCACTTCTTCACACACACACTCACACACACACTCACACACACACTCACACTCACACACACACTCACACAAACACACACACACTCACAAAAACACACACACACACACACTCACACAAACACACACACACACACACACACACACAAACACACACACACACACACTCTGCCACTTCCCAGTGAAAAATGAGCCAAACAACATCTGAGTAACAATTAAACTTTTGAACCTGTTATGTAGGAGCAGCCTTGAACTTGGGCAAAATACTCGCCACCAGACTGATGTTCTCTGCCCAGGTTTAGTCTCCTACTTCATTTATAGGTCACACCTAATTGAAAACAAAACAGTGTTTAGTCCTTCTTACATTCTTATTCAAGCCAGCAGGGAGCTATGAGTTGAAGACAAAATACAGTGAATCACTGCCTTCTTTTCCCCAAATTCTCTCTTAACAAGGAATTTCAGAGCATTCAACTTTATGATACATATCCACGGTCCTCTACAAGTGTTACCTTTGCATAACTTTGCATAGAATATATGAAGAAGTAATTTGCATTTTACTGCTCACTAACAAACTCAGTCAAGGTTTATTCAAAGAGAGACTCTGTCCTGGGTTCAGCAGTAGCAGTCATTTTTCTCCTTCTTAGTAGCTGCTGCAGCGCGGTGGTTTTGACTTTCGGCCTGGAAACAGTGCTGGTAACACCGATGTTTTTGGTTGCTGCTCAGTAATGTTTACTCTGAGCAAGGACTTCCTGAGTCTCATGCTCTGCCAGGGAGGAGGGGAAGCTGGGAGGAAGCAGAGACAGGACACCTGAGCCAAACTGACCAAAGAGGTATTCCACAGCATATCATGCCCAGTATATAAACGGGGGGCATTCACCTGGAAGGGTGAGATCACTGCTCTGCCGGGCTTGGTATCGGTCAGAGGTGGTGAGCAGTTGTATTCTCTTGCCTTGTTATTTCCCTTATCGTTATTATTATTGGTGGTAGCAGCAGTGGTTTGTGTTATACCTCAGTTACTGAACTGTTCTTATCTCAACTTGTGGGAGTTACATTCCTTCGATTCTCCTCCCTATCCCTCCAGGAGCATGGGGGGAGGAAGCAGGGCGAGTGAGTGAATGGCTGGGTGGTTTCTGAGTGACAGGCTCAGCTTCAACCACGACAGACTCCTTAAAGCAAGCTAAGATATCAGCAAATGCACAGCAAAAAAACAAGCGTAAGGGGGTAGACTGGTACATCACAGCATAACAAAATGGTACTGTTTCCTGATGACAATTTTATTCCAGAATATAAATACTTAAAAATAATTAGCCTTTAACCTTTCAGAAAACAAGTTGCTTGTTTGTTAGATATAAACTCCAAGAAACTTAAGCCTGTAGATGTTATAATGGAAATATAAATGATTCCTGTTTGCCTAACAGGAACATTTTTTAATCCTAAAAAAAATGACACCTCACATTGCTACCGTTTAAAATGTCTCTTCAGTGATCCAGCACGTAAAACCAGATTTAAATTGAAGAACATGTTGCAGGGAGCTATGTCTATCTTACCATCAGCTTTTCATTTTTGCCAAGAAGTTGAAGTAGGGGAGCAGATGTTGCTAATGGTGTGAATCCAGCCGGAAGACTCTCCATCGAACAGAAAGTATCTACTAGTGTAATCTGTGATTTGCGTTGTGAATGAGGAATTGGGGGAGAAATTCAAAGGAAAGACAGCATATTCAAGCAAAGAAAGATGCTGAATGTGAAACCTTGACCCTTTTTAGGGTGACAAAAAAATTTCCAGGATATCCTATTCTAACCACAAGAAGAACGATAATGATAATACACCCTTGACAAGGGAAAAGATTAATGCAGTAAGGACCACAGCAAATGGATGTAGGATCTGAACAGTCATTACACAAGAAATGTCTCAGGGAAGAGAAAGTAACCTAAATTCTTATTGCCCTTCTATTTAATGCAGAGATGGGAGAGACAGTTGCAGAGAGGCTGCGTGCCAGAGACAGTAAAACAAACTTAAGAAAGCAATCTCTCCTATCTTGAGATCTTTTCCTAAAATGTACTAATTGTTGCCTCAGCAAATAGTAGGATGAGGTGTTAGCGCATAGGAAGTACAAAACCAAGATATTAACAGAACACTTCAGATCAGTTCATCTGGCCTGGGAAAGGCTTCTCTCTCTTTTCAGATAGCCTGCTGTGTTTATGGATGGGCAACATGAACTGTGAGCCAACCGAGTTCCACACTCCTGTGGCATGATGGCTTCATTTTCATGATAGGAATCCATGGAGTTGTTACGACTGTAAGGTAACACTAAACTAGTTTATGTCTCGGTCACACACCTGCACTCATCACCAGAAGCCATAGTCTACATTTTGCAGCTGCACACAAGGTGATTTGACAGAGCAAGTTAAAGTACTTCAAGTTTCTAGTGCTTCCTATGGTGAAACACATATTGCTCTTATAAACTAGGGTTGAATCTGCTGCCAGAATAAAGGAATCTAGGTCATCCATGCCAGCTTAAAGTATACCCTTTCTTTCTCTACCCACAGCCTCCTATGTTCCTTACAAGAAAAATAATACACAAGCCATAGGGGACCATAAAACACTTCCCTTGTTAAGTAAGAGAACTGCCAGTGAGTGACCTGATGGTGAACAATTCAGGATGATTTTGATTAATAGAATGTAATAGGAACAGAATTGTTTCATATAACCTTTCAGTCCTCAGTGCTGTAGTTAGGTCCTCTATTAATAGAGCTGTCAGAAACATGTAGTCGTGCCTGAACTGATATCAGGTACGAAAAGCTGAGTGAGTTAATTTAGTGTTGGCTTAACTGACATTGAGTACAAAGCCTGCCTTTTATTCCTGAAAGAGAAATACCATCTACAATAGTATCACTTCCCATCAACATGCCTCGATTCCAATCTGGGTGACTGTCTCTTAGCATAGTAAATTTACAAAATGCACTTGAACATGATAGACTTTTATGTTAAAATGGATAGATTGTGTTTTAAGATCGAATGAACCTGTCTGAAGCAATGCAAAATACAAATACAAAATACATTTGGGAATTAGAGTCAACGTACAAAGAAGAAAGTCTACAAAGATTTTCTTTCGCTAAGAACACCCTTTATGAGATGGATTTCAGTAATAGTATCATACACCGTGGTATGTCTTGTATCATCCTAGTTTAATCATTGAAGAAGATATAGATTTAATCAGAAATGCAAGAATATCTGACAATAGTATTCTGATTAATTGTAGTAGCACAGTAATGAAACTCTCAGACTATTTTAGGCCTTACAAATTGCAGCATGGGAAAAGACTTTAGCATTGCCAACTAACATCTCTCTTCTTCATCATCTCTTTCCTTCACTGCAAGCTAAGTTTGTTGTCCACAAACAAAATAAACCCCTCGTAGTACAAAAAAATAAAGAGGGTTGTTTCTGTAGAAAATTTGAATATTTTGGCAAACAAATACAGGATAAATCCCTTTGTAGTCATTTCTTTCTGCAATAGGGCAGGGTGTTTCCTGCTTTCTGTCACTGGTAATAATGGTTCATCCAATTAGCCAGAAACTGTATTTACTTGAGAATTAAAATGTAAAATCAAAGAATCCAACACAATACTCAAAAACAATGGCAGAGGAGCAGAGTTGCCCATTCTTTTCATTTTAGTCTCACATGAAGCACAAAATCAGATTCTACAACTCAAGGAGAGTTATAAAGCAGGTATGTTTATTATGGCGCCGGGTGCAAGGGGGATCGCTCCTCCTAACTGGCACACCGAGGGGTTAAACAAGCAGATATTTATTGCACACAAACATGCATATTCATTAGGTTCCCGAGAGCGCGGTGGGGATATTACAATTAGTTTAGGTACTCATTATCATAACTCTCCTCCCTTTTGGTGCTTGCGCACTGCCCTCCGGTGGTCGTGGGCAGGAGTCTTCAAGATGAAGTAAGCAGTCTTCCTCAGGGCGCACTTTTCACCTTTGGCACAGTTGGTGCCCCAGTAATCACAATTAGCTGAACCCAGCCGTATCTGCAAGTTTCTGAGAGCTGGCAAAGATTTAGAGCAGTGTGACCTTCGTACAAAATGTATTGCAAGCAGGACAGGATGGGCTGACAAGGAGTATCCCAAGGTAGCAGATGTTCGGGAGTCACTGTCTCCAAACTAACTGATAAATTAGAAGGATGGTAAGAAAGAATTCACTCATTAGAAGGATGGAAATTCACTCTTGTTAGTAAGAATACTAAATTCTGTTAGCACACCACGGACAACACAAACCTTATTCCTTATCTTAGACCTAAGTTAAAAGCATTTTAACCCTATGTTTTCCAGGCACTTGCTTTCCTTATATCACACACACCTATTTATCACAGTATATTTTTCACAGTCAACACATGAATACACAATTTGCATTGTTGTCAGTCCTTGCCTGACCATTTACTTAGTTCTTTGAGATAAACTGTCTTAATTTTTACCTCTTTCTCTCAGCTGTGCCTGTCATCAGACTTGCAGTCACCTTCCAAAAGCTCCTATTCTGAAGGCTTTTGGTGGAGATGCAAAATCAAGCCTATGTCCTTCACGGATAAACTAATGCTGAAGAGCCCCTTTACCTCGCAAGCATGACAAGGGTCTTAAGAACTTAAGAATTTATACCTTTCTCTTTCCCGGGCACATCTTCAGCACAGTGGCATGCTCCCCCTCACACAAGCATCCCCATCACACCCACAGACGATCTCCTACATTTTGCAGCAAACCTGCATGACCAACTTCTATCCAGCAGCTAACTCTTTCAGTCTGCGCTATTTAGCTGCTCTTTCTATCCCCTCCTCAAGAAAATCGTGTATTTTGTTGGGATGTGGAAATGGCAGTAGTCAGAGGAGAGATAATGCCCAGATAACTTTTGTTACTTGCAGCTGAAGAATGGTGTTGACTGAAGAATAGGGTGGTTTGAAGAATGGGGTTGATTGAAGAATAAGGTTGTAAATAAGTAACCTCAAGAACGTCAGCTTTGTTAGCAACTATAGAGAAAAGGAAATTACTACGATAAGCTTTGCCAGAACTGCCTGGTGGTTACTGATATGACAACGATCCTAAAACAAAGTGATGAAGAAATAATCACCAGGGGTCCGAAAGCCCACTACCACATTTTTGTGTGCATAGAGGAGGCATTCTCTAAACGTATGATGTAATGTATGTAATCTAATGAATATGTATGTTTAACATATATGATTTAACCACAGCCTGGTTGATGCTTGGAAGGGACACGCTTGGCAGAACGATCCCCCATGTCTCCCGGCGCCGCAACAAAGAATACCTGCTTGTCAACTTAAAACTTTGTTGGCGAGTTCGTGGAGTTTTCTCCGAATTACTGCCCTGTGTATAATACTCTTGCACAGTGTGGCAGCTGAGGGAAGACGCGTGTCTCGCAGCGAGCAGCAAGCTGTCCCTCAGGAAAAGCCCTTCTGCCCTCAGAAGTGCCAAGCAGAGGCAGGCTGGACGGCAGCAGAACCGCGTGCTGTGCAGCATGGCGCACTATATCCCCCCTGAGGACATTTCTCCTCCTAACAGGCTTTTTTCCCTCGCTGCAGGCTTTAAAAAAGGAGAAGTGGGGAGGGGACCTTCCCAACATGGCGGCAGAAGGAAGGCTCACCCCGCCTCCCCGCCATACGTCCCTCTCAAGATGGCAGCGCGGAAGGGCCGGGGGCCGGCCCGGAGCGCTTCTGCGCGCTTCGGCTCGGAGTGCGGTGAAATTCCTGGCGGGCGGGGGGAGCAGAATGGTGGCGCGGGGCCGCGGCGTTTCGCCCCTGCTAGGGACCCTGCGTGCTGTAGCGGCGGCCGGCGAGGAGCCAGACCCCTGGGGAGCGCGGTGCGGGCGGGCTGAGGGCCACTCGCCGCTGCCTCGGGCTCTCGCGGCACCAGGAGCAGGGCCGTCCCCGCCGCCGCTGGGACTCCCTCCCCGAGCAGAGAGGGGGAGAATGACGGAGCTACAGTCTGCCTTGCTACTGAGGAGGCAACTAGCAGGTACCCGGGCTGGCGGGCGGCGCGGAGAGCGGGGCGGCCGGGGAGCGGAGGCCGGCCGGGCTCTGAGGTACCGGAGCTTGCTATGGCGGAAAGGGCGCCGGCTAGGGGAGGGTGCGGGAGGCTGGCGGGGTGTGTGTGCAAGAAGGAAGGGGAGGTTGTAGCCCTTCCCGCCGCTTTGCTGCTCAGCCGGGAGCTGAGGGAACTGGGGGGAAGGGGAGCCTACTGGCCTTCGCTGCCAGGACAGCCGGAGGAAGGGGTCCTGAGAGCCGGCATGGCGGGGAAGCGTTTCCTTCGCTGCCCCCATCCCGGCAGGGAAGTGGGGATTTGGCAACGGCGCTGCTCGCCTGCCGTCCCCCCTCCCCGCGCCGCTCTTGCAGCCCTGTCTGCCCGGCGCGGGGAAGGCAGAAAGGAGCCGCGGCTTCGCTCCCCGCGGTGAGGGGGTTGTGTGCGGGAAAGTCTCTGGTGTGAGGGGGATGTTTGTCAGGCACAGAGAAGCGGCGGAGGACGGAGCGAGGGAGCCCCTCTGGAAACGATACTTCGGGGCCGGGGTGACTCGCCCCGTTCGCATACCTTCCTGTGAGGACCTGAGGTGCCCCCTCCCCGTTCCCACCCTCGCCTCCCCTACCCTGCGCCGTGGAGGGCGCTGATTCGGGGAAAACTCCAGGAACAAACTTGCCAACGAAGTTTTAAGTTGACAAGCAGGTATTCATTATCGCGGCGCCGGGAGACACGGGGGATAGCTCCTCTTAACGTGTGTCTCCGAATTGCTCTACGAGCCGTCTTTATATAGCGCTGGGCATACATACATTTCGTGAGGCTACGTATGGCTTACATCATTTTCCAAAGTTTCCTGCATGCTTACAGAAATGTGGTGGTGGTCTCTGAGGGTCGTTTACTTCTTCCAACAGTCTTCATCACTGCTGGCAGCCTTTGGAGCACACGAAGTAGATACTTATAGCAGCTTAATTGGCTCGTTAACACCACAGATGTAACAATCATCCTGGCCTTCTACTTATCAGTTAATTTAACTGTGGCCCATCCTGGACATCTGCTATTCCCAGATACTCCTTATCCTTACGTCCTGTTTTTCTACCCTGTTTTTCTTACAGTCATTTTGTGCTAAGGTCATAAGGGCCTAAAACTGTGTCAGCTACAACGGTTTATCTTATGCAAGAATTCTCAGATTCTCAGTATGTTCTCTAGCTGCACTCTTTTTTTTTCTGTGAATCATGCACCCCAGTAATTTTCCATTGCTACTGTTACAAAGCCATCAAACTCGGCATTACTTAAAACTGATTCTAAAGGTTTATATGCTTCATTTTGTGATTTTGTGTCCCCCTTGTCTCAGCGGGCCGGGAAGGGGAGGCCGCTTCCCCCTTTGTTGTCAGGAGAGCCAGGGGCTCTGCAGGCCCTGACGACGGGGAGAAGACCGGGCAGTACCCGGACCGGGGCGGAGAGGTGGGGGAGGGCCCGCCCTGGGGAGGGCGAGTGGGGCTGCCCGTCGCGTGCTGCGGGAGGAGCCCGCAAGGAGGAGCGAGGGGTCTCCACCGGGGGCGAGAGGGCGGCACGGGTGCGGGGAGGGAGGCGTTGTGGAGCCTGGGCCCGAGGACGGGATGAGCCTAGCCCAGCCCGACGCGCGTGCGCGAGGCTCGCAGTGCGTCTCCGTGTGTCTCTCCCTGCCAGATTTCAAGCGAAAGGAGCTGGTAGTGAGTGCGGAGGGTCTCGCTCCGCCTGTGTATGGCCTCGCATTCATCCTCCTTCAGCCGGCATACGGTAACCCCTCCTCCGAGGACACGCGCGAGTCCGCCCGGCTCCTCCGGAGAATCCCATTGCCTTTTTCGTCCCTCAGGTAAAAATTGCTTCATAGCCCGATGAGGAAATGCGTGCTGGGTGCACCCAACTGGGGCAGTTACAGCTCCGTCTGGAGTGTGCTGGGTGTCCATGCAAAGGGACGGGGCTTCGAAGTAGCACAGGAATCCCTGGAGGAGGATTTTGGCCTGAGACTGAAGAAATGTCTTTGAAAGCGTGAGGGTGAAAGAGAACACTGTTAGCAGTAAGGGGGTGAAGTTGCATAACCGGGTACAGCGAGCTACAGTAATGTTTGTTGCACTTTCATCATTATCTCCAGGTTTTAGATGATGATTGGTTTGAGAAACTTAAACGTAGTTAACTATTAGCAGGGGATTTTTTTACCCCTTTAGGTTGACATTCTTTTAAAAAATAAGAACCTCACACGTACAGTGGCTGGGCTCCTGAACATAAGCATGGACCTTAATGCCTTAGTAACTACTGTAGTTGCTACTGACATTGAGTGAGGTGTCTGCACCTTTGGATATGCTAATAACACTAGGTTTAGGCTTAATATAGGAGCTGAAGTTGATGCAAAGCTTCTCTTTGCTATGAATGATCTGTCTAGGGAACCAATAGTTTAGAACAGTCGCTCTCTAACTTGATCAAAATGAGCATTTAGTAACCTAATATAGTTCTTTGGCTGTTTGTAATGTCTCTTTTAACTGACAGATTGTGCTCCATGGAAGAAAGCTTGACATTTAGCTGGAGCCTCTTGCTAGTATTAGTTGTTGGTTTCTGTTGTGTGTGGTTTTTAACTTGTATTGTGAGGTCTTAAGACTTTCTATAAGAACATGCTGTTTGACTGTGTAAGTAGACTTTTAGAGTGTTAGATTTGGAGGTTAATTTCTAGTTACCTTTCTGTTCATTTCTGAAGGTTTCATGTTGTAATGGTAAAAACTGGTAAGCTTTTCCAGTTGCCCCTATTATTGATTCAGCTCTGCTTACTCAAGTACTGCAACCATTTGCTGTATCGTGCATCTCTTCTGGGGTGGTGGTGTTGTGTTTTAAGTGCTGTAAGTGCTTTAGGAGCCTTTTATATGTATTCAGAACAAAATTGAAACAGTGTTAAAAGTGTGCATTACTTGCGTGTGGCGAATACTGAAGTACTTCAAAAGTGCCATCTGGAGTAACCGACTTAAAAAAGAAAATAGTTTCTTTATGATAACCTAAGTAACATCTGGGCTGAGCTGAAACTAGACACTGTCGCTGCTTGTTCTGAGGGCGGGCTGCTTGAAGCTGAAATGTAGAGGCTGAGCTTCATGATGTCTGATCCCTCTTCCCTACTGACTGTCTTCTCCCAAGTCAGCTGCTCCCATGTGTCCCTTTGTTTACAGCCACATTACTTGTTCTACCTCAAAACAAAAATCAGCACTGTTATTCTTTTCCCTGGTGAGGCTGTTACTTCAGCCCTTCTGCTACACGCGCACAGCTTTTGTGTTATGTCAAGTGTGGTGAGTCACTGGGTTGAACCTAATGGTTGGGTTTTGGAGGGCAATGAACAGGCAGTGGATACGAGTTATGTGATCTGAACTAGCTTAAATTGCTCTAGATCACTCAGTTGTCAAATTAGCATTACTCAAGCACAAGGGATCTGCTGTTGGACTTGGAGCAAGACATCCAGAAGTGGAGAGAGGTTGAAGGGGGAATCCAAAACCTATATAAAGGTGAAGCAGTTGAGGAATATTGAAGTTTTTTAATGAGTGAGGTCTTGGATAGCTCTTTTCAATCCCAAGAGGAAAACAATGACAGGAGGAGAAAGGAATGTACATCAGTAGTTCTTAGAATGAATGTGTTCTGTCTCCCATATGCTTTGTTTCTTGATAAAGACATCATGGGGAAAATAAGTGTTTATGGCACATAAAACTTAGGTTCCTCATTAAAGTGATAATTCTTGAAGACTTTGTTGAAGTAAAGGTTAACTGGCAGTTCTTGGTTGTCAGTGAGACTTAAGCCCAAGGATTTTACCAGAACACAGAACAAAACTACAGCATAATCCCAGGTTGCTTCAATAAGCATATGAAGACAGACTTCTTTTTTTCTCTTGAGCAAGCTGGCTTGTATTGTAACTTGAGCAGGTAAATAGTATCATGGCATCATATATATACACACGCTTGTCATCTTAAGTGGCAAGTTGTGGATGCTGATAATGCTCTTAAGAGAAGGGACATTGAATGACAGCCACAAAATACAACTTCAAGTTAGATGTGGGTTGTTGTTCTCCCTCCTAACCCCCCAAATACTAAGCTTCCCAGTGCCTTTGCTAATGAAACAATGAGCTATATCACCAGGGAATCACTATAGTAGCTGCTCTTGTATCGATTCCTGCTTACCCTTGTTTGGGCACAAGAGCAGTTCAAATCATGACAGTCCGAACTTCGGGTAATTTTTGTGTAAGTGTTTAAAGGAAGTGGTGCCTGGGGATCTCTGACTACCAAAGCCAGTTAGAGTACTAGTCTGACTAGCTGGAGCTGAAGGGAGGTTCTTTTCTATGTATACCGGTAAAGCTAAATGGCTGTTCCTTCTCAAATGAACTTAATTGTGAGCTCGAGCAGCTTTTGGAAATGTCTCAAAATTCGGTGTATGTGCTTGTTCTTATAGATGTCCTTTGTTTTGTTTTGTTTTTTAAGGACAAAGGCACTTTGTTGTGCCTTGGTAGTAATGTGAAATAGAAGTCAGGACCTGTCCATTTTTTCACATGGATAAGGTGCAGGAAAAGCTAGAAGAGTGAAGTGCCTCTGACACACACACACCCCACCCCCCACCCCCCAAAAAACCACAAAAAATAAAACCAACAGCAAGTATGCAGGTCAGTACAGCACTAGATTGGCAGAGTTCACCCCCCAGGGGAGATGGAGGAGAACAATCTGTGTTCTCTATACTGTCCCAAAACTTCATGCTGTTTAAAAAGAGGCAGGAGACAACTGAGAGTGTAAAGCTTCTCTTCCATTCTCCAGAGCTGTCAAGCTCAAGGGTGTTGCAGACTGAGCCATTTCTGACTGCTTTTATTTCATCTTTCTGCCAAATGCTTGCTGACATGGAGACTTGTTAGAGTAGGCAGACTTGTCTAGTTCAACCAGCAAAATCATGCAGGGAGGACGCCGTTAAATTGGTAGCACACAGTGGAACCAGAAGTGTGAGTCCACTTTAACGTCAACATGGATCACTGAAACCAGGGGAATAGCCATGCCCTTGTTGGCCCCAGTTGTGGTGTGTTGTAAATATTTTCGAACTTCAGATGCAGAAAACCCTGCACTAGTACTGCTCTAAAACAGGAGAAATGTGGCATTATTTCAATTTAGAGTGGACACAGCTCCTGTTTCAAACTGTTAATGTCTAATTAAAAATGAAATTAGCAAGTTAGAAAACTGTTGAATACTTCATGTGGCAGCTCTGTGGTTTTTGTGTGGAAAAGGTCTTGCAATATAATGTTGAGCGGCTTGAATTTCTGGCAATTACACTTGATTTGCTTGTAGAATATTTGAGTAGTGACCATTCTGAGGGAATTATGGAATTAGGATCACTTTCTAGATTAAAGCTGAGATGCATATCTCTTGGGTGGCTGGTTGTGAAAGAAGCCTTTGTTTACATTGGAGTGCTGGTTATTTCCTGGCTTACACTAGGTTTGTCTACAGGATGATCAGTTGAGTGGCACTGATCTGAAGTATTAAGGTGATACTAGTCTGTCTGTTAGCTTCCTTGGAGAGATCTGTATGGCAGTAATATTCTGTATTATCCTCTACAGTTAAGACTCCAAGGTCCTGGCCATGTCAAACTTGACTTCACTATCACTTAAAATGCTGTAACCGCCCTGCTTTTTTAAAGGACTCATCATATTATTAGATAACAATCTTTGTTGCTCTGATGCTTTTTGGGATGCTTAGATACAGCATGTGTGTACCACTCACCTTCACACTCTTGCAGTGTAGGGCCCCATTACAGCAGATTAGATAGTTCTGTTTCTTGTATGTGTTGACAGAATCATCAAAGCTTGTTGCTCATGCTGACTATAAATAATATCATGCTAAAATACATACTTTGCTGTAGTGTAGAGTCAGAGCAGTACCAGCAGCCTGAATTTCTGTTGCACTGGAAATAAAATAATGGAAGTGACTTGTGGCAAACTTTATTAGCTGCACTTAATAGTTTTTTGAATGTTCCTCTTGCAGAAATAAGCTGAACTGTGCCTCTGCAAAGAAGAGTATTTGTGACAGCAGTCATAAGAGGAAAAATTCAGGGATGCTGGCAGTTTTGGGAAGTGAGGTTTAGCTAATCCTCAGAATGGAGGGCCTTGATGACTCAACCAGTTGTTTTAACAGGATGAAGCAGTGTCAGCCTTCTTTATAAGCTCACTCCTTGATGGGGCAGCTATAGTCACAGCCAGTTAGCTCTGGCTAGGTCAACTGACTTTCACAGTCTTTCAGGGAAGAAACCAAGCTTATCATAAATTAGGAATTCTTTCCTTCTCTGCTCCTCCAAACAAGGCAGTGTAAGTTACAGCAAAGTATGGACATAGCTGACAGTAAAGTGATTTTTCTGTTCTGTTGGAGAATAGTGGAATGGGAGAGTGCTGCTAGAGATCCTGTGAGATAAGGAGCAAAATTAATACTTACTGAGAAAATACTTTCATTAAAGGAATTCCTGCTTCATTAACACCTTTATGTGAGATGGAAATGTTAAGTCAAACAAATCCCATTGAAATGTCTTGCCTTGTATGATTGGTCGTGATTCCAACTTTAGTATTAAGAGTTATCTGCTCCAGAACTGTAAACTGTAAGGATCTGTTGATTTGTTATAAACTACTTTGGTTTAAGAAACTAATCTTGGCTAAATGAAGTAGAGTAGATAGTCTTCAAATAAAACCACATGTTGTGATTATGACTGATTCTGCCTTGACTCTTCTGTATCTCTTTCTTGCATTTGAAAAAAATCACTGACTTGGAATGGCAGGGAAGCAAGGGCCAGATCCAGCACCAGTCTGTGACACTATTGACACCGTGGGAAACACCGGTTATGTCCAGGGTGCTGCTGCTGTGCATGAAACATACATCAGCGAGTTGGTGTAGGGTACCAGTGTTCTGAGAGGAACTCTGTAACTAGGGGAAAAGATGCAGTAAATAGACCTCAATTTGAAATTCAGCCTCACAGGTTACCACTTGGCACAAACCATCCACCAGTCTGCATTAAAATCAGGCAGACGGAACACAGCGCCTAAAACACAAGCTTCAAGCACAAATCACTTGTGTATTTATACATCTCTGCAAACAGCATTTCAGTGCCTCTTGGCCTGATGATGGGACTGGCTCCATGTAAGATTTCACTTCCCTGTGCTGGCGGTGCTCTCTCCCACTCCTCATTACAGCCATTTCACCCTGGAGCTGTCTCTTCATATGTGTTGTCCTGGCACCAAATGCAGTTGGTTCTCTGCTGTTGAAAAAGATGGAGTCTCAGGCAGCAACGTGCCATCACCCTGTGCTGCATCCAGCTACAGGGGGAAGGAAGAGGCTCCCCCCATCCCATCTCATCCTGTCAGATTTCTCATGGCTCTAAGATATGAATAGCTTTTCAGATCTCTAATTATCAATGTGGTTTCATTCCAGGGTAATAAACTCCCCCTAACATGGCTGTTTGTTGGAACACCCTGATTAACAGACTTAAATGCTGTAAAGGACTTAATTTGGGGGCTATGTGAGATGTCCTTCAACGCATCCTGATGTGCTAGTAGGGAAAGATTTACTGATTTGAAAATAAGCAGGCAAACAAGAGACACGAATTGCTATGAAACAGATACCTGGCTGATCAGATGCAATTAGCAATTTGAAAAGGGTGACAAAACAGCATCAAGGAGGTGAAGAAGTGTGTAAATCCAACTCTAAGGGCATTTTCTAACTGTCCTTACACTGGTGCCAGGGGTTGTCTAATGTTACATTAGACATTAGTGGATCTGCACTGGCAGAGGGCTTGGCTTTGTGCCTTTCACTCCTTGCTAACACAGACTGTATGTAATTCCTGAGAGCCACACTTCCAGGAAAAAGAGCCATATCTTGCCAAAGGTAATTACTTACAAACCCAGGGAACTTCTAGGAGCTTATTCGGAAGAAATCAGTGCCAAACACCTGTAGGTTTATGTGCAGCTGTGAGTATTGCTGTCAGCACTTCCACTACCAAAGGATGAAGCCGGACTTGATTCAGTGTCATCGTTTCCAAAGTTTAACAGCCCTGAAAGTGAAACAAAACTGTTGGCCTTGAAGATGTCTGAGGATCATAGAGAGGTAGGAAAGTGTAATTGGTGCTACTGAGGTGAGGCTGCAGCTCATGGTGTGGTGGCTGTGCACAAAGAGCTCTTAGGTACAGCATGGGCTTGTTCAAACTGGAGAAGAGAAAGCTCCAGGGAGACCCTAGAGCAGCTCCCAGTGCCTAAAGGGGCTCTAAGGAACCTGGAGAGGGGCGTTGGACAAAGGCCTGTAGGGACAGGACAAGGGGGATGGCTTTAACATGACAGAGGGGAAATTGAGGTGAGCTCTTAGGCAGAAATTCTTCCCTGTGAGGTGTTGGCACACAGTGCCCAGAGAAGCTGTGGCTGCCCCATCCCTGGCAGTGTTCAAGGCCAGGTTGGATGGGACTTGGAGCAGTCTGGTCTAGTGGAAGGTGTCCCTGCCTGTGGCAGATGAGCTTTAAGATCTCTTCCAGCCCCAGCCACTCTGTGGTTCATTGCATGATTCTATGGACATACCAACCAACTCCCAGGACACTTCACTCCTACCGTGATGGGAATTAAAGCCATTCAGCAATACCCAGGGCCAGTCCCAGGCGTTGCTGTGAATCCTGATCTGCCGGCAGAGGATGCTCGCAGTGCCGGGGTCCTCCATGCCTTTGAAGCCCTGGAAAACCAGGTAGTGCCACCAGACCTCCTTGGAGAGTGAAGCAGAACACTTCTGTGACCTGCTGCTGGCAACCCTAACTATCGATGATCCTATGTGTGCTTTTCCCTTTGCGGGCCGGGAGAGAAGAGCCCCCATACCCAGCGGGGCTGTATGAGTGGATGGAGCAGTGGCAGCAGGGTCCCTGTCCGGTGGTCCCCAAAGCTTTCGGGTAGCATTTAGCAATAGCGGGGCTTCGCTTTGCACGCTGAGGGAGAAGAAATACAAGCGCATCAAACCGCCCCCGCGGAACGAGAGACGCGGCGCAGCTCTTGCTTTGAAACACTGCCACCTTGTGGCAGCTCGGCTGCAGGACACGCTGCGCCCAACCAGCCTCGCCGGACATGGGGTGGCCTGGGTACGGCCCTAAGGGAGAAGGGCTGGTCAGGAGACAAGGAGGAACCTCACACAGGGGCACGGAAAGCTACCTTGCTCTGGGGAAGCAGGAGCTATGGCAAAATGTGTTTTCCAGCTATAGAGTTTCTGTGCCAAAACCACCATCAGGTAGAGGTGACCTCCCTGAATGCTGTCAAAGCCACTGCTAGGGTTGGTGTGAGCAGGAATGCAGACAGGATTAGTGTTTTGTGGGTGCAGAGCCATAGGGAAGTCCTGAGGAAGTGCATAAGGAGCTGGCTCCTGCTTTCAGCTGGATAACCAGGGTGCCTTATGCCATTTAAACAACCTGCAGCATATCCACGGTGTTTCTCTTCCAGCAAGAGCATCAAGTTATTGTTACCAGGAGCCACCACCAGGCTCCTCGCAGCCCTGCTGCATCTTGCAGGGAAGGAAACAACCATTTGAAGTCCATTTTGTGGGGATATTCATAATCAGTGAGTATTAATATTCATTGATTTGGACCATTTGACTGCTGTAAGACCATGTGAGAATAATGTTCAGCACAAGGCCTTATCTCTTCATATAAATATTTGAGGTATAAATATTCTCTCTGAATCTTTCACGTTTAGCAGTGAACATCGTGTCTGTGTAGGCAGCTCCCTTGCTCCCAGTTATTGCAGAGAAGGCTGCGTGGAGACCTCAGAGTAGCTTCAGTGTCTGCAGGGGACTACAAGGATGCTGGAGGGGGACTCTTCATTAGGGACTGTAGTGAGAGGACAAGGGGTAATGGGTTTAAACTTAAACAGGGGAAGTTCAGGTTGGATATAAGGAAGAAGTTCTTTACTGTAAGGGTGGTGAGGCACTGGAATGGGTTGCCCAAAGAAGTGGTGAATGCTCCGTCCCTGGCAATGTTCAAGGCGAGGCTGGACAGAGCTTTGGGTGGCCTGGTTTAGTGTGAGGTGTCCCTGCCCATGGCAGGGGGTTGGAACTGGATGATCTTAAGGTCCTTTCCAACCCTAACTGTTCTGTGATTCTATGAAGAAAAAAATCAGAATCAACATATCACATATTGGCACTTATAAAAAATGCAGCAGACAACAGTTCCTTCCAGCAAGCTTCCAAATTACTCACAGCCAACACAAAGAAGCCAATCTTAGGAATACACTGTGCCAAAGCAGTCGAGGGAATGGTTTATCCCATGTCCCAGACTGAAAAACCAACCCCAAAATAGAAGCACTAGCAAAAAGCATTGCTTTTAAAACCCAGCAATAGACATCATTTAAAACCAGAAAGTGTGTGGAGGAGCCCAGTTGGGCAAGGAAACGTGGTCCAACCAGTCTGGGTGTAATGCTGCATCCCACAGGATAGCCCTGGGCACCCAAAATTCCCCACTGCAGGAGCCCCACTCCCGCAGCACTGCCCAGGAAACCTCCTCACATGGAAGTTCATGAAGACACATCCATGCTGCATCCAGATATTCCACTTGTAAGATCTGGCACAACCCGTCTGCAGGCAGCCCCTAGTGGGCAGGGGAGTGGGGCTGATGGGGTGGGGGGACACATGGGGCCACCAGACCCCACACTGCCACCCGCCCGCCTTGGCTGGGCACTGGCCAGGGGCACGCTCCATACCCCGGTACCAGCAGCATGTGTTGTGTGAGGTCTGGAAACACAAACACAAAGGTATTTAATAGAAAGATGGAAAAACGTGAAGAAAAGCTGGATGAAAAGTACACGGGAATGCGGGCCAGAAGTTGGGTGCGATGGGGTGGGGGTGTGTCCCAATTGGATGAAATATAACCAAAACACAGGGTTTTAAAGCCCATTTTATTTGCTTTCTGCATTTTGAGTCACAGGCACGCTTTGGGGTGACACCCCCCCCCTCCTTTCTACAACTTGGAGGACTTGGACCTGCTTCTTTGTTGTTTTCCCCAGAAGAAGCCAAGGTCCCTCGTTAGGCTTCACCTCCTGCGTGCAGAGCATCCACCAGCAAACGGGACCCAGCGCCTCCCGCACCGGGCGTTCGCAACCGCTTCCACCGGTCGCACTCAGTGCCTGCAGCCGTCACCGGGCGTTCGCAGCCTCCCCCCTTTGGCGTTTCCTGCGCGTCCCCACAGCGCGCACACTGCGCTCCGCGCGCAGCCCCGCGGCCACCCCGCCGCCCATGCGCGCCTCCCATCCCGGCCTCCGCGACACCAGGGGGCGCTGCGAGGCGGAAGCGCTCCGCGGATTTCCGTCCGTCGAGGCTGAGTCCCTGGGTCGCGCCGCCGCTGACGTTCTCCTGGGGGCTGCCTGGACCCTGAGTACCTGGTGCCGTGCCGTGCCGTGCCGTGCCGGTGGGGAGCCTGGAGGAGGAAGGGCTCCCAAGAACCCTGACCTCCGCATCGCGCAGCTCCGCTTCCTCCTCAGCGTCTGGCCCCGTGCGGCCGAGCCCGCCGCGCTCGACGAGCTGATGGCGGCCGTGCGTCTCCGCAGTGAGTGCGGGCCGGGGTGAGGGGAGCCCCACTGACCTCCTGTCTGCCCCTTCCATCCCCTGTGCTTCTGTCTGTGGGGCAGGAGCCGGGCTGAGGGCCCGGGAAAGGCGGGGGTGTCTGTGACCGCTGTTGTATCGTGCGGGGGGGTGAAAGGCACGGGTTGAGTACTGTGCGGCACTGATCTCAGAGTAGAGTGCTTAAAAGGGGCCTATGAGAAAGATGGGGAAAGACCAAGCAGGGCCTGTTGTGGTAGGACACGGGGAGATGAGATTAAGCTGAAAGAGGGGAGATTAAGGCTGGGTGTAGGGAAGGAATTCTTTACAATGAGGGTGGTAAAACACTGGCACAGGTTGCCCAGGGGGGTGGTGGATGCACCATGTGTGATTCAAGGCCAGGCTGGATGTGGTTCTGAGCAACCTGATCTAGTTGAAGGTGCCCCTGCACATTGCAGGGCATTGGACTGGATGAGCTTTGAAGGTCCCTTCCAACCCAAACTATTCTATGATGTTATGAAGGGCAAACGGGAGCAGTGATAGAAAAGGGTCAGCAAAAAGAAGTGTGACAGTGCAGAAACACTGGCTGTTCAGCATCAGGATTTAATAGGTACCTGATCATAAAGGAGTTAGCTGGCATTGAGGATCAGTCCTAATGTCCTCCAATGCTCTGCTCTAGAAACACGCTTGTTGCAGCAATCAGCAGTAGAAGCCTTCCTGCTTTTCTTTCAGACATGGCTCTGTATTATGAAGCACTCTGCAAGTCTCTGGAGTGGCAGATGGACACGCAGCTGCTGAACAAAATGAGGAAAGCCAGTGAGGAAGAGTTGAAACATCTGGACAACAAATTAGAAGATGCAGAAAAGAACTTGGGGGAGAGCAAGATCCGAGATGCAATGATGGCAAAAGCTGAGTACCTGTGCAGGACTGGGGACAAGGTTGGTGCATGCAAAGGCTTTATAGACTCATATGAAAACCACTGCATTGTAATTGTAATCCTTTTAGCTAGGCATGTTGAGCACTGAGTGACTGTCGTGGTTTAAACCCAGTCGGCAAATCAGCCATGCAGTCACTCACTCACCCCCTGCCCCTTCCTCCTCCCCTGCTCCTGGAGGGATGAGGAGGAGAATCGAAAGAATGTAACTCCCATGGGTTGAGATAAGAACAGTTCAGTAACTGAGGTATAACACAAACCACTGCTGCTACCACCAATAATAGTAATGATAAGGGAAATAACAAGGCAAGAGAATACAACCGCTCACCACCCGCCAACTGATACCCAGCCTGACCCAGCAGTGATCTAACCCTTCTGGGTAACTGCCCCCAGTTTATATAGTTAAATATAGTTTATATAGTTTAATATAGTTTAATATAGTTTATATAGTTTTTATAGTTTATAGCATGACGTGCTGTGGAATGGAATACCTCTTTGGTCAGTTTGGCTCAGGTGTCTTGTCTCTGCTTCCTCCCAGCTTCCCCTCCTCCCTGGCAGAGCATGAGACTCAGAAAGTCCTTGCTCAGAGTAAACATTACTGCGCAGCAACTAAAACCATCGGTGTTATCAGCGCTGTTCCCAGGCCAAAAGTCAAAACCACAGCACTACACCAGCTACTGAGAAGGAGAAAAATGACTGCTACTGCTGAACCCAGGACAGTGACTTAGGGTGCCCTCTAGGGCACAACTCAAACCTGGTGGGAATAGTGGGAATACAGGAGAGTGTTACTGCAATTCAGGGAAAAAAAATAAGTAGCCCTTGTAAGAAAACCATTTTCCATTTGCATATGTTATTTTTTTCCTTGTGGTCTTACAGACTTTTCTAAGGTGTTTACCCAGTAAAACTTGAAATCAAGGTACAGAGTAGGTTTTCGTAGAGATTTAAAAGTTATATTAGAATCACCTCTTTTAACCTGGCTTAAACTGATTCTTTAAGATTATTCAGTGTTAGAGTTCTGTGGGTAACTAAGAACATCAGGACTCTCAGCAGAAGACAACACAGGAACTTACAACAGACATTTTGTGAATGTTCTAGGTGCTTTTAACATTCTTACAGTAGCAAATGCTGTCTTGTTAGGAGGGAGCTCTCACTGCCTTCCGCAAGACCTATGACAAAACCGTGGCACTGGGGCATCGTCTGGACATCTTGTTCTATCTTGTAAGGATTTGCTTGTTTTACATGGATAACAACCTCATCATATGGAACACTGAGAAGGCAAGAAGGTATTGCTTGAGTCGTTTGAGTGCATTAAAGCACTTTGAGATGAAGTGGAACAAAAGCAATGGAAGATAAACACCTTGCTGTCAAGAAATGACTAAGGCTGGTTGTGAGACAGTCTCCGGGGCTGGGTGGGTGATACCTTGCAGCAGAACACTTCCTATACCTGGAGTTTTTTTATGAGAGGGAAGAGAAAAGAAAGATTAATATTTTGTGTCATCTGTTTTCTAGCAACTGATTTGAATTTGTAGCTCACCCCCTGCTCCCACTTCTCTGTTCGTAGAAGACAGTTTTGTGTGTGATTAGCCTGTACAATTGCCAGCTGAATGCAGCTGCTGCCAGTGCCCCCTAGCTGGCTCTGTGAAGTGCCAGCTTTGCCTCTGGAAGCAGGAGCCCAGTGTTAACATAGTGCAGTTGTTCCTCCTGTGTTTGCACTGGTAGCTTCTGTGTCCCTGTGTTTCCAGGTTTGGAATTTCAGCAGTTCTTGTAGCAAGCTGCTGTTGCCAGTCTCTGCTGGTGCCATGAGACACCAAGGCAGAAGGGACAGGGGTCTTCCCAGTTACCATGTGTCTTGGGCCATGCTTTTTGTGTTGTCTTCTCACAGCAACAAGAATTTGTCTCTGCCTGTGCCCCTGCTCACAGCCGCATCAGTTTTGTGTTAGTGTGGGTCTTCAAACCATGTTAACTTTCAAATATTTTCTATGCTGCTAGTTGGACAGCTGTGATTTGAGCAGCAAAGGCAGGGGAAATACATTGCCGCACCCAAAGCTGACAGCAGTATTTACCTGCGCATCTCAAAAGACTGCTGTCACAACTTAGGGGGCTGTAAACTTTTCCTTTCTGTTGAAGCTTACACCATGCAAAAGCATATGTCCTGTCCCAAGGAAGCCACTTTCCTACCCCTCTCACAAAGCCTCCTGGACTGTGTCGGCAAGCTGTAACAGAAAACAAGTTATTCCTTCTCTAATCACATGATAGCAGTGGGTTTACTATACTTTACATAATGCATTTACATAAGTAAATATTGCTTTTTATTCTGTTTTCAGTCTAATAGAAGAAGGAGGAGACTGGGACAGGAGAAACCGTCTCAAAGTGTACCAGGGCCTTTACTGTGTAAGCTATTCGAGACTGCAAACGAGCAGCCCAGCTCTTCCTTGACGCAGTTTCAACGTTTACATCCTATGAACTGATGGATTACAAAACATTTGTGACATACACTGTCTATGTCAGCATGATTGCATTAGACAGGCCTGACCTCAGGGAGAAGGTAAGGAAAGCAGGTGACAACACAGTTATCTGTTTATCTCCAGGCTGAAAGCGATGGTATTTAAACATGTTTGTTTGCTTTCAGGTTATTAAAGGAGCAGAGATGCTGGAAGCATTACACAGTTTGCCAGCTGTACGGCAGTATCCCTTTTCTCTCTACAAATGCCGCTATTCAGCCTTTTCCCAGGCATTGGATAAGGCTCTGTTTTGGCCTACAACACTAGTTCAGGTGCTTCAGTTCCTCGTTTCAGATTTAGACACAACTTTCAGTTGTGTATCATACAATCTAGAAGTAGAACTACTTTACGCAGGAAAGAAAAGAGATTATTTTACAGTGACCTAAAATCTGCTGCTGTTTGATTTCTCAAACAAGCAAAGAAGAATTTCCTGTACAGTGGGCCTTCTGAAAGGTCACATCTGATTAGGTGTAAAAGCATTTTGAAAACGGCTGTGCAACACTGTGTGACCTGAGGAGCAGGATCAGATGGGAAAGCTTTGAATGTTTTTATCTTTGAAAGAAGTTCTAGGACTTGTAGACTAAAGCCCCTGAAATCTCAACCTGTCAAAGAAATTACATAGAAGAAGGTTTTCATGCATCTTACCTTTGGCTTTTGGCTCTGGTTTGTATGTAAACGGGTGACACTGAAGGAGAGCTTTTCAGAAACTCTCATTCTTGCCAGTTCTCAGACTGCTCATTTTCCTTTGTGACAAGAATCTGAATACAGGAGAATAAGGTATTTAGGAAGAGCAAAAAAGAACCCTTCGTTTTATGGAAGACTGAGAGCCAAGGGCAGCATTTTTCTACTGTTGGCCTTACCACTAGCTGTGAACTAAAACTGGTGGGAGTAAAAGTTACCTCAGTGCCTGGAAATCCTTGTAATTAATTTAATAGTACAAGAAAGCGATTCTCATTTCCTTACACAGCTTGGGGAACAGTGTTTCTTCAAGTAGTTACACACCAAGTACTGCTTGTTGCCCAGCACATAACAGCAGGGCCCAGCACTTGCCTTTAGCAAGGAGGTCTCCTCTGTGCTGACAGAGGGTCTCACTAGCTTTGCCACAGCATTGTCTGCATGTTATCACTGCTTCTGGTTCCAGGACTGATACAGATTATACAAACTTACTTCTCTTTGGTGTAGAACACCTGAAGTACGCAAGAACACAATATAGTTACGTCCACACTGGTTACTTATTAACTGGTGTTACGTGGTTTATCTACATAACTGATAATTTCCATTTCTTAGAGATTACAAACTCCTTTTCTTATTCTTTTCAGCTGTTGCAGAGCAAGAGATGAAAAAGGATTGGCTCTTTGCACCTCCCTATCGATACTAAGTACGGGAAATGAGAATTCATGCCTATAGCCAGCTCCTAGAGTCCTACCGGTTACTGACATTAGGATACATGGCAGAAGCATTTGGGAGTCAGTGTAGAATTCATAGATCAGTAAGTTATTTGGCTTTATAAGTTCATAAAGATCTTATTTTGCACCTTTGAATTATTTATAATGATCCCATCGTGAATAAAACCTGTGTTCTGCTTTGATGCTAACCATGCCAAGTTAAGTTTCTGTGGAAGAGCTTGGCTAAAATTAAGCAAACTTTATGTTTCAGTAAAGAAAATAATTTTAGTGCAATCTGTGCCAAAACTTAACTCATAACCTTGGGCATCCACCATTTTACATACCCTACATGTCTCCTTATCTACTACTTGCTTTCAAGTGCAGAGACTGGATCTGGTGTTTGTCATTTCAAACACACTCTGCAGTCTCAACTTGCAATTCTGTTTTAGTGTGAAACCAACAGATTTAGATCAGGATGAGAACTAAAGGGAAGTGCAAAATTGACTTTTACTCTGTATACAGGAAACTGATTCGAATGCCTTCACTAGAGTCATTCCTTCATAGAGGAGTTTTATAGAAACATAGAAAAGTGTTAAAGAAATGTGAATACTGTTTGAAATACTCAGGAATTAATTAATAGGTGTTTCAAGAGAAACCAAATACCTTCAATACAAAGGTAAATGTGTTAAAGCTGTACTAGTGCTTATGTTTCCCAGTAATTTATTACTAGTTGTAACTTGTCTTACTGTTGATCACAGGAATTTTTTCTTCTACTGTCAGTAATGTGCTGTAGACCACCAGCTGATTAAGCAAAACAGTAATTAAAACAAGCAGCATATCTGGAGCTACTGCAAAGCAGGGAACTGTTCAGAGGCTTTCCTAAGGAGCTGATTGAATGGATTGAAGACATTTACCTCAGGCTAAGTTACAAGTAGGCACACTGCACGGCTGCTGCCTTTGCATTTGAAGAGTAGCTGATGATAAGCCAAGTGACAAATTTCACTCACTCAATTATGACCCATTGGCTTGAGAAGAAGGTACTAAGATGTTTTGTGTTCAGATCACTAGAATTCTTGTATGTAATGTCCAAGCTTTAGTAAGATATGGAGGAAGAAGATCCCTTATGTAGATATATAGGCTGTTGCTTCAGAAACACAGTGCGTTGACACTGCTGTTCTGTAACAGCAGGTTCAGCGCTGCTGGGTCTGCAAGTCCTTGCTGAAACATCATTTAACCAACTTGCTTTTTCTTTTCTTTACCTAGGGAGCTTTCAAGATTCGTTGCAGCAGGGCGATTACACTGAAAATAGACAGTGTCAATGAGACTGTAGAAACTACCAGGTATGCTGACAGGTCCTGACAGCCCAGTTCAATTCTAGGCATTTATTACAGAAATGTAAGTGGCTTTGTGTAAAATATGTTCTCACTTCTCTTTTTTTTCTCCCTCACAATTCCTAGGCCTGATGGCAAGAATTGGCAGTACCAGGAAACCATCAAGAAAGGAGATTTGCTGCTAAACAGAGTTCAGAAACTTTCCAGAGTAATTAATATGTAATATTTTTAACGCAAGGGAATGCAAACTTTAGATGTTTAAAACATTTTGGAAGTAACCTACAAATACATTGTATAACTTGCTATGCTGCAGGGTGAAGAAACATGACTAGCAAGAGAGGTAGTGTTTTTACTTTCCACTTCATTCTGTAAACAATGTTCTGTTTTGGTGTATGGATCCCGGTTCAGTTATTAAATGTATGATACAGTTGGTGATCTCCTGTAATACACTTTGTTTCTTGACCTCACTGTGTGTACAGTGGTCAAAGATCTGTGAGCAGGGAGAACCACTGGTGGTTCTGTGCTTGCTTTTTAAAGACTTCTGTGTTTTAATCCAAGGCAAAAAGGATCAGCTGTATAATAGTAAAGTAGCCAAAAAGTTTAGTTGAGATTGTGCACTCCTGGCATGACAAACTCCTGTTAGGAGAGGATTGGAGAAGGAGTAAGGATACAAGTGGCTGTGGTGAAGCTGTAATATAACCACAAAACCTGTAAGGACTGTAACTTTGAGAACACCGTTACCTGAAGTAGCCTTTCCCTTAAGATTACACTTTTGCTACCTGTTGAAAACAAAGTCAGCACATTAGCAAAGCATTACACTTGTAATTCCTTCCTCTGTTAGACGTCAAATTGATGGTAGGAACAGTAGAAGATCCCACTGCAGTTTGACACAACTGATGAGATGCTGATGGGGTGGGGGGTACATGTCTTTCTCCACAGCTGCTGAGGAATAAAGGTCTCAAGCTGCTGACACATGAGCTCTGGCTGGGGCAGAGCCTACAGCAGCAGCTGTTCCCCACCTGGCTTGGCTTGAGGTTTCTTTTCCCAAGGAAAGTCTGTCACTTAGTTCTGTTTGATGCCACTGCACTTAGGAACTCAAGACAACGAGGCTAACACAGGCTTCACTCAGGAGAAATCTTGCTGCTCTTTTAGCGTAGCTAAGAGCAACAGCAACAAACTAAACCAGCAAACCCCCAAATGTCTGCTTTGTGTCAAAAATCAAAGTATTCCCAAAGATTCCCAGTGTGCTGCAAGGTATTTGCAGAGCTTTCAACATTAAAAGTTTATTCTGACATCACTGTCCCCTGTGGGAGCCAAGCATTTCAGAGTCTGGCGTTCTCTGTTCAGGTGGGTGAAAACTGTTCAGAACGGGCCCATGAATCCTGCCAGAGTAAAGACCCCCTTTGACAGTCCTGCCTTGCTTGTATTGTGATCTCAGCCTCTGTCCTGCGAAGGAGGACTCAGGAATTGCTGCTTGGCACTGCTTTTTGGGCCAAGAACTGGCAGGAAAGAGTCGTGACAGTTTTACCTGAACAATGTTAAGGCTTTGTGCAGCAGTTCAGCCTCTCAGCTAAGAATTAGGACACAATCCTGGATGGTTGTAGGGTAAGGCAGCACCTCCTCGAGTCACAGCTGGATGCAGAAAAGAGCTGTCTATATTGCTCTCCTGCAAAGAAGAAAACCCAATCTGGTACACAGTTCTTTCCATACAGCAGGAATGCTGAGGGCTCGGTGGTCAGGCCTTGGGCTGATCAAAAGCACATTTTTTCCTATTCTAGTTTTAACTGCTACTTCAATTTCCATGTCAAATCAGAAGCAATGAGATTTCTGCTCCCTTTAAACCTTGAAATAGCTTCAAGTTACCTTTCACCACCCCGTGGTCATGTTGGTTTTACCACTGGTTTATTTCCTGTCACGATTTCCATTTGCTTCACTGTGATTGTGAGCAGGGCTCCAGACAGAGCCGTTCATGCCTCAGTCTTGACACCCTTCCATGGATTTATAGTCCACATGCCAAAGCTGTACATTCCCTCTCGTAATTTAAGCTCATGCAGTCCCTTGAACTAATGCCATTCTCCAGTTTCACTTCGCAAAGCTCACTTCAGATGAGGTGGCCAGAAGCAGACACAGATTTAGATGCATCCACTTCCCACCTTGCTCTGTCGTTGAGAGCTGTGGGGACGCAGGAGGGAAGGACAGGAGCTGAGGTGTTGTAGGGTTGTTGTAGCTCAGCTGCAAGGGGCTTGAAATCAGTTCTGTGTGCAAATGTTCTTAAGCTCCATTTCTTCTCTCACCGAACACTGCGCTCCGAAGTTCAAGGTCCAGCCTTGCAGCAGGGAGTAGGGCAGGGGGAGTGAGCTTAGCTGCGAAACAGGATGATCACAGCACCAAAAGCACTGTCCCAGCCAATGCTGAAAAAGCTGCTGTACCGATCTGGCTGCAGATGCCAGCTGCAGCCATTTCTCACAGGGTTGGACAAAGCTTTTTGACTGCATTTCTCAGCCCGCTTTCCATCCTTTGCTATAGAATTTGAATCCAGGTCAGTTTGAACAACTTCAGGAAAAATTTCCAAGATTCTCCTGAAGTTTGGTGGGCCAGAAAACAAACATATGCTGCTTTTTCCCAACCAAGATCCTACAGAGCTGCTTGTTAGGAACAAATCCAGTAGCTAACACAGTTGTGAGCCAAAGCACTGAGGAAAACAGTCAAATCAAGAGTCCCAGGATGGCTCCTCCAAGCCACAGGTGTTTGATTATTTATTGCAGCAGAACATGGTAATAATGAACCAACAGGAATTTGCATTTAAATAAAGCCAGTTGCAAGCTCTTGGTATTGGTTGTGGTTGGTACAAATAACGGCCTCAATGTTAACAGGCACCAGCTTCACACCCCTGCATCCAGAGCTGCATGTGCTGCGGGTGCAGGACTGAGATTTAGGTTGTAATCTTTGAGCCCAAGACAGCAGAAGGCAGCTGATGCCTTCGGGTACGAAGGATACAGCCCCAGCTTCCATTTTAAATGCAAAGGGTACTGGAAATACGGTGTGCACACCAAGAACCTCTGACATTGAGTCTGCATTGCAGGCCCTGGTCTCAAACTCCTTCATCACCAAGTAACTCTTCCCGATACAAACTGGAGTATTTTCCTATGAGACAGTCAGTGCCAAGACAGAAACTGCTTCTGCCCATGTAAGTGAAGCCCATGTTCACTGGGTTCTGCTCCAGCACAGCATCAGAAGGTACTTTTCATGACAAACCCCTTTTCTGTGCCAACTGAGTCACTGGGAGAAGTGATGACCCCCCAAGCAGCTTCCCTGTCTGCCTTGAGTTTGGTAGGAGGACACCCCAAACCTGCAGAGCTCTGTGGAACCTCAAAGAGCTCAGGGTTCTATGGGATAAACACTCCTTTTTCCCTCTCTTTCTCCACCATTCCAAGTTTTAGAGGATACTGAGCCCTGTATTGAATGTAAAGTCAATCCCAGCTCTGAAGCAGACACAGTCAGCTCACACACTTGCCTGTCCTGCCGCTGTGCAAGCTGCCATCCCTGTGCATCACTTGTACAGGTCAACACACGCAGCTCCAGCGCCAGACACAGCACAGCGCAGATACCAGGAACTGCTACTGGAAAGACAAGAGATTTGCAGGAAGGTGAGTCAAAACATTCAGTCAACACAAGAGGTAAATGTAGAAATATTAAAAGTACTCTACGTAGACAAAACAGAACCTGCCTGTTGCCTGAGCCCTGTATCTTGTAGCATCCATTCTAAACACTAAGGAAAATCCTGCTCTTACTGCTGTTAACCCAACCAAAGCAGAGAGAGAGAAGGCAGCATCGCCATGGGTGTAACTGGGAAGCCTGATCCCACCAGCAGGAGTTAACTGGCTCTACAAACCACTCCTCAGGAGTCATCCACTGCATGTGAGGCCAGAGTCACACCCAGAGGAATCAGTATTTAACCAGGCTGAATCCACACACTGGGTCCTTAAACTGTGAAAACACAAAGACACTTCTTTGGAAGGGGAAAAAAACACACAAATAAAAAGGAAATGTGACCATTCCACACACCGCATTTGGGGCTGTAAAAGCTGCTTCTCATGATTTGATGTAGAAAACAAGAAACACTATAAAGAATGAATCTTTAGCAGCAAAATGTCCTCTGCACAGGAGAAATACTGCAGTGACTATGAGGGTAGGTACCTCCAGAAGAGGTACCCAACCCCGCAGGATGTACAGATGTGATGCTGAGGTGCGGTGGCAGGATTTGCCCAGATCCAGTCCTCTGAAATCAGCTCACATAGGCACCAATACAGGTAATGTTTTTCCTTTTAATGGTAAATGATTTTAGAATGAACCAGAAACATATAATGTATTCCATGCAGCCAACCTCATTTATTGAAAAGTCCTAATTTTATTGCCTTGTTTAGTAACATGTTTGTTCAACAAACTAATCTTTTTGTCATGAAGCAAAGCACAACTTTTTCTTATAAATAGTATAAATTATTTTATTTACAGAAACTTGTTACAAAACAAATAGACTATATCTTTTTCTTCTTTTAAATATCCAAAGTAATTTTTTCTATCCCATGACATTTGTTCATGTACTATACAGCAGCCAACACAGGGTTCAGCTGATCAGATGCTTTTCATTATGTATACAAATTATCAAACTATTCACACATTTTACACAGGAGATTGCTTTTAGAACCAGGCTCAACACCGAGCAAGATGCTTTCAAGGCCTACATTCACATTGACATTATGTAGTGCTCATGTTAAAATCATCTTTCAAACGTAAACTATCTTTGCACAGAAGGTAAAATTGATTCTTTCCTGCTGAACAGCGAAACATTTATAAGAGTCTTTCTAAGCCCAATTCCCTTCTCCAGGACAGAACGAATAGAAGACAAAGAGAGAGATTCCTTGGCAAGAGAACTCTTACAGGAAGACGACTGCCTTAGAAATGCCATTTGGAAATCACACCTATTTCTGAATGCTTTTAAGAGGTACTTACTTGGGGGTTTGTTTTGTTTTCCTGGATACCAACTCTTTTGACCATCTTTTAGATTATTTATGAATACCATACTCCCCTTTTCCCAAAATGAGACTGAAATAGCTGGTTAAAACCACATTTTCCAAACCCTTGGCATTACATTAAACACAAGTTATCAATGGGATTGTTCCAACACAAGGTATTCTAATGAAAAAAGGTTTTACAAAAGTCACCAGCATCATTCGCTTTGTCATCTCATTCATTTCAGAAAACACATATATATGTATGTGTGTATATATACACCCATATACACACATACATACATATATACATGTACATCTATTACATATAGGTGGAAAAAGCAAGCTCCAAAGTTTCAACTGAACATTCAAGTCTTTTAAGGAGAAGCTGTCTATGAACAGTCCAAGCTTAAAACTAGTTTTAATCAGGCACTTTCAGTTTTTCTGTTAGTTGGAAACCACGTGAGACCCACACACGACGCACACACAGGGACACTAAAGGGAAGAGAGAAGCAGTGTGTCACTTAGAAACTAAACGTAGTCATCTGGGAATCGGGCAACTGAGAAGCAATGCCAGCGTTGACCGTGTCGGCTCTGACCCTGCGCCTGGGTTCCTGTGGCAGAACCCAACCACAAGGATGGATCCGCTCCCAAGACAAGGACGAGGGACACAGCTTTCACAGCACGGAGGCATCCCTTCATGTTGCAGAGGAGGCCTGGGAGCTATTGGCTTGGCAGTGAACTACTTCAAATGACAAAAAAACAGGTATTTGCTTTGCTTATTTTTTTTTCCTGTACTTTTTTTCTTCTTTTTTATTAATCAATAAATAAATAGTAGATGATCTCAACTGTACCAAAACTGGATATAAGAAAAAAAAGACCTGTGCAAAAATACATATTTAAATATGTACAATCAATTAACAAAATATGTCTTTTCTGAAATAGGGATACTTCAATATTTATAATAGAACAAGAAAATTCCAAAACAAAGATACAAAAGTATGTTTTTTTTTGTCCTTTTTCCTTTTTTTTTCTTGTATAATTCTTTGTTCATCATTGCAGCAATTTTGTAGGTTAAGAAAACTGCAGGAGTCATAACGCGAAGTTGGAAAGATTTATAAAAACTGTATCTCTTAAATTAATACCAAAATCTGTCTAGAAACAACCCAGCCACTGCAAATTCCATTTTGCACGGAAAAAAGTAATTGATAAGCTTCCTTAACTATTTACAGTAAGAACTATGTGACAATAAAAAGCGTTTCAGGAACAATGTTCTGCTCGTAACCAAGATCAAAACCATAATACTGAAGCAGGTCTATGCTCAAGGGCAGACAGGATTTAGGATGTTCTAACTCTTTACTCCCAATGGCTTCCAGACGCACAGGCACTGCAGAAGCGGCAATGGGGAATTCCCATGTCAACCTGTCTGCATGCTACCAAAGGAGCATGAGTTTGCCATTATGGTTTCAGATCAACAGAACCTTCAAAGACCAGAGGAGAGCTGGATCACAGACTCGCTGATGTTCAACCTTGGCCAAATTCCTGCTTCCTTTACCTCTGTGCCTATCAAGAGTCAAATTGCACTTGTGACTGGCACTATCCTGACATGGAAGCGCTGCCCCAGGGCCTTCATCGGAGTGTGGACTTCACTCCAATTTCTCTTTGTGGCATTATCACTTTGGTTCCTTTCACATTATCCCACCTGCAGTTGTAACAATCTTTTCAACAGGGCATCCTATTAAATACAAATCCTTTAGTTCCTGAAAAATTGTCTATATTTAAGTTTGCATATTAAGTGTCTTTAAGTACATTGCTTTCTCAAATGTGATCTTTTGTATCAATTCAAAGCTAAAGTGTCTGCATAGAGGCTTCTTGTTGTTCTGCTATAACAATGACTTCGTAGCAAGTTCAGGTTAAACTGAAAGCATCGTTAGGTAAACAACTACGCAACTGCTACTCAGAGTGGCTTTGGATTCCCTGATGTACTTCCTACTTGCCACCAGAACTGGGGAGAAGGCTGGGCTATGCAAACAATTGGACAGGCTCAGATTGTCTCTTCTCAGCAATAGCTGGTGCCCCTTTAAGGCAGGAAAAAAACCCCTATCTTCTTGGTTAGGAATTAGTTTTCCTTTGCTTTGCCCCCTTTATGAAAGTTCAGGTCAGTTTTGAAACTTTACCTGATGTTTTAAAACTTACCAAAAACATCCAAGTGGATTAAATCATGACAAATAAGCCCTTTAGTGGAATTCACTTTTGAGGTGTTTTGAAGCAAGAGAAAAATCATTCATCAGAACTGACTGGACTATATAAAACTGGGTAAAGCCCCATTACTCAGAAAGCCTGGGTAGGCATGGGATGCTCTGCTGCCAAATCGGCCTTTGTTCCAGAACTGGGTAGTGGTTTTGAAGCGTAACATGTCAAAGACACAGTTGTACAAACAAGGCATAAAGAAACTGGCTTTTATGAATTTTCTTAGAAAATATTTAAATACTTCAAAAAGGGCTATTTTTATGAGCTGGAAGGCAAATCCAGCCTCATTTAACCAATACACTTGTTATTCGTTTTAAATAACAAAGGCCTATGGTATACAGCATAGGTCAATAAGTACGTTCTTTGGGCATACAGTTTTAGAGGTTCTTGGCCTTTGCCTGTTGGATGGTTTTGGGTTCTTTTAAAAAACAAACCTAACTTACTTTCTTCTGCAGTCAAACCTTATTCTAAAGAACAGAAAATAAGGTTTGTATCATGCTAGTACAACATTTTTATACTTGTTTTTTAAGCAATGGCTTCAAACAAGTTTTTTCTGGGTTTTGTTGGGTTTGTTTTGTTGCTGTCTTTTTGAAACTCCTGATAGCTTCTTATCCCAAATTACTTGCAAAAGGCTGGGCAAAAGAGAGTAGTTTTTGAATTGTGCTATTTTTCTATTCCATTAAAGGAACATTGCTATAAAAACACTAAAGCCATATTTCCCTTCTCGAGGGCTTCTTTCCCCTGTGCCTCACACATTTTTCCCCCTTGTCACAGGGTCTTCTCCATTGAGGGTGTCTGTCTGGTTAGCTATCACCTACAAAAGACACCATCAGTATAAAAATAAGTCCACAGTAACATTTATTTCCCCCCAGAAAACATTCCTTTGCCCAGCCGATCTATGTCCAATAGTGGCAAGATGATGTACTCCTGTAAGTAAAATCTCACAGATTTGTAGCAAACAGTCCAGACCACCTTTAACACTGATAAGAGCAATTATGTGGCTGAACTTCATCCAGTGTCCATTTCTAGTATATTCGCTGCTACAGACATGGCTTCAGGGAAATTCCTTGTTTAAATGACAGTCCAGTAGATTTCCACACCTGAGGACCATGGGAAGTTGGGAAAACTCAAGGCATCTTGGAGTCCAGAAATCCAGATGGAGGTTTTGCTTGCAGTGAAAAGTGTCCAGTTTGTTTCTCACCATGGTGCATCCAGCTATCAGGGACGTGCCTTTGGCTTTGGAGCAAGCAAAAGAAAGAGAAGGATGAGTGAGGCAGCTGTTAGAACAGGTCCCTTAAAAGACATTTTCTGGATAACAAGAGCATATTTTGGGAAGAATCAGCAGGAACAATGTGGCACACATGAGGTTGTACCCTCTGAGATGTTGTACGTAACAACATGAGGTTGGCTCCTCCAAGACTTGACAATTCTCAAGCTAAAGCTCTTTAAAGTTACAATGATTTCAGACAGGATTTCCTTCCTTAATTCACCTCAAATTATATTTCTCCTTTATACCGCATAGTTGAAAAAGAAACTACTAGGTAAGTCCAAAAAGAGATTCAGCCTCTGAATGGTTCCTTTTTGTTACAGTGAACACAACATAATGGTGAAAATCTTCATCTACGGCTGAAACTGAAAAGTAAGAAACCGTTCTGAAGCAGCTCTTCCTGACCTCCAAACCCTGCGGGGACCCTGACACCAGGTTATCAGCACCAGGGGAAACAAAGGATTTCGTAGCTTTTCAATCACAAAGTCTAGTTCTAAAATTCCATCTTCTGTCTTCTCCTCAAGCTGTATCAAATTATTTTTACCCCTCCAAGTGCTTCTACAAGTCAATTTGAATGGTATTGTTAAGAAGTCTGAGCCACCAGTTTCTAAATTCTCTCTCATCCTAGCTTACAAGAACTTTCTCTCCCAATACATTACTTTTCTAGTGCAATTTATCTAAAAAACCAAAACCCTAAACTAAATTTTAAAAGGGATCTTGTATATTCAGGAGATTTCCTTTATGGACTAAAAAGGTTTCTATCTTATTCATAACATTTAATCTCGTTATTACGAAGAAGTTAGTCAATGACACCTTGGGATAATAGGCTTATTTTATCACAGTATCACAGTTCTGTTATCAGCAACATTATGTTCCTTCCACTTTGTAGAATGTTTATAACTGACACAGAAACAAGAAGTCAGGCTGAGACATGCAGCTCAGTTGCATGGCTGGCTGGCAAGATTCACTTTTAAAATCATTGGGTTTTTAAATGCGAGGACTGAATTTTACATGAGAGCAATTCAGAGGCAATATCTAAGGAACAATTTAAGGTTAAGTTTACAAGAAATAAAGCTACACTTTATGAGAGTGTTTACAAAAATGTACTATAAAACCACTCTAAATGAGTAGTGGACAAATAAGAGAACTATCTTTTACTTGAATAGGATCTGGACTTGGCTTGCTAATAATTAACACATGAGATAAAAGCAAATGAAAAGGCACGTTCATCCTGGCTCACTTCAAGAGAAAACTTCATACCTGATGAAAAAGAGAACTGTTCATCAGTCCTTGTGTCCCTGGGATTGCACCAGTGTGTTTCGCATGAACATTGTTCACCGATGTCAATTTGGCAACTTTATTTGCTTTGCTGCTGCTGCTGTTTATGCTGCTTGAACCAGGTGAGCACTTTCTTTTCTTTCCTATTAATTTGTCAAGGGAAGTATGCGAATGTGAAAAACCGCTGTGTGAATTTACACTCAGCTCGCTGGATTGATGAACAAATGGCCCTAGGGAGAGTGTGGAGTCGCTGCTGTTCATCATCACACTCATTCTCTTTATCGATTCTGCAGGGCTTCCAGTCGGAGGACCTCTCCCTGATTGGTCATGTTTGAGGCTAACAGAGTTAGCTTTGCTAGTCATACAGTTGAGGCCAACGCTGTGGGACGAAGCTGACACTGATGGATGATAGGAGGTCCCAGAGTTTCCAGAGTTAACCACGCAGTTTTTCCTAAAAGACTCTGTGGAATGAGAAGGTGCTAGCAGTGCGGAACTGTTTTTACGCTTCTTTCCTGAGCCGCCGCTGCTACTGACGCTGCCGGTGCTGTTACAGGTGCCACTGCCAGCAGAAGATTCCTTAGGTTTAAAAGATTTGCTGGATTTAATTTTCTGAGGTTTGCTGGGCATAGGTGAAGGTACACAGGAAAGCACTGTAGGTGTTGAAGGGGATGAAGACACTTGTCTTGACTGCATACTGCAGACAGGATCCACTGCACCCAAAGTAGCAGGATTGGCATTTAGTGTCGTTCCATGTGATGGTACCGATTTATTATTCAGAGACACACAGGAAGGAGATACCAACGCTGGCGATGACATAACCGTGGTGGGTAAGAGGAAACCTGCTGCACTGACACCGTACTGTGAAGCAGGCGTTGAGTTTGTCCGATGAGGTGCACGAACTGATGCGGTGTTACTGGATGCCGGAGGAATTTTCCTACAGGTGAGCAGAAAAGCAAGTGAAAACCTACGGAGCTACTGTTCTTTGGAATAATATCAAGTCTAACAATGCTCCACTAAAGTGTATCTTCAGGCTGATTAATGCCACTAACATTGTATTAAACTGACAGTTAATTGTTGCCAAAATATGTAAAGCAGACTATCAACTTTAGATCTAATTGATCTGAACACAAGGTTACTGTTCTTTAACCAGAACTACAGGTTTCACATATTTCTACAAATACCAAGAAGAATAAGAAGTCTTTCACTCCTACTCACTTCCACATCTGTGAATTAAGATGCTTCTCCAACATGAAGTCAAGTGCACATCGAATATGGTTCCACCGCTTGTCAAAGGCGTAATAACCTCTTCCAATTTGCAGACTACCAAATGTGCAAAACTGGAAAGACAGATTTTTGTTGGTGTTGTCTACTTTTAGTAACAACTCACTGAATAACAATTTATTTACAATAAATCCTGCTAAATGAGTATGTTTTTAGATGTTTAAGATGAAAAAATATAAATTTCAATTTTTATTTCTATGGTATAACACCATTTTTATTATGATCATTTTCTTCCCTTCTGATACTCCCATAATTATGACCAAAAGCAGTGGTCAAAATTCAATCCCTCTGATTGAACAGGGAAGGACACTAACTTGTGTTTATATAAATATATATATACACATGTAAGATCTACTTCTGAGGAGCTATCAGCTCTCTGCTCATAGTCTGTATTTTTCTACAAAGGAGATAATTTGATATACAGGCTAGGCAATAAAGCTTGTGCTTTTAGACTAAGCTTTTGTCAAGATTTGATTATTAAACCAACCCATCACTGCTACCCGTACTGTGATGAATGGCACCTGAAGTAAAAAAATGTGTGCATGAATGGGGCAGGGGGGAGTAAGTCCAATATCAGAATCTCACCCAAAGGGCACTGTTTACGTGTCTTTATTCCAAACCCACAGCCCTTTAAAGCAGTTACCAGTTTGATCCTCAGTGTTTAGTGTTCTGATTTCTTTCGGACTTTGAGGAAGTGACCTGCAAGCATACTTGTTTAGCACGTTTATTTTACAAGTTCAGCTAAACCTTCTCTGCCTACTAGGCAACAAAATGATTTTCTTAAAATCCAGGGAAAGCCCCCGAACATATCCAATACAAAGCAACCCCTAAACCAAGTGCAGAGGAGGGCCACAAAGATGATCAGGGGACTGGAGCACCTCTCGTACGAAGATAGGCTGAGAAAATTGGGGCTGTTCAGCCTGCAGAAGAGAAGGCTGCGTGGAGACCTCATAGCAGCCTTCCAATACCTGAAGGGGGCCTATAGGGATGCTGGGGAGGGACTCTTCATTAGGGACTGTGGTGAGAGGACAAGGGGTAATGGGTTTAAACTTAAACAGAGGAGGTTTAGATTGGATATGAGGAAGAAATTCTTTACTGTGAGGGTGGTGGGGCCCTGGAATGGGTTGCCCAGGGAAGTTGTGAATGCTTCATCCCTGGCGGCGTTCAAGGTGGGGTTGGACATAGCCTTGGATGGCATGGTTTAGTGGGGGGTGTCCCTGCCCGTGGCGGGGGGGTTGGAACTCGATGATCTTGAGGTCCTTTCCAACCCTTACTATTCTATGATTGTATGATTCTGTAAGTTCAGAGCCAGTGAGAGACCAAGGTTAAGTTTTACTGGGAACATACAGCGGCTGGTTGAGGATGATGACCTGAATAATGACAATCCAGTTTTTCAACAGGCTCTTCTTTTTCATCACATTCTCCCTCATCACTGGATAACCGAGATGCTGGCTCAGCTGCAGGCAAGGGAGGGTGCGGGGACTCATGGACAGAAGGAGACTCACTAGGGGCATTTCCACTGTGCTGGGCTGGATAGCCTGGAGGCCTAGGCAAGGCAAGCAGGAAAGGTGTTATTGAACTAAATCTTGTTAAAAATTCCAAGCTTAAATGCTTACTACTACCAACAGAAGGAAATCTACATTAACAGTTCTCTGGTATTTTCCAGAGTCTCATAATACATCCACTGAGAGGAAGGACAGGAGGTCTGGTACCCCTGGAAAGGCAGCATTGCCCAACCATTGCTGAACTGGCAGCAGTCAGCTGACATTGCTTTTACTATTTCAAACACCAAACCCTCCTTGCTAGGAGTTACAGATCAGCATGTAATTGCTAATTGTACAGTCACCAGGCCTAGAGCAAGAATTCTGCCCTGTCCAACAGATCTGTATTGCTCTGTCAAAATCCACCTGATGAAGCTACCAGTATTAATTTCATACCATGGGATCTGTGGATTTTTCTTACCTTGGAAGACTGGGGGGGTGAGGTTTGGGTTTATTAGGTAATAAAGGCTTTGATTCTGTAAGAGTAACTCCATGAGAATTTTGGTGCAGCTCCTGGGAAGTTTTAGTAGGTGAGGGATGTGGTTCCCTGAGAGAGGGCATCTGCTGATGATGATCTGAATGTCGAAGAAGTTCCTTTTCCCTGGTTTTGCTTTTGTGCTCAGCTAGTAACACATCAAATCGTTTTCTTCGACCCTGTACAGCCCTCCGCTGGGTTAAGGAATGTGTCTGCAAAACCATGAATAAATCATTAATCCAAGGCTATTAGATTTGTGGAAATCAAACACTCAAAGCATGTGTCTAGAGCTCTGAAACAGAGAAAAATTGCCACACTCATGGTTTACTAAATAAATGGAAGAATCACAGAACCCAAACTAAGATTGCTGTGTGGACGATGATATCCCTGTCTTATAAAAGGCTTCTTTCAAATTTCTTTCTAAAGAAGAAGCTGCCCAAGTTCTTCTAAGGTACAGACTAGAACAGAAAATGTTTTTCACACTGGTATTTTAATTGCCAACTACTGCACAACCAAACATACCGAGTACGTACTTTCACTTACGAAAATATTTAACACAACCATGTTTTAAATCTAATGAAAACCACGAAAAATATTTGTAAAAATACTTTGCTTCCTTCTGTATAATAATATACTCCTTAAAAACTAATGCTATCAAATAGATACGAAGGAATGCAAAACAACAGAGCAGAACGCAGAGTCAGACAGAATTCACAGTCCTCTGAGTATCCTGAATTCTACACGTAGTATATGTGTTTATGTGGTACAAATTCTAGGTAAAGTGAAAGAGACTGAAGTTATTTTTCTGAATTCTTAATTTACATATAATACCTTTTTTCATATGCTATAGAAGTTTTCACTGGGTCAACTTTTGCAGGTAAAAATTACCATCATGTAGTTCAAACATAAACAGCTATTCCAACAGGAATAATATCAGTAGGTATAATGTAAGGAATTGCTGAGAAGCATTTTTACTTCATTTCTACTTTACATTTTTGATTTGCCTTAATCTTTTGTAAAATCTTGAAGCTTTTCCCTCCTTTATTAGCAAAACAATTGCCTCCCCCTGCAATTCCAAAAGTGCAATGTGTTCAAGTTCAGCTCCTCTGGGACATCAGGACCAGCTTCATTTACCTTTGTTCTGTAGATGGTCTATTTACTAGATGATTCCCCTACTGACAGTTCAGCTGCTTTGAACAGCAGCTGATATTACACAGCTGTAGGGATCTGGATTTTTGGTTCCTTGCGACTGATACCTCTCTGCATATGACTCCCCAAGATTTTTGAGCCAGAGGACACATTTCATCTGACCAAAAAGATTTTATGGGTTGTTTAATTTAGGGTTACTAACTCTAAAACTCATTTCTGGGTTGGCTGTAGTGGTACATCAGGCAGCATGAGCATTTACACAGCAAATACCTCCTAAGTACCTGCTGCAGACTCTGCTGGGGGGAAAGGAGAGGAGTTTGCTTTATTTAAATCCTGCATAAACAAATACTTTAAATGCTCATGAGGAACTTTAAAATTCATCATTTACGACCCAAAAGGTATCCCCAAAAAGATCATGCTGACCCCCTACTACCTACATGCAAAGGACCATAATCTGACCCATATCAATATCCATGTTTAAAAGGTTTATACAAAAATACAAATCTCTGAGTTACTTTAAGAAATAAGTCTCTGAATAAATCATTAACTGAACTTCAAACCCAATTCATTCTTGGTTTTGGGCAACGTATTTTGAGAGGTGCCATCTACAGCGGTAATTACTGACAGCAGAAATCTGGAGTTTTCCATTTTCTGTCATATTCCTCAGGAAATGGAATTAAAACTTTACATAATTTTATTCTGATTGAGATATCCTACCTTGCATGTCAAAGACCTAGTACAAGGTTTCCTGGTTTCCACATCAATGACACCACAGTATATATCAGGATCAAATTCTCTCTCTGTCAAAGGTACACAGTATTGAAAAGTTATCAAAAGACATTGTGAAATATTAACATCTATTTTCATTATAAAAATTAACCAGATTGGAATCTGTTTTCAAATGCAACACAGGCAAATGTACCAATAAAACTGCACACAATATTGTCTACACTCTCAGCAAGCTTATGGTGTGCTGAGATACAGATCTCAAGTCTACAAACAGAATGGAGAAATTCACAGCAATAAGGGACCCTGAAGGAGGAGTAGGTCCTACATGCTAGGATTAGAGTCCACCACCAATGCGAACTGTGACAAATGGTGTTTTTTTGGTGTTGAGAACTTTTCTACCATTCCACTAACACTCAAAGTTACTGCGCTTAAAAAGCGTAAAGGTCAGACAGGGTTTCCATTTTCTTAAGGTGCTAGTCATTCCATTTGCTATGTACACTTTGGACCTTCCATATAGAAAGAAGGAAAGGAAAATACTTAAAGATAGTAAATCAACGTAATTTTATAACTGTAAGAACTGACAGGCCTTAGAGGTCTGTATGGTTTCTGAAAGCAATATCCACATTTCAAGTTGTTTGTGTTCTTCAAGAGTATGTCAAGTTACAGATTTAAATTCTAATATATAAACCATACATAATTACAAGGTAGTGTTATAAAAATGCTTAATTTACTTCTGAAGCTTATTTCTATATATTCTATGTATGTGTTTCTATAGAGACACTACTAAGAGGAATATAGCAAATAATAATTAAAAACAATTACCTGACAATCTTTTATGTAAAAATTTCCTATTATTTGTATTTTCTTCAGGTTTCTTTTCCAAAAATGGAGGCACAGAGAGAAGACCTTTACCATTCAGTATCTGTCCAGGGGAAGGCAAGGGTGGCTTTGGTATTGAGGGACAATTAAGGCCAGTCTTTATTGAGGAACTCACAGTAGTAGAACAAGTTGGACCAACAGCAGCTTTCAGTTGGGCACCATCTATCTTTGGATGAATCTTTTCCACTTTGACAGATGGAGTCATACTATCATTTATGGAAAAAAAGAAAAGGGGGAGAAACTGAAAATTATACTCATAAATTATAAAAGTACTTAATATGCTATTACTCAGCACTGCTCTGATCTATTCACAATGCAAATGGAGGCTTTCCTCCTTTATTCCCAGTTTTTTGGTTCTTATTTTTGTTTTCACATTTTTTACCATGTCCATAATCTCTTCCGACCTCTTTTCCCCATTTGCTTGTATTTCAGTGAGTCATCAGAGACTTCAGAAACAGTTACTTGGATTCAAAAATAAACCTATCACCAAAGCAACTGGAATGTGCCTGTTGTGTCCAGTGAGAAATGCCCCGTTCTGCGACAGTAAATTATATTATCAGTTGTGTAATCTCATATGTGCAGGTCAAAACTCACTTGAATCAGAGCTAGAACTCCCTTGTGATCAAAGTGTGCACAACAGATTGAAGAATTGAGAGCCCCTAATAAAATGGCTTGTATTTAATAGTTATTTAAGATGCAGCTTTGCAAGAGTTCTTGTTCAACATAGTCACAGAATCACAGAATCACAGAATAGTAAGGGCTGGAAAGGACCTCAAGATCATCGAGTTCCAACCCCCCCGCCATGGGCAGGGACACCTCCCACTAAACCATGCCATCCAAGGCTATGTCCAACCCCACTTTGAACGCCGCCAGGGATGAAGCATTCACAACTTCCCTGGGCAACCCATTCCAGGGCCCCACCACCCTCACAGTATAGAACTTCTTCCTCAGATCCAATCTAAACCTCCCCTGTTTAAGTTTAAACCCATTACCCCTTGTCCTCTCACCACAGTCCCTAATGAAGAGTCCCTCCCCAGCATCCCTATAGGCCCCCTTCAGGTATTGGAAGGCTGCTATGAGGTCTCCACGCAGCCTTCTCTTCTCCAGGCTGAACAGCCCCAATTTTCTCAGCCTATCTTCATACGAGAGGTGCTCCAGTCCCCTGATCATCCTCGTGGCCCTCCTCTGCACTTGTTCTAACAGTTCCATGTCCTTTTTATGTTGAGGACACCAGAACTGCACACAATACTCCAAGTGAGGTCTCACGAGAGCAGAGTAGAGGGGCAGGATCACCTCCCTCGACCTGCTGGTCACACTCCTTTTGATGCAGCCCAGGATACGGTTGGCTTTCTGGGCTGCAAGCGCACACTGCCGGCT